>JAOTOM010004938.1:0-606653 GCA_034440615.1 Ashinkailepas kermadecensis
ATAAACTGTACATGAAATATTTTGCGTTAAAATGTCTTTCCTGAAGTGATATATCTTCTTCATGTCGTGAATACTTTTCCTTCTTCGAATAATGATTATCTGTCACAACAACGGCACAGTTTCAGCCAATATCTGTCACCTATGCTGGTAGGCGAATTGGCAGGTTTGTGCACCTCTGGAGGGGTTTGACCACAGGTTAGAAGCATGGAATGTGAAAGCTTTCTGCTGCCATGCATGCACGACACCGGCCGCGCTCTGCGACGACGTCATGTGACGTCAGAGGAGGTGAAGCTTGCGGTGTACCCGCCAGTCGGGAGCAGCAAGCGCAGTCCCTGACTCCGGCGACAACGGCAGTAATCGACTCTCTACTGGTCATCATCGTTATGCAAACTTGCATATGAAGGTGGGTGAAGCAAGCTTCCCTTCCGACCATTGCAAAATGTTCAAGAGCAGGGACACAGTCAGGATCCTATCTTTAGTTGCTAGCGATCACGGCTCGAACGGTGTGACGGAATATTTAGAGGGGAAAACCAGTGAAACAAAATACAAAATTAGTTTGAGGAATAGCCTCGAAAGGAAGACTTTTTCACATCATACACTGTAAAAGACTATCATTTTCATAATAATGACGGAAGCTCAGTCGGTAGGGACTTTGACTCTTGATCATAAGATCGTAGGTTCGAAACCCACAACTGGCGGAATTATTTGGTCCACCCGCGACCAAACGGTATGAGAGGATGGCGATATATGTTGGTTATTGGTTGGTTATTGGTTTTACGACACGTCGACCGTTGAGTCATGTAGCGTCGCCAATCTCTCACGCCGATTGGTCGCGGGCGAAGAGTAGCGACAGGTGAGACTCGAACCCACAACCTTTCGATTGTGAGACGAGCATCTTACCCCTAGACCACTCGTCCCCATGGCGATATATGTGACCCAGCAGTAGGATGAGTCGTAAAAGAACCCAAGTACGACCACAAAAACCAAGAGCCTATTTAGTCTCGAACTAACAGCCCATACAAACGAGCTTGCCTTCGCCTCCCACCTGGAGTCACTGATGCGCGTGCATCTTGTTGCACATTATTAGACATTTAAGGTGGTATCTAGCTGCGCTAAATTCCTTCATGGGCTCAAAAGTTACCAGCCTCTCAATTATTGCTGCAAATCGTAATATTTATCTTTTTTTTTATATAACATTACATGCGTTTATGCAACCCACCGTTGTCAGCATTTCATTCTGCCTCCAAATTGAACGGAATTCACAATGTCGTTCGAATTGTTGGTCTTAAAAAGCGCTCTGAACTCCGAAGATCGTGTGGGACATTTTCGACCTACTCCCCATCCGTCCATCCGTCCATCCTCTCTCTTCCCCCCCCCGCCCTCTCTCTCTCTCTCTCTCTCTCTCTCTCTCTCTCTCTCTCTCTCTCTCTCTCTCTCTCTCTCTCTCTCTCTCTCTCTCTCTCTCTCTCTCTCTCTCTCTCTCTCTCTCTCTCTCTCTCTCAAAAATCTCTCTCTCTCTCTCTCTCTCTCTCTCTCTCTCTCTCTCTCTCTCTCTATATATTTTATATATATATATATATATATATATATATATATATATATATATATATATATATATATATATATATATATATATATATATATATATATATATATATATATATATATATATATATATATATATATATATATATATATATATATATATATATATATATATATATATATATATATATATATATATATATATATATATATATATATATATATATATATATATATATATATATATATATATATATATATATATATATCTCTCTCTGCCATGGAAAACTTGGGTGGGACCACTTCGTGACCAATCGACTGATGGACAACCTTGCTTGCTTGGCAAACACAGTGGATGTGCACATTTGCTGACTCGACACCGTGTGATCAGCTGGACAGCAGACAGGTCCGGTAGTGTCCTCTCAGGGAACGTCCTCCTGCACCTCTGGAAACAATTTTCAGACTTTGGCGTCAGTATAGGTTTGTTGAAGTGATGGTTCAACACCAATGTATGTTATCACGTGCATAATTTACGTGGATATGCGTCACGTAACATTCGCTCGTCCTGAGACCGACAAGTTACCTCGCTGCATTGCATGGGTGCTCAGCAGGGGGGATCCAGGAATTTTGTCCCGGGGAGGTACTTGCTCTGGAAGAGCACCACTTCTCCGGATGGGGGGGGGCGCCTTTTTCACTAAAGAACGCCATTGGTTGGCAAATTCGTTGAGGGGAGGAGGAGGAGGATTCACTCTAGGGTTCTGAAGGGTTGCCACATATCTATCAGGGCAGGGGAGGGGGAGGGGTGACATGTCACAGTTTTCTCCCTCCCCTGGGTCTGTCACTGGTACTTAGGTACCTATATACTGCCTATCAGTTTGTACGGTCAAAGGTAAGACCATCGATTAACCAGCATGGAGCTCGCCAACCAGTCACATTGTTAGTATAATTATTGAGTTTGAAGGAATACTATCCCGAAGCAGATTGAGGCACAATACCCCATAGATTTCCTGCAAAAATACAGAGTATCATCCATGGTAACCGGACAAATGTACGTAAAGCAAATGTACGTATGACAGATGTCCGTACGGAAATGTACGTAGGCAAATGTACGTAAGCGCAGATGTACGCATGACAAGTGTACGTAAACGCAAATGTACGTTTGGCAAATGTACGTATGCGCAAATGTACGTAAGCGCAAAAGTACGTATGCACAAATGTACGTAAGCACAAAAGTACGTATGCGCAAATGTACGTAAGCGCAAATGTACGTACGCGCAGAAGTACGTATACGCAAATGTACTTAAGCGAAAATGTACGTATGCACAAATGTACGTATGCGCAAATGTACGTATGCGCAAAGGTACATGGGGCAAATGTACGTCAGTGTAAACGTACATATGCGCAAATGTACGTAGGCGTAAATGTACGTAAGCGCAAATGTATGTAAGCTCATAAGTACGTAAACGTAACAGTACGTAAACGGTAAAGAATGCAAGAACAAATGTGCGCATGAGCCAATGTACGTACATTTAGACATACGTGCCTTTGCGTTTAAGCACACTTGTTTAGGTACATATGCCATACGTACATTTGATCTTACGTACATTTGATCTTACGTACATTTCCTTTACGTACACTTCCTCTTACGTACATTTGCCATGAGTACAATTGTCATATGTACTTTTGTGCTCAGACATTTCTGTGCTTACGTACATTTACAATACTTACTTTTATGGGTATTTACACTTGCTTGCGTGCACTTGAAACACGTACATTTGAAGCACATACATTCGAAACACGTACGTTTGAAACACGAACTTTTCAAGCCCCTGCATTTGGTTACGTACATTTCCTTACGTACATGTCACACGTGCACTTGCATTTGGGTTACGTACATTTGCATTTACGTACATTTGCTCCGGCGTACTTTTGGGTTTATGTACATTTGTGCTTACGTACCTTTCCACTTGTGCACATTTTCTATGCGTACATATTTTAGTTTACGTACATTTGCATTCACGCACATTTGTTCGTACGTACTTTTCCACGTACGTATATTTGCACTAGCGTATATTGGCTCATACGTACATTTGCGCTCACGTACTTTTGTGTTTACGTATATTTATGCATGCGCACATTTGCGCTGACATAATTTTGCGCTTACGTACATTGGCATTTGCGCTTAGGTACATTTGCGCTTACATATATTTGCGCATGCGCACATTTGCGCTTACGTACATTTGTGCATCCGTGCTTTTGCGCTTACATGCATTTCTGCTTACGTACTTTTGCGTATACGGACATTTGCGCTTACGTACATTTGCGCTTACGTACATTCGCGCTTACGTACATTTGCGCATACGTACTTTTGCGCATGCGTACATTTGCGCATACGTACTTTTGCGTTTACATACATTTGCGCATGCGAACATTTGCCATACGTAAATGTGCGCTTAGGTACATTTGGTATACGTACATCTGCGCTTATGTACAATTGCCATACGTACATTTGCGCTTACGCACATTTTCTTACGTACATTTGCGTACATACATCTGCTATGCGTACATTTGCTTTACGTACATTTGCGCTTACGCACATTTTCTTACGTACATTTGCGTACATACATCTGCTATGCGTACATTTGCTTTACGTACATTTGTCCGTTTACCACTTTTGCGCTTACGTACATTTGCAATTACGTCCTCTTGCGCATGCGTACATTTGCGCTTACGTACTTTTGCGCATACGTACATTTGCGCTTACGTACATTTGCGCATACGTACATTTGCGCTTACGTACTTTTACGCTTACGTACATTTGCTTACGTACTTTTGCCATACGTACATTTGCTCTTATGTACATCTGCCATACGTACAATTGCCATACGTACTTTTGCACTTTCGTACATCTGCGCATACGTACATCTGCCATACATACTTTTGCGCACACGTAAATTTGCTTACGTACATCTGCCATGCGTACATTTGTTCTTACGTACATTTGGTCCCATAATCGGCATCCCTAGATTGTGCTGCCATCTTTACAAGATTCCTTGCAGTCGACCACAATGTCACCATATAGGTGGCGCCACTACCGTATTTTACGCCATCGAATAGCACTGACGGGGCCGGTGGCAGAAACAACACCTGACAAGGCATCTTGTGTAAGTGAAGACCCTTTTAGAGTCGAACTTACATATTCTCATAGCATTTAATAATGGCGAAGATGAGCACGAGGTTCAATGGCAAGCTTAACGTATCAATGCCTTTTTTATTCTGGAAATAGCCAGAAGAAATATATAAATTATGGAAAGAATGACGAGAACGCTGCCTTAGGTAGCAAGCATGACCAATGCGAAGTCACTACAACTCCTAAATCAACGCAAATGCAACAGCACATCTGAGCCTTGAAGGAAAACTTTTGGAAAAGTTACATTAGAAAATATTCAAACATGCTGGACTCTCTTCTTTTACTCTTGAACACATCTATATATTTCACTTTCCACAATATTCAACATTGGGCACAAGGTATAGTTTTCATCCTCCTTTGCTACATATTTCTCCACATCGGGTAGTCTGGATTTTCGTAGCACAGAAGAACCAAGGGTGCATATTTTACCATGCATTGAACATCGCAATGCAGAGGTCAATTTGTCCACCACCCGCCCCTATTTTTTCCTGAGGTAACCCCTGGACCGTTAGTGTCATCGTTTCAAATTGGGCGTACTCTACAACAATTGATAGGCGCATATTGTGTCAAAATAAGTTCTAGTATCTTAACACGCGCACTGGAGAGGGGTGGGGGAGAAATCCGCCCACCCCTCCGATTTTTCGTGAATAACTCCCGATTTTACCGGTCGAATACGCCATCTTTTGTGCACCTGCTTGGAAATGTCCGGCGCGTCGCTTAAAACAAAACAAAAAAGAATATCGGGCGAATATTTTTTTCGAGTTAGAGGCCATCAGTCAAAACATTTCGTAGCGTCAGACCAAAAAATCGGCGCTGATGCGTTTCCCGTATATCAGCAAAAGGAAAGTGTTCATGGCAATACTAGTGACTTGTTTGGTGCATATTGTTATGCTATATTTTTTTCAAGATCATGCTAGGCCACCGAGGTCAACTCAGGTCAAGTTCATGACAGGTCAATGGAACCAAACTTGTTCAACTGGAAGGTTGTCATAAACGCAAATGACGGTCGTGCGATTCATGTCATTTTGCATGTTACTCCCTTCTGTTTTGTCATTGTGAACCTAAACGTTTCCATACTTCATTCATGTACTTCAGCCCTTTCTCGTGAAGCCGATTGCGCCGGGACGCCCGCCGGTCCGGCGGGCGGTAACTGGAACGGCGGGCGGTAACCGGTTCCGGTTACTGGAACCGGTAACTGACCCAATAAAGTGCTGATATATAGGTGACCTGAAGTCAAATGCTGGATCTATCAACTGTATTGCATCATTAGTTATGTCCAAAACATCCTTGATGCCCATTTTGGAGCATTTAAACACAATCACAGCGATCCATTGCCATGTCAAGCCAAGCCACGCACAGCAAGCCAAATATGACATATGTGACCTCATTTGACCTTGAAGATATTGACCTGAGATCATGAAATTTGCACACAATAGAGATCACCACCATAGCTATCTACCCTGAAAATTTGGTTACTCTAGCTATAATAGGAGCTGAGATCTTATGGGGGGGGGGGGGCGGAATCCGCCTCCCCATAAGGGGGGGGGGAGGGGACACAAATCCGACCGTACCTCCTGCGGCCCTCCGTGAGAGAGGAAAAACGGCACGCGAAGAAACCGTTTAGCACCAACGCCTTCAGGGGCTCTTTCAAGACATTCGCCTGGAAGGCCCCTCCGTCCCCCCAGGGGAGGGTACGGTTGCCGCCTCCGCCACTGGCTATGCCGTTGTCCCTGCCCCGATTTCCTCTCAAAATCCACCTCCCTGGGCTGAGCCAAGACAGCTGAGCAGTTATCGATGAAGCTGGAAAGTATTTCAACCATGAGTGCAATCTATGGGGACTGGGTGAGAAATTTTGCGTGATGCAGCTTGCCTTCCGAAGTCAGTTTTTTAGTCTGGCTTCCGGTATGCACATTGTGCTGCCAATCGTCGACCCATAACCAGAAGCACGCAACAAGGTATATTTCTGGTCCTATGGAATTTAAAGAGGTCCTGAGGAAGCAGCCCGGTTGAAGTTAATGTATCGTGCTCTCAAGAGTCCGGCGTCGTGTTTAACCTGCCTGGCCGGCCGGCAAATTTACCTTCGCCTGACCAGGGAGAGGGGGTGGGGCTCTTAAAAGTCACCCCCACTAACTTACGGTCTACATAATCTAGGATAAAATACAAAGCATAGTTAGAAAGCTCTGGTCACGAAGAGCCCGAAGCCTGTCTTGAATTTGCACTTTGACCGATCATGAGGCCACCAGAGGTCATATGATGTCAATATGCGCATATCGACTTCATTGTCTGAAATTTTTTAAAGAAGACAGAGCTTGGTTTCTTTCGGCATTCTTTTTCAAGAATTCATGTAGATGAATTCATATATATATTCATGATAGCAAAAAATGTCAAAACAGAGCAGGTCAGGTCGGATCGGAGTTAGGATTGATAGCCAACTTCCGAGTTATGCACGTTTGAGACACAAGGAAAATATAATTGGCTAACAAATATAGTCTTGATCTCATATCACAGCCGATTTCTTCATTTTCGGTCATGCTGATGACCTTCAAGGTGAAAATAAAAGCCTAGTGACATGACCTTCATCTTGGGCAATGGCCTGCAAAAGATGAATATATATATATATATATATATATATATATATATATATATATATATATATATATATATATATATATATATATATATATGTATGTATGTATGTATGTATACATGGAAACGTGGAAACGTGGACACTGACGCCGATATCGAGCAGGTAAGCGGTGAGAGGGTCACCACTGCTATGAGACACTGGATAGCCTCACGCCCCTTTGCCCATGTCTGTAGTCGATTTGTGAATGCTGTTGCGACTATTATTTCATGCGCTTTGTTTATAGTACTCGCTCCCGTCCTCGGCTTCGGTACTCTGAATGAGTGTTGTAAGCGGTCCGCCTCGAGGCTACGAACCATCGCTAGTCTTGCCAAGCGCCACTCAAAAGTGTGGGTTATCATACACCGTTCAGTTGCGGGATTGGGACCTCAGCTGGCCACAGTAGCAGAAAGGGTGCACCACCAGCCCTCGCCTAGGGGTGGAAAAAGTCCAGTGGACAATTTTGTGTATGGCACACGCACTCCCCACAGCGAGCCTCGAATTAAAGTTCGGACAACATACAACATGTCGAAAGCAACTGTGCGGCATGATGCGCTTGACATCTTAGATCGAGGGCCTGGCTTTGCCACAGTTAGAGCAATTGATCACAGGTGCATCAGGACAGTTGAGCTAGGACTGGAGAGGGCGTTATATGGACTTCGGTGGAGATGGCAGCGGGAGCACAAACTCAGCCAATCTCCGCATAGTCAAGCATCCACAGGACGGGCGGGCTTCAACATCCGTCACCACTTCTCTGATGTGCCTGTGTACCAGCCACCTTGGGCACCGCGGGATTTAGAAGAGGTTCTTAGAGACTTGAAATATAAGATCCTCATGGCGTTTAAAAGACAGCCAACGACGACCAGTAACGTTACTCCGGCACAAAAGCAGGGGATTCGGGAGCTCAAAAATAACAGTGACATTATAATCAAGCCCTCCGATAAATGTAAGGGTTTGGTGATAATGGACAAATCAGAATACCTTATGAATACGAAAGCTATCACGGATGAACACATACCGATACCCTCTCGGCCGAACCCAACCAAAATCCTCGAGAAGATTACCGGTAATCTCATCAAGCACACTCTTGGACCGAAGCTTCCCCAAAATCTGACTTGTGCACTCGTTCCTCATTTCAGTCGTACAGCAGAGCTCTATGGCCTTCCAAAAAGTCATAAGCCTATCGTATCTCCACTACGGCCTATCGTGTCAGCGTGTTAGAGAAACCAAGTATTGGCATTGATTCCAGCACACTTTCCTAACACTACTAGTCCGAGCCCTACTTGAACAAAGTGGAACAAAAATTTCCTCGTTCTCTCCCGGCAGGAGCTATCCCTTTCACAATGGACGTGAGGAACCTGTATGGTAGTATGCCGATCAAGGAAGGTATAGCTGCGGTCATGGAAATCATCACTGAAAATTAGAATAGTGTCAACACCTTTGGGCTTACGTTAGAAGACTGTGCCAAAGTATTGCCCCATATTTTTCACAACAATGTAATACGCTTTGGGGATGCACTTTTCAAGCAAGTTAAGGGCGTAGCGATGGGGAACAGGTGTGCCCCACCACTCACTATAGCCTTTATGCATGCCCTGGAGTCCAAATTCCTAAATGGCATCATGTTGGAACCAGCAATTTATGAGGGACATTGACGAAATCTTTGGAATTTGGACCCATGGACTGAAGACCCTTCTCGAATTTTACGCTAGCATCAATGCTACTCATCCGTACATTTCGTTTACCATAGAGCACACGTTCGCTTCAAATTCCATTCCATTTTTGGACACCCTGTTCACAGTCGGCGCGGATGGGTCATACACCACTGAGCTGTACATAAAGCCTATGGTGGCGCCTGTCATCCTCCACTACAACTCAGCACATCCAATTATCACGAAAACCTTAGTGCTATATGCACAAATAAGGAGAGCTACCCGCATTTCCTCAGACGAAGCCGCATGTAGACGGAGTCTGCAGGAAATACGCGACCTCTTCCTGGCCAATGGATACCCGCCTAGGAAGGTGTCGCTGGCCATTGACCAGGGAATGGCCCAGTTCAGGCGTCAGGGGAAAATGAACTATGTCCAACAACACCGTGCCAGAGACAAAAAGGAATCGAACTACACCTACATCCGATTACCTTTCATCTCCGAAAAAATTTGCCGGACGGTAAACCAAATTTTACGCTCATCAAAAATAAACAAAATTAGAATCGAATGGTACAGCTAAAATATAATCTGGTAAGGTCAGCCCTCAGCATCACCACTTGCCCTTCAGGTAACAAAAATGCCATACATGTGGCAATGGCCTGAAATGAAGATGTCGAGTAAAAAATGCAGTTTATAAGGTGACGTGCAGCACTTGTCCGTCCGCTCTCTATGTTGGGGAAACGATACGCCCAGTAAGGGAAATATTTAATGAGCATTTGGGGGATGCACGTCTCCGGCGTCCCTTCACTCCCTTAGGCGCCCATCACCAATGCAAATTTCAATATAGATATCCTAGGCATAGCGAAAGACGGCGCGGACTTAACAATCTTATAATCCCTTTTTATTCGTGAGCTGAAACCAAATATAAATTCCCCCAACCTCCCCAAAAATATATTAAATTTTTAATTTTTTAAAATTTTTTGTGCGGCTGAAAAATTATCGCGTACGTAGGGTCTTAGAGAACTGCTCTTAGAGAAAGGCCAATGAATTACCTATTGATGTGTGTAAACGGTATAACCCTGATATCACAACTGCGTACCCTCTGCCGCAAGATAGACGCGTTAGTGTCGCGACGACTTTCACCTGCCGTCCATGTCTAATGTCTATGCATGTGTACGTTAGGTTTTTTCCTCTTTGGTGGTTGTAAGTGCGTGTGTTCTTTTTTTCTTCGCTTTTCTTCTCGCAGTGGAGGTGGTGAATGGATTTTGTCGAGTTTTGTGGCTGCAGCAATTTGAATTTTCGACCTGTTCGCCGATCGCAACGAGTGCATCGTTTGACAATGGCCTATGGCCAAAACATCACAATATATATTGACAATTTTTTTTCTAACATTGAGTCATTCCTGGATCTTGAAGATCAACTTAGCTTTTATTATATCCACAATGATTGACCAGGAAATACGAGTATTTCTGAACTATGCATATATATATATATATATATATATATATGTCTGTGTGTGTGTGTCTCCAGACCCTTGCAGCTTAACACGCGCCCTGGAGGGCCTCTGAGAATAACCCCCCCGGGGGGGGGGGGGGCCCCCCCCCCCACAACTCCCCCCCCTAAAGGAAAAGAAAAAAAAAAAAAGGGGGGGGGGGGAAAAAAAAATAATAAATTTTTTTTTTTAATAATTTAGATAAAATTTATAAAAATAAAAAAAAAAAAAAAAAAAAAAATTTTAAAATTTTTTTTTGTTTGGTTGGTTTTGTTTTTTTTAAATATTGGTTTAATTTTTTTTATTAAATTAAAAAAAAATAAAAATATAAAAATTAAAAATAAAAAAATAAAAAAAATCCAAAAACAAACCAAAAACCAAAACTCAACAACAAAAAAAAACCAAACCAAACAAAACAACTTTTACTTTCTCGACCCCGCACCCCCCCCCCGCCCCCCCCCCCGGGCGCCGCGCCGGGAACAAGCGAAAAAAAAAAAAGAAGAAAAAAAAAAAAAAAAAAAAAAAAAAAAAAAAAAAAAAAAAAAAAAAAAAAAAAAAAAAAAAAATACAAAATAAAAATTAAATTACTTTAAAATTATTAACATTACAAAAACATAAAAAAATTAAAACTTAAAAAAATTAAAAAACCAAAAAAAAAAAAAAAAAAAAAAAAAAAAAAAAAAAATAACAAAAAACCCCCCTTTTTCCTTCAACTTTTACCCTTTTAAAATAAAATTAAACCCCCCCCCCCTTATTTTTTGGGTTTTTTTTTTAAATTTTTTTTTCCAAAAACTTAACAAAAAAAATTTAACTCCTTTTTTTATTTTTCTTTTAATCAACTCTAAACAACTTCTAACAAAAAAAAAAAAAAAAACCGAAAAAAACCGAAAAAAAAAAAAAAAATTTAAAAAAAAAAAAGAAAGGGGGGGCGGGGCCCCCCTTAACCATTGAATAAATATGTGTGCATATGTTTGATATCCGAAAATCATACGGCAGATGAAGTCACACCTTATGGTCTCGTCAAGTAAGTTCAAGCTTGAATGCCCCTGGCATACTTTTGAAGTATGCAAATTTTGTCGCCAACGTGAATCGATAAGATACTGGAAACGTCTTTGTAAGCTGTCCAGCTTCTGACCTCGTCACCTAACCTGAGGTCACACTGGGACCATGAATTGATTGATTAAACGACTTTTACTTCGTTTAGCTTTGTGACCTATCGTTGCTAATATAAAATGTTGATGCCAAAAGTTTCTCAATTTAATTATGGCATCATGGTCACTAAGGCATCATGGTCACTTAGGCATCATGGTCACTAAGGCATCATGGTCACTAAGGCATCATGGTCACTAAGGCATCATGGTCACTAAGGCATCATGGTCACTAAGCTGAGATGACATGGGAACACCCTTTTCGTATTGAAGACCACTCAATGGCCATTTCAAGTGCTGATTTCAAATTCCGTGTGAATTTGTACCTCCAGAGAATTGGAACTAAACATTTTCGACGGCGGTGGTGGTGCGTGACCGGTTCGACCTTGCAACTGAGAGCCGTGGTGTCGGGGCAGGCAGTTGATATATGTGCCTAACCTGTCACAAAGTCCCGGCGCCGCCACTGCTCTCATGGCTCAAATTAATCCGAACACTTTTCTATATAGTTAAGCACTATGCAGACTTGACGTACAGTTTCTAGGTGTGATCCGCCTATCTCCCGAAAGTAAATGTTCATAAAATGGAGAACAGAATTTTCAAAATATTGATAAAGGTTAGCAACTTACTAATTTATATTTATCGAAATAGCAGTTAAATGCGCCTTTTCGTCCTGATTCAAAACTGAATTCGCTTTCGAAATCTCCCAAAAAGAATCCCCAGGGCTTAAAGTCATCCGTGGCGTCATCCTTCACGCCATTCGTGGCGACATCTTTTTTTAAGAACTTCACAAATTCTGGTCGCGTCCTTCCACAATCGCCATGGGCCATCCGACGGTAGTTTTTTTTCTTCTGCGGATGACAGTTTCTGGGATCTTGAGAGGGAGCTTTAGACACGACCGGGCGGGGGTTAAGATGCCGAAGCTAGGACGGGTCAAAATGAGGTCATTGCTTCCTTTCAGTACGGTTTTTAGATACACATTGAAACATGTTTTCCTAAGCAAACCATGCAAGTCACAGTGAGATGTGAAATATAATCCATAGACAGATGATGAAAGGAACGAACAAACACACAAAACTTGAGCTTAGTTCAGACTACTAAATCAAATGAAGGTCTAAACTACACCAGCGCTTTCCGTGCGCCTAGCTTCGTTACTAATAAATACGCTTGAAAACCTGGAATTCATGTGGTGGAGAATCATGTGTTCCAAAAGCGCTCCAGATTTCAAGTCAATAGCCGGTCAGGTCACTGAGAAATGATCTGACTTACGCAGACGGTACACACATTCCAAGCGCATGAGAGGATAAAATACCGACTTCACAAAGTAAAAATGAATCAACCAGAGTAATGCTATTCGTCGAGTTCTTATCTGATGTCTTAGAGTCACCAAGATCTATATGCAAAATTTGATCACTGATGCGAAATGTTCGGAAATGTTCAATATCACGGCAATTTCGGATTGTATGGCCATTCACACAAGGCGGAAAATATATGATTTTACTTTGGTGACACTAAGTAATCTTTTTTTTTACAGTGCCACCTGCCAAGAACTGCCATCTTCAACAGTTCATTACACATTTCCAGCTGTTTGACCTTGACGGGATCGATACCTTGATCTTTTCGCGTGTCACCTTTGCTAGGCTATATTTTCAGTGCGTTTATCATCAATATTGAAGCACGAAATCGCATTTGCTTTATGGCTAGGATTCGAAAATACGCCGAAGGCTGGTGACTGGATGCACCCCGACATTTACCTACTGGATCTGACCTGGAAGGTCAGCTCAAAGAGATAGTTAAAATGTTTTAAGCACCTTCAAAAGTTCAAGAACCTAGCTACATCATGTTGCTGATCGCATCTAACTGTCCTACTGGTAAATACAATAGTGTGTATGTGGTGGAGGATAAGTTGAACTTTACTTCCTCACTGCCAGGGTGTGTAGCATTATTCCGCATTTGGTGAGTTAACATGTTTCGGTCGAGAGCCAAATATTAGCATAGCAAAAACTCCAATTTTCACTGCTAGAGGCCAATGTTGATTGGCCTCTAACAATGAAATCACCATCACTACCCCTACCGATACAACGGTTCTTCCTAGGATTTCTAGGAATCTCTTCCAGTAGGAAACTCCACACATCTCCCTCCATCCGGTTGAGAGTCCCAGTGCCGTACGACGCTTTCCATCTGGTTCCGAGGGAAGGGTCCTAAGTCCTAAAAGCTGTCAAGTTTTCCAGAGCAACTTTTGAGTCTGCGAATGAATGTCCAAAATAACAATATTATCAAGGGGCCAGTTGTCTGTGCAAACGTTCGTGTCATGCCCAAGCTCCAACTTTTGCAATCTAAGGAGAAGGGCCAGGAAGTATCTAGATCAATTGGGAACCAAGCGGCACAAACATTTTGGCATTTAATAGTCTGAGCGCGTCTTGATTGCTACCAGCATTCGAAAAATATATATTGGCCAGCTGAATAAGTTCCCCCCCCCCCGGTTATCTTCCAAAATATGCATTGTTGATCACGTATCATTTGGAAGGTGAATTAATTAATTGAATTCGCACCCACCGTCTGGCTCATCTACGCAGTTGTGCATTTCTGACCACTAAGACCCACTCCCAGGCCGGCACCAACCCGTCCTACCAACACATCAGCAGCCGGCTCCCGGAGCCCAGCGCACCCCGACATCCCACGCACCCTCGACAGCACCTTTACCGCACCCCACTCCTCCCCACACGACCTCAGCCCGGACCCAGCCTCCTCCCACTTCCACCTCACCTCAGACCCAGACCCAGACGCTGTCTCCTCCCCTCTCTGCCCCACTCCCGGTACCCCATCCCACACAGAACCTGGCCATACCCCTTCGCCACCCTGCCACCAACCGGCCAGCGACCACCCCAGACAGCGACAACTCCATCCAAACCGAAACCATCACGCCTCCCAAGCGCAAAACCCGCACCCGTCGCCCCACGGTCCACTCTGCCCAAGCCCGCATCACCAGAGCCCGGCAACCAGTCCTGTCAGACTCGTCACACTCCACTCTCACGATCCGTAGGATCCAAATCTACCCCCTGCACTACTCCACTCATGCATAGTAGCACCAACAGATATTAATCACGTTCGGCAATGTGTCTCCTCTAGTGGAATACCGGTAGTCTTCTGAGCAAATTTATAGAGTTTAAGCCAGAAACCTTACGACAAAAACCATTACTAGCCGCGCTCCAAGAAACGCAGTTTCGATTTTGAGATTCGCACTCTAGTTGAGACAGTATTTCAGATTACACTTGGCACATTGACAACGTCAACGGTCGAATTCGCAAATGGGGCACAGCCATGCCCTACCCTAACAATGAGGCGCAGCCATACCCAACCTTAACAACATTCCTCATTGGCGAGTCAAGTAAAATTCCTCACCGAATTGCGTAACAGTCAGCCTCAAAATCACCCATTGCTAAACCACTATCATCTCACTATGCATCTCACCGTCAGCTGCAACCCCCACACAACAGGCGCTGAGTGATGTGCACCTAAATGACACTGTTCTTGCTACGTGAAGGGAAGGTGTAGTCGTCCCATTACCAAAGCCGCACAAAGAGCATTCCACTCCAAATGAGTATAGCCCATCTCACATACTAGCTGCGCTGGTAAGCTGGTCGAGCGAATGGCCAGCACACGATTGCGACATTTTATGGAACACAAAACCACATCAAAGTCAAGTCCATTGAAAACCATCCGGCTTAGCGATGCTTTCAGCCTGACAGGTCCGACAGGAGCCGGTTTCGGCGCAAACTCCCACCATTTAATGTTCAAATTGCCACGGCTCTTTCGGATCTCAACCTCACAATGCCAGCCACTGCAGCTGGACCGCCCACGAGGCCATTCTGAACCCACAGTTAACCAAGAGTACGTGCTCTCAGAAAAGAAATTGGATATCACGCCTTCGGAAATTCCTGGCGCCTTCAACAGATTTGTCATTCTCAACAATCACAAAACACTCACATCCACCGATGGGTCAAAACAGAAGGTGAAAGTAGGTATTGTCATCACCGGACCAAGCCTTAGGCTATACACACGTCTACCGGATAACATTTCCATCTACACTGCAGCAGCATTGGTAATTCTGGCTGCTATCTCCATTCTAAAGAAGCGCAAAACGAGAAACGTAGTAATTTGTTCAGACTCCAAATCAGTCCTTCAGTCAATTAACAGCACACACGACTACTCACATCCAGCCATTCATCGAATTCAACAAACCGTGGCCCCCAACGTACACGTTCCCTTTCTCTGGACTCCGGGCCACGTTGACATTCCAGGAAACGAGCAAGCAGACGGGATGGCAAAGCAAGACTTAACATCGACCACCTATCCCAACATGAAATATTTGGTAGACAACTGCAAAGCACTCCTACAACGCCACATACGTCAGCATCATCAGAACACATGGACCCAGCACAACTCCGCACGTTACTTCTCCAACCACGCCTACAACATCAAACCAACGCCAGGGACATGGAACACATCGAACAATTCACATCGCCAACAGGAAGTCATCCTCACTAAACTTAGAACTGGTTGCAGACAGCTTACACAGCCTCAACTAGACGAGGACCATTGTACAACACCTGACTGCGACACCTGTAACACCACATTAAGCATGAACGACATCCTGCTAGACTGTAGTAACTTGGATGCTCAAAGACAACTCACCTAAAGCCTTCTGCCAAAAAGAGAGCATCACCCTTTAGCTTCCATTGCTTCTGGATGACAAACACCCAGAACTCCTCCAATTACTATTTGGTTGTCTGCACGCCACCAAACTAGCAGGAGAACTGTCGACACCACACTGCAAACACGCACTCCGGCACGCCACCAAACTAGCAGGAGAACTGTCGACACCACACTACAAACACGCACTCCGGCACGCCACCAAACTAGCAGGAGAACTGTCGACACCACACTGCAAACACGCACTCCGGCACGCCACCAAACTAGCAGGAGAACTGTCGACACCACACTGCAAACACGCACTCCGGCACGCCACCAAACTAGCAGGAGAACTGTCGACACCACACTGCAAACACGCACTCCGGCACGCCACCAAACTAGCAGGAGAACTGTCGACACCACACTGCAAACACGCACTCCGGCACGCCACCAAACTAGCAGGAGAACTGTCGACACCACACTGCAAACACGCACTCCGGCACGCACCGCATGCCTGTGCAAACACTCATAGAAGTAACGTAAATCGCCATCCACGAATGACATCGGACGTACATGTGCCGATTCGCTTTCCCATCGGAAATAAATTCCTACCTAGCGGTGCCGCCGGACGTAGATGAGCCGACTTGTGTTATAAATTAGAATAGCACAAAATCGTGCTTACCCAGAGGTACCGTCAGACGTAGATGAGTCGACTTGTGTTATAAATTAGAATAGCACAAAATCGTGCTTACCCAGAGGTACCGTCAGACGTAGATGAGTCGACTTGTGTTATAAATTAGAATAGCACAAAATCGTGCTTACCCAGAGGTACCGTCAGACGTAGATGAGTCGACTTGTGTTATAAATTAGAATAGCACAAAATCGTGCTTACCCAGAGGTACCGTCAGACGTAGATGAGTCGACTTGTGTTATAAATTAGAATAGCACAAAATCGTGCTTACCCAGAGGTACCGTCAGACGTAGATGAGTCGACTTGTGTTATAAATTAGAATAGCACAAAATCGTGCTTACCCAGAGGTACCGTCAGACGTAGATGAGTCGACTTGTGTTATAAATTAGAATAGCACAAAATCGTGCTTACCCAGAGGTACCGTCAGACGTAGATGAGTCGACTTGTGTTATAAATTAGAATAGCACAAAATCGTGCTTACTCAGAGGTACCGTCAGACGTAGATGAGTCGACTTGTGTTATAAATTAGAATAGCACAAAATCGTGCTTACCCAGAGGTACCGTCAGACGTAGATGAGTCGACTTGCCTTGCAATTCACAACGTAAAATGGTTACCCAGAGATACAACGAACGTAGATGAGTCGAATTGCCAAACACCGCACTAACCTCGCACACAACCCTGCATGAATGCGTGTTGCTACTAATTACTGCTAACAACTAACACGAGGCAGCCAGCGTGATAGGCGGTGTGGGCAATCATCTTGTCCGCACAGCAAAGACCCCTCGGTGTTCTTCGACAAGAGTAGGATAATGCAACTGCAAATTATCTAGCGGAAGAGTAAAGTAAACTAAAACTCTAAACATCCGGGAGATGTCCCCGCCTACCCACCGCCTTCAGTACCTTAACGTCACATGCACCATAGAGAAATGCTCATTTAACGTAAATGTACGCTTGCCTTACACTTGTTTGCAACACCCACTCACTTTAAAGGCGTCGCAAATAACCTCTATGGTACGGAAGGCCTCTAAACACACTCCCCCCCACTTCATTCGTGTTGGATGTCAATGATACTGACCTCTCGTTTTCTGTCCATAATTGATATGCAAGCGACAGTGGCGCAGCCAGGATTTTCTAATGCGGGCCCTACCCCCAAAAAATGTTTTGAAATAGAGAAGAAGAAAAAAATGTCTTGAAAATGTTTGTTTCTGCGTGGTGAAAATCTCAAAATTCCACTTTTATCGAATGTATTTTGGGTCGCTAGGGGAGGGGTACCGGCCCCCTTGGCTGCGCCTCCGGTGACTGATGACGTTGGCAAAGATGAGTGGCTTCACAGTAAAGCAATTATCCAAACGCAGCGCATGTTTATCCCAACTTCAATGGTCAGTGATAGATGAGATGGCTTCGGAGACACAACAGGTGAACATATAATTTTCGCAAGGAAGCAAATGTTTAGATTATCGCATAAGCCCTTGATAACATTGGCAAATCCAATGGGGCGATAAGGTAGGTAACTGGCCGTTCACAACTTTCGAACCTTGATGCAATAAGACAGTTTTCTTAAATGATATCCATCTGATAGCAACGACATAGAAGTAGCGCATGCAGACCCGACTCCAAGTATTTCCTGACCGATAATGCCTCACCGGTAGTGCTTCCGGGGACAGATGTGACTCCCCGCAGCAATTTGGAGCAGGTAACCGCCACTGGTTGCCAAGTGTAGGGTGTATTCTCGGGAGGACGGGTGAGTCGAGTATAGGTGACCTCAAATATTTTCAAACATGCATGTTTGCTCTAATGGTGCACTTGGAGGAAAGGTTAGAAACCTTTCAGTCATACACCCTTTTTAACCAAAAAAGATGGTGTGAAAATCTTCGCATGTATTTTAGTTCAGCCACCTGCTTTCAAAATGCTTGGGTTTGCCCCAGACTTCCCCACTGGAAAGTGCACTTTTTGTGGCTGTTATCTCCATCGGATTCTGGCCAATGGGCAACTGGCATACCTAAACAAGATGCATGTATATATTTATTTGTATCTTGTATGAATATGAACTCCATACGAATGGTCATGAATATAATAAAGTCCACCCATAAAACTATGCATTCTCACCCAAACATTTACACAGCATTACATGGCCTCCAGCTGTTAATGTACTCCTCTTGTGGAGCTGTCACATTCCTCAGCGCCGCAGGCTCAGCGGCTCCATATGGCCGGCGTTTCGCTGGGCGGGTCGTCATTTCCGGCGCGCTCCTTTGTTGCGTCTTATTGTGTGGGGCCGAGATGAGCGGCCGAGCCGGGTGGCCCTAGCTGCCGAGCGGCCCCCACCGTCCCCTGGGGCAGCGGCGGCGCGCGCGCCGCTCCGACGCCCGATAGCCAACCGCTGCCGATACGCAAACCCGATGAATAAGAGCCGAAATAACTCAAAAATAATATGGTCGTGGAATTACCCTGGAGGTTTGCCGCATTACCCAACCCTTTGTTGCCGGCGCGTCATTAGGGTCACGCGGCTACGGAAATACCCGGAGAAATGCGGCCGTATGGATTACTTTCGGACATTCGCCAGTGCCAGCACATAGATCACTAGATTAGCACTGACCACATCCCGGCTGCCCATCCATTACGTAAAGAAACCGGAGAAAAAGCCAGAGCATTTCTTTCATCTATCAGGATTTTGACAAGTGCGGTAATTGAGTTTGGAAGGTAGAATGAGCGGGATTTCTCCGGGGAGCGTGCTGACAATTTGTCGAGTTAAAGCTCACGCAGCCGCCGGCAAGCCGGGGCACGGCCAATTTGGCGGCCTCTCCAGTAAACGGCGTCTTGGCCGACAGCCTCCAAACGAAGCAGCGCAGGAGGCGCGAGCTTGGTTCGCCGGCGAACCAAGCTCACGCCTCCTGCGCTGCTTCGCTGGGAATGCAATCAAATGCAGCCCATGTCTTTTTAGACTATGTCCTTTGGACTAGGTGAGCTCACCGAGCAGTCTAAAACATACTCCTATACGATCATGGCTCACCCAAATTTGAACGTCTCAAGTGCGAGGCGAGATGCACTGATGTGACCAATGATTGTTCGTCTCCCTAACGTATTGATGGGAACGTGGGCCTAGTTACGCTTCAATGAAGAAAGATAGCACATTGTCTGCTATATCCTTGCTTTGACAAACCTTTTACGTGGACTGCAAGATTACACCTAGATAACTATTTACGTTTTGTGCAGATGAAAGAGGAACTGTGATTAATTCAAGCCAGCGCATCCGCTCCAAGTACGATTTCTGAAATGGCTGATGTGGTATGCAGCCATGGTTACCCAATATCCAAACTGTCACCAAAGCAAGTGGGAGACCGCAGAGTATCACGTGAGTTTCTGTCTGTGCTGTTCAATTATTTGCTGGTTCCCCGATTCTCATGGACTGTAACCTGGCCCTAGATACTCAGAATACAGCGTGCAATCAATCGCACACTGCCTTGAAACCTACTCCCTTGCAATTTCATGTCATCGAAGGCTTCCCAAGGACAGTGGCCTATGCGCGGCACCGATTCCGTCCACGGCTTGCTCCCGCTCGCGCCTCCCACATGTCCCACGTGTCAGTCACTGTTCCAGACAGCCTGTACAAAACTACAGCACACTTCCTGTACGGGCGCTGCCGCCGCCGCTCGTCCCCCAAGCGCATATAAAACTGCGCCACCACCGTCAGCGGGCAGCGAACGGCACGTATAAACCCGAGTCTCCGCCGGGAGCCGGCTAATTTGCGCCGTCGATCCGGTAATTACTCTGCCAGATGAGATCTTTCCGCGATATTTGCCCTCTCCGCCTCCCCTCGGCGTGGCGTCGACCGGGCACCTCCGAAGGGAGCACGCTGTCTCGGACGGATCTCGGACATGGGCGCCGTTTCGGACAGATCTCGGACATAGGTGAAGGTAAGACGCCGTTTCGGATAGATCTCGTGCATGGGGGAAGGTCGAAATCGGAAATAGCAGACCGCGGTCAAAATAACGTAGCGAGGCACCATCGTTGCGAATCCAGTGATCAACTTCACAGATTCATGGGGAGTGGAGAACGGCTGATAATTGTCATCACTGGAAAAGGCTGTTCCCTACAACAACCTGAGGGGTGTGTGCATGCGCGGGTGCTGCGTGGTTGGCCGACAGACGCTCCTGCCTTTTTCGACCGGACGTGTGGAATTATGTATTTTTGCTCGGTCTCTTAAAGTTTTTCCCATATTCTTCACATCAGCTTTGCTAAGAAGCTGTTCCAACTTCTCTGGCTGCTGTGCGCTCCCGACAATCCCTTAGTGTCGGTGCTGCGTTTGGAGGGTGCAACCGTGCCAGCATGGCCGACGAAACCCGCCATTACACTTCAGCTCGTATAGTGTCGCCAGGCTCTGTGCGCGGGGCGCTGGGCGGCCCGGTGACCGAGTGGTCAGGACGTCTGACCTCCTGTCGCTGGGTCAAGGACGACCGACGAGCCCGGGTTCAAGGCCCGCCGGGTGGGCGTTTGTTCGTGTCGCTGCTCCTGTCGCTGTTGGTCTCTGCCTGTATTGGCCGTTGCTCAGGCCTGACAAGTGATAAATCGGACTGGATATTAAGAAAACACGCAGTGACATTTACCGCTAAAAGCCGACGCTTTACAGTGTTGGCTCCGCGCCGTCTGTGGGCTCCACCCGTACCAAGATGCCCATCACCTGTTGGAAGAGCTGCAAAGTATTTCCGCAGCCGAATACAACATGACGCGAAATCCTGCTCTATTTAGAATCTGGCACGCCCATCACCTCAGGAGATGTCGAGCTGAACCCGGGTCCAGGCCTCGACCGGTCGACGCCAGCTGTCGGTCCCGACCAGCGGGGTCACCTAGAGAGTGCAGCGTCCGGAATAACTGCGATCCTACAGAACTGCCGCAGCATCCGTGGAAAACTGGGACAGCTTCGGGCGGCTGCGGCAGAGCACGACCGGTACGACATCATAGCGTACACTGAGACGTGGCTGGACGATTCGATGTCGGATTCTGAGCATCCGCTGTCGGATTCTGAGCATTCGGTGTCGGATCCGCAGGGACCGATCGGATGGGCGTGTCGGTGGGGGTGTGGCATGTGCAGTTCGTGCCGCCCTGCTACCGACCCGGCGTCTGCTGGCCGTGTCAGACACCGAGTTGTTGCTGGTGGACCTCGGCAATCCGGCAGTGACGGTGGCTGTGTGCCACAGGCCACCAGACGACAACACCATTACGACACAGTCCGGCAGTGACGGTGGCTGTGTGCCACAGGCCACCAGACAACAACACCATTACGACACAGTCCGGCAGTGATGGTGGCTGTGTGCCACAGGCCACCAGACAACAACGCCATTACGACACAGTCCGGCAGTGACGGTGGCAGTCCGGCAGTGACGGTGGCTGTGTGCCACAGGCCACCAGACGACAACGCCATTACGACACAGTCCGGCAGTGACGGTGGCTGTGTGCCACAGGCCACCAGACAACAACACCATTACGACACAGTCCGGCAGTGATGGTGGCTGTGTGCCACAGGCCACCAGACGACAACGCCATTACGACACAGTCCGGCAGTGACGGTGGCTGTGTGCCACAGGCCACCAGACAACAACACCATTATGACACAGTCCGGCAGTGATGGTGGCTGTGTGCCACAGGCCACCAGACGACAACGCCATTACGACACAGTCCGGCAGTGACGGTGGCTGTGTGCCACAGGCCACCAGACGACAACACCATTACGACACAGTCCGGCAGTGACGGTGGCTGTGTGCCACAGGCCACCAGACGACAACGCCATTACGACACAGTCCGGCAGTGACGGTGGCAGTCCGGCAGTGACGGTGGCAATCCGGCAGTGACGGAGGCTGTGTGCCACAGGCCACCAGACGACAACACCATTACGCAAATGTTTCGGCATTTAGGCGAGCTCCCACCCGGACGCCGGCTGATAGTCCTGGGCGACTTCAACATTCCTGAGCTTGGCTGGGTACCGTCTGCGTACAATTGGGCCAACCCGGTCAGGCTTAGACCAACGGCCAGAGCCAACTGCTTGATGGAAGCGTGCGATTTCCACGGCCTGCGACAATACGTCACGCAAGCTACAAAAGCCAACAACATTTTAGACTCGGTGCTCACTATCGACATCGCAGCGGAGACCTTCGTTCGGAAGGGAATCATAGACTCGGACCATGACGAGATCCAGGCTAAGTTCCTTCTGCCGAGGCCATCACCTCCAGCTGTTTCAAGATCGACTGCCTATAACTACAAGAGAGCAGATTTTGATTCATTGCGACGCTGTTTGTAACTTTTACCGTGGAACGTACTGGATGGCTAAGGTGTTGACAATGCTGTTGAGATGTTTTACTCGTTAATCGAAGCTGCTATTCGTGATCATGTGCCAGTCGTGACTCCTCGCCGTAGACTCCCGCCCTGGTTTCACGGTGAGGCCAGGCGCGCACTAGCCGCGAAGGAATGTGCACATCGTCGAATGAAAAGGCACCCGAGTGACAGTGTCATTCGGCGCGATTTTACAGACAAACGCGACCTCTTCAAACGTCTGATCGGACGCAGCTACTGCAGTTATCTGAGGGGACTAGTGGAGGATTTTAAAACGAACCCAAAGCGATACTGGTCATTTTTGAAATGTTTTAAAAGGAGTGGTTCCGTTCCGTCTCTGCTAGACGGAAACACGTTAATCAGCGATGACGTTGGACGCGCCAACCTGCTGAACAGAGCCTTTTCAGCCAAGTTCACAGCACGGGATGTAGCCCAGTACCCACCATTACAGGACTACGGATTGTCTAATTTCACAGACTTTCGGCCCTCATTAGAACAAATCCACACGATTTTCATTGGACTTGACCGCCACAAAGCATGTGGACCAGATAATATCAGCGCCCGAATCCTCCGAGAGTGTGCTGACCAATTATGCGTTCCGCTGTACAAAATTTGTATCCTTTAGACATAAAGACATAAAGACATAAAAGATCAGTGCAGCTATGAGCCACAAGGGCCCTTCTTGGTTGCACTTTGTACACTGAACCAGTTGCCCACCAAATCTGTCGATCAACCCTCCCTGGAATACAGAAAAACAAGCCCCCTATTCTTATAATGATTGTCTATGCCGTTTTTAAAGATGTTCAGTGTGTTGCTACTGACAATTGTTCCTGGCAGCTGGTTCCAGTGTTCTACTACCCTGTTGGTCAAGAAAGACTGTCTTAACCTTGTCCTGCTGTGATTAACTTCAATGTTGAATTGATGACCTCTAATTGCATCATTTCTGTTAACTTCAAACATTTCCCTGAGATATCCCTGTTCCTGACCATGAACAAATTTAAAAACCTCGATGAGATCTCCTCTCAGCCTTCTATATCTAAGTGAAAACATATTCAATTTCTTCAATCTTTCCTCATATGCCAGGTTGCCTATACCACTAACCATTTTTGTTGCCCTCTTTTGTACTCTCTCTAAAAGCCAACAATCTTTCTCATAACTAGGGGACCAAGCTTGGACACAGTATTCCAAATGTGGCCTGACATATGCACAGTAAAGCTTCTTGATGACCTCCTCACTTTTGTATGACACATTCCTCTGTATCGCCCCAAGCATTCTTAGTGCCGTCTTCCTGGCTTCTTTGGTCTGTTCTGATGCCCCCAATTTTGTGTTCAAAATAACACCTAAGTCCTTCTCCTGCTGAGTCACAGATAGTACTTGGCCATCCATCAAGTATGGAGCCTTCATATGCTGCCTACCTACATGCATGACTTTGCACTTATCAAAATTTAACTTCATCTGCCATTTTTCGGACCACTTCACAAGCTCGTCTAAGTCGTTCTGCAGCGAAACCTGCTCATGGTGCCCTGTTATTGCCCTAAAGATCTTCAAATCATCCGCAAATTTCAAAACCTTACTGCTTAGGCCACATTCAATGCTATTCACAAATATAATGAACAACAGGGGCCCCAGTACCCACCCCTGAGGGACTCCACTAAGAACATTTTGCCATGATGACTTTGTACCATTAAGCATCACTCTCTGCTGTCTATCTGAAAGCCACAACTCAATCCATTTTAGGATGCTACCTGCAATGCCATGGACCTGAAGCTGCATCATTAACCGTTTATGGGGTACCTTGTCAAGGGCCTTACTAAAGTCAAGATATGCTACATCAACCTGATTTCCCTGATCAAATTGTTCTGTAGCACAATTTAAAAAGTCCAAGAGATTTGTGAGACACGATCTCCCTTTTCTAAACCCATGTTGAGTATCTTGAATCAATCTGTTTCCTTCCAGAAAACTAACTATTTTATCTTTGATAATTGATTCGAGTACCTTGCAGACTAGGGATGTGAGGATTACTGGCCTATAATTTTCAACTTTCCCTCTTTCTCCTTTCTTGAAAATAGGAACTACATTTGCCCTTTTCCAATCTGTTGGAATTTCATTTTGTGAAACTAATCTACAAAATATTATACTAAATGGAATTGCCAGTTCCTTTTCAGCTTCCCGCAATACCCTAGCATAAATTCCATCAGGTCCTGCTGCCTTGTTTGGCTTTATTTTTCTGATATAATTGAAAACAACATCACTATCAATGAAATCAACATTGTGTATCTGATCACCTGTCACTGAACTGTGGTTCACGGTTGGCAAATTTGTCACATCCTCCACTGTAAACACTGATTTAAACTGCTTGCTCAGCTCCTCAACCATCTCACCATCCTCACTCAATATAGTCCCATTTACTTCCAGTGGACCAATTGTGCTTGAAACTTTACTTAGCTTGTAGAAACTAAAAAACTTTTTACTGTCCCCATTACAGTTCCTAGCCAAATCCAATTCTTTTGCCCGCCTTGCTGCTCTGGTTTTCTGCTTCACAGCATCTCTAGCTTTTTGATACGACCTTAGATTTACGATATTTGAAGCTTCCTTAAATACTCTAAATGCATCTTTCTTAGCCTTAATTGATCTCCTCAAATCTGGTGTAAGCCATGCTGGCTTTCCTACCCTTCTTTTGCGCCTTTGCTTTTGGGGGACATGTCTAATCTGAATTTCCCTCAAGTAAGATTTGAACTTTTCCCACATTTCGCAGGCATTTAAATACAAAAATTATTCTTCTTCCTCCTTTCCATGCTCCTTTCCATCAGGCAGGGACAATTTCCGAACCGGTGGAAAATGGCAAACACCACACCAATATATAAGAAAGGCAACCGGAAAAATCCGACGAACTACCGAGCCGTTTCACTTCTTTGCCTGTGTGGCAAGATTTTATTTGAAAAAATAATTTACATGTTTTTGAGTGCTCACATTTTGCCAGTACTGACTGACACCCAGCACGGATTTATTCCAAAAAGGTCATGTGCTTCAAACCTGACAGTTTTCTTGAGACATGCCTGGGATTCGATCGCTGCTGGTTACCAGACAGATGCAATCTATACGGACTACTCTTCGGCTTTCCAAAGTGTCAACCATAAGCTGTTACTATACAAGCTCGAAAATGCATATCATGTTTCAGACAAAATTATCTCTCTGATTCGCTCATACCTGACTGGTCGCCGGCAGCGGGTGATAGTCAACGGGGCGGTCTCGGACTGGGCTGATGTCACTTCCGGTGTACCGGAAGGGAGCTTGCTGGCCCCTGTTATTTGCCCTGTTTGTGAACGACCGACCCGCCTGCACAGGGATATTGATTCCCTCTGCAAGTGGTCCGCAGACTGGATGCTATCCTTGAACCCTCTGAAATGTAAATAATTCACAATGACTCTCCGTCGTACTCATGTGCGCTTCGAATATAAGGTACACGATACAACGCTGCAGCGTGAGACTGTGATGCGAGACCTGGGTGTGTACCTGGACAGCAAATTGACATTCGCACAACATGTGGCAAAAACTGTGTCATCTGCGAACCGAGCTCTCGGACTGTTTATTAGATCAATGCAAGCAGGGGTTCCTGGTAGCAAATTCTCGAAAATTGCTCTGTTGGCGGCATATAACGCGAACATTAGGTCTCGCCTTGAGTATTGCTCCGTCATCTGGGCAGGCGCAGCCACAACACATCTGACCAGGATTGATAGGGTAGAACATAAATTTTGTATGTGCCTTGCTCAACACTAGTGCCACACCTCGACCGGAATCTCTGCAATATCAGGACCTCCTTCGCTTTTATAACATGACGTCTGTGTCCACTCGTCGCATACAATCCGACATCATGTTCTTACGAAACGTGTTATGTGGCAGGACGGACTCATCAGTGTTATTGCAGAACTTTGGATTATGTGTCCCAGTCAGGAGAAATAGGCAACCTGTTTGATTTCATGTACCGTATGCACGTGTAGAAACCATTAGGTGTGGCTTATTTAACAGATTATTAAGAGAAACGTACACATTTTTAGCGATGACACCAAGTGCGGACATATTCACGAACCCGCTGAATGCATTTAAGACGCAGGTGGTTAGATACTGTGCTGCGTCACACGCTCACATCTGAGCCGCGTAGCCATCGGGCATCGATGCAGTTCTGACAGCCGTTTACCTGTTTGAACTGAAAACTATTCACCTGTTCTGTTTTCGTTTTTAGCTAATGACTTCTCCTGTAGAGGGCACAATATGCTGTTGGAGATTGTGGACAATGAACAATAAACAATAAACAATAAACAACTTGAAGTTTTGTAAACATTAATGTAGGGGAATTGAGGATTAAGGAGAAATGAAGATAAATGATTGATGTAGGAAAATGCAGTAGTGAGAAGTCATCAATAGGAGCATCACTATTTCACTTGAGGCGGCCCATCTTCATGGCTGATTATGCAATACTCTGCACCAGCATTCATCGCAATAGTTATCCGTGTTCAACGGCTGTTGCCAAAACAGCCACGCCATTTAAGCAGCATACGGTCAGCAGAGCCAGGCGGTCGAGAGATGGCGCGCTCTACCGACCTTCCAGGATGTCTGTGCACAAGGGCGCAGCCAGGATTTTCGTAAGGGGGGGGATGGGGACCCGATCAATAAATTGTTATGAAACAGACGGTTTTTTGGCACGCTTCGCGCGCCGAAAAGAATTCTGCTTTCCCGTGTTGGTTGGTTATTGGCTTTACGACACGTCGACCGTTGAGTCATATAGCGTCGCCAATTTCTCACGCCGATTAGTCGCAGGCGAAGAGTAGCGACAGGTGAGATTCGAACCCACAATCTTTCGATTGTGAGACGAGCATCTTACCCCTAGACCACTCGTCCCCGTCAAATGAGAATAAAGGTGTGTAATTCCTCCTTTTGCTGAATCACTGCCTATTCCAATCAACACTTCTTTCTTCCAAAGTGCATCACCTGTTTCAATACTGGCTGGCCGCACCATGTCAAAACAACCAATGTAACCTGGCGACCACAACAGCACCAATATTGCGAGGTCTTATCTTTCTCTTCAGAACGCGACGAACCTGAATGATGAACCTTAGCTAATAATAATATCGTTTGATCACTCAAAACAAAAATAGATGACGTCTTGCAGCTAACCGAAGTTGCCCGCCAACTTGTTATTAACAGGCAGCGTTGTCACCCGTTCCCCTGGGTTGTCACCCCTTCTCCTGCAGCCCCGAGGGATGCCTGCCGCAGCCTCACCCGGCACCTCCGCCGACCCTGCCTGCTGTGTCTCCTCTGTCACCACGCTCCGAGTAGTACTTCTCAGGAACGGAACGGACGCGGCGCAGCTTTCTCCGACTACACTTGTGGCGAACGGAACGCCGACAATGGAGTGGCAGGTGACGCCAACACGGTCAAATGCTTACCTTTTATTGATGTATTCATTCTATAGTCAGCAAAGGATCTGCACTGACAGACGAGGTCAAAAGTACACAAAGCTGGGTCGCAGTGGGAACGCCGCGCACAAAACCGAACGGCCCGACTTGTTACAAGTTTGACTGTATGCAACACCATACAGAAACAAACAGAACAAGCAGCCCAGACACTATAGCGCGATACAAGTCAGGATTACTCCGCCGAGCGCCCAAGGCGCTGCAGATATTAACGGCCCATAAGTGGATATCCACGTTATACGTGAGACACCGAAGACCGAGAGGAATTATTAGCGCCGGAAGGCTGCCGGTGGTTTCGCCGGCGCTGTGGGTTTTGGCCTCGTCAAAAGCCTATGTATGGATGGCATCAGCAGGTCACGAGTCGCCAGGTGAGTTGGGACTTGTTGCCAGGTGAGCATCTGCAGACTTAGTGGCTCGCTCCTCAATGTTCACCTGCCACTGCTATCTCCTCACTACCTGGACGAGTGCCGCGAAATGTCGGCAATAACTTGGCAGCAGAGCATAACATGGACTGAAATGTAATGATCCAATCCAGTCCCGATTCACGAAGGTCATCCGGATCAAATCCAATGTCACTGACGGTCCAATCCAAATCCAAATCCAAATCCAAATCAAATCCGCTTGAGGAAAAAATTAGATGCTACAGCAAGCAGATTAGTAAGAAACCAGCAACAGAGTTTCAAGAGGAATCTCAAGTCCATTCTAAATCCGAAATGTCGTCAATATTATATTCATCTGGTCCAGATCCAATCGAATCCGAAATCCAAAGCGGGATAATTCAATCCATATTACTCTCCACATGGGAGAGTACTGAGATTACACTACAATAAATACGGGACGGAATATGTCGTATGGATTTTGTCACGAGAAGCATACCACACGTACATTCAACAGCGGAAAATATTCTGATGTAAGGAGAAGAGGATTGGAAGGCACAGAGCACGTTTGCAGTCATTCCTTTACAGCACAAATAATGGAGTTGAAGTTCAATCCTGTCATTTAAGGACACGGCACATGTCCCAGCGTCTCGAAGTTACCGCCACTCATTTGTCAAAATAAACTGGGATATGAAGTGGTAATTAGCATGTTTGTGTCACCCACCAAGATTTCAAAGCATTTGTAAATTTGCATGGACAAAATTGAGACGTGTTATGGAAAACGATTACAACAATAGGTGAGGATGCATCAGCGGGTGCAGTTGTCTGGGTAGAAAAAGTGAACAATATTTTCATTTGAATATCCGATCAAATTTCGCAAATATACAGCAATATTATAGCGTGTTTGCATTAAACCATATGAAAATATTCGATGCATTTCTAATGGGGAATTCAGGTCTTGACAATGGTGAGAATTTTTGACAAGTCTTAGGAAAATGGCTTGAACGTCCATGCAATTAACAGTAGTGAAGCATATGAACGATTCAGAGCCCCAAATCTGACCTCGTTTAAGCAGCCGCTCAGCACAACAATAACAAACTAATGAAGGTACCAAACAAGAATTGTATGACAAAAAATCGACTAAGCTGCCCACATTGAAGACAACCAGGAGGATTCTAGGCCACTTCTCCCACAGTGAACTACTTTAGCGCTGGCGTTCATCACGGCGTGCTTTACAAGCTGTGTGTGACATGCTTAGTGATCATATTTGCAACATTGTGCATCAATATTTCCAAGGGCTTAACTTACTTGTGTTCCAACATTTGTATCCCTTCGGGCCGTCACTGATTTCGTGAAACGCTCTTTCAAGTGAAAACCCTCTGAGGAAGAAATACACATCTATGTATGCCATGCCGCCTCGCAAATCCGCAAAACAAACCCGGCAATCACAAATATCGATTTACAATGCGTCGTCGATACACAACAGTTAAAAATACAAAATATTTCTCACTAAATCCCTCTCTGAAACCACTTCAGCTAAGCAAAGGTTCACTAACTATTCTTACGGAGGGGGCACACGAGATATACGTCAGAGAAGATATCAAGTTTCGGATCTCCAACGGCTTGGAAATTTAGGTCAAGATTCCAGGGGTGGAATCACCCCGTGCGGGGTAGGGTTAAATGTGTTGTGCTAGTGCGATCGTTACTCAACACCTTGCATTGTTGGTGGGGGCTAATTCAATGAAACCTGTTCACCACAAGTGCAGTTCAGCACCTATATCCACCAATTTAAGCGCGATAAAACATGGAAGCGGGAACACGAAGGAGACGCGTTGACATGGTCCCTCAGAATTTGATGACCTTGACCATTAGACCCATTAGTATAACATGGAAGTCATCAACATTGAAAGGCGACTGGCCTCATCCCTTGCTATTGAAGCATACTCACGCTTTTAGTCAGCAAGTTCACAAATTGGAACTAAAACTTAAGGAGGATACCCTCGTGAGATAAGTTGTATCTTTCCGTGTAAGATCGTTGTATATTTTGTGCTTACCATTGGTCTTCCGTGTAAGATCATTCAATCGGTTGAGATGGGATAATGAGATGCATAATTTGTTTTCGACATGAAGCAAACTTTGCTTGCATGCAATACACTTCAAGTCTGGTATGGTGGTGTGACGAGCGATATTGGCTGACTCAGAATGAAGTGAAATCATTTGTCTTGTTTCTGGTTGCAAAACTATGCATACCGTGCATCCATGTGAAATAGTGCTTACGCATATCGTCTTGTCCGAGGTCAAGGCTGAATCTGTATGTATGTTTGAGGGCTATTTGTCCCCGGATCATTCCGACTGTCGACGATTAGGCCTAAGCGAGTAGACACACTTGGGACAAATTGGGTTCCGAACCTCTTGAGTCTCGATCATTCTGTCAAAGCGTCATCCTTGGCTAAGACGGAAGTCAATTCGCCCGCGAATGATTTTCCATAGGTACAACATTAGGAATGGTATTGCTGGGAAGTAGATCGATTTTGAAGTCCACGGCAGCCTGTCCTGAACATATATCACATGACGTCTGCTCCGAACATGCAACATATATTACATGACGTCTGCTCCGAACATGCTTCATATATCACATGACGTCTGCTCCGAACATGCAACATATATCACATGACGTCTGCTCCGAACATGCAACATATATTACATGACGTCTGCTCCGAACATGCAACATATATTACATGACGTCTGCTCCGAACATGCAACATATATTACATGACGTCTGCTCCGAACATGCAACATATATTACATGACGTCTGCTCCGAACATGCAACATATATTACATGACGTCTGCTCCGAACATGCAACATATATTACATGACGTCTGCTCCGAACATGCAACATATATTACATGACGTCTGCTCCGAACATGCTTCATATATCACATGACGTCTGCTCCGAACATGCAACATATATTACATGACGTCTGCTCCGAACATGCAACATATATTGCATGACGTCTGCTCCGAACATGCAACATATATTACATGACGTCTGCTCCGAACATGCTTCATATATCACATGACGTCTGCTCCGAACATGCAACATATATTACATGACGTCTGCTCCGAACATGCAACATATATTACATGACGTCTGCTCCGAACATGCAACATATATTACATGACGTCTGCTCCGAACATGCAACATATATCACATGACGTCTGCTCCGAACATGCAACATATATTACATGACGTCTGCTCCGAACATGCTTCATATATCACATGACGTCTGCTCCGAACATGCAACATATATTACATGACGTCTGCTCCGAACATGCAACATATATTACATGACGTCTGCTCCGAACATGCAACATATATTACATGACGTCTGCTCCGAACATTCTTCATATATCACATGACGTCTGCTCCGAACATGCAACATATACTACATGACGTCTGCTCCGAACATGCAACATATATTACATGACGTCTGCTCCGAACATGCAACATATATTGCATGACGTCTGCTCCGAACATGCAACATATATTACATGACGTCTGCTCCGAACATGCTTCATATATCACATGACGTCTGCTCCGAACATGCAACATATATTACATGACGTCTGCTCCGAACATGCAACATATATTACATGACGTCTGCTCCGAACATTCTTCATATATCACATGACGTCTGCTCCGAACATGCAACATATATTACATGACGTCTGCTCCGAACATGCAACATATATTACATGACGTCTGCTCCGAACATGCAACATATATTACATGACGTCTGCTCCGAACATGCTTCATATATCACATGACGTCTGCTCCGAACATGCAACATATATTACATGACGTCTGCTCCGAACATGCAACATATATTACATGACGTCTGCTCCGAACACGCAACATATATTACATGACGTCTGCTCCGAACATGCAACATATATTACATGACGTCTGCTCCGAACATGCAACATATATTACATGACGTCTGCTCCGAACATGCTTCATATATCACATGACGTCTGCTCCGAACATGCAACATATATTACATGACGTCTGCTCCGAACATGCAACATATATTACATGACGTCTGCTCCGAACATGCTTCATATATCACATGACGTCTGCTCCGAACATGCTTCATATATCACATGACGTCTGCTCCGAACATGCTTCATATATCACATGACGTCTGCTCCGAACATGCTTCATATATCACATGACGTCTGCTCCGAACATGCTTCATATATCACATGACGTCTGCTCCGAACATGCTTCATATATCACATGACGTCTGCTCCGAACATGCTTCATATATTACATGACGTCTGCTCCGAACATGCTTCGAAATAATGCTGCAGGGGTATTACTGCATCTTTGAGAATAAATATTCAGACCACGAGTGTTGAATTTGTTAATATTCACTTTCAGATTATGCATCTGTGCGACTATGTCAGGCTTCTGGTAAGGCTTGTCTTGGCTTGTCTTTCAAGGCTTGTCAGGCTTGAAAGAAAGGTAGCTGAATAATGTTTCAGAATACTGTAGGAATGAAGCAGATCAGATAACTTCAAAATAGTGCGGGAACCTAATGAGTTTCTGGTGATCGTTGCAATTACCATAAAATATTTACCCATCAGAGCGCCGCGGTGGTAAATCTAACCTACTCGACTAACCTTGCTCCGGGCCAAGGAACGATCTGCAACGACGGCACCTGTTCTCGCTTGGTCCCTGAACTTCAAAATAGCTTCTAGGCATACCTGTACCTCTCTTACAGTTTTCACTCCACGCTACATCAAAAGGACCAAGGTGGTGGGACGAACGTAATTTCATGATTCGGACACACAGTAAATATATACAAGACTTTCGTCAGTATCGTCACATATTTCAAAGGCGTCGTCCATGCTCAAACGACTTCCTAAGCAAGGGCATAGAGACTTTGGAAAAGGTTGGCATGGGGCGAACCGTTTTAATTTCGAGCGCTTCTATGCTCGGCTAAGGTTCGTGGCTAAAGTTACGAATGCTAGGCGGCCATGCCCTCCCTGCCTCCTTCCTGTTCTTACGCCCATGCTGTATGGCACCGAAACTGGCGGGTATGAAAGGTACTGAAGCTGTGTTATTTAAGAGCAGGTTGTGGGGACTGTGGGGAGGGCATCTCAACTTCCATGAAACAAATTAATAAGCTCCATACACTGCGAGTGTCAACCAACTTCTTGCGATACACTTTTCCATCTTACCAGGCGCAATACACTCATTTGGTTGGAGCTCTTCCTCCTGGGGGACATTACGGACGATTGTTAGCTGAGCTTTGAACAACATGTCCAGATAACACTGGGAATGGGGGCAAGCTGGAGCCTGAAGGGGCAAAAATCATCATAATGGAGTTTAACTGTCCTTGTAATAAATACGGAACGAGACTTTTAGCCAAGCTAAACTACAATATAATTTGTAATGTAGTGTCGAAGCAGGTGTTTTCAATGAAATAATGTAGTGCATGCAAATTTATGTACAAGGTATTGAGCAATACAATTGCGTGTATTGGTCATACCGCCGTTCGGTTCAGGGCCAACGTTAAGATGAATTACGAGCCATAAATAGTTTAGTGTTCTTGCCCACTATTCGCCGCAGCCAATGACATAGTGGAACATAACGAACTTCAATAACTGAATGAATACAGATAACGTGAAACATCATCGATTGGCCTGAAGAAGCTTATGGGCGATTCAGACGATATAACTCGGCGCATTTCTTTGACTAAAACCCAAACCATATATTTTTTTCAAGACAATTGTTTGTCCTCTCGAACAACCTTACCTTTCGGATGTTCTTGCTTATATATTTCAGAAGCCTTGCGTAACATTGTCTTCAAGCTTAAAACACTAATATATGGTATCCTGTTGAACATCATACACTTCTGTTTTTAGTCAATCCGTGAGTCGTTTATTATTTTTTTAAAACTGAGTACCATATTCTTCAATTTTCTTTGTAGTCGTAAGGGAGATAAGATCAGACGAAGCCGCTTATAAAAAGACCAATTGAAGAGAAAACAAGCGACGATGGAGCTAGACACACCCATTGAATCACCCAAATTTACGTGCATCAGAAAATAAATCATCAATAAACGACCCGAGCTGGGAAGAACTCTTTGAGGACGTAATTTGTCCTAGGGAGATTTTATGGCACTTTAAGGAGAAATCCTTGCAAGATCTGGTTTTGAGAACGGATAATAACTTCTGGAGGGAGTTTATTATATCTTTTGCAAAATATGTATCACGATTATGATTACCGATGTACGTGATTTAAGTATATATTCCATCTGGATTTTTGATTAAACGAAGTTTCAGCAGTGTACAGTTGTAAGCTGGAAAAGGAAAGGTTTGCATTACCTAAGCGATCATTTAGGTGATATTGGCGACCTATTGAATTCGTTAATTTAGAGCATATATTAGGAACGATGTTGAGCATATTGTACTATTTTGGCTAAATTCAAAGTCATTGAATATATTGGACATATAAAAGGAACCAGGAAAATATTTGTGAACTGATAATATGTGAATAATATGTGAACTGTATATGTCTAATAATAATATGTATGTCTCCAACGTACTTGCAGCGGGTCGTGGTGCTAAGTGATGTTAATAAATATTCTTTAAAGTAAATGCAAAGATAAGTCCTGAGATGTGAGAGGATTTCTGGGAAAGAGAGCTAGGTGATATTGATTGGAATGATGCATCGACAGCTATGTACCAGAATACACTTTCGATTCAGCATCAAATGTTGCAGTATAAAATGATGGCTAATTCACTTGCTACCGATGTGTTATTGTACCGTACGGAAGTCTTGGATCCTGACCTATATGGAAGATGCCTATGTGAAAAGGCAATCATTGATACTCAAGTATTGCGAACACGTTATAATATTTTGGAATGACCTCGATCAAGTGCGAGTTCCTCTGGAGTTGGTGAGTTGGTGAGTTGGTGTTACATTTGAAAAAGGTGGTTCCATTGGAAGGTGGTTCAATTGGATTTGCATACGAATACTTTGGTGAGTCATGTTGTTGTAATAGAATAGCGTATTATATGTGCCGGTTCGCAGAATAGCGTATTATATGTGCCGGTTCGCAGAATAGCGTATTATATGTGCCGGTTCGCATCTTAGTATTGCAATTAAAAAAACACGACTTCTATATGAAAGGGGGATTGAGGAAACGATTACTATTAGGAGTAGGAGCATGGTTAGATTTAATAAGTGGTGCGTTGCCTTTCCTTGATTGCTAGATGCGTTGATCGGTGCATCATGATGAGAAGATGAGTGATGTGGTTGGTTATTTGGGCTTAAGGGCGCATCGACTGCGTTGGTCATACAGCGCCCATAACAATAAGATGAGTGATGTGAATTGTGAGGGAAGTTGAGATGCTGCCTTAGAAGTCGTGAGGTCAGTTTAGGCGATGATGCATGGCTCGGTGCGCATGATGTTTCTGCAATTTGCCCATCAGATGAATTTTCTCCTGCTTTATTATTTGAACTATTTGAAAGTACAAAAAGTATTTTCGCAAAATCAGCCCAGATCATTCCGTTTTTTTATGGTTCATTCAACTTGCATCTGAATGATGCATTTGTACTTGATGATGTGCGAGCACACGTATTTTTATATATAGCTTATAAATGTTACCCTAGAATGACCCCGATGAAAAGTTGATGAGTTGGTGAAATTCTGCGTAGAACCATCGTCCACTATATAAATCAGCTTGACGTCGTGGCCAGGAACATTTCAGTGTGGTGCCTTGTGCCATCAATGGCACAAACAGCAATACAAAACGTGACAGCACATTGATTATAGTTAGCTATAATTGTTTTACGACAGGCATGAAACCCAGATAGGCAGAAGGCGTGGCATAAAGCTAGTGCCATAAACTCATGATCCGAAAAGATACTGATTTCATAATCGATCAAACGATACAATCTCATCACATCCACGAAGATAAATACACTTTTAAAGGTGATATTTGAACTATTCAGCGAGGCCATGAAAAAGTAAGGAAGAAAGGAGGCTGGGTAACTGCCATATACCGGACGTAGCACGGCAATGGTTACAAATTTGAATAACTGATGAAGGTGATATGTTGATGTGGTTTATGCTCACCTGTTCAAATTATCACGCTGTTCAAACTTAACTGGATAATCGGTAACCATCGAGATGGCAACACTTCACTGGTTGTGGCGGCAAAACTCGTCCGATAACACTCCGAACTGACAGCTCCAGGAATTCCATGGAGAGGATAGCATCGTGTTCCCACTCGCACTGTTGAATGGCGGTCGCACAGTCTTCTGCGTCTGGTTAAAATGCCACCATACAGAAATCCTCCGCGTCTAGTAGGATAAGTCATCGGACAGTGGAACGATCTTCTGCACCTGATAGACATGTCCGGACACAGGAATCCCATGTGCCTGGGAGACTCCGATACTGGACAGATGAACGGCCCTCTGCACCTAATAGACGTGCGTCACATGGCGGTGTTACTCATTGTCCCACGTCTCCTGGACCTGCCGTCGCTCTGTCTCGCACTGTCTTCTGTGCCTGACAGGCTTCTGAGCCCGACACTTTCAGACCGGGGAAATCCAACCATCGTGCGGACAGTCTCAGGCAGACTCCTGACCCGGACAGCTTTCGACCGGACAGATCCGACCATCGTACCGGACAGCCTCAGGCAGCCTCTTGCAATCGGCAGTCTTCTGGAACAGGAAATCCCGTGTTCCAGGAGTCTATGGTGAGAGACAGCCCGTGATTATTAACGTCTTGAGCTGAAGAGCTATGTTGTACAGTGCCCTGCACTTGACGCTCTCCTGGTGATGACTTGCCTGATCCGGCGCCCACACTTTCCTGTGCCGTGCAGGGGTTGATGGGCAACGTGTCGCGATGTGCCAGATTGTCTACGCCACACAGCCTTCTGTGCCATGGAGTCTTCCATGTTAGATATCCTCTTACGTTGGGCAACCCGCCGTGCCAGAGAACTTCTTGCACCAGAAAATCCTGTCAGCCATATCATTTGTGACAATCCAGCATATCATAGCAATAATCATAGCATGCACAGCCATCATAGACACGTACACGTCAGCTTCTCTGATGGGCTAGTTGCCGCAAGCTTCTGTGATCGGAGCGGCACGCGAACAATGCCAAGGGCCGCCTGCCTCCTGGAATGCAGCGAGGCCCGCTGAGTGCAGGTACGTGGCAGGTCGTTTTGCATGGCGGATCACGGTGGTCAGCTGTCCTCCGACCAGGGGGCGTCTCCTGTGGAGCGGACTAGTGATTTGGCGGTCTCCTCACCGCTATGGCGTCGGCTCAGTCCCGATAACGACGCTAAAGGCAGCCCGGGTCCCCCGGAACGGTCGCAAGTCTGAATGGGCCCGTGCTAGTGCAGGTCGACTGGGACCCGTCATACCAAACCGAGTCGAACCGGGCTGGTTCGGATCAGTCCGAACCAGCCCGGATGGGTTCGGACCAGCTGGGGCCAGCCCGGATGGGTTCGGACCAGCTGGGGCCAGTCCAGACCAGTGCGAATCAGCCGGGGCCAGTCCAGTCCAGTGCGAATCAGCCGGGGCCAGTCCAGACCAGCTCGGGTCAGTCAGGTCGGTCCGCAACAAGTTCAGACCGGCTCGGGCCAGTCCGGACCAGCCGTGGTCGGCTCGGACGAGACCGGGTCGGTCCGGACAGGCCCAGCCGGCAGCGGACGGGTCGAGTCGGACCGGGTCGGCGCGGGGTGGGCCGCCATGGCGGTGCGGCGCCGCCGGCGCGTATTGAGCGGCCGGTCGGTGGGAGGTCGGGCGGGGCGTGGTCTGGCGGCGTCATCTCTTGCAACAGAGCAGGCGGCCGGCCGACGCGCCGCTATTGGCCGCCGCTGGAAGATGGCCGCGCCATCCCCTGTGGCCGGCGGAGCGGCCGCGTAATTTGGCCCGGCCCTCTGAGGACCATTGCTCAGAAGCCGGCCTCGCCGAATAAACACGACCGCTTGGAGGTGACCTGGCGGCGGCGGCGGTAGAACGGCGCGCCACTCACTGGCTGCCGGCCCGGTGATGGGCTCACCAGTCAGCGGCGCCTCTCCCACCCCGTCTGTGGCGGGCAGTGTCTCACTCCTCCCCTCCCAGCCGGGTGATGAGGCTCACCAGTCAGCGGAGTCTCTCTCACCCCACCCCAGTCTGTGGCTGGGAGTATCTTTCTCCTCTCCCGGCCGGGTGATGTGCTCACCAGTCAGCGGCGCCTCCCTTACCCCACCACCTCTGTGACGGGCAGTGTCTATAGCCTCGCCCGACCGGGTGATCAGGCTCGCCAGTCAGCGGCGCCTCCCTTACCCCACCCCAGTCCGTGACGGGGAATGTCTATATCCTCCCCCGCCCGGGTGATGAGGATCACCAGTCAGTGGCGCCTCCCTTACCCCACCCCCGTCTGTGGCGGGGAGTCAGTGTCTCACTCCTCCCAGCCAGGGTGCTGGGGCTCACCAGCCAGCAGCGCCTCCCTTACCCCACCCCCGTCTGTGGCGGGGAGTCAGTGTCTCACTCCTCCCAGCCAGGGTGCTGGGGATCACCAGCCAGCAGCGCCTCCCTTACCCCACCCCCATCTGTGGCGGGGAGTCAGTGTCTCACTCCTCCCAGCCAGGGTGCTGGGGCTCACCAGCCAGCAGCGCCTCCCTTACCCCACCACCATCTGCGGCGGGGAGTCAGTGTCTCACTCCTCCCAGCCAGGGTGCTGGGGCTCACCAGTCAGCGGCGCCTCCCCCACCCAACTTCCACCTACGGCGGGGAGTGGTCTCTCTCCTCGTCTCCTAACCGCCACTGCATCAGACGGGGTGCCGTTGTGAAGCTCGTCACGGTAAACACGGCACCCAATACCACACGATATGGCTTACCGGCACTCGCCGGACTGCCGTTGTGAAGCTCGTCACGGTGTACACGGCACCCAACACCACACGATATGGCTTACCGGCACTCGCCGGGGTGCCGTTGTGAAGCTCGTCACGGCGAACACGGCACCCAATACCACACGATATGGCCTACGGCCACTCTCCGGGTTGAGATTGTGACGCCTGTCACAGTGATCACGGCAACCAACGCCACACAATGTGGCCTATATATATATATATATATATGTGTGTCATCTTCGCACTGCATGTTCATTTTGGACGTTAGCTTCTTAAACAAACTTGTTCAATGACACAAGTATACATGAAATATCTGGTATCTGCGGAATGATCTCGCACATAGTCATTTGATGCCGATAACATCATTAGTCAGGCTGGCAGGTGACTGTTCAACCCATCGTTCTTGTTAACGGGAGTGATCCTTTAAATGGAACAATACATTGCGTATCTAAGCCAATGGACATCAGCGTTCAAATATCAAACCTGCAGACAGATCAACTTCGTTCAGCTGACGAAAGCAGAGAAGCTTCGGAACGAATTAAATGCGACTGATCCCTTCTATGAAACTACTCGGATACCTGAATGAATGTGCCGAAGAAATGGTTCGACTTGTGAACGTCATAGCCACCTGAAAAAATGGCTGCCACAAGATAAAAGCGAGGCCACGTGAAGTCAAATGATTATCATGAAATAATGTCACCACATCATATTTCCTCCAAAGGACATCAATATATTCTCAATGTACACTCAAATCATACCTTGCTTTAATTTCAAGTCGCTTATACAAGAATTTGGTAAAGCAAACGGTTTTTTTCGACATGAAATAAATTTTTGCCCACCCTTCATCTTCCCAATTCAACCACTGCACATGATGTGCCACATACAGGTAGGTGACCCCGTGACCGTCCGACTGGCAGAGGTCACCTCACCCCTTCTCCGACCGTAGGTCCCTACAACGGACAGCTGGCTGATGCGGTGACCCCGTGACCGTCCGACTGGCAGAGGTCACCTCACCCCGTCTCCAAACGTAGGTCCCTGCAATGGGCAGCCGGCCGACCCGGTAACCCCGTGACAGTCCGACTGGCAGAGGCTACCTCACCCCGTCTCCGACCGCAGGTTCAGACAACAGACAGCTGGCTGATGCGGTGACCCCGTGACAGTCCGACTGGCAGAGGTCACCTCACCCCGTCTTCGACCGCAGGTCCGGACGGCGGGCAGCCGACCGACCCGGTGACCCCGTGACAGTCCGACTGGCAGAGGTCACCTCACCCCGTCTTCGACCGCAGGTCCGGACGGCGGGCAGCCGACCGACCCGGTGACCCCGTGACAGTCCGACTGGCAGAGGTCACCCCACCCCGTCTCCGACCGCAGGTCCGGACGGCGGGCAGCCGACCGACCCGGTGACCCCGTGACCGTCCGACTGGCAGAGGTCACCCCACCCCGTCTCCGACCGCAGGTCCGGACGGCGGGCAGCCGACCGACCCGGTGACCCCGTGACCGTCCGACTGGCAGAGGTCACCCCACCCCGTCTCCGACCGCAGGTCCGGACGGCGAGCAGCCGGCCGACCCGGTGACCCCGTGACAGTCCGACTGGCAGAGGTCACCCCACCCCGTCTCCGACCGCAGGTCGGACGGCGAGCAGCCGGCCGACCCGGTGACCCCGTGACAGTCCGACTGGCAGAGGTCACCTCACCCCGTCTCCGACCGCAGGTCCGGACGGCGGGCAGCCGACCGACCCGGTGACCCCGTGACAGTCCGACTGGCAGAGGTCACCCCACCCCGTCTCCGACCGCAGGTCCGGACGGCGAGCAGCCGGCCGACCCGGTGACCCCGTGACAGTCCGACTGGCAGAGGTCACCCCACCCCGTCTCCGACCGCAGGTCCGGACGGCGAGCAGCCGGCCGACCCGGTGACCCCGTGACAGTCCGACTGGCAGAGGTCACCTCACCCCGTCTCCGACCGCAGGTCCGGACGGCGGGCAACCGACCGACCCGGTGACCCCGTGACAGTCCGACTGGCAGAGGTCACCCCACCCCGTCTCCGACCGCAGGTCCGGACGGCGAGCAGCCGGCCGACCCGGTGACCCCGTGACCGTCCGACTGGCAGAGGTCACCCCACCCCGTCTCCGACCGCAGGTCCGGACGGCGAGCAGCCGGCCGACGCGGTACCACCAGACGTCGACCATCGCCACGGCGAGCAGCCGGCCGACGCGGTACCACCAGACGTCGACCATCGCCACGCGGGCACATTTACGACGGACAGATCGCCAAGGAAAAAAACTGCCCGCTGGTTTTCTCATCTAAGCATGAAATATGGGCTGAGTGCTAACCTGTGGACAGCCAAAAGTGAATCACTCTTCACTCCCAAAATGTTTTGCAAAACCGGAAACCTGGAAAATCCCCTCACTGTACGTGTAATTATGAGCGAGGCTGAAGGCTGGGATAATTTCCCTTCAACTACCAAGCAAAGATCAATGTATGTCACCTGCTTAGCGCTGGTCGGCCATAAACATGTCCAGGAGCTCAGCACTTCGAAACAATGCAGCCTAGAAACGAAATAATATCCAATATGCATAGCTACATTCCATCCGTGAAGAGTTTCATGAATTAGTTCACGAAATTCTGGCATGATGACTCCTTTTCGAAACATAATATATTCACTCAATCAAGGTAAAATACTGTAAGAAGCTAAGAAACTCAGACAGACTCAACAGACCCTTTTATCTTTTTAAAATATACCCCTATTGCCAATATCCCACTTCCCCTGCCCACCAAACGTCTAATTCTTATCCTTCGGATAAGCTGAAAGAAACAAAACGTGATCCACCAGACACTTCCACTGCCGGTAGCAGAACTAGGAATCTATCAATGATATTTATTACTTATATAATCTACAATTAAATGAATTGCATACTTAGGACAATTTTGCGTAGAATTCAGCTGAACAATTTTGTATGCGATAAGTTCGTAATATATAATTTATGCCATGTTCTAAAATACTTCTCTTTAGCTTTATTTAATTCAATGATCTTTCAAAATTATACTTAACTCCAAGCAGTGGAACACTGACAGCACTTATTATTTTGAGCAATTGTGGCTTGGTAGATGTCGATCGGCAGGCAAATTGGAATGTGATGTAACCATAGCTACCTTGTAAACGGTATGGGTGGCACTATTGACTTCTCATCCCATTTAATCGCATTCCTATGATTTCAATTAACTGTGTAGTTCCCACAAACCAGCAATTGTGAGCATATCGGGAATGTTAACTGGTGCCTCAAAAAAAAGAAAAGAAAAAACCTCCAAAAACTGGTGGACTACCGATGGTGATGCTTTATGTTTCTGTTTCTGTGCCACATACGTAACAACGCTTGAGCAATGGCCTATAAATTTACTATTTGAATTGTACAAAATTCCGTTGGTCAGATATATCATGTCAAACTGCTATTTTTCATTATTTTAAAGCACCGCAATGCTAGGGCACAACATTTCAGCATAGGTTTTTTTCCATACAATTATTATATTTGACTAAGACATCTAAATAAAGGTAAGTTGGTGTTTGAAGATAATTTGAGCAACAATTGCAAAAGTCGGACAAAATCGATTATCGCATATCTCCAATACAAACCATGAAATGCAAAGGTTTTCACATGCGACATGTTCATAATTATCTTGTTTGACAGTATGCTAATATGTGTGTTATTATTTCATAATATGAGCTTACAAAATATCGGTCAAAAGCCCGGCATATACCACAAGCATAGATCAAAAGGCCCGCAATTCTTAAACGGGCTCCCTGACCGGGCTTTCGGTCTTTACATTTGCTACATCTCCTCTCTACTTTGGTTCGGCACGGCTCCAGAAGTGTGAGCCTGATAATACATCGGTTTCGTAGGTGATTTGTTGATGACTGGCAGCGAGGTGTATCTAATTCAAGAATATAGGTACTTTGGTGAAGTATACAGAGATCATAGCTGAGCTCAGGTCAGATACGTTTTCGAGGTGCGAGGGCACCCTGCCACTGAACCAAGCTGTAAACTCCTGCAGTGACGAAACTAGTTGGCTTTAAGGGGAATTAGTCCCAGATGGCAATCAATGGCACAGCTAACGACATAATAGGGACTGCCCAAAAGCCGTTGATTCCCTTCATAAATTATGTTTGGAACATTTTTAGAATACCTCCACAGTCCACAGTATACTCTTGCCAATGGATGAGATAAGTTGCCTGGACTACCCTCTTTTCGAGGGTAGTCCAGTCGATTCTTGGAATAGCCTTGCACTTTAACCGCCAGCAATATCCTTTCGACATGATCGTCGATCATCCTCAGCAGTTAGAAGCCAGTTTTCTCATTAATTGCGTATTGCAACGATAGAGCTCCAGAGTGCATATGTTTAAATAAATATGCGATGATGCTCAAACTTGAATATCCTACAGAGTAGCAGTCATTCTGGGGTCTAAGTAATTGCATTAAATAGCTGCTATGCTGCTATTTGAATTTAAATAGATGTCATGATTCGCTTGCTGTGGGCAATCATACGATTTTTGCAGCGGCATGAAGATACCAATTTTAAGAGCCGAGCTTGGAAAAGAAGACATATGCTGAAAACTACACCTAAGTATGGTAGCTACTCATAGTAGAAGGAAACAATTACATTATGTCTGCGCTGAGCATAAAAAAAAATACAATCCACGACTCAAACCAACCTATATTTTCGCCGATGCAGCTAAAGCTGGCCCTGGCCAGTTATGACCTTTTCCTGGTCACGTTGCACAACCGTCAGTAACCCTTTTGATGCAAATGGATGGAAATTTAACGCTCTAGATGTCACATATTACACGCAGAAGGAAAGTTTCTGGTCCATTAAACAATATTCATGTGAATAAAAGCTGTCAGAAGCTAGTTTCATCACACGCCATTCACCAGTCATGGCGACTGTCGCCCGTACCACCAGCCATGGTGACTGTCGCCCGAACCACCAGCCATGGCGACTGTCGCCCGTGCCACCAGCTATGGCGACTGTCGCCAGTACCACCAGCCATGGTGACTGTCGCCCGAACCACCAGCCATGGCGACTGTCGCCCGTGCCACCAGCTATGGCGACTGTCGCCAGTACCACCAGCCATGGCGACTGTCGCCCGAACCACCAGCTATGGCGACTATCGCCAGTACCACCAGCAGTGGCGACTGTCGCCCGTACCACCAGCCATGGCGACTGTCGCCCGTACCACCAGCCATGGCGACTGTCGCCCGTACCACCAGCCATGGCGACTGTCGCCTGTACCACCAGCCATGACGACTGTTGCCAGTACCACCAGCCATGGCGACTGTCGCCCGTACCACCAGCCATGGCGACTGTCGCCCGAACCATCAGGTCATGCCGGCTCCCAGCCGCACCACGGCCCGTCTCATTTTTTATTCATGCATTAATGACTTTATTTGTCTCTAGGCTGAGCAGCGCCGAATGCGAGCTGGCATTTTTGATTAGCGCGTCGAACTGCCAATTTGGTCGAGTCTCTGGAGGACCCGACCATGTATCCGATTACCTATGGACGGATACATCAAACCGGGAGCGGTGCCGCCGCCATAGCGACAGCGGCGATAGCGAGCCGCGCTATCTGATGGGACGCGACGCGCCACCCGGACACAGCGGCGCAACAAAAAATGCCGGCATTGGTAGATTGACGAATGATATTGGATCGTGTTTTTGCTCGCTACCGGCGACCGCCTGTTGATAGGAACGTTGCAATGTCCGGTGGCTAATTACCAACAGAACAGTGCGGCGCTCTTTCTGTGCAAAGAAAATAATGACATATAGTGATCCAAGTCAGCCCGATACCCAAAGCTCATGTTATGCAGGTAGAGAGCGAACGAGTTGTTCATTTGCGTCATTCGTGAAATTGTTTTAGTTATGAACATCCTCATTGTTAACACGCGCACTGGAGGGGGGCGAAATCCGCCCACCCATCCGATTTTTCGCAAATAACTGCAGATTTTACCGGTCCATATACGAGATTTTCGGTGCACCTGCTTAGAAATGAACGGCGCGTTGCTTAAAGCAAGAAAAATGGAAATCGGCCGAAAAATTTTCAAGTTAGGGGCCGCTAAAGTAAAAAAAATGTTATAGTGCCAAACCACAAAAATCGGCGCTGATGCGCTTCCAGTATACTGACAAAAGGGAAGTGTTCTAGGCAACACTAGCGACTTGTTTGATGCATATTGATATGCTGTATAGTTTCAAGGTCATGTTAGGTCACCAAGGTCAAGTCAGGTCAAGTTCATGACAGGTTAATGGAACCAAACTTGATCAACTGGAATGTTGCCATAAATGCACTACTGGTTGTCATTTGTACTGTTTGTTATTGCGTTTCCGTACTTTATTCATGTACTTCACTCCCTTCTTCACGAAGCCGATTGCTCCGAGCTGCCCGACGGAGCAGTCGGACGGGCGGCCGGTTCCGGTAGCTGGAACAGGTAACTGACCTGATAGAGTGGTGCTATACAGGTGACCTGAGGTCAAATGTTGGGTCTAGCATCTGCATTGCATCATTAGTAATGTCCAAAACATCATTGATGCCCATTTTTGAGCATTTAAACACAATCACAGCGATCCATAACGATGACAAGACAAGCCACGCAAAACCGGAAAATTTTGCCAATCTGACCTCATTTGACCTTGAAGATATTGACCTAAGGTCACGAAAATTGCACAAAATAGAGTTCACTACCGTGCCCATTCACCCTGCGAATTTCGTTCCTCCAGCTTTACTAGGAGCCGAGATCTTATGGGGGGGGCGGAATCCGCCCCCCCTCCAGTGCGCGTAATTATCAGAGGCCCTCCAGGGCGTGTGTTAACTTCAGTCAGAAATTGAACGATCCCATGATATGTTTCATTGTATGTCAGGCTACTCGACAGACCGTGCATCAGTGATCAGGTGATAACAACTACCATTGACTATTGAGTACCTCGTCTTCCTGGCAGGGGAGAACCTCTCGCTCGTTGCCTGGCTCAATAATTGAATAAACACAGAAGCACGCAAGCTTCCTGCCGTTCAGAGCCAATTTCACCGTCGTAATTCACTCGTTTTGCATCCGATGCTGCGCACATTTTGACAAAACCCACCTATTTATGATCTTACCCCTTCTCAGCCAATAATTCTGAAGCTACTCACACATATGACTCTTGCTAGTTTCTCTGAATTTGTCATGTCCTTATCGTGTCGCTGTGTGATTACCTTGAACCCACAGTATGCGGTAAACGAACAAAAGGTGCACTTTCCAATTTAGGTGTTACAGGTATTTCCGCAGTTAACACGCGTCATGTGTTTGTTTCCATTTCCACGTCATCCCCGAACGCTTTTATTTTACTGTTCCAATTGAAACGACTTGCTTCCCAATCATTTTGTATTGACTGCACCCGTATAAATAACTATCACCGGCGTTCACGTCTTCTCAACTCATCAAAACCGGCTTACCTCTATAAAGTACTCGCAATATGTACATCATCTCTTCGCTAGCCCATCACCGACCTCGGAAGCAGCCAATAGCATCATGCTGGTGGTAGACTGTCCAGACGCAGGCAACAACATTCACGTCTTCACAGTTATTCATTTCCTCGTGATACGGCACAGCACTTGGCTTCGTCAGGCATTCCTTCATCTTCACATTCCATAACTTTTATTTACCTAATTTGCATCGGACACCGAACGAAAAACGTATCCCAAGGAACTGCACGATACCGCTGTTACGCCGCAAAACACTGAGTGCCGTTAAGACGACAATTCCGCTCAGCTCCCTGTCAGCGAAATGCCGCCGCAAGCCTCCTTCGAACAAAAATTGCGAGTATTTCATGGGGAATATTTGGATGCACGTTGACAAAACTGGAAAATAAAAGAGTATATCTGTCACTTCTGAGCGCCAAATTATAACGGGAAACGCCGTAACCAAACAGTGATCACAATTTGAAGGCATGACGGCTGAGTCGGGCTGCTCTGCGAAACGGGAGCTGGACTTCGCCCTCGGTCGTGATAATATCCAATATACAGAGGCGCAGGCACTGCACACAGCCGGCCGCTGACGTGGGCATAGCCCAGCAGCTGTGCCAGCATCGGTGCAGAGCTGTCGTGTGAACCCCACCACGGTAGATCGTAGCCAGCATAGGTGCAGAGCTGCCGTGTAGGACCTCACGTGTACACTTCGCCCCGACAGATCGTAACCAGCATAGGTGCAGAGCTGCCGTGTAGCGTCTCGCTTGCACACCCAACCACGGCAGATCGTAAGCACATGAACCCGAATTTTACCATTTTATCGTCGCCATCAAGTTTTTTTAGACGAGATGTTCATTCTTGACCCGGAAGTGACATGTTCCTGCTCTGCATATACAGGAGAGGTTTTTACTGGTATAACCTGAGGCTATGCTGGAATATTGTGCTTCTTATTAGGATCACACACGGCGATAACATGTCAATTGCAACATTTGTTAGGATACATCACAATTCTTCAGTTGATGCAGTTGAAACATCACCGTGTTCTATAATCTTCAAATTGCAGGCATTATTTAAACCTGGCAACTTCGAACTTTTTACATATTTACACTACAATAAGTGCATACTGGAAGTAATGCAGCAATATCCTGATTATTTCCAACTACTTCGTAGTTTGCTTGTGTAGTGAGATTATGAGGTTCTATCCTGGCAACACAACATTAATGTCGCTGGTATTGCAATGCTCTACCGATAAAATTTGACTAGCATGCAATTTATTTTCATCCAAGGACACCTGTGCATCAAAGAAATTAGTTGTTGCCATTCTGGCACGATATTGTCCTCAGCAATGCTCATGGTCAAACATCATTGCTCGAAGTTGCCAGGAATGTTCGATTGACGCCTGACGCAGACTTTGTAGTGGATACGGAGCCATAAGTTATATACGAATGCGGTCGGAATTGCTTCATGGCTTTTGTGTTTTGGAAAAGGAAACTCCTCTAATGCATGAAGTTCCACAGGTTTTGTAACTGATTCTGACTGTTTTGCAACTGATTTCAGATCCCCGTGCAGCACCAAAGACGTGATGTTAACTTGCCAAAGGTTTGGAAACACTTCCAGCGCAGTTTGTGAAGGCAATGCCAGTGAGGCTTGGAAGCGCTTCCAACGCAGTTTATGAAGGCGATACCAGTGAGGTTTGGAAGCGCTTCCAACGCAGTTTGTGATGAAGATACCAGCGAGGTTTCGAAGTTTTTGTTGTAGATACCAGTGTGCTCCCATTTGATGAGCGGACTAATTCCATAATCTTAGCAAATTGCAAGCACCTGTGCATTGCGATGCATGAAGTGCACGCACCGTTTAAGCAGCATGACTAGACAGGGTCGATATTGTCTGTATCTAAAGAATCGGAAATCGCCTGTTCGATTCAATTCGTTTTAAATTTATTGTTTGGATGACTGAATTGAAATACTGTCACGACGCGGACCTTCCCAGCCTTCAAAACTCCTGTTGTTTTGAGGGGTTCCACGCCACCCAAACAGCCATATGTTGCAAGGGCACGTGCGTCCCATCTCGCGTGGCAACCACCTGTGGATTGCCCTTTCCTCAGGGGCGGCGTTCAGGTTCCGGTCGGCTGCTTCCCCTTCAAAGCAGAAGCCGCTCGGAGCCGGCACGGCTGTCGCGACCTTTTAACCCGCATGTTTGGCCGGTACGGACGGCCGACTGTCCGGTCCCCAGACACAGCTTCGGCAGGCACAGAAGACGCAGTGGAGGCCCGAGCAGGCAGGCGACACCGCCGAGTCGGCATAATGTGCTTGTTTTCCCGCCGTTATCGCAGCGACGTCCGCCGCTCCGACTTCTTGTCCTCATAATTGGCTCGTATTTTTGTTCGCGCGTAAGATATTCATGAAACGCGACGCCCCCAAGTGTCCAATTTGGCATTTTAATTTTTCAACCTTGCCGAGAGTGTGGCGAGTTATGAGAGGCGGGGGGCGCTGGGACCGGCTTAAATCAGGCTCCGCGAGACTTTACGGCCGCCACCGATTGCTAGTTATGCTCCCAACAGGATATGAAATTATTTAATATTCTGTGCTTACTGCCAGATAGAGCTGTATGTGTCGCGGCATGATTTAGGACGGGAGAAGGCGGCGAGCCGTTGGTTGAGAAATGGCCTCGGAAAATCCGCCTTGCCGCAATATCTGTCGGAGATGAAGCCGACAAAAACAGTAGCCGCGCCGAATGTGGCTCCAAAGCCCTGACGTACCGCAGCCACACAGGTGACTGACGTTCGTCTTCTACAGCTCGACGTGCGGATCTCAAATGGAGTGTGTCGTTATAATCAGTTCCTACACTAATAACCCATCATCTCAAGTCATCAAGTTCCGTACTGTTAGATTGCATGCTGGTACATGATAAGGGACGGATGACAAATGTCTTGCTACATTCCAGCATCCCAGTGACGTCATAAATAATGACGCCACCGGTATGAGTATTTTAAAAGGGAAGGGAATAGTGTGATTCCCTAGTTGAGTAATTGAATAGCTGTAGCTCAATATTAACTAAAAATATGGCCACAGCGAGCCCTTGTATGGATTTAAACTAATAATATTTTAGTGCATATATAGCCCGTTATCAATATATGTTCGGCATTCACTGCAAATCGTGAAAATTTCCCTGGACCTCAGTTAATTTGCAAGGTACATCAGCGTTTCCGATTAAGTTGAATGGAATGTGTTATTATTTGAATTTGATGCCGTTGAAAATGTGACCATTCCAGACAGTGAGTTTAAGTACCCCACATGATATTCAGCGCGATACGGATTTGTAGGCAAATGAAGGACAAATATGAGAACATCTACCCTCTAGAAGTGCCAGAAGTGACCGAAACGGTTGCTGAGTCTTGCGGAATTTTGAGCCTCCTCAGAACATTAAAGTAACCAATTGCACGCGGAATCTCCAAGGTAGTTCGGCACGCGGAAGAGCAGTTGGGCGCGGAACAGCCTGCTGCCGGCAATTCCGCTCCCCAATTATAGTTCACGGTGGCGGCCGGAATAGCGCGGCTCAATCTCGCGACAGCAGGCGAACATCGGGCGCCCAGGGACGCCAAACCGTGCCGGACGGAATTTTTTATGAGCTGCAATGGATGGGTCGCCAGCAGGCGCGACTTTCCGGGGCGAAAAATCCCGAGTCGTTGTTTTGAATTATAGAGAGGCGTCGTGCGGTGGTCGGCGAGCCTGCCCTGCGGCCATACTGCCTTTGCCTCTGTCTCCACACACACGTGGGCAGGTGAACCTGCGCCGCTACCCTGCGGCCATACTGCCTCTGCCTCCACACACACGTGGGCAGGGGTGGAAGCTCGTGCACTTTTGGTATTGCTCATGCAACACCAATCAAAATATTGGTGTTACCAAGGAACACCAATATTCTGATTTCACTCCTAATGGTCACCCAATACTGGTATCCACTCTCTGAATTTAGACAGGTCACTCTATTCCTATGCTGCATGACAGACGCAGTCGATGCGACCCTAAACTCCAACTCGACCCTATTTCTATTAGAATAGAAGTTAAATGTTGTTTAATATATCAGTGTACATCAAGCTCTCTTTATGGAAGCGCCTGGTTCTGCCAATGCAACACTAATGATTGCAATAATTTAGCATTCGGTGCACACCGCCACCTGAAAGCAATGTGGTTGAATCACATATTGGCAACATCAATAATGATATGAAACTACATACATGTACGTGGGGCAGCCACGCTGACAGTCAGCACCCGTGCCACGTATGCATTTGTACAACGCATGGCCAGCATGTGCAAGCACAGATGGAGTTTCCAATTTCCGTGCAGGGACTCCAGTCTCATTTCCCCAATATTCGCCCGAGATTCTACAGAGTTCAGATTTAAACATGGCACATTATAGGCCAGTCCTTCCAACGTTTTTTCTTAGATCACGAACTCTACAATTATTCTTTTTACGAATATTGTTAAAATTCTGTCCTTGTGTTGATGTGCATCGATGTGCCCTGAAGCCCAGATATCTAACTTGTGTTGGTTGTAGTTTTGAATCCATGTTCTAATTTTCTATTACTGTCTTTCAGATCAGACCACAGGCGGAGTTCACGTCGGTGCGTAAGCATGTCAAGTAGTTTTTTAGTCGTTATTTGTTGGATATTTGGCAATACTTGACGGTCGGTTTTCAGTGTATGGTGCAAAAGTTCAACTACGAGACAATAGCGCGGCAGCATAACGATGCTAAATATAACAAGACGATAAGCTGAACAAAATAGAACGCTCGATTTCAAGGATTTAAATCCAATGAAAATGAAATTCTTAGTCAGCTGCTCTGCACACATCAATACTCCTCGGACCAAGTCCTGTTTCTTCCCTTGTCGTTCTCTAAAACCAACCGCACATATTTAAAAAATATAATAACCAAGAAGAAGATAACCATAAATTATCAATTTATGAACAATAAAAAACATTTCCAAAGTAACATGTTGGGGTACCGGAAGATATGTCCATTATTCTACTCGGAAAATTGCAAATAACAACGAGTCTTCAAGCCTGTCACTGCCGATCGCACGGTCAGATTTGTCCATGCTGGGTAGAACACCTCATAGTGTGTATCTCAAGTCAGGTTAGTGTCAATTGGAGGCGATTTTCCTCGAATTGTGGTCGCTCAAACGAACAAGCATGTCGTTCGAATAAACTTCAAAAGAAATGTTTGAGTTGCCCCGTTTACATCAGCGGGTAAGCCGTAAACGGAAATTTCCGATCCGGTCGATTCGCAAAAGTTCCGATCGCGCGGCCCGTTTACAAGAGCAAGGCAACCACCGAATCGGATTTGGTGATTTGGTGGCTGACGCGATGTGGTGAAGTGTGCCGAATATGTGGGGCATTTTTGCGCTTCTGACGCACCTGCTTCGAGTGACGGCGCGCACACACACAAGGTACCATCAGTGATCCACGTAGTTAGATTTTGTTGGGCAGAGAGATCTGCCTAGAGGCAGGCAGAGACAGAGGCAGGGAATCAGCGAATCTGTGAATTCGAAGGATTTTGGTGGCAGGAGCATTGACGAGAACGATTGGTATCTAGCTGATGTAGAGATGGGTGTTGGAGCAGGATTGCGCGTAGCCCAAGCTGCATTCATGATTTGGGTCTGTGAACAGCACCTAGTTGAATGCTAGAGGAACTGTACAGTCTTCATGGAAGGTACAAAGGAAGGAACCGCAAATTTGGATCATCGGGTCTTCAGGCTCTTGCACAGGAGAAGGCGGAGCATCATGAATCACCTGGTGGATCAAACGCTTTCACAAATCCGTAGTTCAAAACACTCCGCCAAATCGTAAAACTTACGGTTGGGGCATGCACTAATAACGTGATCTCACGCCGCTTTGAGCTGATCCCGGTCTGATTTTCTTGTTTCATAACTATATTTGCAATTATAATTATAACAAGACGTTTATTTTTCGTACTTACCCTAAATCTACTCAAACCTTAGCAGAATATAGCTCCAAGAAATGGCATGACCCTTGCAGCCGTACCGTTAATTGTTCATGGTTAGCGCTAGTCGAAAATTCCACCTCCCGAAGCGTAAATTTGCGTTGAACTTTTCGCATGCTTTGCTGCGCAAAGTGCGTTTAGAAGAGCATTATTTTCACAAGTTTTCCTAATCGCATCGTATTCGGAAGTTTTGCTGCTCATGGAAACGGGGTAAGTGAATTTGTGAATGTGAGTGAGTGAGTGTAGATGTATGTGGATGTGGATGTGGAAGTGGACGTATGGCGTATCATGTGAAACAGAACGTTTCAAATGGAATACAAGCTCTTCTACATTAAAAATCGTCGCTGTTTACGGAAGCACAGCTGACCAAGCACTTTAATACGGGCACAGGTGGAGCATATTTACTTAATCCTGCCTTTACGATATCATACAATGCACAGGCATGCTAGCTTCCCCTGACGCCACATGTATCGCAATTGCTTTACATACGAGGATGAAACATCACAAGCTATGTAATGCTAATCGTATACAAATATGAATTGGTTTATAACGTCATGACGGCACCGTAGAAACACTACGTTTTCGCAACGTGCCTCAGGTGCCCATTTAAAGGCAGCGGAAGGTTTAGTGTGCTGGTGAAAGTTGGTCTAGCGCGAATCCTGAAAAATATTGATAAGCAAGCTCCTGGCTAGTTATAGGTCACGGATGTCAGAAAGTATCCGGCTTTGTATGATCTACTCGTCTTCCAGCATGATGATGGAAACGCGTTTAGCCTAGCCAGACACCAAAATAACCAAATTGTGTTCAAAATCGACTCGTTGAAATGATAGAGTTGTGGCAGTCCGGACATGTGCAGAATGTTTCCTTTCTTATGTGAACTGTTGGAGGAAAACGTCGGTGAGGGTAGATGGCGCACAGCCACTGGCGAGGGCATGACATCTTGTGAAATAACCGCCAAGCTGATCAGACCGTGAAAGGGCATCACACAGCATGGTCTTACATGCATTGCGTCACATCGGAACTTGTCGAACATGGCCGGTATCATCTTACGGTGGATACAGGCCGAAATTACGGAAGGTGGGCGTGCGCAAGAACTATGGCGGTGATCGTCTGTCATCGGCCGCTGATGACGCCTTGGGTATCCGGAGAATGTTCGTATCTCAAGTATTCGCTAGACAAATTTTCGAACGCAAGTGTCCGTGTACACATATGTTCTGAGGCGCAATTAAAGGGACAGGCGCCCGCGGGCCTACCACCCTTTGATAAAATATTTCCACTAGATCATACATGAAATTTAGTGATTTTCATCACGCGAAATCAGACGTTTACGGCGCGCGAGGCGCGCCGGAAGTCTCCGTAATATAAGACTTGTGTGGGTCTGCACCCTGAAGAAAATTCTGGTTGTGCATCTGCATGCATTCGATTTGCAGATGGTCGCATTACAAATCTTCTCATCGCAAATGTTCAAATTGCAAATGCTCGAAGCTGTCCGTATCACAAAGATTCGCAGACACGAATGGGTGCACACGCCGGAGTTTTTACAAGTAATTGTTCGCGCACATAAATTGACATGACAACACGGATGCTTCGGCACGCAAATGCTCGCATACGCTTGTGTTTGTACCTGCAAACCAATGTTCACATACGGATGATATTAGGTCAGGTGCGATTAAGTTAGCATACGCTAGATGGGTTATATTTGACACAGCACAGCATGCGCCTATGCGAACATCCCTCATGCAAAGATCTGCAATACGAGCATCGACGAGCCAGCAATTGCATTTACGAGCATTTGTGTAGGAACATTTGTCTGGGAATCGGCGCCGTCTGACAACAAAGAAAACCAATAACCTAATGAAGTTATGGGGCAACCATCCACCGGGGTTTTAGTATTGTGTCAAGTGACTAAATTGCACAGACATGGCACCGTAAAGCACAGTTCACATGGCTAACCTTTGTGACTGCAACACAGCAGGTCTTGTGCTACTGCACAGGACTTCATGAAAAGAAGGAGCATCACAGACAACTTCAGTGAACGCAGTGAGCTAGGGCAGCTAGGGCAGCTCCAGTGATGATAGGGACAGGTGAGCAGCTCCAGTGACGATAAGGACAAATGAACAGCTGTGAAAACAAGATGACATCGGCGGCTCCGTGAAGGTAAGAATATATGAACAGCGTCGGCGAAGGCAGAAGAAAAAGGCAGCTTCAATAGAGGCAGATACCTCAAAGAAATCGTTAGTAGAGAGTGAACGACAACATAGCTAGAATCATACAGACATAAAGACATAAAAGATCAGTGCAACTATGAGCCACAAGGGTCCTTCTTGGTTGCACTTTGGACACTGAACCAGTTGCCCACCAAATCTGTCAATCAACCCTCCCTGGAATACAGAAAAACAAGCCCCCTATTCTTATAATGATTGTCTATGCCGTTTTTAAAGATGTTCAGTGTGTTGCTACTGACAATGGTTCCTGGCAGCTGGTTCCAGTGTTCTACTACCCTGTTGGTGAAGAAAGACTGTCTTAACCTTGTCCTGCTGTGATTAACTTTAATTTTGAATTGATGACCTCTAATTGCATCATTTCTGTTAAATTCAAACATTTCCCTGAGATATCCCTGTTCCTGACCATGAACAAATTTAAAAACCTCGATGAGATCTCCTCTCAGCCTTCTATATCTAAGTGAAAACATATTCAATTTCTTCAATCTTTCCTCATATGCCATGTTGCCTATACCATTAACCATTTTTGTTGCCCTCTTTTGTACTCTCTCTAAAAGCCAACAATCTTTCCCATAACTAGGGGACCAACCTTGGACACAGTATTCCAAATGTGGCCTGACATATGCACAGTAAAGCTTCCTGATGACCTCCTCATTTTTGCATGGCACATTCCTCTGTATTGCCCCAAGCATTCTTAGTGCCTTCTTCCTGGCTTCTTTGGTCCGTTCTGATGCCCCCAATTTTGCGTTCAAAATAACACCTAAGTCCTTCTCCTGCTGAGTCACAGATAGTACTTGGCCATCCATCAAGTATGGAGCCTTCATATGCTGCCTACCTACATGCATGACTTTGCACTTATCAAAATTAAACTTCATTTGCCATTTTTTGGACCACTTCACAAGCTCGTCTAAGTCTTTCTGCAACAAAACCTGCTCATTGTGCCCTGTTATTGCCCTAAAGATCTTCAAATCATTCGCAAACTTCAAAACCTTACTGCTTAGGTCACATTCAATGCTATTCAAAAATATAATGAACAATAGTGGCCCCAGTACCGACCCCTGGGGGACTCCACTAAGAACATTTTGCCATGATGACTTTGTACCATTTAGCATCACTCTCTGCTGTCTCTCTGAAAGCCACAACTCTATCCATTTTAGGATGCTACCTGCAATACCATGGACCTGAAGCTGCATCATTAACTGTTTATGGGGTACCTTGTCAAAGGCCTTACTAAAGTCAAGATATACTACATCAACCTGATTTCCCTGATCAAATTGTTCTGTAGCAAAATTCAAAAAGTCCAAGAGATTTGTGAGACACGATCTCCCTTTTCTAAACCCATGTGGAGTATCTTGAATCAATCTGTTGGAATTTCATTTTGTGAAACTGATCTACAAAATCTAAGTGGAATTGCCAGTTCCTTTTCAGCTTCCCGCAATACCCTAGCATAAATTCCATCAGGTCCTGCTGCCTTGTTCGGCTTTATTTTTCTGATATAATTGAAAACAACTTCACTATCAATGAAATCAACATCGTGTATCTGATCACCTGTCACTGAACTGTGGTTCACGGTTGGCAGATTAGTCACATCTTCCACTGTAAACACTGATTTAAACTGCTTGCTCAGCTCCTCAATCATCTCACCATCCTCACTCAATATAGTCCAATTTACTTCCAGTGGACCAATTGTGCTTGAAACTTTACTTAGCTTGTAGAAACTAAATAACTTTTTACTCTCCCCATTACAGTTCCTAGCCAAATCCAATTCTTTTGCTCGCTTTGCTGCTCTGGTTTTCTGCTTCACAGCATCTCTAGCTTTTTGATATGACCTTAGATTTACGATATTTGAAGCTTCCTTAAATACTCGAAATGCATCATTCTTAGCCTTAATTGCTTTCATCAAATCTGGTGTAAGCCATGCTGGCTTTCCTACCCTTCTTTTGCGCCTTTGCTTTTGTGGGACATGTCTAATCTGAATTTCCCTCAAGTAAGATTTGAACTTTTCCCACATTTCACAGGCATTTAAATCAAAAAAATATTCTTCCATTTTATGGCACTCTCTCATGCAGTCAAAGTCTGCCCTGTTAAAATTTGGAATCTTTGCCAAATTATCCTTGATTGTCCCTGCTATTTGTACCTTGAATCTCACTATGTTATGGTCACTTCTTCCCAGAGTTTCTCCTACAGTCAAGTCTTGAACTAAATCACTTAAATCTGAGAAGACAAGGTTCAAGAATGAGCCTTGCCTGGTTGGTTCCGTTACAAACTGGTGTAAGAACAAGTCCTCTTCAATGCATTTCCTAAACAGTTTATATGATGGGGAGCCAACACCAACATTTTCATATCCTTTTAGATTAAAGTCACCAAGAATAAGGCATTTCCTCTGAAAGGTTCTACTGATATCCTCACAAGTCACCTTATCGAGTTCCTGTTGCTTCGAATGTGGCAAGGTTCCTGATCGATACAAAGATCCTATTCTCAGTTTATTGCTGTTGCCTTTTCCCACAGCAACATCAAGCCAAATGGACTCCACAGACACATTTTTTACCCCATCTGCTACTTTTTGAGAACTGTATAAGCTATTCACATAGAGCATTACACCACCCCCTTTCACTGCTGGACCCCTATTGCATGAAAACATATTGTATCCCTGGATTTCATATTCCTGCAAATTATCCCCAAAATATCCCTCACTGACCCATGTCTCAGTAATGCAAACAAAATCTGGTTTCTCCTCAGCAACATAACACTTGAACTCATCAAATTTGGATCGAATGCTCTGAGCATTAAGCATCATACACTTAACAAAAGTTCCATAACTCTCTTTGGCTTTTTCATGTTGAGTAGCTCTATCATCTCTGGATGAGCTACCACTCTGCCCCCTTGATCTACTGCTATCCCTATTTGCTGACTGTGAGGTTCTATTGCCTATGCTGTCACTATTGGCATATCCCCGAGATGGCAATGCCACTTCTTCCCTCCCCACCCCATTATCTAGTTTCCCTGAAGGACATGTTCATATACTTTGCTTAACACTTGCACCCCCTTCTCGGAGAAGTGCAGGCCATCCCTCGGATGGAGGTACCACGAGCCATAAAACCTGCACCACTTGTCAACAAAGGTCAAACCTAACTCATTGCAGAGCCTACCTACCCTGGCGTTAGCTGCCAATGCCCTAGAGCTCCACTCGGGGGAGACTCCAGCCCTAGGCAGAATAGCTGTCACAATAACTCTGCTATTGCTTTGCTTCAGGGTGGCCAGAAGGGCCCTGCAGTCCTGCAGCAGCTCCTCACTCCTAGCAGGACCTATGTTATTCACTCCTACCTGCACTACAACCACACTAAACTGGTTCTCACTGGTGGCCTGTGCCACCACTGGGACCAGGTCTTTGACCTTGGCACCAGGCCTGGTGATGCACCTCATGCCTCTCCGACCTTTACAGAATACCCTATCTAAATGCCGCACACGAAAGTCTCCTACGACCAGCACATAATCATTGAAGGCAGGAGGAGAAGTAGGTGCCATCAGTGAAAAACAATGCGTGCAGTAGATCCTATGAATGTCACCAGCTGTAGCACACGCTATAAAAAAAAACACCAGCGACCTCATGAAAAGCAGGAGCTATTTTTGGGGAACACAACAACCCCGGGGCCTCTACGATATCACATAGTGGCGAATACAAACGACCAAATACACAGCTTCGGAGACTACAGTGTACCGCATACACAGCTCAGAACACAACAGAGGCCAACATGCACAGCTTCGACGACTGCAGGGGATCACATACACAGCTCGGATGACTGCAGGGGACCACGCTGCACTGTTGTTGGTGACTGTCAGGGAACCACGCTGCAATGTCACCGGTGACTGCAGGAGACCACGCTGCACTGTTTCCGGCGGTCGGTCACAATCGCGGGACTTGCATGTGACTACTCAGCGGCGGCTGAACCGATTAAAGCGGGGCAAACTTTAATCCAGACATTAGCCGGGGTCGGCCGTTGGGAGTTGGCGCTGCCCGTGTCGCCGCCACGTCAATGCATACCTAAGGAGCCCATTGAATAACAAACGGAGCCATTAGCGTTTGTGGCGTGCCGGAAACAATGCTGTCGCGATCGGGCCAGTCAGCACTGTCTGGGGAGTTGCCGCAACACGGAAGGAAAAGGTGCCTCCCGCCACGCACACGAGCAAATGTTGAACTGAAGTATTTGCTTACAGTACACGCCGAATAACATAACTGGAAGAACTTCAGGGTAAGTCCTTTGACGGTTCTCATTTTGTGTTTTGTGGAAGACGGCAAACTACAAAATAAAATCAATTTAGATTGCGTTTCGTCATGATCCTTAAGTCCACCAACGGTTTGCCAAGCCGTGGTCGTAGAGCTCCAATGCCGGTCTGTGAGTGTTGCAACCGTCCCGAAGATGCCAAGCGATGCCTTCCACCACGAAGCTCAAACGGTCGTGAAGCGAAGAAGACTACGAGTTCTCAGACCGGCTTTGGATCTCTTGGTAGCTGATATATGAATCTGGATGAGTCAACAAATACGTGCTAAAGAAGATGTTAACTTCGTTAATCCATGTCAACACAATGAAGGTCAGTTGTGATACTATGCACAATATGAATGGTCTACCTTACACACGTTCATTGAAATGCATCGAACGATATCAAGACCCGGGTTTTACTATCATGTTTCCCATGAACCCTGTTCGGTTTATATTGACCTGACCTAGGCCACCTATGTTTCGAGGGATGCATGCTTTCATATGGACGACCTTTCTGCTAAGCTTGACATTAATCGATGGAATATGCTCGCGAATGTGGACTTCGGCGCACTCCATCTATGTCGAATGCTTGTTGTTTTCATCAATGAACCTCATTGGACACATGGTGACTTAATATAGGTTACTGCCACTAATCATAACAAGTTGAAGGATACCTCCCTAACTCTGCAGGATAACTCGTCAAATCCCGTCCAGATGGCATATACCTTGAGGTGCAGAGGAGAATTGGCGTCGTCACGGGATTGGACAGGGGGAACCAGAGGGATTTTAGGTCGAGTCTTCCCACGTGACGCTCTCCGTCTAGGCTCTCCGTCCCCGTGGTGGCGACGCGACGCCCATGCGGGGAAGCGAAACAGCCCCCCATCGACCACTACGGACATCGGGCGTCCTCCTTCTCATGGAAACACTGCTTAACTTAGGTAATGTAGCTGGGCTGTACCTGGTACGGAGAGGGAAAGCTCTACTGAAGGCATAAGCAGTATAATAGAGGGAGGGCTGTGATGCCACTTACAACGTCCGCCAGGATTTCCGCCATAAAGGTTAGATTGTTACTGAACCATTCACCTCGAACATTGTCAGCACTAAATTATTGAAGGCTTGGATGGGGTATGAAGTGTTGGGATCTATGGTCCGCTACTATCATAGTAGTAGCGAATCACAGACAGGTCATGACATGCTAAGATGTTCTACCGCAGTGATAACGGAGCCGCGGGTACATCATCCCGTGCTGTATTATCACAGTGATAGTGAAGACGTGGGTACATCATCATGTGCTGCACTATCACAGAGATAATGGATACGTGGGTAGATCATGACGTGCTGTATAACCAAAATAGCAACAAAGCAGTGCATATATCATTGCGTGCTGCATCGCCACAGTGGTAGCGGAGCCGTAGACAGATCACCACGAGCTGCATTGCCACAGTGGTAGCGAAGCCGTAGACAGATCACCACGAGCTGCATTGCCACAGTGGTAGCGGAACCGAAGGTAAATCACGAGACCGGCTCATGGGTATTGCCACAGCGGTAGCAGGCCACCACGTGCTGCATTGTTACAGCGGTAGCAGATCACCACGTGCTGTACTACCACAGTGGTAGCGGAGCCGTGTGTAGATCATCACTTGCTGTACCACCACAGTGGTAGCGGAGCCGTGTGTAGATCACCACTTGCTGTACCACCACAGTGGTAGCGGAGCCGTGTGTAGATCACCACTTGCTGTACCACCACAGTGGTAGCGGAGCCGTGTGTAGATCACCACTTGCTGTACTACCACAGTGGTAGCGGAGCCGTGTGTAGATCACCACTTGCTGTACCACCACAGTGGTAGCGGAGCCGGGTGTAGATCACCACTTGCTGTACCACCACAGTGGTAGTGGAGCCGTGTGTAGATCACCACTTGCTGTACCACCACAGTGGTAGCGGAGCCGTGTGTAGATCATCACGTGCCCGTGTTCAGGATACCGACGCCGACGCGGCTGGCGGGCTATAAATCGTCTGTGGCTCCCCACCATACATCCTCATCAGAGGCTGCCCCACCCGACAAGACGGATGACCGGCGCGACCGCCGCATCAGATAGTTCATCTCGGTCAGTCCAGAATGGAGATAATAACAGGTGTCTGGATCCGTCTGCCACAGAGAAAGCGAGACGGAGCTACCATTCCAAAGTTCTTGAGATCCAGTTGCATTCGTGCGCTCTGTTTGTGCTTTCGCCACTAGCTTTAGAGCTTACAGATTCGAGCTTCACTGCATGCAAGAACAACTGCGTCATGAAACCCGTATGGATGTAGGTGCATTCCCACTCGTCAGTATGCATTGCTACCAAGGCAAGTGATGCATAAGGCAATCGAGGCATGAACAAGCTGCATGTAAGGCGATGATGAAAGGGATCCAACAAAAAGCACAGAACAAAGGCTGCGATTCCAGTGCAAGTTAGGGTGGCTGTATGGACTGAAAATCATAACAAGCATGGCATCCTGCGTGGATCCTAAACCCATGAACCGTTCCGAGGAATTATCCGCACAGCTTGAATCGGAAGTTCAAAGTTCAGCACAACACGATCGTTGCCGCTCCCCAACCCTACCGGGTCAAACTGCAGCGGACTTTTTCCCAGTCGGGGTCTAAATGGAAGCGCCAGCCGGGAACTGGGCCCGGTCTTGTCAGGACAGGGGAGGCCGAAAGCCAGCGCTCTACAAACTGTGAACCACCGGCGTGGCGTTGACGATACATATAACAATTGCTAGCTTTAAAGCTGCAGCTTAATGACAAAACGTTCGTCAATTATAGAGAAAGCGTACCGGGCTCACGGTGCCAAAACAGGAGGCTCCATCGGTACGTGGCAGGCACGTGGCTCCATCGGTACGTGGCTCCATCGGACGTGGCAGATACGTGGCTTCATCGGTACGTGACAGAGCGGGACGTCTCTCACGTCCGGCTGCAACAAAACTGAAGGAATTTCTAATAGAGCGGTTGGTCTAGCTGGTATCAATGGATCTGTTATTTTTTCGGATATTGAACACTGCACAGCCAACGTTCTCAAAAGTTATTGCAAGCTGGCGTGAAATTATAGCTGCTAGTGCGTCCATTGGCCTTCCATATCCACTGATCGGTTGTACACCATGCATCCATCCATCCATCTTTGGTCGTTCCAACTTCCTCGTTATTTCTCTATCGTTTCAAAAACTTCAGCGTTCTCTAGCGCGCGTTTTCTCTCTCTCTCTCTCTCTCTCTCTCTCTCTCTCTCTCTCTCTCTCTCTCTCTCTCTCTCTCTCTCTCTCTCTCTCTCTCTCTCTCTCTCTCTCTCTCTCTCTCTCTCTCTCTCTCTCTCTCTCTCTCTCTCTCTCTCTCTCTCTCTCTCTCTCTCTCTCTCTCTCTCTCTCTCTCTCCATATATACATATATGCTTTATGTATGACTGGAAGATCATGTTTATACCCAGGCACCAAGTAATGGGACATAATATTAATAGCAGACATACTCTGCCTTGAAATGCATGTCATAGAACTATTACATGATTCATATATTCGGCCTGTACTTCAGCTTGTTTTGAATCCCCTTCAAGGAACCGTACGAACATTTAATAGTCATATTACATGGATTTGAATTCAAGGCATGTCCGATAACAACATTGTGTTCCAGGATGATGTTTTGAGAAAAAAAAACTTTGTCGTAGTTCTTTCCAGTTTCCGGGTTGTCTGTCTATGATCTTCAATTAGGTCGTCAAGCATTCGTTCGATACCGGCTATATACCTAAAGCGTTTCGTCATACTATCACCATTTGTAAAACATTATTTCGACATTAAACATATGACAAGTATGTCCTATCTGCCATATGCTTCGGTGATCTATTTACTTTTTCTTCTTGAAAGTAAATCAGAGATAAATAATTACGCTGCCATATGTCAAGACCGACATGGCAGTGTAGTCAAACTCGATGTAATAGCAAACAAACCAGATGTGGGTAGGCGGTGAGGGATGCCATGTGACTCCATTGGAAAGATGAGTTCGAACATAATATTTTATCCAGACTTGAAGCAGATTTCGCCATGGCAATTTGATAGTCAAAAGAAATCGGGACAAGGGTTATGCTGGGTAATGCCGTGGGCAGGTGCTGCTTTAGAAGCACGCGCCCAAATGAGCTTAGGAGCTCAGCTTATGTACATCGCGATGACATTAATGGAAATTCTACAACTAATTGTTGGAAAGTTGCCCAGCGTCAACCCGTACGTACGACGTACTTGGAATTGCACCCACGGCCGGTCCTATCCGGCCATCTTAGCATGGGTCGAAAGTGGAGACCTCCGAAGCTAGCGCCAATGGTAATTCGTGAGATATGGGCAACAGCTGATTCAAGTGAGGCAGAAGCTCGCATATCCTATCTCCCACCATCGGACGACTTTTTCGGAATTATTGCGGAGCAGGAGATAGTAATCAGGTAAAGAAGATGTTTATTAAATTACATCTTTGGAAATTAGGACGCAAAAAACGACCCACTGAAAATTTTCATAGTTTCTGTACAATTCGGAAATTTCCCATTCTGGGGCGACCGACTATTCTGGCGCGTGGCTTTTAAGCTATCAAACCAATATCAAGCCCTGGCTGTTTGAATTTCGATGCTGGCACGCGGACTTCCCTGGAACTGAACATGCGCGTCAACACTTGCATGCAAATAAAGCTTCTTTTCAACATCATCAGCGGCATAATCGGTGCAACGGGCAAATCTTCACCATTCAGCAATTGCGACATCACCCAACTGATGTCGCAATCTATCGTGTTTACTAGGCAACAACAAAACTACACAAATATCATAACATGAATAAAACGTGGGCATACTTTTATACACCATGATCTTCATCTACCAAAATGCTAAACATTTAGGTGACATTTGATTGTGTAGTTGCTATCATGTACTATGGCTCCGTAAAAATGCTTTAAAATGTTTCTATGTTGAGAAATAGCGTTTTCGAGTTTTTGACTAACAATCAGCTGGTCCAAGTTTTTGTTTTCTGAAAGACCACATCGCAATAGCATTTATAGTCTCCACATTTTGCATGGGACAACATGTCTGTCTACCTAACATCTCCATAACCTTGCATCAACCTATATGACACGCCAAATACGTCAAACAAACCAAAGATGAAATGACACACAGGTGCGGTTAACGAAGGCTACACACGGTAACAGAACTACAGGCAGAATCCTGTGGCCCCGCTGGGATCCACACCACGGCCGCGAAGGCAGTCGCCTACCCCGACCTGCGTCGCGTCCGGCGGGGCCAGAGAGCCGACGCACAACTGCCGGCGGCGGCCGACACGGCCTCGACGAAGGGCGTCGGCTGCACTGTTGGCAGACACACAATCGCCAACCAAGTGGCACTGATCGGTCACACTGGAATATGCTCAAATGCCGATTGAGTGTATAGCTTAAACATGTGAGTCGCTCCCTCCCAGCTCAAACGCGAAGCGAATCGTCTGGCCGGCGGAGGTGTGACTCTTAGCAACTCGAGGTCGCTACCGTCGTGGACAGAAATCCAGCCGGTGGTGACAAATCCAGCATGAGCTGCAAGGCGTTACCCGATTTGATCCGGGCATTCGACGACGAGGCGAGGTCACGACGGGGCGAGGTGGTGGCGGCGTCGGAAAAGGCCCATGCATGTGGCCGGCAGCGACCTCCACGGCTACGGCGGCCGACACGCCGTCCGCCAGATGGAGCGCCGAGCGGTGGTTTGGCACAAACACACTCCGGGCTGGTCCCAGGTAGCCCAGGTCCACGCCGTCCCGGAGGCCCAGATCGGGGAGAGCAGGGGGAGGTCGGGGTAGCTGTACATCAGCTTGGCCAGCATCCCCACCCGGGCGCCGGTGGCGGCGACGTTGAGGGAGCGGCCGTTAAGCTCGGTGTAGCCTTCCACAGTTCAGCTGAGAGCGTCGGGTACCTTGCACTTTTGGAAACGTATTCGAGACGTTCGGCCCCAGTTAGATTTGGTAGCAACGTCTCAAAAGCCGCTGGCCGCCGGCTCGGCCAGTAATCAGTTGGTCTGCGCTGACGAACGGGTCCACTGCAGGTGACGCCGCCTGGACCGCCAGCACGGGAGCTGGGCCCGCTGACGTGGATACGTGGCCGGCCGGTACGGGAGCTGGGCCCGCTGACGTGGGTACGTGGCCCGCCGGTACGGGAGCTGGGCCCGCTGACGTGGATACGTGGCCGGCCGGTACGGGAGCTGGGCCCGCTGACGTGGGTACGTGGCCCGCCGGTACGAGAGCTGGGCCCGCTGACGTGGATACGTGGCCCGCCGGTACGGGAGCTGGGCCCGCTGACGTGGATACGTGGCCCGCCGGTACGGGAGCTGGGCCCGCTGACGTGGATACGTGGCCGGCCGGTACGAGAGCTGGGCCAGCTGACGTGGGTACGTGGCCCGCCGGTACGAGAGCTGGGCCCGCTGACGTGGATACGTGGCCGGCCGGTACGGGAGCTGGGCCCGCTGACGTGGGTACGTGGCCGGCCGGTACGGGAGCTGGGCCCGCTGACGTGGGTACGTGGCCAGCCGGTACGGGAGCTGGGCCCGCTGACGTGGGTACGTGGCCAGCCGGTACGGGAGCTGGGCCCGCTGACGTGGGTACGTGGCCGGCCGGTACGGGAGCTGGGCCCGCTGACGTGGGTACGTGGCCGGCCGGTACGAGAGCTGGGCTCGCTGACGTGGGTACGTGGCCGGCCGGTACGGGAGCTGGGCCCGCTGACGTGGGTACGTGGCCGGCCGGTACGGGAGCTGGGCCCGCTGACGTGGGTACGTGGCCGGCCGGTACGGGAGCTGGGCCCGCTGACGTGGATACGTGGCCGGCCGGTACGGGAGCTGGGCCCGCTGACGTGGATACGTGGCCGGCCGGTACGGGAGCTGGGCCCGCTGACGTGGGTACGTGGCCGGCCGGTACGAGAGCTGGGCCCGCTGACGTGGATACGTGGCCCGCCGGTACGGGGGCTGGGCCCGCTGACGTGGATACGTGGCCAGCCGGTACGGGAGCTGGGCCCGCTGACGTGGGTACGTGGCCCGCCGGTACGGGAGCTGGGCCCGCTGACGTGGGTACGTGGCCAGCCGGTACGGGAGCTGGGCCCGCTGACGTGGATACGTGGCCCGCCGGTACGAGAGCTGGGCCCGCTGACGTGGGTACGTGGCCCGCCGGTACGGGAGCTGGGCCCGCTGACGTGGGTACGTGGCCGGCCGGTACGGGAGCTGGGCCCGCTGACGTGGATACGTGGCCGGCCGGTACGGGAGCTGGGCCCGCTGACGTGGGTACGTGGCCGGCCGGTACGGGAGCTGGGCCCGCTGACGTGGGTACGTGGCCAGCCGGTACGGGAGCTGGGCCCGCTGACGTGGGTACGTGGCCAGCCGGTACGGGAGCTGGGCCCGCTGACGTGGGTACGTGGCCGGCCGGTACGAGAGCTGGGCCCGCTGACGTGGGTACGTGGCCCGCCGGTACGGGAGCTGGGCCCGCTGACGTGGGTACGTCGTGGCCCGCCGGTACGAGAGCTGGGCCCGCTGACGTGGGATACGTGGCCGGCCGGTACGGAGAGCTGGGCCCGCTGACGTGGATACGTGGCCCGCCGGTACGAGAGCTGGGCCCGCTGACGTGGATACGTGGCCAGCCGGTACGAGAGCTGGGCCCGCTGACGTGGATACGTGGCCGGCCGGTACGGGAGCTGGGCCCGCTGACGTGGATACGTGGCCGGCCGGTACGGGAGCTGGGCCCGCTGACGTGGGTACGTGGCCCGCCGGTACGAGAGCTGGGCCCGCTGACGTGGATACGTGGCCGGCCGGTACGGGAGCTGGGCCCGCTGACGTGGGTACGTGGCCGGCCGGTACGAGAGCTGGGCCCGCTGACGTGGATACGTGGCCGGCCGGTACGGGAGCTGGGCCCGCTGACGTGGATACGTGGCCGGCCGGTACGAGAGCTGGGCCCGCTGACGTGGATACGTGGCCGGCCGGTACGGGAGCTGGGCCCGCTGACGTGGGTACGTGGCCCGCCGGTACGGGAGCTGGGCCCGCTGACGTGGATACGTGGCCCGCCGGTACGGGAGCTGGGCCCGCTGACGTGGGTACGTGGCCGGCCGGTACGAGAGCTGGGCCCGCTGACGTGGATACGTGGCCCGCCGGTACGGGAGCTGGGCCCGCTGACGTGGGTACGTGGCCGGCCGGTACGGGAGCTGGGCCCGCTGACGTGGATACGTGGCCCGCCGGTACGGGAGCTGGGCCCGCTGACGTGGATACGTGGCCAGCCGGTACGGGAGCTGGGCCCGCTGACGTGGGTACGTGGCCGGCCGGTACGGGAGCTGGGCCCGCTGACGTGGGTACGTGGCCGGCCGGTACGGGAGCTGGGCCCGCTGACGTGGGTACGTGGCCAGCCGAGCGAATGTGTCGCCAGCTTGCGTGAGTACATGGTTCTTCGGCTTGTGCATAGCACTTGCTGGTGCGGGCGTGTTGCCCCGGCGAATAAAAATATATGTTGATATGGTATATGCAATGTTGAATTCGTTTCGTGGAGATGAATGGTGGAAACGTGATCATTTTGAATGTTTTCAGCATCATAGAAAGTTCAAATAAGCTACCACCTCAGCCTAAAACATGGTATTACCAACTAATCTAGTCACCGAAAACTCTGATTACCCTCACCTCTCCGCCGGGTCAAGCATGCCTGGCGATCGCAATGCTGTGACGAATGCTGGCAAACGCTGACTGACAATTCCAGCTGACAAACCAGATATTCAATCAATTTTTGATACTCTGGGGCATGATGCTTGTTTTTCATGCCCATCGCCATGACAAGAATATGGCGATAATATAACATCGCCATAACAAGAATAACAAACTGCATTACGTCTATTTTAGTCCAGTTCATGGCTAAGTTTAATTCTGAGGCTTTGACAACTCTATAAGTTGATTTGTTTCCACCATTCATCCTATCCAGGCCATCGAGTCTGTGCTATAAACGCCAGGCTATCCAGAATTTGTGCTACGACCGCCGAAAACTATGTCAAGTAATTTAACACCCACCAAAAGCCTCAGAAATGATGAAAATCGAAATCAAAATCAAGATCAAGATGAAGATAAAAATTGCATGGCATGTACCCACACATTCAGTCTTACAAGCTATATTAAGGAATTAATAAGGTCAGTATATGAAACGAAATATCAATATAACGTTCAATGCGAAATATTGTAGCCCTCATCATTTGAAAAAGAGCTTAACAACTCATGAAATGCAGACTAAACCCACCAACCGCCACGATTTCGTGATTTTGATCCAACCGACCGGCCGTCAGAGAGACCGGCACGCCCCCAATGTTCAGCACCGCTCGACTGTCTGGGAAGCGGTTAACCACCGCCCGCCACCGGCCGGGTTCCGTAGCCTGAGGCGTCCTTTCCGGTGTGTGGGGCGGTCGCCAGTCGGTGAACTGTGTTGGTGTACACCGGGCAAGCGTCGGGCAAGCGTCGGGCGCCGCGGCCGCGAACTGCGGGACAATGACGTGGGCACGTGGTCCGCCGGAGATCGCTCCGTTGGCCGCGAACTGCGGGACAATGACGTGGGCACGTGGTCCGCCGGAGATCGCTCCGTTGGCCGCGAACTGCGGGACAATGACGTGGGCACGTGGTCCGCCGGAGATCGCTCCGTTGGCCGCGAACTGCGGGACAATGACGTGGGCACGTGGTCCGCCGGAGATCGCTCCGTTGCGACCAGTCGTGAGGCGCAGCGGGATGGTCAGTCGCGCGGCAGGAGTTGCATAGGAGGGGGGGGGTCGGCGGCCGAACGAGCGCGCCGTGGTGCACTGGCTAGGGCACGCACACTGCCTCCGGCGTGACACCGGCACCTCTCACTGTCGACTATCCATCATCGCTTCGGCGACGTGAGTGTGTGCGTTATGACCTCCACCAATGGCCGACATTCTCGTCTTCTCACTGCCGACTATCCATCATCGCTTCGGTGACGTGTGTGTGCGCGTTATGACCTCCACCAATGGCCGACATTCTCGTCTTCTCACTGCCGACTATCCATCATCGCTTCGGTGACGTGTGTGTGCGCGTTATGACCTCCACCAATGGCCGACATTCTCGTCTTCTCACTGCCGACTATCCATCATCGCTTCGGCGACGTGTGTGTGTGCGTTATGACCTCCACCAGTGGCCGACATTCTCGTCGTCGGCATCCGAGAATCCTACTTGCCTGGTCGGCCGTCCTCAACTGTACCCACGCGCCGACTGCCCTCTAGTAAGGTCTTCGGCCGCGCCACGTACGTTCGGAGCCTGTGTGACCCTGACGTCCGTTCTTCTGAGACCAACGTCACCGACAAACACATTTACCGGCCGGTGGATATGGCGCTTGGGTTGACCGTTGAGCTGCTGAGCTGCTGCAGCAGCACAGCCCATGCGGCTGAGCAGCACCGGCTGGACGGCGTACTCTGCCGATCAGGCTGAAACGCTGCTCCACAGCAGGCCAGATGACAGACGAGAAGACGCCGATCACACGTGCAGCGTGTGACAGGCGGTGGCGTGTGATGGGCGGTGGCGTGTGACGGGCGGTGGCGTGTGATGGGCGGTGGCGTGTGATGGGCGGTGGCGTGTGACGGGCGGTGGCGTGTGATGGGCGGTGGCGTGTGATGGGCGGTGGCGTGTGATGGGCGGTGGCGTGTGACGGGCGGTGGCGTGTGATGGGCGGTGGCGTGTGATGGGCGGTGGCGTGTGACGGGCGGTGGCGTGTGACGGGCGGTGGCGTGTGATGGGCGGTGGCGTGTGACGGGCGGTGGCGTGTGACGGGCGGTGGCGTGTGACGGGCGGTGGCGTGTGATCGGCCCGGCCACGGCCACATACCTCTCTCCCTCTCCCCACCCGGCGTCATCAGCGGCTCGTCTCCCCTCGGCAATGGGTACATGGGCCGCTCATCACGGCTCACTGCATGCCATTTGACACTGGCTGCTCTTGGTCACTGATGCTGCTTGTCACAAACCTTTCCCCATTCACCTGTAGTGAACCGTTATGCAGGCAATCCAAGGGAACAGCCTTCCGCGGCCACCCGGGAGCCGTTTTCCAAGCAATGGCACGTGCGACGACGATTCAAGCGCCAGGAATGAGGCTATCAGCCGCGTGGTGGAATGTCGGTGAAGGCAGGAAGACGAGGTGCGAAAGGCATACATGTCCGTACACATACACTACTGTTTTCCTCCCTTTTAGCCCTTTTTGTTGACTCATTGACAATCAATGTTTATGCTGTTCTTCGTGTCGCTCTGGTAATTCATGTCCAGTGTGCAAGTACATCATTCTAAGGCAGAGGTTCATAAGCGTGAACTTCCATGAGACGTTCCAAGGGATTTAGAGGGAAAAGAGATAAAAGCATATCATAGATAAATTCAAACAAAGAAAAGATGTGGAAGTGCATGCGTATGCTGCCTCTTGTAGAGTACAGGAGTAACCCTCGTTCGTGCATAGAGCGTGGGAACTAATACAACTATATGACGATTTTTGCAACCGCTGAAAAAACAGCACGCTGGCACGTTGCCGGACATCCTATCCTATATATAACTTTATATAGGGTGTACCTAGCAGTGGATTCAGCACCTTCCTTCGGGATGTGATACTGATGAGATTGTCTATGGTAGCACAATGGGTATGATGGGAGGAGATTGTAATTGTTCAGTGTGTTATGCAATAGCAAGTGAGTCTCTTATTAAGTCTAAACGCTTTATAACTTTATATAGGGTGTACCTAGCAGTGGATTCAGCACCTTCCTTCGCGATGTGATACTGATGAGATTGTCGATGGTAGCACAATGGGAGTGTGTTATGCAATAGCAAGTGAATGGTGCTAGATAGGCTGGGATATATAGCTTCCTAGGAACTTGAGATAAGGGATTGATTGGGGTGAGAGTATGTACATTTCTAGTACCTTTTCTAGATAGGCTTAACCCAGATGGGCCCCTGTGGCTCTTATTAAGCCTTACACTTTATGACTTTATGACTTTATCCTTTGCCGGTTTCATAAATTTGAAGATGCCATATCACGTCACTGGCATGTGACGTCATTAGGGTAACATGCCATACCATTTATTTTTTTACTGAAAAAATCGAGCTATCAGCGAATAATATCACTCATCTCCAAGTGGCTACTTTGGATGTGGTAGGGTCAATCCAACTGACGTACTTACTTAGGACATCGAACTTATCAAGATCATTGGAGGCCATTGTCTCAACCTGGCCCTAGCTGACCTTGTTCTGCTTTTGAGTCACTCTAGGGTTAATCAGGACGCTGGAACCGAATTCGGTGACCATTGCTGCCACGGATTCAAGAAAATAATATTTCCTGGCCCTACCTCGGAAGCTTCCATAACGAGGTCAACACATCGATCTCGTCTGACCCTTGATATATGGGTTAAAATGTAGGAAATCGGATATTATTAGAGTCACAAGATGCTCAGAAACATTATGGTGAACATGTTAAGCGCATATCTGCTATTGGCATTGCACAGGGAAGGATGAACTGTGAACATTTGGAACCTTAAACTGACCCTATCAATCAGTTACCTGAAGCATAAAAATCTGATATCAATCGCAAGACTTTCACCACGTCCAAAACACTGGTTTTGTTTCGAGCCGCCAGCAATCACCATTTATACACGCCAGGGGGTCGCAACAAGCCTCTTCCGCGCTGCACTGGGCACATGGCAAAATGCCGTGCACGGGCGAGGGTTACGGGAACCCTATTGCGCTTTATGTCCAAACTGCTGCCTATTATTTTGTTAGCAACTCCTGGTGATCAATTTGGTGGCAGTCATATCACGTGACAGCCTATTGTATTTCATGGTTATGTATCGATCTTACGCACATCCATATGCATGGCGGCTTCAATGGCTCACATCGATCACTTGAAAGAATGAACATGCCAAGTGTGCACGAATCAGGGCATCGAATCACAAGCTCTTGCACTTGCGGAACCCTACCACTTGCGGAAGCGCACCAATTGTCGATTCGATTAAGCCATGTCGATACAATACACGAATTCATGATGTTCAGAGGGACACTTTTGATCACATAACAAGCCTTGGGTCTGAGAAAGAGTCGACTCATATCAGGCAGAGAGGATATATTTATATCATCATCAATGCATCATACCATTTGAGAGATGATGCATCTGTGATTGCATCCAAGGCAATTTTCATATGCGGAAGTATTTCTATACAGCATTTAGTACCTCAGCATGGTTGAGAGAATAGAAATTGTGCTTAAACTCTCACGAATGAAATGGTCTCCTCGAACCAGCAGAATAATTACAACAAGAAACAGTAGATATACATGTGCCGGTCTATTCGAATCTGCCAGTCACAAGTGTTCCAAGCGTTGACCAAGTGTCCAAGCGTCCAAGCGTCCAAGTGTCCTGCGTGGACAAATTGTGTTTGAGAACCATTCTGGAGACAAATGCCTGTGTTCAGTTTATCCAGACTGTCGATCCAGATGAACAGCAGCAGAATACACAAGTTACCACATACATAACAATCACTACGCCACAATTCTAATGGATATGTTGTTACCTGTTCTGTCGGTTAAACAATATCAGTTTCGTTTGCACCATTTCTTTCGTTTCAGTTATGGCGTTCAAACTGCCTGTTGTTTGTTTGAGCAATGTTGTGGCGAAATATGCGAGTAGCGTGTCGCCATTGATGCAGCGTTAATATCAGATGCAAACCCGGCAGTGCAAGTTTGCAGATCAAGCATTAGAAAATCAACGTAACCAACATACAACAGCAAATAGCTAACAGCGCCGCCCAGTTAGTGCAGTTCTGACACATTCGTCCCAATCCTTTCCCCTCCTTCCCCTCCCCCGACCCGGCAATTCAGCATCCCAATGATCTCACCGGTTCCGTTTCAATAGTACTACAGCCTGGAGTGTTTGTCAATCGGTGTGCCCGGCTTGGTGGCGGGGCGTCGCCCCTCCCCGCCGCATCCGCCCCTGCCCGCCCCCTCCACTCTGACGCGGTCCCATTATCGCGCCGAAGCAGAGGGGGCGCGACCGACAGGCGCATTAGTCCCATCACACCATATGGTGCACTGAGAACAATGGCTAAAAAGGGCGGACTGGCTACACCTGTTGGGCTCATCCCGCCGTATCATCGGGCATGCCTATGACGTCATTGCCGGCTGGGCGTTTGTATTTGGTACCACTGTAGTGGCAGTGCAATCGCTAAAGAACAGAGGTGACAACAGGCCGGCCCTCGAGCAGCAGTGCACCTCAGAAGCACGAGATGCGCATCTCTTATTGGTGGGGATCGCATGTTGAGGCTGGTACGGCTGCCTTCAATTTCGTCGATGTCATTGTTCGTATTTAGGTGTTGAGTGTCGAATGGCGCAACATTTCCACATTCGGATGGAAAATGGCATCCAGCAGTTCTACCCCTATCCCTTAATACCACTAATTTTTTTTCATCCACACTGCTGTACCCTTGCACTCAAAACTGGAAATAAATAACATTAAACGGTCGGAAATGCTACATTGCTAACTTTATGCCGGGGATTATTCCAAGGCACACCTGTTCTTGTCCGTAAAATGTTGTCGTACGAATTTTTTATAAACTCATTTTCAGTTGTTATGCTGACTTTTCTAGCTTGACAGCCAATCTCAAAATATATTTCGGCATGCTAATAGGAGGGGGAGGGAGGTATCGGCTTATAATACGCGCTGATCTCAGTGCTAGTGTTGAGGACCACACCGATGTTACACGTTTTACAGTGACCAAACCGAACTCAGTTGGGTTTCCGCCTATCAGCACACCATGAAAGTGACTTACTTAGACGCAGAAGCGCTCAGACTTACATTTGGAAGAATATATACTAAAAATCACATTTTTACAGAGTCCCATGCAGGTCAGCTAGGCAGAGGTAAGCAACCCAAACAGCATTTGGTCACTGTTCGTCATGACCTAAACGTTGGGGCTGGGGCATCGTTTTTTTTGGGGGGGGAGAAGGTTCTTTTCATGCCATGTCTAATGGCGTAACGCTCAGTTCCGAAACAAAATTGCGTATGTGTGTGTGGGGAAGGGGGGGGGTCGTGTCCCTTCGTCTTCCCTGTAACGGAGCCCTACATTCGATGCACCATAGCCTTTGCTAAGTGCTATTTATATATAAGTACGTCCAACGTCCATAGGAAACAGTATTCATAGTTTCGATTCTTCTCACTAGATGTCCTACGAATGCAATCCCTACCCAGACTGTGCCGCAGTACAGTTGTGTTTTGCGGGACAGTATCAGGATCGTGGGAGACCACTGAGAGCCACCCACGTGCTGAGAACCATGCTGAGATTAATGCTCCAATTGTTCCCAAATCTGAGCATCAGTTGGGACACAGTTATGGTGCATTATTTCAGGTACTTAACTCTAAGCCGTTTTAAGGCGTCATTCTGCCTCCCTCATATTTCCTGAACCACTTGAATTAACGGATTCAAATAGGATTGGTTATGCCCATGACAAATTTTTCTCACAAGTTTTATCAAAACTTTTATACCTTGCACAATTAGAACAGATTGCGGAGAACTCTTGTTGGGTCGTTGCTGACATTACTCACGCACCCTCAGATGATACACTATTTGATAAAATCAGGGGTTGAGTCAGTAGAGCAGAGACAATGTTGGGTTGGAAAAGAAGAATCCCCCGCCCTCATCATTGGGTTGATTTTGCTCCCCTGTTGAAAGTTGCCCTGAGACAGCAATTTCTTCTTTTAGCACTGGCTCGCATAACGAAAATTATCCTGGCTGAGTTCCTGGGTCGAGTCAGTGAGGAAAACTTGAGAATATTGGTGTAGTTTCTATCATTCTCACTAGATGTCCTGCGAATGTGATTCCTGTTCAGACTGCGCCGCAGTGCAGTAGCGTTATGCGTGACAGCTTTTCAGGACGGCATGGATAATCACAGAAGATAATCATGGAATAAACCATTCGGAATCAAGCACTTGTGTAGAGCTTACATTATTGCAAACTTCGTTCAAATCCCGCCATCTGGCGGGTGATCACCAGTGAGGCTATTGGAGAACGATATATATGTACATATATATATATATATATATATATATATATATATATATATATACGTATACATATATACATATATATATACACATATATATATATATATACATAGATATACACATATATGCACATATATACATATATACCTATATATATATACATATATATACACATATATATATATATACATATATATACACATATATACATATATATATATATATATATATATATATATATATATATATATATATATATATATATATATATATACATATACACATATACATATACATATGCATATACATATATATACATATATATACATATATATATATATATATATATATATATATATATATACATGTACATATACATATGCATATACATATACATGTATATATATATATATATATTGCATGTTCCGCATTTGAAACAAACCATATATCACGGAAAACTGAGATTCTTCTGAGGAGTTTCAACTTCACGAACTATCAAATTGTATTAGAACTCAAATTAGTCATCCAAAATTGAATTGCCGTCCTGTCTTCTACCGCTATCCCAGTGGTTTGCCTGGAAGAGCGCTTGCCTCCGCAGTCTTGACAAGGCAGTGCTTAAGTTGCTACACGCGCTCTTAATTGGCCGCCGGTCGGGTGGGCCAGTTGGCCAGGCAGTAGCCAGGCAATGCTAGCACTGTCTGAGACGTGCTAGCAGCTAGCATATCAGAGACGTGTCACCAGTGCGACAGTGTCGGAGCACCAGCGGTAAGTCGATCCCTCGCCCTTAATTCTGCCGTTTAATTCGAACTCTTCGATCTGGCGGGCACGTCGCTTACAAATAACTCTGTGAATAATTTACTCTAATGTCATTAAGGCACACCAACCGAAATTCCGGATTAAAGCCAGAAACGCGAGCAAATAATACACTAACGCTGTCCATATGCCATACAAAAGGAAAACCCGAGGACATCGTTGTGCAATTTAACGTCATTTCAACCTACCACCGGACCAGGGTAAATTTAAGCGTTGGCTGAAAATACTCTCGAAACCAGCACGACACACAAGACAGCCAAGCTCGACTTAACAGGGTACTCTGCTGAAATTACATTATTCGATCGCGTTGTTGCAGATTTGCATTAATGCCAGCAGTGCGAGTGTGCGGCCACATTCGGGTGGCTACGCCCCAGGCACATTTGTCGAGGTCGCTCGGTCGGAAGCAGTAATTGGCTTACCTCGGTCGTCTGGGTGAGTGGCAGCAGTACTGCGGTGATGCAGCGGGTGTAGAGTAGCAGTGGATATAGGACAGCTGCAGGGGTACTGCAGTGATGCAGCAGGTATAGAGTGGCATAGTGGAGCAGCAGCAGCAGCAGTAGTACTGCAGTGATGCAGCAGGCATGGAGCAGCAGCAACGGTACTACGGTGCTGCAGCAGACAGAGCAGCAGCAGCGGTACTGCAGTGATGCAGCAGGCATGGAGCAGCAGCAGCGGCACTGCAGTGATGCAGCAGGCATGGGGCACCAGCAGCGGTACTGCGGTGATGCAGCAGACAGAGCAGCAGCAGCGATACTGCAGTGATGCAGCAGGCATGAAGCAGCAGCAGCGGTACTGCAGTGATGCAGCAGGCATGGGGCACCAGCAGCGGTACTGCGGTGATACAGCAGGCATAGAATAGCGGCAGCGGTACTACGGTGATGTAGCAGGCACGGAGCAGCAGCATATAGGGCATAGGGCAGCAGCAGCAACGGTACTGCAGTGATGCAACTGGTATTGGCACTTGCAGTGATGCAGACCCATCGGCTGAGGTGTAGAAATGTAAGCAACTTTAGTCTGAAGAAGGAGATATCTTGCAAGCGTTTACATACATTTTGGATGTGGTGTTGTAGTTGCGTGGCATTTCCCATTCGGATTTGCCGAAGACTACCTTCAACATGGCGTCCAGCCTGGTGTTTGGCTTAGTCGACAGTGGATTACTGGTTAGGAATGATACCTGCAAGCGTGAAGTTTTCCATACTGCCTGCCTACCGCACTAGCAACTGGACACAAGCGCATGATCGCATGGCTCAATAAACGTCTGAAGTAAAAACAGTGGCAGATGTTTTAATGGTGCACATTTTAACAGTACTGTGCATATGTAAATCCATTTGAACAAAGCTCATAATTCAACGTGATATCCACTGCCTGTGGCCCTTGCCACTTAAAAAGTTACGGATTACCACGATATCACAGCAGTCCGCGCAACTCTCATCGTTCCGTAGTGGAAAATCACCAGTTCATCAAATCACCACCACCCGTCACAGGCACTGGGGTCGCTTCAACGGCCAGTCCACATTGGCTTACTGCACCGATGACGACAGAGATTCGGCCCTGTGATCATCACCTTACCAGCGGACTCGTCCCGGTGTTCGAGTGTATCAATCCAGAGTGTGTCAATGCCAGTAAGGATCAGCACTGAGAGTGTCTCAGCGCCAATGGTCGTGTCGAAACAGTATTACGAGTGTCTCAGCATCATTGGATGTGTGGGATCAGTCGGGGGTGGGGGTGGGGGTGGTTTCGCAGTGTTGCAGTGTCCGTCTCGTTGCATGACAGGCCGACCAGCAGCAGGACTGTGTCCGGGAGTGATGCAGTCATCTGCTGGATCGTCACGCAAGTGGTAGTCGGCCAGTGGCGGGCGACCACGGGACTGGTGGACCGTGACGCGATCGGCGAATCGTCACGCAACTTGAGGACGGCCACGTGTCTGGATCCGGTCACGTGCCTGGTGTCCAGTCACGTAACTTAAGGATAGTGACGTGTAGAGCGGCTGGCCACGTGATTTGAGGACAGTTACGTGGATGGCGGTTGACCATGTGGCATTAGGACGGTGAAGTGCATGGCTGGCGATCACGTGACTAGAGGACAGCGACGCGTATGGCTGGTGGTCACGTGATCTGAGGACGGTGTATTGTATGGCTGGTGGTCACGTAACATGAAGACATTGACGTGTATAGGCACTGGCCACGTGATTTGAGGAGTGACGTGTATGGCGACTGCCCACGTGACTTACTTGAGGACAGTGTCTTGTATGGTTGATGGTAACGTGACATGAAGACAGTGACGTGTATGGGAACTGGCCACAAGACTTGAGAACAGTGACGTGTATGGCAGCTGGTCACGTGACTGATGTCCGATGGAAAATCGACAATCAGTAGCCTGCCCTATGTCGATTACTCACGACTGGTGGTAGGTCATTGGCGCCCGATCACGTGACTGGTGGTTGGACGCCGGCGTTCGGTCACGTGGCTGGCGGCCGGCCCCGTGACGCCACCAGTGGCACACTCGACAGCTGAGAGCCGTGACGAGCGCCCGTGCCCGGCCCTGCTGGGCCTTTTTGTTTTTGGTCGGGGTTTTGTCGGCGCCGGCTGATTGTACGGCCGCTCACGCCGAGGGCGGTCGGGTGATCAGTTATTCAGCGGGGCAGCGCCGAGGGGGCGCCGACGGCGCGCCGGCAGGGGGGTAATTTTCAGGCCAATATGTCAGGCCAGGGGAGCCGTCTGTCGAGCCAGGGGCCGCGTTATGGTTCGTTGAAGACTCGGATGGAGAGCGACGCATAATAACAGGTTGCATGCTGTAGAGCCGGAGTCATTATGGCGTCGGGTGTGAGCCGAGGTTGCAGAGGGGAGAGCCGGCGAGAGGACGGGCTCGCAGATGGGCACAGGTTCGAGTCCCCCGCCCAATGGGTGCCGCCGTGTAATGATTGAGTTAGCGAAAATTGCATGTTTCTGTTGATGTGATTTTCGTCGCTGCTGGAGCCGACCGACAGCTGAGGTGTCGGCCCGCACGCGCGGCCATTGTTCCCGACAGCCGGACGATCAGAATAGATGATTGAGACCATTGCGGCGCGGCGGGAGCGCGCCGTGAAACAGCCAATCAGCCGCACATCCGGGCGGCGCGACGCGGCACCACGCCACCAACTGCCGCCGGGAATCGGCACTGACTGGTGCTCCACCGGCTGCCACTCACCGCACTGGTGCGGCCTCCTCACACACAGATGGTGCGGGTGTGGCCTCCTCACACACAGAGGGTGCGGGTGTGGCCTCCTCACATACTGGTGGTGCGAGTGTGGCCTCCTCACACACAGAGGGAGCGAGTGTGGCCTTCTCGCACACAGATGGTGCGAGTGTGGCCTCCTCACACACAGATGGTGCGCGTGTAGCCTCCTCACACACCGATGGTGTGGGTGTGGTCTCCCCACACACTGATGGTGCGAGTGTGGCCTCCTCACACACTGATGGTGCGAGTGTGGCCTCCTCACACACAGATGGTGCGAGTGTGGCCTCCTCACACACAGATGGTGCGTGTGTGGCCTCCTCACACACAGACGATACTTGTGTGGCCTACAGTCTCCTCGCACACAGATGGTGCGGACGAGGACAGCTCGTACACAGATGGTACGGATGCATCGTCTTATACATTCAGATGGTGCGAACAAACCATCCTCAAATTCCGATTGTACGAATGTGCCGCTCCCATACCCACATTTTCACATGTCGCTGGTCCATATACATTGTTGTGGATGTGGCTGCCTTGCAGCACATTTTATCGCACAAATGAATGTTGTAAGCAGCTAAAACATGGCCTCCTTTCAAACGGAAAGCGGACGGTTGTATTTTATAACCCTATGGTCTTGCACGAGGAAAATCAACCTAAAACCCTCTCGCCCGCCATCTTCCATCCCTCACCGATCCAAAATCAGTGGCGTCGCTTTGCTACCGGGCAGCACAATTCCCAGCCAACCACTCCTCGAGAAAACCAACCTTGTCGCCTGAGTGACAGCGAACTGTTGCCAACACCAGCTCTACGTCACGGAAAAAAAAAGATGTCTGGAGCGGAGTCACAACTATAATTATTTCGGAAGACACGGTCAAAGTGCTGCAATAACCTTTGGCCAGTATGAATAGTATTTCCGCTCTGAATCGGTGCCACGTGAGCAATTCAAAAGTCAGATTGGTAAATGCAACAGGTGAAGCGAAATCCGATGTTTGAGATAAATCGTGTGATAACGATAAAAAGTCGGGAGTGATGCAGAATCCTCAGATTGGTTGAGCCACGCATTAACGACTGCAGACGCTTCGTGAGATCGGCTGACCAGGGTGCAACACTTTGTGCACGTACCCGCTAGCTTCTTGCTGAACCATACGTGACAAGTTTCCTACGTGCACTTACGAGGAAGGACTATGCGAAGTGATCAGGGAGAAGTAGCGCTGGTCACCCCGTGGCAGATTGTTCAGCGCAGGTCACCCCGTGGCAGATTGTTCAGAGTCTGCGGTGTAGATCATCCGACGATTTCCTGGACAGATTCGCGCTGGTTCACCGGCAGGGCTACCTGAAGCGTGGCAGGAGTGGACGTGCCGGACGGTACAGAGCATGGCGTCTGGAGGCGGATCACCGGCAGGGCTACCTGAAGCGTGGCAGGAGTGGACGTGCAGGACGGTACAGAGCATGGCGTCTGGAGGCGGATCACCGGCAGGGCTACCTGAAGCGTGGCAGGAGTGGACGTGCAGGACGGTACAGAGCATGGCGTCTGGAGGCGGATCGGTCGACAAGGGTGATTTAATTGGATGCGAATGAATACACATGGATAAGCATTGTCATGCTCTACTCGGACCAGCGATGAGTCTGTTTTGCCGCCTGCAGTGGCCGTATATATACGCCGTGCATACACGTATAACTGGTATATACGCCGATATGTGACCAGAGGGCCTTGCATATATTCTACCGCATGGCTGAGCTTAGCCCACATGAAATGAAAGCAAACACATCTTTGCCCACCAGTCGATTTCACTTAACTATATTACTTTGCAATGGATGGTTAGGGTAAGATTTTCATTTTTATCCACCTGAGTGTGATGCACAGCTACGTCACGATTCGTGTTTGGTGGCTGGCGTGCACAAGAGCCCGTGTCTGACCTGTTATTGCCTCTAAACGTCAGTCAAGCCACATCTGGTAATGCGTTAGGGTCGTTACCATAGATTGGGTATGGATGAGGCGACAAAAACAGCCAGAACAACCTGTAATGTAGGGTAAGGATTGGCCGGTAACATCGGTGGGCTTATGCATAATGACCTGAAAATATATCCTAGCTACTACTCGCTGGGAAGAACTGCACTCTCATGAAGATATTAACTCCTGTGATCATTCTTCGTGAATCCAGACAAGCAGACGCTTGACGATAGGTGGCGATCGAAGTCCAGCACTGAGATTATGGTCTTTTGCACATTAATACAATCATTAATGACGAGCGAAGGCAATACCGAGCGTCTCTACTCCCGGTGATCTGGTACACAAGTTAATCCGAGCGACACAGTGCACCACGAGTCTACTCTCGCAGACAGTAGACACATGAACTTGTGTATTTGGTACACAAGTTCATCTGAGCGACCCAATCCACCAAGGCCCGCCCTGGCCTGGTCAGACCGTCAAACTTTTGGGACCGTAGCAACTTTTTGCTGCAGCTTTTCACATTCTAATTTCTTCATTCAGTAGCATGTGCTTTCATGCTTGATTTGCACCAATTTGTATTTCAATATTCTTCATGAAGTGCTCTTAATTTGTGTTCAAAGAAAGAGGTGCGCGGCAGCGAATCCGTCCACAGGCAACTTTCAACAGCGTCTCACGTTGTATTATCGCATTTCAACTTCTAATGTCTCACTCAGAGCTAGATTTCCTCTTTCAATATTGAGACTTCCAACATTCAACACCATATTCATCATGAAGTACTCCCAATATATGTTCAAAGACAGGAGTTCGCGGCGGCCTTCCCGCGAACGGACAGCTAGTCATATACCCCCGCACCGTAGCCGCCACTCCCGGCTAGTCTCCAGTGTCAGACAGGTAACGTGTCCGGATTGTGTTCCGAAGTCACCACTCCGGAACGCGACTGGAAATGTCCGACGCGGGTAGTCCCAGGGAGGGATGGCCTGCTATATTTCTGCTTTTGTAATTCAATTAGGTGAAGGCATCGCATCCGAAATCACGTCAGTTCTGCATACGTGTTAGAAGACGCATGGCTGTACGAACACTCAAATCAATGCGTCTATGTCTGCATACACGGAGGTTCGACTGCACTGCGCTTGTAGCACTTGTCCTTGCTCGTGCAACCCACCTACAAAAGCCTTATACTGGCAATGGCATCAGCTTTATAAGAATGCAAGTCTTCCCTTAACGACCAGAAGTCACGCAAGGTTGTCAGCATACTTGTTCTAAGTGATATATTTTAGTCAGTTCATGTTAAGATTCACAGCCTGTTCGGTTCTTCCAAATCCGTAGAAATACGTCCATTTGTCCGTCCATTACACTAAGCGTCCATTAACTTCCAGTTGTTACGAAATAACTCGACGTTACCTACATTTCCAGCTAAGGGTAGCCCGCGTACGAACCTCCGTGCACATTGACCACTAATTCAGGAATCTTGGATCAACTACCCATGAAATTCGAATCAATATAACCCAATATCCTTCCTTGACGATCAGTTGCATTGGTATCCTATGAACGAAGATGACTGGCAGGCAAGCAGCTTTTTTTCATCCATTTCGTATGGACTAAGCCAGCATATTTACTTGCGAAGGGCGGAACAGGGGAACGGAGAACTCCAACACATCCACGAAGGCTCTGGTTCGCTTTTTCATGTGAAGCAATTTGCACCATAATCCTCAGTAGTTCATAGTGCCACCACCAAATATGGGCCGGCCTTAATACTGCAAAATCGACAAATGCTTCGCGTGAAGATGGCTGCTCGGTCCACCAAAGTCCTCTGGCGATTGTCACGTGCTGCATCCAGGGGACATGTGCCGCGCCATCCGGTAATGCATCAGCCAAATTACCGGTTAGTGTAAGGTGGTTGGACATCACTTGATGCCTTCCACGCACCTCCATCTGTCTCCACGCACTTCCATGAGGTTAAGGTTGGCGTGTTTCAACGTCGGAAAAGCAACCACCATTACTTTTTAATGGGCTGTTACAGCTTCAGTGACCTGAGGTCACATGGAACCAAAAGGTGCGTGAATGGTGCAGTATGTATGTATCGACAGACATATAATTGTAATACCACATTCACGTCTGCTTGCACTACGCATGCAGAACAGCCTCATGAAACAAACGCGAGCAATCAGGTTTCCGCACAGAACTAACTTCAAATAACTATTGAACCTAATCGGACTTACAACCTCACCTGTTATTTATGTTATTTAACCTTACCGAATCCTTCAGCGCAACCTGTACCGGGATGCCACAGAAGCGGATTTGATAGTGTTGCAGAAGCAGATTTGGTAATGAAACACTAATTCACTACAGTAATTCGCTTGAGATATAGCCCAAACATGAATATATATTTTGTTGTTTAATACAACGAAGAATGGCTCTTAGATGCTCCTGGGCTTTAGACATTGCGTGTAAAGAAAATATACAATGGGGCGAAAATAAATTTGAGTACTAAAGTATAATCTTTACCGCTACTTTTGATGTCAACTCAGCACCTCCTGGTATATTGAAGGTCGTATATTTTCTTTACACGCAATATATTTTGTTGGCTAGCTCAAATGTGTGGTTATTTGATGCTTACCCAGGTACCGTGGCTTACCTATTATATTCTGGTAGTTTATTGCTGTATACAATTATGAAATAATCCAAATAATAGCATTGCGCACCTTCCAACAGGTTTCGTACCAGGTGGCCATATTTGTGTCCTAGTTGAATATCATCGATCTCAATTGAAGAGGAGTTCTCCCAGGGGAATTTTGAGCTTTAAAGGGAGACTGATGGCATATGATGATAGAGACATAGGAAAATTAAATGCACGCTGTATATTTGGTTTCGTAGGGAGGGAAGTTAAATGTGAGGCGGTCTTCAGAATCAGTGGAAAACGAACCAATAAGAATCGCTGCTCTAGACCAATTAAGGAAACTTTTAGAGGTTTGAAACTGACCTCGATTTGAGCAACCCATGTCGCTTCACTAAGAGAAGCGTCATCGATGTCCGATGACGTCGGTTGGATGACGACAATGCAGATACAGCGCCGCACCTGTCCGGTGCTGGCCGTCGAGTCTGCCAATCGCGGCAGCTGGCCTCCCGGAGGTCCACGCGCCGCGGCCGTTGTTTACGCCCGGCGCCATCAACACAGACGCTTCAATACACCGGTGGCGGCTCGACTATCGCCACTGTTTGCCCTCTGGTGGGACCAGCAGATCCGCTGCTTGCCCCCAAGTGGCGGCAGGAGGTGGTCCATTGTTTGATCTGGCCGCGGCTGGATTTGTTTGACATGAAGTTGGGAAACCCGGGGGAGCCTCTTCTTCAGCCGCCGTCCCGCTCACAAACTGCAAATGGAATGCATCATAAACTTCTCCGCTGGCCCTCATTCCCAGCTGAATTCGCCGGTCGCGAAAATATGCTGAAAATTGAACATAAACTGCCGAGTGGTCACCGTAAAGCAAAAGTTAGAAGAAATTGGGTTCGGAGAGCGGAGAAAAGACGGAACGTGTTCCGACTACGACGGGAGGTGTCGTCAAACGTTGCGTCACAACAGCCGACCGACACCGAAACGCGTCACTATCGCCACAGGGCGCCGAGCGGCGCTCACCCCACAGCAGCATTAGCATAGATCCCGACCGTCTATCCTGCTGAGAATAGCGGCGCTCCCCTAACGCAACTATATGTGCATCCAGGGACTTATCCACATTACGGAGATATCATAAACAGATAGTCGTAATTCCGCTGTAATCCGGCGCCGGAACCAGTGACGTCAGCCGCGTCAAAAGGTAACCGGAGCCTTCGCGGCGCGGCCCGGCGCCAACACACAATGCCACCATCTGGCACGGCCGCCGGTGTTGGGTGGCGCAGATTATCTGCCGTCACCATCGCCGCCGACTACTCCAAACTGCCGCCCGGCACCGGCCCACACCCCACGCTGCACGCGTAATACGCTGCCATCCTATTGTGCTCTGTGCCATCGCCCACTCCAGGCTCTGCATGCACTGCACGCTGACAGGGAGTAAGCCGCTACACGATGACGGGGAGTAAGCTGCTACATGCTGACGGGAAGTAAGCTGCTACACGCTGACGGGGACTAAACCGCTACACACTGACTGGAATTAAGCCGCTACACACTGATGGGGAGCAGACTGCTGATGTGTGGGCCGCTACACACTGACGGGGAGTAGACTGCTAGTGTCACGCGGTGCTGATGTGTGGGCCGCTACACACTGACGGGGAGCAGACTGCTAGTGTGACGCGGTGCTGATGTGTGGGCCGCTACACACTGACGGGGAGCAGACTACTGCTAGTGTGGCACGGTGCTGATGTGTGGGCCGCTACACACTGACGGGGAGCAGACTGCTAGTGTGACGCGGTGCTGATGTGTGAGCCACTACACACTGACGGGGAGCAGACTGCTAGTGTGACGCGGTGCTGATGTGTGGGCCGTTACACACTGACGGGGAGTAGACTGCTAGTGTGACGCGGTGCTGATGTGTGGGCCGCTACACACTGACGGGGAGCAGACTACTGCTAGTGTGACGCGGTGCTGATGTGTGGGCCGCTACAAACTGACGGGGAGCCGACTACTGGTGTGACGCGGTGCTGATGTGTAAGCCGCTACACACTGACGGGGTGCAGACTGCTGCTAGTGTGACGCGGTGCTGATGTGTGGGCCACTACACACTGACGGGGAGTAGACTGCTAGTGTCACGCGGTGCTGATGTGTGACCCACTACACACTGACGGGGAGTAGACTGCTAGTGTCACGCGGTGCTGATGTGTGGGCCGCTACACACTGACGGGGAGTAGACTGCTAGTGTCACGCGGTGCTGATGTGTGGGCCGCTACACACTGACGGGGAGTAGACTGCTAGTGTCACGCGGTGCTGATGTGTGACCCACTAACACTGACGGGGAGTAGACTGCTAGTGTCACGCGGTGCTGATGTGTGGGCCGCTACACACTGACGGGGGAGTAGACTGCTAGTGTCACGCGGTGCTGATGTGTGACCCACTACACACTGACGGGGAGCAGACTGCTAGTGTGACGCGGTGGTGCTGATGTGTGGGCCGCTACACACTGACGGGGAGCAGACTACTGCTGGTGTGACGCGGTGCTGATGTGTGGGCCGCTACATACTGACGGGGAGCAGACTGCTGGTGTGACGCGGTGCTGATGTGTGAGCCGCTACACACTGACGGGGAGCAGACTGCTAGTGTGACGCGGTGCTGATGTGTGGGCCGTTACACACTGACGGGGAGTAGACTGCTAGTGTGACGCGGTGCTGATGTGTGGGCCGCTACACACTGACGGGGAGCAGACTGCTAGTGTGACGCGGTGCTGATGTGTGGGCCGCTACACACTGACGGGGAGCCGACTACTGGTGTGACGCGGTGCTGATGTGTAAGCCGCTACACACTGACGGGGTGCAGACTGCTGCTAGTGTGACGCGGTGCTGATGTGTGGGCCACTACACACTGACGGGGAGCAGACTGCTAGTGTGACGCGGTGCTGATGTGTGGGCCGCTACACACTGACGGGGAGCCGACTACTGGTGTGACGCGGTGCTGATGTGTAAGCCGCTACACACTGACGGGGTGCAGACTGCTAGTGTGACGCGGTGCTGATGTGTGGGCCGCTACAAACTGACGGGGAGCCGACTACTGGTGTGACGCGGTGCTGATGTGTAAGCCGCTACACACTGACGGGGAGCAGACTGCTAGTGTGACGCGGTGGTGCTGATGTGTAGGCCGCTACACACTGACGGGGAGCAGACTACTGCTGGTGTGACGCGGTGCTGATGTGTAGGCCGCTACACACTGACGGGGAGCAGACTACTGCTGGTGTGACGTGGTGCTGATGTGTGGGCCGCTACACACTGACGGGGAGCAGACTACTGCTGGTGTGACGCGGTGCTGATGTGTGGGCCGCTACACACTGACGGGGAGCAGACTGCTGCTAGTGTGACGCGGTGCTGATGTGTGGGCTGCTACACACTGACGGGGAGCAGACTACTGCTGGTGTGACGCGGTGCTGATGTGTGGGCCGCTGCACACTGACGGGGAGCAGACTACTGCTGGTGTGACGCGGTGCTGATGTGTGGGCCACTACACACTGACGGGGAGCAGGCTGCTGGTGTGACGCGGTGCTGATGTGTAAGCCACTACACACTGACGGGGAGCAGACTACTGCTAGTGTGACGCGGTGCTGATGTGTGGGCCACTACACACTGACGGGGAACAGACTACTGCTAGTGTGGCATGGTGCTGATGTGTGGGCCGCTACACACTGACGGGGAGCAGACTACTGCTGGTGTGACGCGGTGCTGATGTGTGGGCCGCTACACACTGACGGGGAGTAGACTGCTAGTGTCACGCGGTGCTGATGTGTGGGCCGCTACACACTGACGGGGAGCAGACTACTGCTAGTGTGACGCGGTGCTGATGTGTGAGCCACTACACACTGACGGGGAGCAGACTGCTAGTGTGACGCGGTGCTGATGTGTGGGCCGCTACACACTGACGGGGAGCAGACTACTGCTAGTGTGACGCGGTGCTGATGTGTGGGCCACTACACACTGACGGGGAGCAGACTACTGCTAGTGTGACGCGGTGCTGATGTGTGGGCCACTACACACTGACGGGGAGCAGACTACTGCTAGTGTGGCATGGTGCTGATGTGTGGGCCGCTACACACTGACGGGGAGCAGACTACTGCTGGTGTGACGCGGTGCTGATGTGTGGGCCGCTACACACTGACGGGGAGTAGACTGCTAGTGTCACGCGGTGCTGATGTGTGGGCCGCTACACACTGACGGGGAGCAGACTACTGCTGGTGTGACGCGGTGCTGATGTGTGGGCCGCTACACACTGACGGGGAGTAGACTGCTAGTGTCACGCGGTGCTGATGTGTGGGCCGCTACACACTGACGGGGAGCAGACTACTGCTGGTGTGACGCGGTGCTGATGTGTGGGCCGCTACACACTGACGGGGAGCAGACTGCTAGTGTGACGCGGTGGTGCTGATGTGTAGGCCGCTACACACTGACGGGGTGCAGACTGCTAGTGTGACGCGGTGCTGATGTGTGGGCCGCTACACACTGACGGGGAGCAGACTGCTAGTGTGACGCGGTGCTGATGTGTGGGCCGCTACACACTGACGGGGAGCCGACTACTGGTGTGACGCGGTGCTGATGTGTGGGCCGCTACACACTGACGGGGAGCAGACTACTGCTGGTGTGACGCGGTGCTGATGTGTGGGCCGCTACACACTGACGGGGAGCAGACTGCTAGTGTGACGCGGTGCTGATGTGTGGGCCGCTACACACTGACGGGGAGCCGACTACTGGTGTGACGCGGTGCTGATGTGTGGGCCGCTACACACTGACGGGGAGCCGACTACTGGTGTGACGCGGTGCTGATGTGTGGGCCGCTACACACTGACGGGGAGCAGACTACTGCTAGTGTGACGCGGTGCTGATGTGTGGGCCACTACACACTGACGGGGAGTAGACTGCTGCTGGTGTGACGCGGTGCTGATGTGTGACGCCGCTACACACTGACGGGGAGCAGACTGCTAGTGTGACGCGGTGGTGCTGATGTGTAGGCCGCTACACACTGACGGGGAGCAGACTACTGCTGGTGTGACGCGGTGCTGATGTGTAGGCCGCTACACACTGACGGGGAGCAGACTACTGCTGGTGTGACGTGGTGCTGATGTGTGGGCCGCTACACACTGACGGGGAGCAGACTACTGCTGGTGTGACGCGGTGCTGATGTGTGGGCCGCTACACACTGACGGGGAGCAGACTGCTGCTAGTGTGACGCGGTGCTGATGTGTGGGCTGCTACACACTGACGGGGAGCAGACTACTGCTGGTGTGACGCGGTGCTGATGTGTGGGCCGCTACACACTGACGGGGAGCAGACTGCTAGTGTGACGCGGTGGTGCTGATGTGTAGGCCGCTACACACTGACGGGGTGCAGACTGCTAGTGTGACGCGGTGCTGATGTGTGGGCCACTACACACTGACGGGGAGCAGACTGCTAGTGTGACGCGGTGCTGATGTGTGGGCCGCTACACACTGACGGGGAGCCGACTACTGGTGTGACGCGGTGCTGATGTGTGGGCCGCTACACACTGACGGGGAGCAGACTACTGCTAGTGTGACGCGGTGCTGATGTGTGGGCCGCTACACACTGACGGGGAGCAGACTGCTAGTGTGACGCGGTGCTGATGTGTGGGCCGCTACACACTGACGGGGAGCCGACTACTGGTGTGACGCGGTGCTGATGTGTGGGCCGCTACACACTGACGGGGAGCCGACTACTGGTGTGACGCGGTGCTGATGTGTGGGCCGCTACACACTGACGGGGAGCAGACTACTGCTAGTGTGACGCGGTGCTGATGTGTGGGCCGCTACACACTGACGGGGAGCAGACTGCTAGTGTGACGCGGTGCTGATGTGTGGGCCGCTACACACTGACGGGGAGCAGACTACTGCTAGTGTGACGCGGTGCTGATGTGTGGGCCGCTACACACTGACGGGGAGCAGACTACTGCTAGTGTGACGCGGTGCTGATGTGTAAGCCACTACACACTGACGGGGAGCAGACTGCTAGTGTGACGCGGTGCTGATGTGTAGGCCGCTACACACTGACGGGGAGCAGACTGCTAGTGTGACGCGGTGCTGATGTGTGAGCCACTACACACTGACGGGGAGCAGACTGCTAGTCTGACGCGGTGCTGATGTGTAAGCCACTACACACTGACGGGGAGCAGACTGCTAGTGTGACGCGGTGGTGCTGATGTGTAGGCCGCTACACACTGACGGGGTGCAGACTGCTAGTGTGACGCGGTGCTGATGTGTGGGCCGTTACACACTGACGGGGAGCAGACTGCTAGTGTGACGCGGTGCTGATGTGTGGGCCGCTACACACTGACGGGGAGCCGACTACTGGTGTGACGCGGTGCTGATGTGTAGGCCGCTACACACTGACGGGGAGCCGACTACTGGTGTGACGCGGTGCTGATGTGTAAGCCGCTACACACTGACGGGGAGTAGACTGCTGCTGGTGTGACGCGGTGCTGATGTGTGGGCCGCTACACACTGACGGGGAGCCGACTACTGGTGTGACGCGGTGCTGATGTGTAGGCCGCTACACACTGACGGGGAGCCGACTACTGGTGTGACGCGGTGCTGATGTGTAAGCCGCTACACACTGACGGGGAGCCGACTACTGGTGTGACGCGGTGCTGATGTGTAAGCCGCTACACACTGACGGGGAGCAGACTGCTAGTGTGACGCGGTGCTGATGTGTAGGCCGCTACACACTGACGGGGAGCAGACTACTGCTAGTGTGACGCGGTGCTGATGTGTGAGCCACTACACACTGACGGGGAGCAGACTACTGCTAGTGTGACGCGGTGCTGATGTGTGGGCCGCTACACACTGACGGGGAGCAGACTGCTAGTGTGACGCGGTGCTGATGTGTGGGCCGCTACACACTGACGGGGAGCAGACTGCTAGTGTGACGCGGTGCTGATGTGTAAGCCACTACACACTGACGGGGAGCAGACTGCTAGTGTGACGCGGTGCTGATGTGTGGGCCGCTACACACTGACGGGGAGCAGACTGCTAGTGTGGCACGGTGCTGATGTGAGCCACTACACACTGACGGGGAGCCGACTACTGGTGTGACGCGGTGCTGATGTGTGGGCCGCTACACACTGACGGGGAGCAGACTGCTAGTGTGACGCGGTGCTGATGTGTGAGCCACTACACACTGACGGGGAGCAGACTGCTAGTGTGACGCGGTGCTGATGTGTAGGCCGCTACACACTGACGGGGAGCAGACTGCTAGTGTGACGCGGTGCTGATGTGTGGGCCGCTACACACTGACGGGGAGCAGACTGCTAGTGTGACGCGGTGCTGATGTGTGAGCTTGTATGTGCGAGCCTGGTTGAATTTCTCGATGATCCATGTTTTGACAAATTTAGACGTGACCTGTCCTGGAGGTTCACTGGTTAACCAAAGTTATAAAATGAGGCTACGATTGAATTTTTATTGTGACACAGGAGCGGGCTTGGGCCCTTCTGCTCTATCTAAACTATGGTCAGGTCAGAGGTAAATGTTACTTATTCAAGCTCACGAACATATGTTCTCAGAGGTGCATGCGTGCATGACTTGTGAATAAGTCATTCCACATGAATTGTCGCATTACGTTGCTACGGACTTGCTTGGTGATGAGCGGCGAGGCCATGGTCGGTGGACTTAACTTCTCTGTCAATTGAGAAATTCTTGGCGTTTTGGCCAGCTTTCTGTGGTTGTTCAAGCCTTGGTTGTGGCAGTTCCGATGTGGCTGCTTTGAGGCTGCGTGCTCGTCTGGTGGGCACGGCGAACGCCGGGACGTGGCGATTCCTCCACGGAATTGGCCTAGAAATCGCCGAGAGGACCAGCTTAACTATTTGTTTCTTGTGTACTGTTCTGACGCCACGAATCAACGTCAATTACCAAACACCATGAGGTTGTCTCTGCTTTTCTCGAACACCATGAGCAGCATACAGTGCATTGCTAGTGGGGGAACTACGAGCCGGACTGCTTTCTTCCTCACCCACAGACAGATAGCTTATGATACTGCTCCCACGGTACCCTGCTACCCAGAAGTGTCATGGGGTGAGGCAATTGTGCTCCATTAATGATCTTCATCTCGGCGACGCACCTGATGATCACATCAAAACGCGCTCCCGATTTGTTATTTGAATACAGCGCCCAAATACGTCAGCAAACTTGGAACCTTAGAAAAGAAGTCCCCAGCTACGAAACTTATCAATACTTCATGAAGTTACTGCGTTACATCACGAAGCTCTGAGAAACTGTATCGAAGTATTTGCGTCTTCATGTATCCCGCGGATAAATAGCCAGGTGGGCATTGTCGCGACCAACCAAGCATCGTTCTGCTGTTTTGTAACCTTACTTTTTAATAAGGTCACATATAACCCAAGAACATTTGGTTATTGTTGCGCCTAGGACATACATGCCGGAATCTGATACCACTGATGACGATACTGAATACATAAGTATTCATCATGGCAGCTTTGAAGCGCCCAAGTTTGATGTGCTTCAGAAGCAAGGCATAAATACTTCAACTACATTTAATTGGAATTAATAATGCAATTAACTGCTTGATCTGATGCGCTTAACGTGGTGGTGCTACATGCGAGTAGTCCGTGGAGCCACGCTTGCCAAATGAAATGAGTTAGATATTCAATTCATTTTGTACATATCCTCCAGAACCCGAATCTCCTATACACGCATGCAAATCTGTGTGTGTGTGTGTGTGTGTGTGTGTGTGTGTGTGTGTGTGTGTGTGTGTGTGTGAGTGAGTGAGAGTGAGAGTGAGAGTGAGAGTGAGAGTGAGAGTGAGAGTGAGAGTGAGAGTGATAATGAGAGTGAGAGTGGTAGCGAGAGTGAGAGCGAGAGTGAGAGTGAGTGAGAGTGAGTGAGTGAGTGAGTGAGAGTGAGTGAGTGAGAGTGAGTGAGTGAGAGTGAGTGAATGTGAGTGAGTGAGTGTGAGTGAGTGTGAGTGAGTGTGAGTGAGTGTGAGTGTGAGTGTGAGTGTGAGTGTGAGTGTGAGTGTGAGTGTGAGTGTGAGTGAGTGAGTGTGAGTGAGTGAGTGAGAGCGAGTGATAGTGAGTGATAGTGAGTGAGTGATAGTGAGTGAGTGATAGTGAGTGAGTGATAGTGAGAGTGAGAGTGAGAGTGAGGTGAGTGAGAGTGAGGTGAGGTGAGTGAGAGTGAGGTGAGTGAGTGAGTGAGAGTGAGCGAGAGAGTGAGCGAGGCAAGGCGAGAGAGTGAGCGAGGCGAGGCGAGGCGAGGCGAGGCGAGCAGAGCGAGGCGAGGCGAGGCGAGGCAGGCGAGGCAGGAGGCGAGGCGAGCGAGGCAGGCGAGGCGAGGCGAGGCGAGGCGAGGCGAGGCGAGGCGAGGCGAGGCGAGCGGGCGAGGCGAGGCGAGGCGAGGCGAGGCGAGGCGAGGCGAGGCGGGCGAGGCGAGGCGAGCGAGCGAGAGCGAGGCGAGAGCGAGCGAAGCGAGAGCGAGGCGAGCGAAGCGAAGCGATAGCGAAGCGAAGCGAGAGCGATAGCGAAGCGATAGCGATAGCGATAGCGATAGCGATAGCGAAGCGATAGCGATAGCGATAGCGATAGCGATAGCGATAGCGATAGCGATAGCGATAGCGATAGCGATAGCGATAGCGATAGCGATAGCGATAGCGATAGCGATAGCGATAGCGATAGCGATAGCGATAGCGATAGCGATAGCGATAGCGATAGCGATAGCGATAGCGATAGCGATAGCGATAGCGATAGCGATAGCGATAGCGATAGCGATAGCGATAGCGATAGCGAGCGATAGCGATAGCGATAGCGATAGCGATAGCGATAGCGATAGCGATAGCGATAGCGATAGCGATAGCGATAGCGATAGCGATAGCGATAGCGATAGCGATAGCGATAGCGATAGCGATAGCGATAGCGATAGCGATAGCGATAGCGATAGCGATAGCGATAGCGATAGCGATAGCGATAGCGATAGCGATAGCGATAGCGATAGCGATAGCGATAGCGATAGCGATAGCGATAGCGATAGCGATAGCGATAGCGATAGCGATAGCGATAGCGATAGCGATAGCGATAGCGATAGCGATAGCGATAGCGATAGCGATAGCGATAGCGATAGCGATAGCGATAGCGATAGCGATAGCGATAGCGATAGCGATAGCGATAGCGATAGCGATAGCGATAGCGATAGCGATAGCGATAGTGATAGAGTGAGAGAGAGAGAGAGAGAGAGAGAGAGAGAGAGAGAGAGAGAGAGAGAGAGAGAGAGAGAGAGAGAGAGAGAGAGAACAAATAAAACGAATGGAAACAGCAAGGCTCAGCTACGACCTTTGCGAGGTAGACCTTGAAAAGGAGGAAACATTTATTGATAGTTTGCCGCATGAAATCGAGCGAGTTATGGTTTGAACTTGACCTAAGACCCAGGTCAACCGATGACCTTGTCAAGCCTAGAAGATTATGCAATCTCGCTTGATAGGCTGCAATCTCGCATGTCAGCCCACTGTGAAGATTCCCTACGTTAATAGTCTGGTGCTCAATCGGCATACCGGATTGAGCAAAGGTCAAAGCCCTATCATTTCTCAGTCAAACATAAAACAGAAATGCATCGTTGAATCATGAGATATACCAATTGAACTCAATGCGATAACTCGAAAAGCCATCTTTTTTGTGATACATCCGTGTGCCCTGACCACGTCAATGTCGAGAAATGATCAGGTCAGGTCAGACCTGGAAGGTATGCAACTTTGAAAGACAGGTTGGGATACGAGCCCACTCTGACGTGTAAAGGTTGGTTGGTTGGTTATTGGTTTTACGACACGTCGACCGCTGAGTCATATAGCGTCGCCAATCTCTCACGCCGATTGGTCGCGGGCGAAGAGTAGCGACAGGTGAGACTCGAACCCACAATCTTTCGATTGTGAGACGAGCATCTTACCCCTAGACCACTCGTCCCCTGACGTGTAAAGGAATCCATGCTTTGGTGGATGGTGCATAGAAAGCAAGTCAAGATAACCTCTCCTTGCACAGGACAGTGACCTCTCCTGGCTTAGGAGAGGTCACTGTTCAAAACAAAAGAACTCCCGTGCTGCTCCATCTCAATTGGACTTAAATTCCGTCAATGGTTGATCGCTAATTGCCGGTTTAAATATTCCGTCACCGCAGGTTACGCTCCAAGTGGCATGGCCAACTTGACACTGTAACTGCCGACACCATGACACCTTCGCATTAACTGAAGCTGGCGGTGTGAGGGTGTTGATACTGCAGCGATTATCTTACGGTGCATGTAACGTGTTGCTCGACACAGCGATTTCCAGGTTGCTATCAGAGATAGTGCCACACAGCAGTGAAATGAAACTTGTCATGCCCATAGCGAAAGGAGATAGCATGGCCGATTCATCGAATTGGTATCCGATCTCTTTGTTCCCATCAATCGCCAAAAGTACTGAACCGGTCGGTCACAAACAGCTATAAGATTATTTGCCCATAATCGCTTCTAATGCTCGGCATAGCAATCGTCGCCACTATTCCACAGAGAAGGCTCTCGCTGTTATCACCGATCGTGTATATTATGCAACGGATAATGGGCTGACCTCAATACTTGCTTGCAGTGCTGTAGATCTCAGACATGCTTCGACGTAAATGACTGCAACAAGTTCCTGGATAATTATAACTCCCGGGTATTGACTCTCATTAGGTCGAAAATAGCTTCCATTATAACACCCAAGAAATAAAATTAACAAAAGTAAAGACGGGAGCGATATTCCGTCAAGAACTCTTTCAACTTCAATTGGGTTTTCCATCTCTGAGTTGTCTGATGTACTTTGATTTTGCAACTGCTTTAATGGTACTTACGGAAAACATTAACCATTCTAGAATTCACCGACGACAGACAAATTGTGTTCTCGGAAAAATATAACTTTTCTGAAATTATTCATGGAATCTAAAACTAACTCTCTCTTCAATCGATTATTTCAAGCATAGTAAATTGTAGGTAAATTCTGCAAAAACACAAGTACTGGTATTGGGAACACAGACCATGGTAAAGGAAGTGTCATCTGTCAAAATTAAAGTGGGGAATACTACAATTACAGAAAGCAAAATTAACGCTCCTGCTTGTGAGAAACATCAAAAGCGCATGAAGATCTCGCCTCGAAATTGATGGCTGAGCATGAACATTGACTGGGCGTGTGAAGATCCGGCAGCAGTAGAACTATATCAGACCGCTTGACCACGGACACTGGCTGGGTGCCTACCAATCCGGCAGCAGTATGACTATACCAGACCGCTGGACCACGGGTACCGGCTGGGTGTATGAAGTTCCGGCAGCAGTAGAACTATATCAGACCGCTAGACCACGGACACCGGCTGGGTGCGTGCCAACCCGTCAGCAGGATGGCATGCTGCTAGATCGCTGGCACGGGTGGGTGCGTGCCAATACGGCAGCAGCCTATCAGACCGCCGGGTCACTGGCACGGGTGGGTGCGTGCCAATACGGCAGCGACGTATCAGAAGGCTCGGGCGAGGCACCCAACTGTGTCTAGGACTATCTCACAATGTCGGTAGGAACTGCTGGAACATAAGCACGGACCGCGTGTCCAGCTCCAGCAGAAAGCAGCGACACCAGTAATGAAGAGAGAGAGCGACACCAGCGACACCAGTAATGAAGATTGTCTGGTGTTGCCACACGGCTGGCAGCACTGACAGCCGCACGCTGCCTCAACAAATGAAGAACTGCCGGCAGATTAGCCCCGACCAAGGAAACAAAACCACTCAGCTGATGACTGGCTTCCGACAGCTCCGACAGCTCCGACAGCTCCGACGGCTCCGACAGCTTCGACAGCCCTGGCAGTCCGACAGCCCGACGGCTCCGACAGCTCCGACAGCTCCGACGGCTCTGACGGCTCTGACGGCTCTGACGGCTCTGACGGCTCTGACGGCTCCGACAGCTCTGGGAGTCGGACAGCCCGACGGCTACGACAGCTCCGACAGCCCCGACAGCCTCTGAAATCCTTGACATCCGGGAGAACTTCGCCGACTCAGCCGATGACCGGCCGGCGAGATTGTCACCAGGAAACACTTATTCGTGGGGGGGGGGGGGGGGATTGTACGGCGAGTCTAGACGACCCGAGGACCTGGTTGAGTCCCTATCCGCAAAACCTCGGTCGCACCTCGAGAACACCCGTCACTTAATCTCACAGAATCATCGGTAACCTTACCTCAAAACTATCAGCAGTCGCTCTCTGTAACAATTGCACATTTATCTGAGAACCCTAGATGCATCTTGGAGAGTCAGGCAGGTATTTTCCGGAGAACCTCAGGCAGGAAGGGAATCGCATTGCATAGCCCTGGAATGGTGAGTACCTTCGACGCTGTAGTTACCAGTTTGCAGTCTGTGTCAAATACCACATCGGTGAAGTGGCCGGTCAGTGCATCTGCTTCGAGTGTGGGTGGTACTTGGTTAAAGTCCTACCCCGGGCAGGATTTTCCGCCGTCGGTCCCTTCCCAGGAGATGGAAGAAACTGGAGTGTTCACCGTGCCACGGGATTAATGCTGACCGACCAGCGCCCGCGGCATCGGGTTCACTGACATGATCTCCTCTTAAGCATCCATCCGTTCGGGGGCACGGCTCCGCCTTCTGCTACTGAAGCAGTCCTCTGTTCACCGGGACCGGGAAGTCGGGATATCTCACCCGTACGTACGAAGTGTTACGGCGGCGAACCTGAAGGCAAGCGAGTGTTCAAGATTGTCCCGCAAGGGTGGCGAAAACCGATGCGTGCGATGTGCATGATGCGTGCATGTGTGTAACGCAAACATCTCCAGATAGGGGACCCAACAATATGAGAACGAAATTTTGCACTCAAAGTCATAAAGTCATAAAGTGTTAAGGCTTAATAAGAGCCACAGGGGCCCATCTGGGTTTAGGCTATCTGGAAAAGGTACTAGAAATGTACATACTCTCACCCCAATCAAACTCTTATCTCAAGTTCCTAGAAAGCTATATATCGCAGCCTATCTAGCACCAATTCACTTGCTATTGCATAGCACACTCCCATTGTGCTATCATAGACAATCTCATCAGTATCACATCCCGAAAGAAGGTGCTGAATCCACTGCTAGGTACACCCTATATAAAGTTATAAAGCGTTTAGACTTAATAAGAGACTCACTTGCTATTGCATAACACACTCAACAATTACAAACTCCTCCCATCATACCCATTGTGCTACCATAGACAATCTCATCAGTATCACATCCCGAAGGAAGGTGCTGAATCCACTGCTAGGTACACCCTATATAAAGTTATAAAACGTTTAGACTTAATAAGAGACCCAAGGGCCCATCCAGTTAAGTCTGTAAATGGAAGATAATATAAGCCTGGTAAAAAGACCCTCCCCAACCATCCCACATCCTGAAGAACCAGTCCTCCAATATCCCACACACCTATCAATGCCTATCTACCCTAGCTTTCCAGCCCTATTCCCCTGATCTCTCTTAACACATGTGGATTGAATGCCTTATCAATAATTTCCAAACTGCATCCATGCCTGCTTAAAGGGGTCTGTGCCGTGCACACTTACTTAACATACATCTCATCCCATCCATCACAAATTAGAACTCAAGAATAAGATTTTCCTGTCTAAAAAATGTATCCACCCTACTTGTAAATACATTCAATGAGGAGTTCCTCATTGAATGTATTTACAAGTACTCCCCACAACTCCCCACAATATCAGCAGGCAGCCCATTCTACTGATCAACAACCCTTTGACTGAAGACCTGTTGTCGCTTAACTGTCCTACACCTCAACTTGTCTAACCTGAATTGATGACCCCTATGTGATACTCTAAACTGAAGAGCGCCAGAATATTCCAAGTGGGGTCGCACGAATGCTAAGTACAGTTTTTCATGACTTCCTTGCTCTTATACATCACACTTCTATGTATATCACACTTCTTCTATATTATCTTATACATCACACTTCTTCTATGTATGAGTCCCAGCATTCTGAGTGCCCTGTTCCTAGCTGAGCTACATTGCTTTTCTGCTTTAAGTTCTTTTGAAACCAACACACCTAAGTCCCTTTCCTCTTCAATAACATCCAGTTCCCTCCCTCCCATTGTATATCTGAAATTCTCACCTCCAGACCCCAGATGCATAACCTTACACTTGTCATAGTTGAAAGTAATAACCCATCCACTCAAATAACACATCAACGACCCAACAGACTTACCAAATGATCCAAGAACTTCTCTCAATATATGACGGAATTGAACATAAATCACTATCTGTGTGCAGCTATCGTCAGTTATTATACTTGAGTCAAGCCAGTGCTATGCTTTCCATTTGTTGACTCTATTGAGTTCAAAACAGTGCTTACCTCAGCTACGTCCACACAGCCAGCCATATGACCAGCGCACTGGATTTTATATCTATTAGTTTCTAATTGGACGTCGATTGGATGTTGACGTCTTGTTGATTACCGTACCGTTATGCACTGTACTCCCGCATAATTATGAACCTGCATGTTAATGACACTGCATACGACCATGGACTCTCCGCCTATTGCTAATTTAATGAGCTTAATTACTCGTGCAATCATTCATTCGACGACATAACGAGCGAAGAATATGGAATGACTGAACGCTCTTGGCTTAGACGGTTATCTATTATTCACTATCTGTTGGAATATGATTCACGTGTTATTGCATAAAATGAGCATGGATACATCACGAAAATAGCAAGTTACAACATGCTCGTACTCATAACACGTAAATGAGGCTCAACTGTAGCAAAATGTTGGTAGTCACGTCTGGCCATTATTTATGTAGTGCACCATGAGCAGGAATTAAAGTACGGTTTAGTTTTCACCCAAACAAGTTACAAATAACTAAGCACAAGCAATACAGCCGCCAAAAAAGGAGGAGCTCACTTGAATACTGCCCTACTTCATTCCTATTAAACAGGATCGGAATTGTCCAATATAAAGGTGCCTGTCAATGTGTGCGACTTCTTACCCTGCGAACGCCATGCTACGGCTCCTGGACAACATTCGTGCATGGGTTAAGATGGTAGCCAAAACACCTTACTTGTCACCAGAATGTCACGAAATACTTCGCATCGTCATCCACGCGCACCACTAAATAACCATGAGGGCTTAATCGGAGGAATGTTGACAAGTGATCGCGCCCATTAGTGGGGCCATCACTCGCTGCGTCCTCCCCAGTAATGCTAAAGCTCGGAGGAATGTTGACAAGTGACCGCGCCCATTAGTGGGGCCATCACTCGCTGCGTCCTCCCCAGTAATGCTAAGGCAATGGAGAATGGTCATTGGTCACTGACTGAGGGCGGGGGAGAGGCGGAGCGGCACGGCCGCGCCTGGAGGGGGGGGCAAAGCAGGCTCCGTTAACGTGTAGACAAGGCTCTGGTAGACACCTTTTCCACATCTGACGATGGCCGTTTCTTGCGGGACCCACGGACTTGCGGGACCCACGGACTTAATACGCCGTAAGGGTGATGGTCCCTGTTGCAAGAACACTGATTATATCTATCTATCTATCTATCTATCTATCTATCTATATATCTATCTATCTATTTATCTATCTATCTATCCACCAATCTATATATATATATATATATATATATATATATATATATATATATATATATATATGTGTGTATATATATATATATACTCTATATCTACGTAACACTACTATATGATCACTGCTTTTTGCGTATTCAATTATACAATATTGATAACATTTCCTTATTTTCATCAATTGGTAAATTATCGCTGATACAGCTTAATTGCGCAACAGAAACCGAACGTTTTCTACCCATTGAGGTTGGATATGCGGATGTAAGTTCACCAAAGGAAGGAAGCAACTTTTTTCAGATGTTCTCTCCTCAAAACATGCTGGTATCCCAAGGGTGAGATCCGCTGATCTTGTTAAAAGTTTGGTTTCAATTGTGGCTCCATTGGGACTGAGGCCTAGTGTTTCTCAGTACCTTTCTGGGGTATCAGTGCAACAGAGATAAACATTAAAAATGTTTTAAAAAACAAAAACAGATACCGCCCAACCCTATTGGTCGCTTCCAAAAATATTGCAGTTTTGAAGACCGCGCTATCTATACAGAGCGGTACACGTGCAATACAATAATGATTGTACCTTTCCATGGCGTCCTCCCCATTGACACTCCATCCTCCTCCCACTGACACTCCGTCTTCCTCCCACTGACACCCCGTCATCCTCCCACTGACTAAGGCAATAGTCTTCCTCCCATTGACACTCTGTCCCCTCCCACTGACACCCCGCCTTCCTCCCACTGACACCCTGTCTTCCTCCCACTGACACCCTGTCTTCCTCCAATTGACACTCCGTCCTCCTCCAACTGAATCCTCGTCTTTCTCCCACTGATACCCCGTCTTTCTCCCATTGACACATTGTCCCTGTCCTCCTCCAACAGACACCCCGTTTTCCTCCCACTGACACCCCGTCTTTATCCAGTTAACACCCCGTCTTTATCCCACTGACACCCGGTCTTCCTCCCACCGACACCCCGTCTTCCTTCTACCGACACCCCGTCTTCCTCCCACCGACAACCCGTCTTCCTTCTACCGACACCCCGTCTTCCTCCCACCGACACCCCGTCTTCCTCCCACCGACACCCCGTCTTCCTTCTACCGACACCCCGTCTTCCTCCCACTGACTACATGTCACATTTCCCGGCCGTGTTGGTGGGCGCACGGCACGCGGCAGTTACGATGGCCCCTGCCCATCGCATTGCCCCCGCACGGCTGCCGGCTAATTACATTTTACGGCTGCCCATTGACTGCGGGCGGGTTTATTATCTATTTACGGCTATTAGTCGGCCCATTGACCTGTTCGCCGCGCAGGTGTGCCCTCGCGTGTCCCAGTGCTGATCACTGGGCCCGCTGGCCGTCGGCTGGCCGGCTCCTCCCCTCCCCTGCCTGCTGGCCACACGACCGTCGTCACCCAACAGGTGCAAACCGGGCAGCAGACCTGCATGATCAGCGTGTATAAGTCATTAGCCGGCCGACGGTTATTTGCGACGATGCCTTTGACTATCGAGCGCGGGGCAGAACAGGCACTATTGGATGTATGGCTCTCCAATTCCATGCATATTTATGGGCGGAGTAATCAGCCGAGTACTTTCCTACTGACAGACGCGGTAGGGCATCGCTCTTAGACAGCGTTTGAACCCACCGAAGCAAGCGGTTCTCATATTTGGCTGGCAGCATCATGCAACCCATGCCAGCTGGGCTGATAAATGCTGAAATTCAATTTTGCTGCTCCCTTCGGCAGCGGCCTCAGTTAAACACGTCCTGTGGCCGTCAAGACGGTTTCCGAGCTCGATTGCAATGCCTGCCACCAGTGTAGTGGTAACATCGGCAGCACCACCGCCAGCAGGCGTCAGGGTACATTTCCGGTCGTCAGTGCTGACTGGCGGGAGGGTCGGGGCAGGTGTGCTTGGCCCCAGTCGGCTCTTTAAGGTCTGGCTCGCCCGTCCAGCCCGATGAGCCGTGACAAGATATTTCACAGGGGCGATCGGGTCCGCTCCACCGGGACGTGCGGCCGCACTCGATCGGCAGCCCGCGCGCCGCCTCCGGCACCCCTCCCCCTCGCCGCCGTTCACGCCCAAGCTGGTGCGATTCGGCGCCGTCCGTCGGCAGATGGCGCGCCAACTTCGCGCGGGCTGGGAGCTCTCCGGAACTGGCTGGGGGCTTTGCGGCACGGGCTGGCAGTTCTGCTGTGCGGGCCAGGTGTTCTACGAAGCGGGCCGGGGATTCTGCGGCGCGGGCTGAAATGCTTGCCCGGCATCTCACAGCTTAGACTGGCTACTGGCTGGAGAGGATGTCTGTGCATTTGATAATCCGGCAGACAGGATTTCCGTTAGCTTGGTACCGTCGACAATCAATGGTCGTGTACAGCCAGTAGAGTGGGCTGAAGGACGGACCAAAACAGAGATGGTGTTGGGACGGTGTGACCTAACGAACTCTACATCACAGTAGGCTGGACTGTGAACGACACATGTACTGCATGGGTGTGGTTGGTTGATAATTCCCACTGGTGACCGAGAGGATTTTAGATCGTTTGGAGCACATGCCAATTACCGGGCTTTGATCCATTGTGTGCTGGTCACCATCGCCATCTCCTGCCATGAGGAGAGCATGGCATACTGACGCGCAAAGTGAGGGGTGTTACACTATACTGAGGCCTGCCCCACGACCGTTCTAAGATGTTCCACGCTATTTTAGCTTACACTGTACCTGCATTGGCAAACGTAGTGGGAGCGTTTCAGAAGTAGCGCCAAAGTTCTGTCTAGTGTGTTGCTAGACAATAGACACTCGTGCGCCATGCAATCTGTATGGGACTGATCGTATGGATTGAGGGGGCGGGGATGGCCGAGTGGTTAAGGTGCTGAGCTCTGGGTACCAAAGATCCCGGGTTCAACACTCGGATCGGCCCGCTCGGAACATTTCCAAATCCCGCGGCCCACCGGCGAAACAGTGCTGGCGGCGCCATTAGCCGTGAATGTGCATAAAGTGCGCCGTGAATCACCCCAAAAAAGATAGTTTGGATTGAGGAACAATGGTTTCTTTCCCAATGTCTCCACGAGACACGTCAGTGGGGCGAGGCCTTGGTGCAGACGACGGCGACTGAGTGTCGCTCAGCGGTCCCGCCGCCCACTGCCAACGCCTGAACGGCGACTGAGCGTCGCTCAGCGGTCCCGCCGCCCACTGCCAACGCCTGAACGGCGACTGAGCGTCGCTCAGCGGTCCCGCCGCCCACTGCCAACGCCTGCACGGCGACTGAGCGTCGCTCAGCGGTCCCGCCGCCCACTGCCAACGCCTGAACGGCGACTGAGCGTCGCTCAGCGGTCCCGCCGCCCACTGCCAACGCCTGACCGGCGACTGAGCGTCGCTCAGCGGTCCCGCCGCCCACTGCCAACGCCTGCACGGCGACTGAGCGTCGCTCAGCGGTCCCGCCGCCCACTGCCAACGCCTGCACGGCGACTGAGCGTCGCTCAGCGGTCCCGCCGCCCACTGCCAACGCCTGCACGGCGACTGAGCGTCGCTCAGCGGTCCCGCCGCCCACTGCCAACGCCTGAACGGCGACTGAGCGTCGCTCAGCGGTCCCGCCGCCCATTGCCAACGCCTGACCGGCGACTGAGCGTCGCTCAGCGGTCCCGCCGCCCACTGCCAACGCCTGAACGGCGACTGAGCGTCGCTCAGCGGTCCCGCCGCCCACTGCCAACGCCTGACCGGCGACTGAGCGTCGCTCAGCGGTCCCGCCGCCCACTGCCAACGCCTGCACGGCGACTGAGCGTCGCTCAGCGGTCCCGCCGCCCATTGCCAACGCCTGAACGGCGCCACCCAGGTGGCGGCCCGGCTTCGACGGCTGCGGCGCCGGCTGCACAAACCCGAAGGCCCGACTCGGATCGGCCCATCTCCGCTCGGACGGGGGAGGTGAAATTTTCCATTACCTAATGTGATCGGTAATGGCGTGTGCCGGCGGCCGCTCCGGTCGCCGGTGTGCCCCCGCCGCCTCCGGCTCCCGACGGACTGGCGCGCGCGGTCTCCACCATAAAACCCGCCGCCGGCCACTTCATGCTAACAAACTGGCAATATGATTACCGTCGTGCGGGCCGCGTGCGCTGGCCGCTGCCGGCGGAACCGCGCCGCCGCACGTGCAGCCTGCAATCCGGCCAGACCGCGGCCGTGGCAATCAGCGCGCGCTGGGGCGGTTATTACGGTGGCTATGGAGCTCTGAGTTGTACCCCAGTGAGTTGCGTCGACTAGATATTTCACCGGTCCGTCATGCAAGAGGGCTCAAGGCTGATCCGTGCTACACGGCGAATTGTTATTAGACTGACAATTGAGGTGAACTGAATGTAAAAGCCACCACTTCTATTTTATGTCAACAAGTAAAAAAAAAACATCCGGCGCAGAACTCAGAGAGACATGACAGCAGAGCTCTCGTCACGTTGAAAGCAGCTCAATTGCGCTTATTCCCTTTGAATAATACATTGGCCGGTAACTTTAGCCAAATACCTGTGAGAGATAACTTGTCAGCCAGCAACAAATCAGACAAACAGCCAAAGCTTTCGGCTTCCAGCGCTATGCCCTTTCCTGATATTGAATGTGTACGTGCCGTGTATCTTTAACATATTACAGCATCATGACAGCACTGAGAGCTGTGTCTTGTGATGCGAGATCAGGCGACGCCATGATAGATTTTAAGTAATTTCCTAGAATGGGGCCGTTTTACGAGTTCAATTTTTAGGAATCCGGGGCGGCTTGTCTTTGAATTGTCCACTCATTTCAATGCGTTCCTCTGAACTCTTCCCTAGCCTGATCTCTTCGATCCTAGTTCAAATACTTTAGGTGGTTTTGATTTTAGTTGGAGATGCAGAATCTGCACCAGTCCCTTCCATGGCGCCACAAGACAGGAAACCCTCGACAGGCTTGTGGACCCGAAATTGAGAGAATATTGACATCTCATTCATTACGCAACTTCTTCAGCGCCTTCCTCGCACCCCAACCCCTACCTGGCTTGACTCTGAGTGCTCCTTAGCTTCTCTCACCCTATGAGTCAAGGGCGCACCTGGAAGGCTATAAAAAATCGCACTGGGGAGGTACAGAGCTTGATCACATAGCGTGAAACATAATACTCTAATAATAAAAGCAATGAGCATCTCGGATTTAGAGGCATTATAGTTCCCGGACCTTTTCTGATAACGAAAACGTTGACTTGATATAAGATTGATTCAAATGTTGTGCTAAGCTTTATATATTGGTGGGCTTGCTTCTCTGCCACCTCCATACATACCCAACTATCAAATTGAGCTGCGTGAAACGCAATGGGTTTCACGGCACCTTGGCAATTGCATCAGCATACATTTTTGGTCATAACATGCTGTTAATTGAATAATGGAACATATATTTTAATCGTATAAATTTTTGCACATTTTATTGCTTCCCATATCATGTAACTGTATGTTCATGCCGTGAAAAGACACCGAAATTAGAAGGAGCGATTTGAACCCCTCTTCCGAAATTTCGAAACCAGCTGGCCTATTGGAAACATAAAATGGGAAGCTGGTCACTTGGAACCACAAAATGATAGCAAGTGTTTGAGCTATGTCTATCTCGCCGAATTCTGTATTTTTCCTCTCAAATCTCAATGGTACACCCAGTATCACAAAAGTGGGGGAAATCGCCCGAAGTGCTTCGTTGCATTTCTCACGACGCTTCTGAACTTCTGTGGCGGACGTCTGCACAAATACGTGACCTGTTCGAAACTCAGTGGTGGATGAAGGACCTGGTTAGAGAGGTCACGGTGTAATTATATATTCGCATGATTCATACCTTTCTATATACCTTTGGACTTTTCTGTGTACCTCACGGCTCAATACGACAGCATCCGAAATAACTGGTGAATTGTGCCCAAAAGCACAATCAGCATGTGCATACATCATCGGCTCCATGTAGACGTATTCCTATACGCTTATGTGTGCCTTGATATACGCTTCTACATTTATACGTGCCTTCCCATGAGGAAGCATGCTCTATCCCGCAAGCAAAGCGATTGGCCTGTCATCTCCTGCGCCGAAACGCATTATTTCTCAGCGAGCACGGCTGAGTATATGCTAGAGGTTAACGAGTTCAAAAATCAAACTGGAGTTCGAGGCTCAAAAGCAAAATTTGGATAATGTTCGAACTTTCATAATTTATACCCAGTCGCGTTCGTACAGTAGCTTGGCAGACTGATGCATGTTTAAGTAGGAGTCAAGTAAGAAAGCTGGAAGTGTCTTAATGCTAAGCATGCAATATGCTTCCCTTTGCATGTTTGTTAAATAGGGTTGAAACACGTCGATTTCCTGGAATTTCTATGAATGCTGTTTGAGGTCTTCGTCACTGAAATTCGTATTTAAGTGCGATTTAACACTTTTGCACACAAGAGTTGTGCTTGATCGTTTTTATTCGTGACAGCTAACGAGCGCCGACAAAACTTCGGGAAAAACATGCAGACTGCTTCGTTCCTGTGCTCGGAATACATTGTAAATAACACTGAGTGTGTTTATCGATGTCAGTATGGAAAATACGGAAATAAGAGATTCTTACCTGCATCAACAGCCAGCACATCAGCCACACAGAATCCCTGGTGGATTCATTGTAGCTTGTTCAACACTCAGAGCATTAGGACAATTGAGCCAGGATAATGTGTTTGTTTTTATGTCAGCAGCAAGCTATTCCTGTATTGTCTACCGCCACACCTTTTACACGAGGCATTCAGTGGCCCAACGCGAAGCATAAAACTAGTGTTATTATGCCAGTAATGCCTTCGCACTCAGGCGGGCTCATTACAATAACGAGCTGCATAATTGCAGTTGATATTCGCATTAATTTGTCACTTTATGACGACTGTGGGACCAATTTGTAGTTCTTCGTAAATGCCGTGCATCGTCACAACGCATCTGGCGATATAAGCGGCGTTAATAGAGGCACGTTCAGACCATCATTACAGTGCACAGATCCCACCACCACCGATGTGAACTGTCGGTCCATCACCGTCAGGGCGGACCACCATCCCACAGCTGACAGTATGGATTACATCACACCACCATCACCGGTGTGAATAAAGATGGACAACAAAGCTGGACAACAAGAGCGAATGAGCACAAACGAGATGTTGGATACCATGGAACGTGAAACATCATAGTGGTGCACATGAGGAATGTAATAGCCTGCAAAATAGGGACGAAACCAAGACTCTGAAGGAAAATGTAGACAAGCGAATGCGAACAACTTTGGAAGCCGAGTACATTAGATCTGAATCATCAATCAATTCAAGAGACGGTTTTGCGATATCTGAAACAGCGGCAAAATTGTGCTTACCTACCGTAGCATCATCTCGAATAAGTCAGACGATGCATAAATATTTGATGACAATTTGCGAATGAACGAACTGCTCGTCACTTTTTCGAATTGGAACGAACATGCACTTATGGAAGCCGAAGCAAAGGATATATATATATATGTGTGTGTGGGGGGGGGGGTGCAATGTCAAATAAAAAGCACTGTGTTATGCCCCTGCATTTAGTTTAGTGCATGTTCACTATTCGGCTCTATTAAACACAAAGAGTACAAAAAAGTATCCAGCCCTTCCTCCAAAAAAAAACATCGAAGAAACGAGTCAGAAATACAACAGTGCGCAGGCACGCCACCGCACACATCTACCCATCTCGCAGTCACCAGGTGAAACGCGACGGAAATATCACACAGTGCAGCCACGCCACCATAAACATCCACCCATCTCACAGCCACCAGGTTGGTTGGTTATTGGTTTTACGACACGTCGACCGTTAAGTCATATAGCGTCGCCAATCTCTCACGCCGATTGGTCGCGGGCGAAGAGTAGCGACAGGTGAGACTCGAACCCACAACCTTTCGATTGTGAGACGAGCATCTTACCCCTAGACCACTCGTCCCCTCGCAGCCACCAGGTGAAACGCGACACAAATACCATACAGTGCAGCCACGCCACCATAAACATCCAACCATCTCGCAGCCACCAGGTGAAACGTGACACAAATACCACACAGTGCAGCCACGCCACCATAAACATCCAACCATCTCGCAGTCACCAGGTGAAACGCGACGGAAATATCACACAGTGCAGCCACGCCACCATAAACATCCACCCATCTCACAGCCACCAGGTTGGTTGGTTATTGGTTTTACGACACGTCGACCGTTAAGTCATATAGCGTCGCCAATCTCTCACGCCGATTGGTCGCGGGCGAAGAGTAGCGACAGGTGAGACTCGAACCCACAACCTTTCGATTGTGAGACGAGCATCTTACCCCTAGACCACTCGTCCCCTCGCAGCCACCAGGTGAAACGCGACACAAATACCATACAGTGCAGCCACGCCACCATAAACATCCAACCATCTCGCAGCCACCCGGTGAAACGCGACGGAAATATCACACAGTGCAGCCACGCCACCATAAACATCCAACCATCTCGCAGCCACCAGGTGAAACGTGACACAAATACCACACAGTGCAGCCACGCCACCATAAACATCCAACCATCTCGCAGTCACCAGGTGAAACGCGACGGAAATATCACACAGTGCAGCCACGCCACCATAAACATCCAACCATCTCGCAGTCACCAGGTGAAACGCGACACAAATACCACACAGTGCAGCCACGCCACCATAAACATCCAACCATCTCGCAGCCACCAGGTGAAACGCGACGGAAATATCACACAGTGCAGCCACGCCACCATAAACATCCAACCATCTCGCAGTCACCAGGTGAAACGCGACACAAATACCACACAGTGCAGCCACGCCACCATAAACATCCAACCATCTCGCAGCCACCAGGTGAAACGCGACGGAAATATCACACAGTGCAGCCATGTCATTGCATACATCTACACATCTCGCAGCCATCCGGTGAAACGAGTCAGAAATACCACATAGTGCAGCCACGCCACCGTACACATCTACACATCTGGCAGCCATCCCGGTGCGCGGGCGCACGGACCAGGCAATTCCGTCTCGCCCTTCGTTATAAAACCGCCAATCGGAACATGGACGGGCGGCGCGCGGGTACACACCTGCTGCGTGCGTCACCACTGGCCGCAGCACCTGACCGAGCACGACCACGAGTGACGGCCGGCCGGCGTGCGTGTCGCCCTCACTTACCCCGGCCCCGCTAATTGAGACTGATGAACGTCGAGCCGAGCATCAGCCAGAGATGAACTCCCCACTCGCTCAGGGGACGTTCAGCCATTCAGTGGGCCGGAGACAGGGGTGTGACGGTGGCCGAACTGGGTGTAATGTCGCCATCGTGACGGTGGCTGGACTGGGTGTAATGTCGCCGTCGTGACGGTGGCTGGACTGGGTGTAATGTCGCCATCGTGACGGTGGCTGGACTGGGTGTAATGTCGCCGTCGTGACGGTGGCTGGACTGGGTGTAATGTCGCCGTCGTGACGGTGGCCGGACAGGGTGTAATGTCGCCGTCGTGACGGTGGCCGGACAGGGTGTAATGTCGCCGTCGTGACGGTGGCTGGACTGGGTGTAATGTCGCCGTTGTGACGGTAGCTGGACTGGGTGTAATGTCGCCGTCGTGACGGTGGCTGGACTGGGTGTAATGTCGCCATCGTGACGGTGGCCGGGCAGGGTGTAATGTCGCCATCGTGACGGTGGCCGGACAGGGTGTAATGTCGCCGTCGTGACGGTGGCTGGACTGGGTGTAATGTCGCCGTCGTGACGGTGGCTGGACTGGGTGTAATGTCGCCGTCGTGACGGTGGCCGGGCAGGGTGTAATGTCGCCATCGTGACGGTGGCTGGACTGGGTGTAATGTCGCCATCGTGACGGTGGCTGGACTGGGTGTAATGTCGCCATCGTGACGGTGGCTGGACTGGGTGTAATGTCGCCATCGTGACGGTGGCCGGGCAGGGTGTAATGTCGCCATCGTGACGGTGGCTGGACTGGGTGTAATGTCGCCATCGTGACGGTGGCTGGACTGGGTGTAGTGTCGCCATCGTGACGGTGGCTGGACTGGGTGTAATGTCGCCATCGTGACGGTGGCTGGACTGGGTGTAGTGTCGCCATCGTGACGGTGGCTGGACTGGGTGTAATGTCGCCATCGTGACGGTGGCTGGACTGGGTGTAGTGTCGCCATCGTGACGGTGGCTGGACTGGGTGTAATGTCGCCATCGTGACGGTGGCCGGGCAGGGTGTAATGTCGCCATCGTGACGGTGGCTGGACTGGGTGTAATGTCGCCATCGTGACGGTGGCTGGACTGGGTGTAATGTCGCCATCGTGACGGTGGCTGGACTGGGTGTAATGTCGCCATCGTGACGGTGGCTGGACTGGGTGTAATGTCGCCGTCGTGACGGTGGCCGGACAGGGTGTAATGTCGCCATCGTGACGGTGGCCGGGCAGGGTGTAATGTCGCCGTCGTGACGGTGGCTGAACTGTGTGGAATGTTGCCGTCGTGACGGTGGCTGGACTGGGTGTAATGTCGCCGTCGTGACGGTGGCCGGGCAGGGTGTAATGTCGCCATCGTGACGGTGGCCGGGCAGGGTGTAATGTCGCCATCGTGACGGTGGCTGGACTGGGTGTAATGTCGCCATCGTGACGGTGGCTGGACTGGGTGTAATGTCGCCATCGTGACGGTGGCTGGACTGGGTGTAGTGTCGCCATCGTGACGGTGGCTGGACTGGGTGTAATGTCGCCATCGTGACGGTGGCTGGACTGGGTGTAGTGTCGCCATCGCAGATAGCAACGCCACCTGACAGAGGTGCATGCATCAACTGACACCGGTGACACGAGCCCAGTGTCAGTGTATATGTCAGTACCGGCTGGTATCGTCCTGCTTGGTTCCACTGGGAGCGGCTAGTCCCACTGGAAGAGGATGGTGCCACTAGCAGCGGCTGGTCCAACTGGGAGAGGATGGTGCCACTAGCAGCGGCTGGTCCAACTGGGAGAGGATGGTGCCACTAGCAGCGGCTGGTCCAACTGGGAGAGGATGGTGCCACTAGCAGCGGCTGGTCCAACTGGGAGAGGATGGTGCCACTAGCAGCGGCTGGTCCCAATGGGGGAGGATGGTGCCACTGGGGGCGGTTGGTCCCAATGGGGGAGGATGGTGCCGCTGGAAGAGACTGGTCCAACTGGAAGAGGATGGTGCAACTGGAAGCGTCTAGTCCAGTGGGAGAGGATGGTACCAATGGGGGCAATTGGTCCCACTAGAAGATAATGGTGCCACTGGGAGCGGTGGGTTCCACCCACTGGCATCCACACCCGGGGGCAGCTTACCACACGCGGGGGCAGCTTACCACACGCCTCGCACCGCAGCCGGCACTTGCCATCCTTCCCACGTGGCCAACAGGTAGATAGCGAGAGCGAGAGCGAGAGAGCGAGAGAGCGAGAGCGAGAGAGCGAGAGAGCGATAGCGAGAGAGCGATACCGAGAGCGAGAGAGCGATACCGAGAGCGAGAGAGCGATACCGAGAGCGAGAGAGCGATACCGAGGAGCGAGGCGAGCGAGAGCGAGAGAGCGAGAGCGAGAGCGAGAGCGAGAGCGAGAGAGAGCGAGAGCGAGCGAGGCGAGAGCGAGAGCGAGAGCGAGAGCGAGAGCGAGGCGAGGAGGCGAGAGCGAGAGCGAGAGCGAGGCGAGGCGAGGCGAGGCGAGGCGAGGCGAGAGCGAGGCGAGGCGAGGCGAGGCGAGGCGAGGCGAGGCGAGGCGAGGCGAGAGCGAGAGCGAGGCGAGGCGAGGCGGGAGGCGAGGCGAGCAGGCGAGGCGAGGCGAGGCAGGCGAGGCGAGGCGAGGCGAGGAGGCGAGGCGAGGCGAGGCGAGGCGAGGCGAGGCGAGGCGAGGCGAGAGCGAGAGCGAGAGCGAGAGCGAGAGAGAGCGAGAGCGAGCGAGAGCGAGAGCGAGAGCGAGAGCGAGCGAGAGAGAGAGAGAGAGCGAGGCGAGAGCGAGGCGAGAGCGAGAGAGGCGAGAGAGCGAGAGCGAGAGGAGAGCGAGAGCGAGAGCGAGGCGAGCGAGAGCGAGGAGAGAGAGAGAGAGAGAGAGAGAGAGAGAGAGAGAGAGAGAGAGAGAGAGAGAGAGAGAGAGAGAGAGAGAAGAGAGAGAGAGAGAGCTTGGTTAGTGTTGGCTGGGGGTCTCGAGTCAGTCCTGAGGAGGGATGGCGAGTTATATTTTCGCCTTTCATAATGCAATTTGGTGGATATATCTCATCCGAAATCACTTCACACCTCTGCATGCAAATCACTTCACACCTCTGCATGCAAATCACTTCACACCTCTGCATGCAAATCACTTCACACCTCTGCATGCAAATCACTTCACACCTCTGCATGCAAATCACTTCACACCTCTGCATGCAAATCACTTCACACCTCTGCATGCAAATCACTTCACAACTCTGCATGCAAATCACTTCACAACTCTGCATGCAAATCACTTCACACCTCTGCATGCAAATCACTTCACACCTCTGCATGCAAATCACTTCACAACTCTGCATGCAAATCACTTCACAACTCTGCATGCAAATCACTTCACACCTCTGCATGCAAATCACTTCACACCTCTGCATGCATTCTTGAATGCGCGTGACCGCATAGCTACTCAAGGCAATGTTCCCATGACTGATATGCACGGATATTTACCTGCATTGCGCTTAAACTTGTGCCCTCCTTCGTCCAGTGGGCCAGAGGCATCCCTATACTGGTAGTAGTAAGTTAGTTGGCGTTGCAGTATGGCGTGACGGCGCACAATTCTGTTTGGCAGTTTATGATGGTACCCAGTTCTGTGTGGCAGCTTGTAGGGATGGTATCCAGTTATGGGTGTCAGTTTGTGATGATGATGCCCAGTTATGTGTGGAAGTTGCGGTGATGATACTCAGTCCCGTGTGGCAGTTCGTGGTGATTGTACCCAGTCCCCTGTGTGGCAGTTTGTGGTAATGACACCCAGTCCTGAGTGGCAGTTTGTGGTGATGATACCCAGTTATGTGTGGCAGTTTGGGATGATGGTACCCAGTCCTGTGTGGAAGTTTGTGGTGATGGTATCCAGTCTTGTGCAGCAGTTTGTGGTGATGATGCCCAGTCCTGTGTGGCAGTTTGTGGTGATGATGCCCAGTCCTGTGTGGCAGTTTGTGGTGATGGTACCCAGTCTTGTGCAGCAGCTTGTGGTGATGACACTCAGTCCTGTGTGGCAGTTTGTGGTGATTATGCCCAGTCCTGTGAGGCAGTTTGTGGTGATGACACCCGGCAGACTGAGCAGCTTGGCTGACGGGCAAAGTCCGCAGTGGTAATTATCATCACTGCCAATACACCTTTGGCCTGCACAGCACGGTCCACAAACCTCCACAAAGCCGCGCAAGCCGGCCTGTGGTACACACATGGCCTGTGGAACACACCTGGCCTGTGGAATACATCTGGCCTGTAGAACACACCTGGCCTGTGTAACACACCTGGTCTGTAGAACACCTCTGGCCTGTGGAACACACCTGGTCTGTGGAACACACCTGGCTTGTGGAACATGCCTGGCCTGTGGAACATGCCTGGACTGTGGAACACATCTGGTCTGTAGAACACCTCTGGCCTGTGGAATACACCTGGCCTGTAGAACACACCTGGCCTGTGGAACACATCTGGTCTGTAGAACGCCTCTGGCCTGTGGAACACACCTAGTCTGTGGAACACACCTGGTTTGTGGAACATGCCTGGCCTGTGGAACACACCTGGCCTGTGGAGCAGGTGGAACACACCTGTACGCTCTGGACCGAGGACATACAGCAACGGAGCTGAGCTTTCCGACGTGGTGTGTCCTGTTGATTAGCATCGGGGCTGTGCGAATTAGATATGCAAGATTGCCGCTGGCTGTTGACTTCTTACGCTTGAACTATAGTGTCGGTGTTTGTATGTCTAAGTAGAATATGCATCAGTGTGTTTTGCATGGTGAAATGGCAGTCATGTTGGGCTGTTTCCGTCAGTTTGAACATGCGCGGCTGGATGTTTTCCAGTGCATGCGTGATCACGTGCATACATACGGGTGTTTTGTGTATGGGAGGGAGGTGACCTTGCAATACTGATGCCGTTCAGTATAGTTTTGGTGGCTCATTGTTTCCTTCAATGGCTAACTCCCCATGTCTTCTCAATTTGACGCTATCAAGGGGTTGTCCTCCCCCGATCCCAAGCCACCTCATACCTGATACAAGCATTGTCCGCCTCCCCCATCGATTTGTTAAAATGTCACCGGCGGGTAGCAACAACTAGAGGTGGCAAATACTGAACATTTTGGGACCGAGCTCAAGGACAAGACGATCTAAGGTGATCAATTCCGACTAAGGCACGGTCAAAACGAATTGAAGCCCGGTGAAAAGACCAGGTATTAAAATACTTTTTTTGCACACATAAAGAAGTACCGTTCGATTTTCTGTTTAATTAAAGCCATATAGGTGGTTCACATCAGCTTGGAAGGCCTCATTACCTCCCAGAACATGGGTTCAAAATATATCTCCAATGAAGTATTACTTTATGCATTGGCTGGTATTGATAGCAACCACATGATGATTACAAAACAATTATTAAAACACATATGTTAATGCCCATTAATTACCAAACTAAATTCAAGGAAGAAACAAAATTAATATTAGACCAACGTACCAAGCTTAGATTCATGCAGTATTCAATCACCTGCACAATGCTGCATCATGAATTAAAACGTCATTCCACACCACTACCATATTAAGATATCCAAATTGTAATATTCATCAGGCTTCAAACATCCTGGAAATCTGATGTATAAGTAAAGTACCTAAATGATCTGTCTTACTGTTACTGCTTCCTACGTTGGGTTCCTCCCTGGAAATCTTATGTATAAGTAAAGTACCTAAATGATCTGTCTTACTGTTACTGCTTCCTACGTTGGGTTCCTCTTCAGCCTGCGCTCTGATCTCAGACATATTTCGTTCTGACTGCGAGCTGCCTGACTTAACAAAGGTATCAGGCAACAATTAATGCTGACCATGTACGGCAATGAATCGATAAAGCACCAGGTATTGATATTAATGCTAACCGATGGTGCAAACGCATGGTGTGGCCGTCACTCAGGATGGCTCAAAAGAAGGTGGCATAGCAACAGCTATAAGAATACGACCATCAGCTGCTGACGTAATGCGAGTATATGCGGTGTGACCTGTTAACAGCTTTGTTATGGGATACGGTTGCTTGTATATGGATTTAAATTATTTAGGCTTGACCTTAGTACATCTATGTTTTTTTTTGCAAGCAGAATTATAGCAAGCTACACTAAACTTTGTGGAATTATCTTTCCTGTTCCTTCATTTCATGACGTCGCAGACTAATTGGTGCCACTTATGAATATGGATTCGTGGGATGCGGTATTTGTTTTCTTTTGGACATTAGTGGCGCACTAACGACAAATCGTGAGAGGAATTGACAAAATGTCCAAACGTCAGAATGTCTAGCAGGAAAGAAGTGGTCTGTGCAACGATGGCCGACTCAAACGTGAATGGTTTTCAATCATTGAATCCCATATTAATAAATCATTTTCAGAGTGGTATGCCTTACATACATTTACCTGAAGTACATCAGAAAATACCTTTACATTAAGTCATACCTTGGGTGATAAGCAATATGTTCAACACAACATTTACAGGTATACTTGTACTGTGTACCTGCTGCATTAAATGATCGAAAAAGAAAGCCATCCAAGAATACAACCCATTTTGAGGGCTTTACGCAAACCCCGAACGACGGTGACACTAAATAAAAGGAACCCATTATGGTGGTGGGTGCTTGGTTGTCATTGATTCCTTCGATGCATGGTACTGTTCAATGGCTAATTTTGCTATCAATTCATTCACAAATGATTATTTACTTCACTTTGTATGCTCGGTAGCTTGCAGCTAGCACCAACTCCTTTTAATATCAAGGAGTGTAATATGAAGACTAAAACGGCACAACGACCGACTGTAGGGTGGACAATGGAAATGGTTTATATATAAACCCATATAATGTGATTTATAGAGCATGCAATGTGAATTTTTAAGAATGAAGAATATTCAGTTTTGAATTGCAAATCACATAGTAGAATGATGAAATCTTCATGTGGTCGTAGTGTGCTACATATTACTCAAACATGACTGAATGCAAACTTGTTCCAGTCCTGAGATTTTGCTGTTTTCTTGTGATGAGGAAGGTAGTTATTAAAATGCACCTTAAGAGATCCATTAAAACATTGTTGTCAACTATGAAAGCTTGCCGATAGAAAAAGGAATTACTTTTTTTTAGAGAATGCTTGTTTTTTCTTATATTTTCGTTCAACACATTTTGAAGGACATTATGTATATTGCCTATGCAACCGTGCACAAAATGCAATAGTCTTGGTACATCGTAATGTGGTGCAATGCTAGTCTGACGCCACGCAGTGTTCTCAACTTCCTAAACATAGGTGAAATTCGACACTTTACCGCAGTTTTTCGTGTATCGCTGCTCATGGGCTGTTGACAATCATCTTGAGTCATCAAGGCATCTTGAGGACACTGGTGCCATGTGTTGGTCATTTTATCCTAAATCCAGACATATTCTACTGTTAGATATTTGATGAAACCAACTGGGATTTTATTGCCCGAATTGCAGTTCCAAGCCTTACTTTTGAAAGCTGTATAACATGGATATATTTGAGCAATGCAAGAAAACATTGATAATGTGGCATTTCCAGGAATTAGCATGGCGTAAATGGTGATAATATTTAGCAATTTATTATTAAATGTTTCAATGGACATGCCAAAGTTGATGGCTGGAATGTTGAAATGGGTTTCACAAGCTGCATGCTGATTAGCATTATTGTTTTTCAAATACTGCTTATGTTGATTTTAGAAATACAAGTAAATCATCTGATAAACCGGCTTGAAGACCCGCATATATTCCAAAGACCGGTCAAAAAGCTTGCCGATTCTGACCGGGCTTTCGGTCCTTACATTTGCCACCTCCGGTAACAACTATGACTGGGAATGAGCGCCGTGAGGAGTGCCCCCATCTCGAATAGTGTGCTGTCCATACACTGCCCATGCGCTGCACAGGTGGTGAGAGACACGCCAGACAACATCGTGGAGATGAACACCCAGCGGTCACCTCGGCGCGCGGCGGGCGGCGTGCGGGCCATCGGTCTCCATTTCCGGCAGAGGGCGCGCGACGGTTGGCGTCAACCCTCGGCGGGCGACCGCACATACACACACACACACACCGGCTTCATCTGGCTAATTCGATTTATGCGGCGCTCTGTTGGCGACCGGCTCCATTACAGGTGGGCGAAGACTGATGACTGTGCGGCCGCCGCCCAGGTGTAGGCAGCGGTCACCGGGTATAGAGTGGAGTCACGGGGGTGTAGCCAGGTGTAGGCAGCGGTCACCGGGTATAGAGTGGAGTCACGGGGGTGTAGCCAGGTGTAGGCAGCGGTCACCGGGTATAGAGTGGAGTCACGGGGGTGTAGCCAGGTGTAGGCAGCGGTCACCGGGTATAGAGTGGAGTCACGGGGGTGTAGCCAGGTGTAGGCAGCGGTCACCGGGTATAGAGTGGAGTCACGGGGGTGTAGTCAGGTGTAGGCAGCGGTCACCGGGCATAGAGTGGAGTCACGGGGGTGTAGTCAGGTGTAGGCAGCGCTCACCGGGTATAGAGTGGAGTCACGGGGGTGTAGTCAGGTGTAGGCAGCGGTCACCGGGTATAGAGTGGAGTCACGGGGGTGTAGCCAGGTGTAGGCAGCGGTCACCGGGTATAGAGTGGAGTCACGGGGGTGTAGCCAGGTGTAGGCAGCGGTCACCGGGTATAGAGTGGAGTCACGGGGGTGTAGCCAGGTGTAGGCAGCGGTCACCGGGCATAGAGTGGAGTCACGGGGTGTAGTCAGGTGTAGGCAGCGCTCACCGGGTATAGAGTGGAGTCACGGGGTGTAGTCAGGTGTAGGCAGCGGTCACCGGGTATAGAGTGGAGTCACGGGGGTGTAGTCAGGTGTAGGCAGCGCTCACCGGGTATAGAGTGGAGTCACGGGGTGCAGGGAAGAGCTGCACTGGGATAGAGAAGCCACGGCGGCATATACAAGGGTCGTGTGGTCTAGAGAAGGGACACGGCGGTGTACAGAAGGGCCACGGTCATGTGGTGAAGGGGCACGATGTTACACACGATGGCGAAGGAGCTGGCAAAACCAGTTCTATGCAGTGGTGCGGAGAAACGCTGCGGTGGTGCAGATGCAGAAGTTGGTAAAATAAACGCTGCCGAGCGGCATGCAGATTGTGGTCAACTGATTCCGCACAGGTACGACAGGATGGATGCGAACCACTGCGACTAAGTAGGAGGAATAGTGAGACTTTGCACAACTGTTGTGGCACGGTGACTCCATATTCCAAATATAATTGAAACAGGATAGACGAGTGACTAGCACCAACAACATCACCAAAGAAATACTATACGCTAAGCAGTGATGAATTGCCCGGCATCTGCGAAAAGCTGCTGATAGAAAGAGTGCTTGAACTGCAAAGGAGCCGAGATGAGCCTCTATTCTGTACACGTCAGGTGTGGACAGGCCAGTCTTGATCACCCATAAATACAAATGCATCGCTTTGAATGCAATATAAAGCCCTTGGGTGACATTCCGACTTTAACACCGTGCTCAGGTCTTGATGGGCATTCGGCCCCACTTTGTTCTCGTGCGTTTATTGCACCCAGGCGGGCCATAACAGGGCTGTATGGTCATTTGCCGACGCTGGCTATGATAGTAGTTAAATTGAACGGTGATGTGATACCGTCCAGCGCGAGCTCTGCTCTCCCAGCCTGCTGGCCAGTGTGTCTGTGCGGCTCTCCTCTCTGTCCGTCTGTCTGCAAACCGGTGCATCTGTCTGTCTGGCAAACATTGCATCTGCCTCCCATACCCACCCTCATCTATATCCCATTGTAACCTTGGAAAGCAATCCGCGCATTCATTAACATTTACGTAACATACAGATTATATACACACACACACTATATATATATATATATATATATATATATATATATATATATATATATATATATATATATATATATATGCTTAAATTCATACTCAGCTTCATATGTATGCTGTAGCCTAGGGAACAGCGCTATCTGAACGGCCAAAACATTCTTTTTCACGGATTACCAGCAGTCAGGTGCCGATATGTATCAGCATCTCATAACTCCAGGATCAGGTGATGGCTCTCCCTGTGCTTTAGCTGCCTTAACCCGCGATTGAGTGAGGGTGAGGATGCGACCCATCGTTTTAGTTTTTTTTTGGTGGCGAGGGGAGAGTACGATCGCTCGGACGATGTCAATTGCAGCTACATTTTTGCCCCGATTTCTTCTTAATAAGTAATAGATCCCACCTTACAATAAGTCCGAACAGATAGCACTTCAAAAGCAATGGTTGAAGAAATAAGCTGCTAGTGATTTGCACATTCAATGAAGCGAAACTAGACTTAATGTTGGAACTATGCAGCTATTTGTAGAAGAAGAATGCCATCGAGATAAGAAGAAGAATTGGAATATAATCTTGTTACGGCCTGCTGCAGAACTCATCCATCTAATAATCATCTTTCCAACCTCCTCAGTTATTGCGGAAAGAGTAGTACTGGGTTACTGCAAAGAGACACGGACCCGATGTCCACCGGGCTACTGCAAAACGAAAAACCGTTGGCATTATCGCTGCTGACAAAAACGAATGAAAGTCATTCCATAGATAATTATCTATGGATTGACTTTCATTCGTTTTTTATGTTGATGTTTTGATGTGAACATTGTTGATATCAACAATTATAATTGTTGATATCAACAATTATTCACCTCTTCAGACGAGAATATGCTAGGCTGACTACTACTTTCAGACGCTTCGTTATTTCTCATCTTCAACTTCCCAGTTATCATGTGGAGCTACCATTCTTCCTCATGTTCTTGAAATGGGATGCAATTATTTAAGAATATAACATACTCTGCGAAGAAGTATGCGTTCGGTGTTTGTATTCTCCAGACTAGCTGAAGTAACGCACCGAAATAGTTCTGATGAAAACTGTCTTAATCGACTACACTAAGGCATTAAATCGTCGAAAAACACGGGTGGCAAAAATGGGAATGGAATGCACGGGTGGCAAACTTGGCAACAAGTGACCGGTTTTACAAAAGCGGTATAATGTACGTAACCATCGGAACGTTGGATTTAATATACTCTTTCATGATACACCTGGTATATATTTCCACACTTGCTTCCGGACCAATAAACCATTTGTATATTATACCATGGATCATGTATGCCTGGATTGGAAACCAACAGCTGTTTGCGTATCAGCCCACCTAGCGGACGGTAAGTAAAACACGGAAACGCGGCCGGTTTTGGGCGTTGCGTCTATTGGAGTTCAGGGTATCCATTTCGTATTGACATTTTTTTCAATTGATTCAGCCATCCCAGGAGGATTGCATCATCCATTCATGATACAGAATTAATCAAGGAACCTAACCGTTCTTTCCTTATTGCTTTATTACGCTGCGTTCAGAAGTTGTCGTGGTGCGAAGTGAATGCATTTGTTAAAGGGAGCCCATTTTGCCCCATGGGTCGGCCCACCGATGTTGATATCTTGATTATCTTTATCTTGAATCTTTATCTTGAATCTTTATCTTGAATCTTTATCTCTTATCTCTCTATCTTTATCTTGAATCTTTATCTCTTATCTCTCTATCTTTATCTTTATCTTTAAATGATTGGACGGGGCAAAGTACATGAAGGAAATGGGCAGACCAAAATTAATTGGGGAGGGGGCACATTCCATTGGCTCCCATGTTAGAAGTTGAAATAATTGCGGGGTAGGTTAAGCAAACATTGAGGTGGCAGTTCCCCCTCAAAGGTATATAAATTAACACCCCTGAGTCGAACGACTGGCAAGTGGTAGCAAATCGGCGAAGGGTAATGGCGTTGCCAGCTAGGGTATGATACAAGGGCTGATCCAAGGGGAGAAAGCGAAAGTGGCGCCCCTTAGGACCCGAAGGACGCCTCCCTTGGAGGTTCCAGTGTACCTCCTCCCTCGAATTTCTCAGCGCAACGCGCTCCTCTGCTTGGGAATGGCAGTCCTCTGGGAGTCCGAACGCACGCCGCGAATTTTTCGGCGAAAGGCACTCCTCAGACAAAAACAAATGGTGCCCCTCTGGGAGATCGGAGTGTACCCCGTCCAAATGTTCTGGACCAAAAGCCGCCCCTCTGGAGAAATGATGCCTCCTTGGCAAAATCATAAATCTGTCAGTGGTATGGTGCAGGGGGAGGAGGCTTGTACCCTCCATGGGACTTCCGCTCAATCCTCTCTGCGGATTGGTGGGTACGCCGAAGTCTGTACTCTCCCATTCAGTTGTGTAAACCACTCCACTGGAAAATATCAGCCACAAATCTAGAGAGCAAGGAGGGTGGGGGAGAAAGCAGAACCGCTCATTCTTATCTTTGCGGGTGAAACTGCCCCCTCAATGCTTGCTTTCCCCCACCCGCAATAATTTCAACTTCTAACATGGGAGCCTATGGAACGTGACCCCCTCCTCCCTATTCATTTTGGTCTGCCTATTGCCTTCATGCACTTTGCCCCCTCCGATCCTTTTAAGAAATCAACATCGGTGGGCCGACCATTTCGGCGAAATGGGCTCCCTCTCACATATTCATTCCCTTCGCACCACAACATCTGAACGGAGCGTAATGAATCAATAAGGAAAGCATGGTAAGGTTCCTTGATCAATTCTGTATCATGAAGGGCAGATGCAATCCTCCTGGGATGGCTGAATCAATTGGAGAAAACAAATCAAATACGAAATGCGTACCCCAAACTCCCATATAGGCGCCGGCCTAAAACTGGCCGCGTTTCCGTGTTTTTACTTACCCTCCGCTAGGTGGCAGGTTGGTGCCGCTGATACGCGCAGATCAAAGGCGCCGACGCGGAGTTTCCAATCCAGGCGTACTTCATCCATGATTATACCATGGGCATATCCAGGGAGAGGAAATGGAAAAGATATTTCAAAAAGCTGCAAACGTTTGAATGTGAGTACTGGACGACTACAAGTACATCTTGATTTCGAGTGTATACCTAAACGAGTCACGCAATCATGGGAAGCTTCCTTAATGATGGATCCAGGAGACCTTATCAATGGCAATAATTGAAGTAACCTCCCACTCACGCCTCCCAGGATTCTCCAAAGCATACGTTCCTAGTGACGCCTCGGGACAAAAACCTTACGGAAAGCATTGATATTATGCATGAATTACAAAATAATAAGTATGGTGACATTGAATGCGAAGAAGGATCAGCAACAAAGAACAAGTGCTAAGGCTCCTGGTTGCGTCGTTGGCGGTTTTATATATGTTTTATATATGCATAAATGGACATCAAATGGTGCTTTGGGCCATTACGGAAGAATTACAGCTAACCATGCACACATTTATTAGCGTAAAATATAATCAGTCAGAAATGGGTTTAATCAATTACACTTTCTTTCCACCTGACTTCGCCATCGGAACAATTTTGAAATTTTGACAGTCTAAAGATATATATTAAACCAGCAAAATTCGCCTCAGCTATTTCGCTTTGAAATTGTCTCGTAGATGAGATTTTTAGAGCGGGAGGGGGAGGTGAAACCCACCCTCCACATATTTTGACCTAAAAGCCCTATCCCAACAAGGCTAAATACTTATCTTAGCATGATGTTGCTCATTCCATGATGTTCATCGTAAAGTTCCTTCCACAGCCAAAAGTACGTTCTACACCCCAAATACTCTGGCACCTATGCCAGGCATGGTGTAATTGATGATCTGGTGGACCGAGTGATGATCGGGTGTATGTTATCATTATATTCTTATTGTATCGCAAACTGCTATGCAATTTTCACTCGCATAAATGGAATACGCAATTCGCATTGGAAGCAATCACATGATGTAGCCGCCTCGGTAGCTCAGTTAGATGTAGCCGCCTCAGCCGCCTCGGTAGCTCAGTTGGTTAGAGCGCTGGCCTGTACTGGTCTCCCCTGTCCTGGCAACACAGGGTTCGAGCCGCTTCGCGCGCTCGCATTTAGCCCCCGGCTGGGAGGGTCAGTTGGCAGCTGGCCCGATAAAGCCGGGGACGAGCTACCGGGGCCGGGGCCGTGTCGGTGCATGACGGCACGTTAAACTTTCGGTCAAAATTCTTCCGTTTCAACTGGAATTCGTGGATCGGGTGGTGGGGCCAGGGTTCACGCAACAAGCTCTGCTTAGCAATAGAACCCTGGTTCACAAAACCACCCCAGCAATAACTCGGATTAAATTTATAAAAAAATTATTTAAAAAAAAAAAAAAAAAATGTTAAGTATTTTGAAAATGTGTGTATAGCAGCGGTTCATATTATTTAAGCTGTCCGCCTTCCCTTAATTTCATTAATCATTATTTTCAACAAAGAAAGGCACCCAGGTTCTGGTTGACGAAAGGATCCCGACTGATGTTAGCGCCTCCAAGGTAACATGCATGATGCACTCCAACATACTACATTATTCGGACAGATTACAACATTGTCAACATGACAGCTCTTCTCTGAGTCTCGCTACCTCAGGCCAAGGCGCCTGATTTACAAGGAAATGACAAAGTGTGGGTGAAACCTTCTAAGATCGCACAGCATGCCAGCCATCAATTGTACACCATGCCCATGAATTTCATTTGTTTCATTGAAAAAAAAAACACCACCAATGCTAATTGACATTTCTCCACGTAACACAAAATCAGTCGAGGCTATGATGACGTACTCACCGACATGAGTGCCGCCACGAGAGTAATGTACGTGGCGACTACCCACGATTAAAGCAATGTGACGTAAATATTGTTTAATACAACGAAGAATGGCTCTTAGATGCTCCTGGGTTTTAGACATTGCGTGTAAAGAAAATATACGACCTTCAATATACCAGGAGGTGCTGAGTTGACATCAAAAGTAACGATACATATTATACTTTATTACTCAACGTTTCGGCCAGGGGCCACTCCTGACGATGGCCCCTGGCCGAAACGTTGAGTAATAAAGTATAATCTTTATCGTTACTTTTGATGTCAACTCAGCACCTCCTGGTATATTGAAGGTCGTATATTTTCTTTACACGGTAAATATTACCAAATTTGGCGATAGCTGGGCAAAGACGATTGCTCGTAATAATTCCTCCGGCGCAGACGGTACAATGAGGCTACCAAAGCAGTCAGAGGGACAGAAAGTCAATGCTCCCACCTAGCCATCCTAATTTGATTATCAGCTGAGTTGGAGCAGTGCTACATGGTTCGAAGATAAGTGCGATATAAGTGCGATAAGATAAGTGCGATTCAGATATGATGAAGATGTGATGCGAGGAATGAAGAAATTGCTGCTTCGTCCTTCTTTGCAACGGATATCGTAACTTTAATCCCCGAGAAGTCCCCCAATATTCACGCCTCTTTGCAAACCATTCACCACTCCACTTTCAATATTGGGCACCATAGGCGAACAATTCCTAAAGCATTAACTTGCGGTGTTATACGCAGTGTTTACATCAACTTCCGGACTTCAGGCGTTACCGTGCGTGCGTGCGCGTGTAGGCGGCAATTTACGGGTGACCGTGCGTCAATATCAAGGCGGCCAGTAAAACATAAGGCATGTTCATTAGGCCATCCCACCCCCATTGTGACACCATCGGTATTCACCGGCATACGTATTCATTGACAAAGTTGACCCGCCCCCTTCAACTTTCTTTCTACATCATATTGTGAGCTGTTGTCAACGGCAGCACGTAGCCCTACCCTTAATCTTCGAAAAATACATTGGCATGATCCTCTATTTCTTACTGGTGACCGTCCAGGTCGGACGGAACTAAGCAACGTTTGGCTGCTGCCGGCCAGCTGGCCGCCGCGCCAGAGCATCGGCCGCCGCACCAGCAGATGTACTGCGCCATGCCTGTCTACAAGAACTGACCAATCACGCTTCGGGTAGGGCAGAATAATGATACTCTAGAAACCGGAATAACCTCATACGTTTCGGTAACTCCATGTACAAGCAGACAAAAGGAGTGGCTATGTGTAACCGATGTGCACCTCCTTTAGCGATTGCTTTTATGCACCGCCTTGAGTCGATCTTCTTAGCTTCGTATGATTTGAAACCAGCTCTCTACATGAGGTATATAGACGATATTTTTGGTGTTTGGACACATGGCTTGGCCTCTCTGCTCGACTTCTTTGCAGAAATTAACCAACAACATTCCAGCATCAAGTTTACCTTAGAACACACTGGTCATAGCAGTTCGATTCCTTTCCTTGATACGTTGTTTGCAGTTCAGGCTGATGGGAGCTACACCACCGAGCTGTACTTTAAACCAATGGCAGCCCCCATCATCTTGCACTATGATTCGGGCCACCCGATGGCCACTAAAAAGGCCATTCTAACATCCCAAATGAGGAGAGCAGCACGAGTCTCCTCCGATACTATTTCATGCGAGCGGAACCTTGCGAAGATGACGACTCTTTTCCTGGAAAACGGATACCCAGCACATCGGGTACACTCCGCCGCTCGTGCTGTTCACCCTCACAACAGGAGTAGGATTAGGTGGGCAACGTCGGCATCGAGTGGGTAGCAATCCCAACTATGTTTACATGAGACTTCCTTTTGTCGATGACCAACTATGTCGACAGGTAAACGCAGCCATCCGTTCGTCTCATCTAAACCATGTTAGGGTAGCCTGGACTAGCGGACCTACGCTGAAATCTTACCTGGTCCGCTCAGCCCTGGAAATTCCGCCATGCCCCGCTGGTAGGAGAACGTGCCACACCTGTATCAACGGGCTGAAAGGTAGATGCACACGGAAAAACGTAGTTTACAAAATAACGTGCAATCGCTGTCTTGGAACATTTTATGTCGGTGAAACCAAACGTAGTATCAGGGATAGGTACAATGAGCACTTGGGAGATGCCAGACTTCGGAGGGCATACACACCTTTAGGCGAACACATGATCGACAAACGTTATAACATGGAACACAGCAACACTAACACAAACTTCAAAGTAGAAATTCTAGCAACAGCCAGGGACAACGCTGATCTGAAGGTCCTCGAATCTCTACATATACGTAATCTACGGCCGCAACTAAACACGCAAACGTCGTCTTGGTATATCACATAAAATTACATAAACAAATTATATATAGTATGTATTACGCGTTATATTGGATATATGTCTATATATGTGCGTGAGTGTATGCATCGATATGTATATGGACCATCGGCTCGGGCTTCCTCAGAGAATTCCTTCTTGACATAGTTTGTTTCTGGTTTGGAGTTTCTGTGAGTGTCTGCACCACTGAGGAGGCTTTCCTGCATTCCACGTGTCTTTTTGCACGCTTTTTCCCGCGTGCTTTTTCCAATTTTTAAGCTTGAGCTTTTTTCATCACTTCTGACGATGGCCCATGGCCGAAACGTTGAGTAATAAAGTATAATCTTTATCGTTACTTTTGATGTCAACTCAGCACCTCCTGCTATATTGAAGGTCGTATATTTTCTTTACACGCAATATATATAGATATATATATATATATATATATATATATATATATATATATATATATATATATGTATGCATATCTGTATATGACTTGGTCTTTATTTCAGTTCATCGAACGTTCTATTTGGGAGGAATCCTCATTACGAGCGAGGGAGAATTTGCTCCCGTGCATATCAAAAGACCACCTGAGCAGCCCAGCCCAGTCAAGCCCATCCCAGGCCAGGTCAGCCCAGCTCATCTCAGCCAGACCCAGGCCAGCAGTGCGATCCTGGTCGGCCGGCTTATCCCGGCAGTCAAGCTTTTGGAACCGTAGGAACTTTTCCAGCACTTGGAGTCTATCACTGTGTTCTCATAATTTTAATTGATACCAATTTGGTTCCAATATTTTTTCATGAAGTGCTCTCAACCTTTGTTGAAGGGAAGGGTTTTGCGGCGACATTCCCAGCGCGGGCAGTTTATCATGCATCTCGCACCGCAGCCGGCACTTGCCGTCCGCTCCGCGTGGAAGAGAGATGACGTGTTGATTTGTGTTCCGAGGTCTTGAGTTCAATCCCACGGGATGACACTTTTTATTTCCACCTTTAGTAATGCAGTTTGGTGAAGGTATCACATGCGAAATTACTTCAGCTCTACATGGTTGCTTGAAGGCACGTGGCTGCATCAGTATTAAAGCACCTATGACTGACATCAGACATACACCGGGATTCAACAACACTACGCTTTTGACACTTGCCCTCGCTCGTCCAGCGCATCTGTAGGCGCCTTATTAATTCTGGTGCTGATGCCACACCCAGAGGTGAAAAATGTCCAATCTGTCGCCCACAGAATACCAGACACCATTAGGTTGTAACATGTATATGGCTAACCGTGAGACCCTTCAATGCATGCGTAAGTGTGGATTCTCACCTTGATTGATGTCACGCTGCTTCAAACAAGAATGCTTTATCTATATAATCCTGAAGCTGACATCCAGTCATTATCTGTCCTCATTCATCAGCATATGAAGCTGCATGGCGACTTGATGTGCTCACTAGAGGTGGCAAATACTGATGGCGACTTGATGTGCTCACTAGAGGTGGCAAATACTGATGGCGACTTGATGTGCTCACTAGAGGTGGCAAATACTGAACACACTTTGGAACCGAAGCCCGGGACCGGCCAGTCTGATATGACGAAGCTCGGTTTGGCCCGGTCAAAACGAACTGAAGCCGGACAAAAAGGTCAGTTTGCTAGGCTTTCATAGAAACAATACAATGGTTACAAAAATATATAGAACATGTAGGTACTCCCATTGCCTGCCATCATCAATCCAGTATCAAAGAAGGCGGCGAAATTAAGTAACCTTACCAGGCTTTGACTTGTTCAGTTTTCAACAATCTATTTAAAAAAAACAATGCACGATGTATTGAATAATCAAACCACACCACTCTCCAGATTCAGATATCCAATCTGTCATCTTCGTCTCCCGTTAAAAGTTATGGTCAAATAGCAATACACCTAGGTCTGTCTTACTATGTTTTTGTTTGCGTCACGTTCGTCTTCAGTCTGTCTCACTGATTATAAGATGGACTGGTGAGCTGCCTGACCTGGCCAATGTATCATGTAAGCATTAAAGATTACCATGTATAACAAGGGACTTGACAAAGCCCCACGTATTAACATTAATGCAAACCGACACTGGAAAACAGAATAACACATGATCATCTGCAAACAAGAATGGCTGAAAAGAAGGTAGGATAGCAACAGATACAAGAAACGACAATCAGCTCGCGACGCACTGCAATTATACATTGGTGAATCCTATGGAAAGTTTTGTTGTTGGATATGTTTCATGGTGTATGAATTTGAATTATTTAAGTAAGTTTTGAGTTTATCTATTTTTTAAAGGAAAATTCTGCCACACTACGTTCAGCTTTGTGGAATTACCTTTCCTGTCGTTCCCCTCATGACGTGATGTGTTGATTGACATCACCTAATATACAAGCCTGGGATGCCAGTTCAGATCAGTGGCACAATATCGACAAACCGTGGAAGCAATTCAGGAAGCCCAGGGTTAGAATGTCCAAGCACCAAAATGTCCAGCAGTCAAGAAGTGTTCCGTGAAACGAGTCCGACCCGAACATGAATCGTTTTCAATCATTGAAGCCGATACTGATAACACATTGTCAATGCTATGTTTTTTAAACGATTAGATAATGGCTAATAGTTCGCATTATTAGTTTTTTACGATGAGTCCTCATCCTGTACCTGCTGCACTAAATGTGTAAACAAGAAGAAGAAGAAGACAAACGAAGATCCCTACCTATTTTCCTAGGCACATATTTTCCTTTGCTGAAAGGCAAGCCTTTCATCAAACCTTGAATGGCGACAGAATTAAGTAATTGGAGCAATTATCGTGATGTGGGGTTTGGTTGTTATTAATTTTGTCATGCATTATGCTGTTCCAATGTTATTTTGCTGTCAATATATTCATTAATAATACATCACTTGGGTCTGTATGTTAGGTAGCGTACAGTTAACACCAAGTACTTCTAAAACCAAGGAGCATAGGATGAAGACCTAAATGCTGCAACCACCGGATATATGGCAGGCAAGATGACTCTGGAATATGGATTATTGAGGATGTTTTATGAAGGCTGAAGAATGAACAATATCGAGTTTTGAAGTTTCAATCTAGCAGCACAATGATCAAAATCTTGTGCGTGGTGGCCGCAATTTCGCTGCTTCCTTTGGATTGGAAAAGTACATACCGAGCTGTGCATTTTAAGAGATGCATTTTTGGGAATCATGTTGTTAATTACGAAGCCAGACAGGTGAAACATGATTGCTTTTTGTGAGGCTTCTTTTTTACTAGTATTGCCTTTCGACAATTTTTAAAGAACATTATGCACATTGCTTATACGACCATGGGCAAAACGCAACGGCATTGGTATGCCATCTTAGCACAATGTGCTGCAATGCCATCTTAACACAATGTGCTACAACGCTAGCCTGATGTTATGTGTTGGACATTTTAGCCAGGTTCCAGCCATACTTTACTGCTCGACATCTGATGAGGCAAAGCTACATCATTTTTGTCTAGCATGAAATCTTACTTTTGAAAGCTGCGTGTCATGGGCATGTTTGACCTATAAACTAATGCCATTGATGGTCTGCTGTCTTCAGCAATTAGCATGGCAGAAATCTGTGCAGTATTTAAGGCTTTATCAGCAAATTGTTACATGCATATGACAAAATGATCGACTGGAATGTTCAAACTGATCTCTCAAGCTGCATGATGATTATTCTCATAAGGTAAGACATACCTTCATTAAAAAATCAGTGAACTGACACACCGGTTGAAAGGCAGCATATATCTCAAAGACCAGACAACAACCCCGTCGGTCATGACCGGGATTTCTAACCCGTATTTCTGACCGGGCTTTCCGTCCTTGCAGGTGTCATATCTAGTACTCATTGCTCACTACATCCACGCAAGCTGCACAAAACACTGATTTGGTCATCAGCGGTGAGGGCCATTCATAGGCATGAGAGCCAGAACAAGCTGCAATTAGCAAGGTAATGGTTCAAGCCTGACAAACTATTACCGTTAAAATTATTACATTTCCCAGTAGCAAGCCATGCACAAGACGTTGCCTTGCTACAGGCTTAACGCACAGCCATCGACGCAGCTAACAGCATTGCTAGATCATGATTACACCAAGCATGTCTGGTGCATGGAATCAGACCAGAGGGTTGATACAAAAACTGATCAGCATGTTCAAACGCTGATGAAAGCACACTTAGTGCAGTTCCTTTGCATGCAATACTGCAATGACAATGGCTAAATGTTGCCCCAGACCATCGATAATGGAGGGCAGGTGTACTTGGATCCCATGCATTCCACTTAAGCCACGGAGTATTGTGTGGCATCGACCTGGAAGTAAGTTGCATTTACCCCTCAATTTCAGGAGCCCACCACTGTTCATGACCTCACGTTTTTATATTTAGCATTAGCTACCTTGTTTGTGAAAATAATAAAGTAACTCCTCACTGGGTTCGTATTACAATTCTTATTTACAATTCTTACGGGTAAAATGTTTGATACTACACAGTGCGTGGCTTCAGATTAACAAAGCCATTATGACCCTGGACTTCAAGCTATTAGTTACAGGACCCGGCTTCTGCCGTTACAGGACCCGGCTTCTGCCGTTGAGGAACCGTCACAGTCGTCATCATGCCGTCACAGCTTAGCCGTTCAATGCGGATAAAGCTCGGCTCCACTGCGTCCCGTCAAGCTGCAGAAAACAAACTTTGGCTGCATTTTCGCACGACGATAGTGGACCCAACGCTTTACTAATGCATGGCACAGGCAACATCGTCAAACAAACTTTCCCGGGCGCTGAGGCGCCCGGGAAAATCCTACATTATTTGTCACTGGTAGGCGACAGGAGTCAGAGACACGTTCTTTAGCACATTACGCGAAATTCCAGAGGGCAGCAAGGGGATGCATTCTTTCAAAGATATCGCACAGAAATGTACCGAGAATGGAGCGTTCCCGGGAATTCCCAACCGGTGCATTCACATGATGTCCCATAGGCTGTCTCCAAAAGCAACAACCAAAAGAAATCGTTCGGGATACATCTTGTTTCGATTACCATTGGCGACACAAGTTTGCGTGCAAAATTACAGGACGATCTGGCAAAACTTAGAGGTAGCGACAAAAGTCGCCTTTTTGTTACTTCAGCTCACATATAGAGCTTATAGCCTATATAAAAAGTTGATGCCCCTGGTAGCTTTCTAAATATCTAAACAATCTAAAGTGAGGTAGACAAATAACATTTTTTAGTACGTCTATGAATATTGCAAGAGTTACGGTTGTTAAGCTGTCCGTTTGAACTTACGCCTGTACACGATGTCGTGAGCACGTTCACAAAGCATGCCCACAGTGGGTACATGAAGGTTGAAGTTGCACCGGGGATAAATCGGCTGCCGATATCCATTGTGTTCAACAAGAAGCATGACATGGGGAAGGCTGTGCGATGCTATCCATGACCGTCATGCACACTCTTCGTCATGGACAGTGCACGTGTTCACGATCTCGTGCAGGTGTCTACGTCCAAGCGGATGACTCAACAATGTCATGCAACATTCATGTGCACACCTAGAAAGAAATGAAACTTAGGTGCATAGCACGTGCTAACGTCATTTACCTGGCCTTCTAATAAAAATTATGAGGTGGCCACCTACCTTTTAAATAATTCCCGTAAGTTATGGTCACAAACATTTTTTTTGTCGCAATCAAGTTTTGTTCGACTGACATGCATTTTCGCATTCAGGATTGTGTCAATGGTAATTGAGGGAAGAAGTATCCCGAATGATTTCATTTGGTTGCTTTTTTGGGAGAAGGTGAGGGGTATTCTAGTGCACAAAGACCGGGGCCAAAACTGATTTATTTTGAATTATTGCTACTGCTGTGAAGTATTCATCATGTTCAGTGCTGTCTATATTGTTTCCATGTTTCCTCTTCCCAATTTTCAGAGTGAAGTGGGTTAAATCCAAAGGGAAATAAGGTTTTGGGAATAGGTTACACTGAAAATTGTGCAGTTTGGCCACCGACATGGTCGGATGGATCCGCCAGTGACAGGGACCAGTCTAGCGCAGACGACAGGCTTCCACCGCTGACAGGTAGGTACCATTTGGTTCCTTGGCAAGGAAACTGCGGCCGTTTCTTTCCCGATATTTTAAGTTTGTTTGATTGTTGAACCTATCTGCGTCCGTGACACAATTGGTGTTTTTCTCTGCAGGGGCAAGAGGAGTGCAATTCTCATCAGTTATTGATAAGTAATGGCATACAAAACAAAGTGAAAATACAAATATATTTCCGGCATATTTCACATTTGAAGTTTCAGCACCCTTTGATTCAGTATTATTTTGAATTGAATAACATTACTCCGGCGTACCTTATGCTGTCATCAGAGGTGCAGCCAAGGGGGCCCGGGGCCCCGGTCCCCTCCTCCTTAGCACCCAAAAATACACTACATCAAACGAGAATTGAGAATTTTGCCACGAAAATCCCGAAATTTTCGGGGCGCATCGCGCGCCAGAAGCTTTCCCTATTACGTCGCTTCTTTTTGAGTCGCCTCCCTTAAAAAAAAATCCTGTCTGCGCCATTGGTTGTCATGACCACTAGCATAAGCTGCGCCGTTACCACCAGCTGTTAGCTAGTTAGTTAGTTATTTGTGCTTTAGGGCGCTACGACCAGACTTGATCATTCGCGCCCATATCACCAACTGCAGTCCTCATTCTGAAAAAAAACAGTTATTTGTGTAGGCTCCACTTATTCCACGAAGGCGCCCTCGTCCTTGCAGTCACCCCCTGTACGCTTTTCTGACTGGCGATGGTCCTTCTGTACTCTCCACTCTCAAGGAGTGTCCATACTCTCCTTTGGTTGGCGATAGTCTCCTGTACTTTTGTCTGGTTGGCTATAATCTCCCTAGTACACCTTCATTTTGTCTGCAACCATCCCCTGTGTATCCCTCTGGACTGGCCTCTCTGTGTACAACCTGGCCAGCAATGGTCCCCCTGTACACTCACTCTGGTCGGCGGAGTTCCCCCGTGCACTCTTCTGGCTGGTGGTGGTCTTCCTGTGCACTCTTCTGGCTGGTGGTGGTCTCCCTGTGCACTCTTCTGGCTGGTGGTGGTCTTCCTGTGCACTCTTCTGGCTGGTGGTGGTCTCCCTGTACACTCTTCTGGCTGGTGGTGGTCTTCCTGTGCACTCCTCTGGCTGGTGGTGGTCTTCCTGTGCACTCTTCTGGCTGGTGGTGGTCTTCCTGTGCACTCCTCTGGCTGGTGGTGGTCTTCCTGTGCACTCCTCTGGCTGGTGGTGGTCTTCCTGTGCACTCTTCTGGCTGGTGGTGGTCTTCCTGTGCACTCTTCTGGCTGGTGGTGGTCTTCCTGTGCACTCTTCTGGCTGGTGGTGGTCTTCCTGTGCACTCTTCTGGCTGGTGGTGGTCTTCCTGTGCACTCTTCTGGCTGGTGGTGGTCTCCCTGTGCACTCTTCTGGCTGGTGGTGGTCTCCCTGTGCACTCCTCTGGCTGGTGGTGGTCTTCCTGTGCACTCTTCTGGCTGGTGGTGGTCTTCCTGTGCACTCTTCTGGCTGGTGGTGGTCTCCCTGTGCACTCTTCTGGCTGGTGGTGGTCTCCCTGTGCACTCCTCTGGCTGGTGGTGTCTCCTTATGTACTCCTCTGGCTGGTGGTGGTCTCCCTGTGTACTCCTGTGGCTGGTGGTGGTCTCCCTGTGCACTCCTCTGGCTGGTGGTGGTCCCCCTGTGCACTTCTCTGGATGGTGGTGGTCTCCCTGTGCACTTCCCTGGCTGGTGGCGATCTCCCCATACCCCCACATCTTCGTTCAGCAGTCTCCACGTGTACAGTAATCGACTGTCGATGTAGGCCCAGACAGCTGGCCTGACATATGGCCGACTCCGTCATTTGTCATGTTTTATTCTGCCTCCTATGGGAGGCGCCAGCTCACTACATGCATTTTCACTAGGGCCATTTCTCTCGGCGTGCGGTGTATGCAGCGTCAGTTAACCGCTGGAGCAGGACAGCTCTCAGGCAGCTGGTGGCCTGTCAGCGTGCGGTGTATGCAGCGTCAGCTAACCGCTGGAACAGGACAGCTCTCAGGCAGCTGGTGGCCTGTCAGCGTGCGGTGTATGCAGCGTCAGCTAACCGCTGGAACAGGACAGCTCTCAGGCAGCTGGTGGCCTGTCAGCGTGCGGTGTATGCAGCGTCAGCTAACCGCTGGAGCAGGGCAGCTCTCAGGCAGCTGGTGGCCTGTCAGCGTGCGGTGTATGCAGCGTCAGCTAACCGCTGGAGCAGGGCAGCTCTCAGGCAGCTGGTGGCCTGTCAGCGTGCGGTGTATGCAGCGTCAGCTAACCGCTGGAGCAGGGCAGCTCTCAGGCAGCTGGTGGCCTGTCAGCGTGCAGCATATGAAGCGTCTCAGCTCTCAGGCAGCTCGTGGCCTGTCGGCGTGCTGCGGACGCTGCGGACGGTTCCGTAACGCTGCGGACGGGTTCATGACGCTGCGGACGGGTTCTTGACGCTGCAGATGAGTCCGTAACGCTGCGGACAGGTCCCTGACGCTGCAGACGGATCCCTGACGCTGCAGACGAGTACCTGACGCTGCAGACGGGCCCCTGACGATGGGGACGGGTTTCTCTCTCTCTCTCTGGCTCTACCACTGTGCATGGCTCATCAGAGGCAATCGTTAGAGCACGGCAGAGCACCACCATAAATGTAATAGATGCAATGGCATATATCCATTTACCGGCGACGACGTCACTGCGAGGACCTTCCTGGTGGGCGACGTGAACTGGGTCGCCCGTCCAGCAACAACACTGCATAGTCAACTGCTTGGAAAAGGCATGCTCCGGTACGCCATTAGGCCTTTTAGCAGATTGACAGCGTAATTATGAACATGAGTGAACGTCGAAATGGCAGTATGAAGTACAGTGAAATGGTCAGTAAGCTGAAGTACAAAGCTTTGTGCAACGGAAAGCATGCGAGGAAGGCATAACGAATTCGCATTGACGGACATCCATAGGCTTGCACGATCATTGCAGCCCAATTACTAAACGGGCGGGAGCGGATTCCACCCCTCCCAGTTAAATCTTAGAGCCGAACCTCCCGGCCAGCGCGCATGGTAGCGCAAACTGATTCTTGTCACAACATGCATACAGCTGTGTCTTTTTTTTCTGATTGAAAGGCGGACTCCAAAGACCAAAAAGAGGCATGCTTGAGTCTTCCGGTTTACTTCCAAATATCGCATGTTTTAATCTGTTTTCATGCATGAATTATCCTATTACTGCCGTGGTTCATTGCAACACCTAAGCAAGCAACATGTATATGCAATCGAAAAAAAGCTGAGAGTGAAGCTACACATTGGAGGATTATTTCTACACGGTACACCATGTGGACTTAAGACCATGTGGTGGTCTTAAGTCTGATTGCCTCTTGCGTGCCACAAAAGGCACTTGGTGATCGAAGCCATTGATGTGGGGCTCAGTGCCGATTTTCATCGCAAAGAACATGTGCCAGGACCTTAAAACGGTTATGAATGATGGTTTTTGTTCGAATACCACTACGTATTTTGCCCATTGTATAATATCAGTAATGGGCGGTAATATACATCGCTCATGTATATTCTACTGCTCATGTACATGAAGAAGTAATGAGGCAGATGCAAGGACGACACAACAGGATATCTTTTTCTAAGTCTCAATTTTCAACAAGCTTAGATAGGCATAAATAATCATTTATTGATTCAAGTTGCAATAATTTTATCCCTATACAATACTCGCTACGACTGCATATTGCGAAGTAGAACTACCTCCTTGAACACACGATTGATTTTAGGGAAAGTTCTTGATCACCACTGATTTTGAGGTTGAAGGGTTTCACTTAGATGTAGAAGGCTGAGAGGAGATCTCATCGAGGTCTTTAAATTTGTTCATGGTCAGGAACAGGGTTATCTCAGGGAACTGTTTGAATTTAACAGAAATGATGCAATTAGAGGTCATCAATTCAAAATTAAAGTTAATCACAGCAGGACAAGGTTAAGACCGTCTTTCTTCACCAACAGGGTAGTAGAACACTGGAACCAGCTGCCAGAAACTATTGTCAGTAGCAACACATTGAACATCTTTAAAAACAGCATAGACAATCATTATAGGAATAGAGGGCTTGTTTTTCTGTATTCCAGGGAGAGTTGATCGGCGCATTTGGTGGACAACTGGTTCAATGTACAGAGTGCAACCAAGAAGGGCCCTTGTGGCTCATAGTTGCACTGATCTTTTATGTCTTTATGTATCACAGATGGAGCAAATCAGTAGCACACATTTCACGTTTTGCGCTTGCCGTATAATTCGCTGATATAATCTATATGACTGACATAGCTAAGAAGACAGCTGGGATGCACCGTACAAATGCAAGAAACAATTCCCATATAAACGAAGCAAACACGTTACAAAAACAAATATTCGTAGCGGTGTTCGATAGATTATGGTGCGCCTGGGCGGCCGGCGTACTCCTCCTGCTATGAGACGCCAAAAACTAACTTTCCGAATGAATTGCAACGTGGGGCATCTTAACATGTTGTAAGATCGTGATCAAATATATTCGTATATATCGGCAATTTGTATTTTAAATTTCAAAGCAGACATACAAATCTTAATAGTGGGAAATCTTTAGACATTCTGCCGTATAATATGTTTGTAATTTACTCTAATACACATCCATAAGTGCCGAAACAAGTTCACGATTTCCTGCGGTATGTAAATTGTCTTTTCTAGTTCAACAAATAAGTTGGACAGCCTAAGTGGATATATTGTGCTTGGCTGTAACTCCACCAACGATATTTGGAAAACGAATAACCGCATTGTGTATTGCGGTTTCTCACACTTTTCCTCTCGGCGCACATCTACTCTCGGTTCGGGTCTCCTGTTCGTATAAGACATCGATATAACAGTTAGTCTACTTTCACACAGCAAGGACGGATTCAGGCACCCTTAAATGAGGGAGAATCTGGGCATATTCAATCATATAGCAGAACACCACTTTATTGACCGTGGCTTACCATACGTGAGGCATACAAAGCGCCCGTGCAGTAAGTCCTCCTGACTGATGCGGCAGCCGGGGGGGGGGTACATCCAAGGACGCCATCCAAGTTGGCGAGCTGCAAGGAAGGCACGTCACAAAACAGCACTTTTCAACAAAAATACAACGCATTTCAGATAAAATACGACAGTGAAAGCAGGTAACATAAAGAAGAGCAAGTTTGATTATGGGTGAAGAAAGCAGCGCTTGCAAAGTTGCAACACAAATATTGAAGTTTCAAAGGCATAACGATTGGGTCGGTTCGGATCGCGTCTGACTCCCACGATATGATCGTGTGTTGCATGCACACGAGAGTCGACTCGTTCGGGATTGGGTCGGATTGGACCGGGCCTGGTCTCCAATGATATGATCGTTTGTTGCATGCGCATGAGAGTCGACTCGTTCGGGATTCGTCCTCGTTTCTGAGATATGCTGAGATTTTGCCCACCGGGAAATAACAGACGAACGAAATTTGATCACTACGTGCAAGACAAATCAACAAGGAACACGTTTACAAAGGTTACTGCATTCGCTTAAAAATTCCTTGCGATGCTAATCTCAGAGCTGAGATTAGTTAGCTGATATAGGGAATACGCTCTTACTTTCCATCCCAACGTATGCCTCATACAGCACTGACCCCGAACTTGTGCTAAGCTTGGAATGACGGCTGAAAATGCTTTAAATACTATTATTTTTCTCCTTCCGAGTTAGCAAGCATTGAGAAGCTTGTGAAATCCATGTACACCGCGTAATCGATGTAGGGACTCCCCTCATCTCCTCCGATCTCGAATCTCACATGTGAGTGTAGATGGCGACCAAATATACCCGAGACGTGAAGGGCGTGACTGATCTTCCCAGGGATGGTATTTATGCGATTGTCCTTCCTTGGGATTACGTTGTAAGCTAGCGAGATGCCTCGTTATCCAGCTCGTAGCAAGTTGTAGTTGCAGACGTAGTAAGTTGATTTCCAAGTTACTGGCTGCGTTCCGCGTATTTGCTGCTTGTTTCATGTCCCAATAAAAAAGCATATACTCTTCCTGTCCATCGCCTCTTGTGCGCCACATACACTGATAACACATTCTGTCTGCATCCCTCACTCGAGGACGAGTGGATAGCTTTTTCCACCCTTGCAGGGGAGGGGATCAGGATGACTAAGTGGGAAAATCGGCAGGACTGGATGATAAATATTTGTCCAGCTTGTGAAAATTGTGAAGATATCTTAACCGAGATAGCCTTGAAATGATATATATATATATATATATATATATATGATCATATACTTGAGCCGTAGTCCAATATAATTCATTGTTCTATGGTATTATAACATTTGACTAAATGTGACAACATTCCGGTCACCTAAAACGATTTCTTGCTTGCCTTCTTGATCCACTTGCCTTCAGCCCGGGCACCCACAACGAACCCTGTGCTGTGTAAGCAGATATTCCAGACATCTGCTGCCTGGATTTTAACGTGAATATCCCAGGAACGTTACGGCCGCTTTCTACCGCCGCCTCTCGTCATTGCTAGTGCTCTAACAACCGGAATACTGACCAGAGCATAAAAAGCGTATGGTCGCCTGAACTCTTCCCTGGAGTCGGCGCCACGTTTTGAAGGATTCCCAAGCCCGCAGCCACTGTACACTTACGTTGGCTCACGGATCTTAGCACTGCTGCCATCTATGGATGGTCAGCTGAACTATACCCTATGCGAACAAGCGCCACCATAGCATGTTAGTTCTGTTAGCGTGTTTCTCGGAAGAAGCCTAAATTACAACTTTGATGCTATGATGTATATATTTTACAATATTATTATGTTAGTGCAAGATTCGCATGGGGATAAGCAATCTGGAGAACGGAGCCCTTTAAGAATGCAGGTGGGTATTTGAGAAACTCCAGCAATATCGAACGTGAAAGCTCACCAGAAGGCCGAAATGTTCGAACCTGGAATGACCTTTGGGAAGCATAACGGAGCCGTTATGAGCCAAAAAATCACCAAATACCTCGGTCGAGAATATTTATCGGACTTACAGATAAGGTACAGATAATTCATATCAGATTCTGTGCGCTCCGATATGACTGCACATTTCACCATTTTCAGTCTTCTTTCGACTACCGAACCTCTCTGATGCTTAGAACAATATACAGGATTTTAAAAGTGCATGACAGGAGCGACAGCGCTAACCCCTAACGACGGCGCTGCCACGCGGACACTGGCCGGCGAGCTGCGCCGGCGGCCCTGTGGTGCGCCATGACGTCACTAGCTGCTGATTGGTCGACCGAGCGACGGCCCGCTCGCTACTGGCGGCCGCCCGGCCGGAGGCGTGTCTGCCGGCGTAACGCAGCCCTCAAGTGGCTTTATCCGTCTCAGGGGGCGGTCTCTCGGGGCTGGGACCGCAGCGCACCAATATCGCCCGGCATCAAAAGTCTATACCCAGGAGTTCCGAAACCAAATAGAGGCTGCGCGTCTGTGGGACGGTGCGGTGTGAAATTGATCCAGCCACGGTGCCTCCACTGCCGCCCCAGGGACGCGCCGGAGAGCACGCTCGAGGTCGCAACGCGCCGCCCCGAGTGACCGCCACCAGCAAAGCCCAAGAGTGTAGGCGCCGGCCACCAGCAGCCAGAACTAATTACTCGGGCCTCAGAGGACATTTGAATGTGGCACGCGCTAAACATTTGATCGTGCCCCGGTGACTTGTTGAGACGGCGAGAGCGCGGGGGCGGACAGAGTGCAGCGCCAGTGATGATGTTTGGTCTGCAGGATAGTAGCCTGCACGCGTCGCGCGGCACCGTCGCCGGCCTCAAGGAGGAGCCGCTCACCTCCCGCTCGTGGATCCAGCCGGCGCTCAACGTCGACCAGACGCACAGGTCAGTGGTGTCAGCCGAACGGTGCCGATCGGCCCTGGTGCGGCCGAGCCACCAGCCGAGCGACCTGCCGAACGGCCCGCCGACCAGGCCGCGGTCGGACTTCCCGGCCTTTGGCCGTCGCCGCTGCCACCAGACCTGTCCGCTGGACAGGGCCGCCCGGGCTGGCCGAGTGCTGATCCGCCCTGTGTCAGTTGGTCATTGATCCGTGTGCCATGTGTCAGCCAAGGTCAGTGCCATGTGGACTGGCAATTGTGGATGGTGTCGCCGTTTGTGTTTGCTCCGTAAACAAAAAAACGCGTGATTGGTTGCTGGTGCGTAGAGGATGCATTCGAAGCATTAATAAGCTTGTGTACCTCAGGATTTGTTAAATATAAGGAGTGTTCAGTACAGCTTCTATTGACAAATCCAGTTGCTGTTGGACCATTGCATACTTTGGAAATAATTATAACCAGCTGGAAACACACCACGTGGTCTACCACATCATCCGGTCCCGTTTCTCCACACCATCTACCAAAATATGCGTCACATCACTTTTCATTGCAATGTCAATCTTTTTCTTATTAGCGCCAGCATTGCAATACGGGAGAGCACTAGGTTCCACAGAGGACATTTTCAATTAACCATACGAACTCTCGAAGAGGGTGACGTGCGGACGGATCCCGTAAAACGTTGCTTGATTTCAGATCAGTAGGAAAACAGCGGGATATGACCAGCTGGCTTATCAGGTTGTTTGGAGCTATCTACATCACCAGCAAACAAACTCATGGTTCCGTAATTGGTGATCTGGATATGACATCATAATGTAAGAGTGTCGACATTAAAAGAAGATCCAAGGGGATGGGGGTGGCATATGCTCCTCCACTCAATGGAGATGCGGCGCCCCTTCAGGACGCTCGAGTACATAAAGGATTCAGTCACGCTGAATGCAGACATTTAAATCTTGGAAACAAAGGGCTTCGGGACCTCATGCGATCATTGGTAGTTAAGTTATATACGATACATACGATACGAATCTTACCCAGGTTTTGCCATATACCCCATTCATAATGATAGCAGAAGGCAAGGAAACTTACGTGAAGACAGGAAGACCCATGATTGCAATGACATTCAATCGGTTAAACGCAGGTTGATGCAAAAAAAAGTCTCGAAAATACCTCTATGCTGAAGTTCAGAGGACAGCTGTCCTTTGCTACCACGCACAGTTTATCATTCTGAACGATGAAAATAACTGGCGGTTGTCTTCAGCTTCTGTGGGAAACAATCTATACCTGCATAATAAATGTTGATGCGTATGAACTATCAGAGGTTTCTCTCAATTCGCCGAGTGGAAGCTAAACGTCTGTCGATTCTAACATGGAATTGCTCTAATACTCCGACTTCCCCTTTTGTGGCGAACTACATGTTCGAGAAATTAGCCATTGTGGAAACATTTCGAATACTTATGAGACACCATTGATCCAAATTATTCCACTTGGATTTACCGTACACTCCGAGGAGCTGGATCAACACAAGAACATAATACGATAATGTTCCAAGTGGCTATGAGGTATACTCTTCAACTGCGTAAGGTTCCGGGACACATATTACTGGACTACTACATATAAATAAACGCGCCCAGTTGATTGGTTGATCATTTGGACTTTAAGACGCACGGACCATCAAGGCCAATTTGCGCCCATATAAAAGTCGACACGCACACATATACCAAAATCACCGCCACTGAATACAAACTAGCACACATGGGCTCTCGCCCCGGACATTTTTTTTCCGGTAGCGTAGAAGCTAGAGTTGGTGACAATTTGTTGTCACTCAGGCAACAAATTTAGTTTTCTCGAGGAATGGTTAGCTGGGAAATGTTCTGCCCGGTGGCGAAGCGACGCCGCTAGTTTTGGATCTCGGGGGAAGGGGGTTTTAGGCTGATTTTCTTTCGTGCAACGCCATATGGGTAGCATGGAATTTCCGAAATCTGCTCATTTTCCGCTCGGAGGAAAGCAGCATTTTAGCTGCTTAAACATTCGTTTAGGCGACAACATTTGTTCCCTGGTTTCCATGAGTGTCAAGTCTCAGCATGCATAGACTTCTGTGACTCAACCAACCGCAACTCACACATCAATCGGTCTGTTTCCGGAAGACCGGCTCAACCAGTCACCAGTTATGCTACAATTATCGCCGGCGGAAGCCAAGACACGACTCGTTAATTTACATTTTAGGATAGTTGTACTTCTGGGAATACACGATTAAAAATGTACCTAGTATTCGCAGTGCATTCGTCAGATCGAGTGAAATCATATGACGACAATAATTCCGTTAAACACGGCTGGACTGGATAAATTTAGTCTTCAGTGGCCAAAGATCCAGCTGCACACCTTGTAACTTTAGGGGTGACAACGGAAGCACGTGACTAATTTTTCGTATTAATTCACCACGAAAATAAGAAAACCAGTAGCTCATTCGAACACAATACATACATTTACGGTCCAACGAGCTTTGGTTAAATTCGTGGTTCTCCCCCACCATCAGAAGTTACGACATGGACAAAAATATGACTCGGTGCCACGTTAAGTTCAGGTGTGGTTCTAACCTTCTTATACAATGGCTCCACTCATCCCATTTACCTCTTCACTATGCTTTTTACGTCTAAATCGCACCTGCGTCATGCGGATAACATCGCGAAAACATCCGTGGTGAGAGATGGAACATTTCCATGGTGATCCTTTTTTAAACGTGCGTCGCGCATCGTGCATTGTTCGTTTCCTTGAAAGACAATGGTGGATCACAGAGCAGACCACTCATCGCCAGGGCCAATTACATAAAAACAACATTAAAAAACATGTCTTCATCTTTTCATCATCTTACTTTTTCACATCGTGATGTCGTGAAGAACCTTCCACGGCACCGCTAAATTAATCCAGAAAAAGCGTGTGCGTGTTTTATCGGGTGCTAAATGGAGAAGAAACCCTTTTCTACCTTATATTGTGAGTGACATTCAACAATAGTTCTCAACCGCTTCCAACAGCATGAACAAAATCATGCTGAAGCGTCACCAATAATAGTGAGTCTGGCAGGATCAATCACGGATCAATGGAAATCGTCATACGCATAGTCATCGTCAATCGTCATACATTCAATCCAGGTGTCGATTTATGTACTTATGAGGGGCCATGCCTCCTTCTCTGACTAAGACTTCACTCGCCCATATCTTCTAAAGTGAATGGAGCTGGTTCCCGTTGCTTGAAAACCTCATAGCTAATGCATACATTACCTACCCATCCTCCCACCCGATCATACATTACCTACCCATCCTCCTACCCATCCTGCCACCCGATCAGTTTCATATGATCCCGCTCATGGTACCAATCTACGAATGGTGTCGGCACAAGTGATATGTTGCTGTAAATCTACCTACGAATGGTGACAAAGGATCGAACGGCTTCGGTAGTAGCAGTTTTTACATTTCTACTGATGAGTATTTATGAAGGTGTTGAGCATGCACTCAAAATGATGCGCCCTAAACATGATAGCTTAGTATATGGATAAGGTTAAAGTTATGGATAAAATTAAAGTTGAATAAAAGTAAGTTGTGGATAACAATGCCGTACTCCCGCCATTTTAAGAGGGCAAAGAGAGGGGAGGGGGGGGGCGTGATGCCATCCACAAGCGGTTTTCCCGTAACTTACAAATGCGCGGCAGCGAGCTACCTTTTGTAGATTTTCTGGTCAATAAGGTTGGTAATGTCAGGTTTCTGGGCTAACAGTTTATTTTGCTTAACCGTGCTTGGTGCATCCTTCTGTAAACCATAGTTTTTGCCTGTTTCTTTGCAGCGATTGACATTTATATTGTCTTCGAGCTATGCTGTTCATTCGATGATGTTATCAAAAACCAACGAGCCATTGCTTTCGATCGAACTTTGATCACTTTTTTCGTCAGAACATGAATTATAAGACACTTCCAAACTTGAATTCGAAGGCCTTAAAGATTCGAGCGAAAATTATTTGCAAGCTTTCACTACTTGTAGGCTTCCATGTTTCATGAAATGGTGTAGGGATTAGAACGTCGGTCTAGTAAATCAAAGGTTGCGGGTTTAAGACTAGCTAACCGCGTGCACGGGGAGCTTGATTTGCCAGGATATGATGCAATCACTGTATGCCACGCATGACCTGTCTACGACGATTTAGCCTAACCTGATTCGGTATCCATGCACTCTGCGGGACAAAATGAGTGCCCACCTATTTGTACGCAGGTAATACTCGCGTGCTTGAATGGAAAGCCCGAATTTTTTCGCTTTAGAAGTAGGGTTGTATAGTGCCGGTCCGAAGCGCACGCCTAGAAACATTTAGCAACATTTATTCATGGCCATCATCGTAAAAACACACAAAATCAATATATTCTTATCTTGCTGTATTTTGTACTAGGCTATGGAGGAACCATCATGTATTCCCTATCACTAGTGTAGCATAGCCGATCGCTTTGCTGACGAACTTGGCGCGGCCGTGACATCACGCAGCTGACGAACTTGGCGCGGCTGTGACATCACGCAGCGATAGGAATATCAATCGGCGGAGCGGGGGAAGACAAGCAGAAGAATCGGCTGGTCCGTGAAACTATGAAGAAGTAGAAGAATCGGTGATGTCCCAGGCCGTCTACTACAGGTCTACAACAGATGATCTACATCCCGTCTCCGAGCACATCTCAGAGTACCCTCAGTCTATGTAGTCTAACCACCCACTTTCTCACAGCAAACAAGAAGTGTTGTCATGACAATCCAATGCAACTGAAAAACCTCCCTGTCGACATGTCCGTTCTTCACACTATCCTACACCCTCCACTTTCAAATAATCGAGAAAATGGGAAACCGCTCGGAAATGTTCCACATTCAACTTCCTGGCCTGTTGATGAATTGTGTATAGCATCAGCACCATAAGCAATCTCCTGTGCTCCGTGGCCTGCGCCGTAGAAAACAGGAAAGTAGGTGTTTGCGTCGCATGTAAGCAATGTAGGTAGGCGTTCGCGGCGCAGCTGACGGGTGAAGAAAATACAGGCACTAAATAAGTTCAGGATTTCCGATACCTTGGTCTTCATACATTGGTGGTTCAATGTTTTGACAGGCTAAAAATATCTAACCGAAACTAAAGTTTTCCTATTTATTTGGAATCGATATGAATCGAGCAGCGATAAGAGACTGTATGCACACTTCTAAGCATGCAATAAATGCGTGAGCTTGGTCTAAGGCTATAGAACACCAGGTAGAACGCTCCGCTTCCCAAAAAGGGAGACGTTTGAGAGGACTATCAAATCTATAAACTTGAGCCGACCAATCAGCGTTTGACGACCTCCGCCGATCGTGGCAATAGTAAAGGCCGTAGGGCAAAACTTGTGGAAGCTATTATTCATATATTGTTCCATTTTGTTTGTGCTAATTTTCTACAAAGGCATTCTTCCTACTTTAATCTTGATCTTAAATACTACTTTATCACAATGTCACCGCTAACAGGAGAAACAATTCGGTATTTGTGTGGATGTCACCGATTTCGCCGCACTAAAGACAAAATGTGTTTGTTTACCATTGTCACGACCGACGGGGGTCGTCAAACGCTGATTGGTCGGCTCAAGCGTCTCCCTTTTTTTTATTGGACTACAATGCTGGAGCGCACCCCCTGGCTTGGTCTAAGTAAACATGTACCTTCATATCGTTTCTATTCTGAGCTCAACACTGTCAGATCAAGTTAAATAAAATACTTTTTGCGGGGCATTATAAGCCATTTTGTAAATATAAATGAATGCAGTTTTCAATGAATTCATTGCTTTTGGCATTGTTTCCTAGCACCGACCACACTTTCTTTTTAAAGGTCTGGCATTCCCCTTAATCTGCAGCTCTATCTCGCAATTATTCGGTGCACGATCTGGTTGATGTTGTTGGCACTAGCTTTTCGGGAAATATTAATATATTGAATGCCCTGGAAGACAACTGGTATAATACGCAATATGGCATCATTCGATCCCACTCGTGATACGTAGATCACTGGGTTTTGTTCTGCGGCTCGAACTTAATTAGGAACAAAATAACGAGAGATTGGCTACCTCATGTCATCGCCATTATCAAAGAGCTGTGTGCCGCCAAGTAGCCTCAGGAAACAAAGCTCATTGCACGTCCAATTAGAATATGCCTACTTAGGACACCGGTTTCAAAACTAACCGGGGACTCATGGAGTACATGACCAGGGAAGTTGATAATAGAAGCTGGATAGATGCTGTGTTTAACAAAGCTCAGACCTTAACAAAGCTTTCAATAAGGTTCCGTACAAGCGTGTAATTCACCAGCTGGAGTATTCACGTGTAATTCACCAGCTGGAGCAGCGCGCTATTGATGGCCAACTTATCAAGGCTCGATTGTTCACCAGCTGGAGCAGCGGGGTATTGATGGCCAACTTATAAAGGCTCGATTGAAACATGACTAAGAAAACGGAAGCAAAGTATAGTATTGAATGGATACATCTATGAATGAAAGGATGTTCTAAGTGGGGTACCACAGTGCTCCGGTCTAGGTCAACTTCTCGTTATCATCCTTGTGAACAGCATTGAGGTAGGACTGAAGATTAACGTGCTCATATTCGCTGACATCAAACTGGTACGAATGGTCAACAATAGTTATGAATCTAGTAATATTCAGCTAGACTTAAAGGACCTAAACAACGTGGGCTCATAAATGGGAGATGTTTTTGAAACATGCAGGTGAAAGGTTATACACCTGGGTCTAGATGTGATACATTTATATATATATATATAATGGAAGATAGTGAACTGAACGTCATTAAAGATGAAAACGATTTAGGTGTGTCAGTTGCAAGGGACGTTAAAGCAGAAAAAACAATACAACTCATCTATGAATAGGATAGTTAGAACGCTAGAAATCATTAATAGGAGTAAAAGCGAGTAAGTTTTGCCAAATATTGTGCTTTGCCTTCGTGCGACCCCACTTCGGAAACTGTACACAGGCATGGAGTCCTTCCTTAGAAAGGATGTGCTGGATAGAGGTTTGCTAGAAAGAGCAGCGCACAAAGCTGGCCGCTTCACTCTGTACGGCCGGCCGCAAAGTCCGTGTTATGTCCGGCACCATATTAGTTTAGAATATGGTGAGAGGCCTACAACATAATAATATACTCACCAAAATGGTTAGATAATGGCAATCTGAATCATGCTCTTCTATTTAGGGAGCAACACCGGGTCATCAATTCAGATTAGACAAGTTAAGATGAAGGGCAGTTGAACGCCAACAAGTTTTCGGTGAAAGTGTGGTCGATCGATAACATAGGCTGCCTGGTGTTGTAGTGAAGAGTTCCTCATTGAATGTATTATTTTAAAATACAAAATAGGGTGCATACATTCTTTAGGTTCGTGAATCTTGCTTCTGAATTATACGTTGTGCGGTGAGGGATAGGAATTTGGGTGAATTGGGTCGTGTTCATGCTAGGTGTCTTAGATCACGCTAATACATGTACCATTATGCTAACCACAAATGTGCCTGGCAGTGGATTCAGAACCGACATGTGATGCTGGAAGCATCAGCCATGGTAGCACAATGACGTAGATAGTTTGTTTCGAACTAGGGATACACCATTGATTCGGAGCTTTAGTTTATCTCTTCGTATAGACCTAACTCGGCTGTGCTCCTGTGGGTATTGTGAAGCATTATACTTGGTGACCTTATGACTGCATGTCAGCCATCGCTACATTCGAATATCGAATGAGATTGGATTGTGATATGAATGAATTGCATATGTGTCTGATCCAACCACAACTTATCTTCAGCATCTTGACCGACCTGCTGACATTTACCCTCTATTGGCAATGGTAAAGTCTTCAGCCATCAGTTTCTATTACATTATAAATAATTTTTCAAGCAAAATGGACCGTAGCTTCCCGAAAGTCACACTACCCGTAGACGAACACCACAACTGAGTAGCGTGTGTTAGCCTTAGCTATCTGGTTTGGCGTCCCCTAAGATCATTCAAATGGGCGCTGTTGACAGAGAGACAGAGGGACAGAGAGAAAGGGAGACAGAGAGACATAGAGACAGAAAGAGAGAGAGAGAGAGATAAATAAGGGGGAGAGATAAAGGAGGGAGAGAAAGGAGAGAGAGGCAGATAGAGGAGAGAGAGACAGAGGAGAGGGAGATAGAGACGATGGAGAGAGAGAGAGGTGGAAGAGAGGAGAGGGAGAGAGTGGTTGCTCTGTAGGTAGGTATGTAGGAATGATATTGGGCATGTGGCGTACCCTGGACTTTCTGGCCAGCGTGCATCGTGTACCTTTCATTCACGATAGTTGAGAACAGGTGTACATCAGTGATATACACTATACATATTGATGTGCACATGACATTGATACGCTATATACCATATTGTATAAGATAGGTATGCACTAAATATCTATAGGCGCTAGCTCATCTCACGATCAATCCGATTGTTCCGAAGCGTTATCACTACTATTGCATAGGATGTGGTTTTGAATAACTTTGTGCTCTGCTGTTAATGTTCAAGCGTCTGCATTTGTGTCCCACACTGAACACCAACACTGACTGACGAGCAAACGCGAGGATATGTGGCGGATTATTTTGAAACAAACTCAGGCATATTTCACCAGCGTCGCCAAGGGAAAGGCAACGAACCACATACATGGGCTTCACACACGATCATTAGTTGAGGGGATATTACGGCTCTTATGTTCATTGTTTCTATGTCTCACCTAAAGGCATTAGGTGTAATATTAAATTATGATGTTTCTAAAATTAAACAATCGGATCACTTTCCACTCAATTTCAATGGGGACGGCGTGCGTGCTACTGGCTTTCCCTGGAGACGATGTTGTTTTATCTTCCTTCCATTGGAAGCTGCCTGACATCGAGGTTAGCTGCTCCTTCATCCACTGATTTCCATCTCCCTTGAAAAGAAAATCCTGGCTAAGCGCTCACACACGTTGCCATTTGAATGCACTTCATTTCATTGCAGTTCGGCTTTCCTCTCGAGTGTTTACTGGGCTCCGATACCCTGATGAATATCTAGTCCTGGCCCCCAAGGACAGACATGTTTAGATTGATCCTATGGTTACCCGCTAACCTCACAGATTACCACGTTTGTCCTGGATAGGGCCCGGTCGGCCTCAAGAGTGGTTGAAGGACATGGAGGATGGATAATCTGACCATTGGATAATCTAAGCGGTTTCTGAGGACATTTAAACGCCCTGGACATATCTGCGAATGAATATTGTTAGTCATTCACCGGGATGTCGTTCGAAATTACAAAAGACGATCGGAGAGCCTAACCATGAGCTGAAGGATGTCATCTGGCATCAACGGATGGCCAGCATAGCACAATGGTTAGTTCGAGGGACTGTAGAACCCAGAGGCGGTTCTCGGGTCTCTGGATACTGGATGAAATCCAAACAATTTGTGTACGACTCTCAGTAATTACAAGCTCACTGGCAACTGGAAAACACCAGCGCAAGTGGAGTGTTATAGGGCTCGCAGTAGTTGTAGGTTTCATGATACTGAACACCAACAGAAGGCTATATGATCAGCAAGGGCAATTAATGTTATTTTTCAACGAAACTGGTAAAACAACAACGTCTTTTGGGATCAATAAACGTTCAGACATAGTACTGCTATGGAAAATGCTATATTTCCTCTCAGAGTTTTCCAAACAATTTGCTTTTTAATGAAATCATTTCTATAATAACTGGTCCCCTCCAGGAAACGTTCAAGGCGACACACATTCGGTGCACTTTCACTAAACACATCAAGTGCAATGAGGCGATTCAAATATAACTCTGCTGAATTGGAATACTCGAAACTCCGTTCATTGCGATACTATGAGAAATGTGTTTTTCATTTTGCATGCTTAGGACTGATTCATTGGAAGGCCCAGGGCGGCTGAGACATTCAGAACTCAGTCAGTAAAATAACTGCAGAATATGATCGTGATGTGACATGCAAACATGTGAACATGGTCACAATTGACTTCGGGCTTTCGCACAATAGTACCATTGGCAGTACTTCAGATCGAATAACGTGCTTCTCAATCACATCTTCACGCAGTCACTGGTGGTGCAAGCTACGTTTCAGGGGTGTCGACATGACTGAGGGAATGCATTTCAGCCAGGTTTAGCCATGACCCTGTTCCCGGGAGGATGTCGAACAGATGGCAACATAATGATAGGCTTAACGGTGGCTCAAAGCCAGACGTGATTCGAACATAGAGACGCCGACGGAGATCTGCAAACAAACGGAAATTGTCGTGGAAATTGTGCAATTGTGGAAGTTGTCGAAAATGCATTAGCGAGCGGTCGGTAATCGTAAAAATGTTACATTCCAAGCTTCAAAGTTATTGGCTTCCCTATCGCTCATATGATGATAGACACTCCTCACCAGACGTGCATTTTCTACAGCTCTGACTGTTTTGGTTGAGAACGTTCTTCAGTTTCACAAAGCGCAGCGCAGATAATTCACCCCTGCGATAAAGTGTGCTCGGAAAGATCCCGCCATCCGGCCGCAGCAAGCCGTGACAAAACCATAGCTAACCACTTCAGTTGAGAGCGCTGCAATTGACCCGGCCAGCGCGCCCGTTCCTCAGCCTGGACGTACGGTCAAGTGCGGCGTTTGTATTGCACGCGCCGCAGGAGAATCTGGTGATGACGTCGCGGGGACGCCGCCGGACCGCCGTGTAGAAGTGGAAGCGCAACGTGCGGGAAAATTCGGATCGCCCAAGCGGCTACGGGCGGATCGCCGGCGTGGCCGCATACCGCTCGCCGGATGGACGGGCTGGGATCGCCGGTTTGATGTGGTTGGATCGCCGGATCTAAATCAGTCTGTCGCCACCGCCGGAAATCAATGGTCCTGTTTAATTAATTAGCGTGGTCTGAGTGTAATAAGCACCACACCTATTTCCCCTTGGCGTTCGACTCTTTGCGGCGCACGTGGCGCGGGCGCAGCACGAGCGTGTCCCCTCTGACGGCACGTGCCGGCCACATTGTTTGTCGGCCGGCGCGGGGCCGCTCTTGATTTAATGCACGGACGTTACGGCCAACCGAGTGAAAACTGCATCGGCGCCGGCGGCCGCGGATGATTGCAGTATGGACGGCGGGCGTTGAAGTGTTTAATTTCACCTGAGTGCATTGACACGGCCCGTGCAGCACTGCTCCCCGGAGAGCGGCCGGTGCATGTCGGGCTCGAGCGCAGTCGGCTACCAGCGCTAATCGCGCTCACTTCACGGCGATTATCCGGCTGGAAAAATAACATTGGATGGTGTCGTCACACTTCCCCCCCCCCCTGAGGACTCCCCAACACCCTGCAGTGCTGGCCTGTGAAACCCCGGCAAGACGGGTCTGTGCTAGTTGGCACTGACCCGGTACACTACGAACGCCCTCTGTGCACTGCGAAAGCCAGTGGTACCAGCTGGCACAATTTTGACAGTCATGTACCACAACAATATGCTACGAACTTCCCGTTAAGGCGCAGAACACACTAGATCACATTGGATTTGCAATGTCACTCAAACTGCTTGATCACTCCCTAGTAGCGCAGCCACTAGACCACTATTAATACCTACTTTTTTCTCAAAATCTTACGTTTTGGCGCGCTTACTGAGTCTTATGCTAAACAGAGACAATGTCGCGTGAACCCTGACACCAGAACTTAAACTGGCAGTTCACAGCCTATCAATCTAACGGCATAGCGTTATATGGCTACCTTCACTGCACATGCTGAAAAAGCGACGCGATCACTTGAACCAACACAAGCGATTGGCAGATTCCGGCACGAACGAGTAGAATGTTTGACCTACGAATTACGATAACCCCGAATGAGGTTCTGAATTGGTCAGATGTGCCTGTCACAGGCAATTTATTCGAACCAGTAGTGCAGACATGGGGATGAAGTCTCTCTCTGTAAGCCAGATTTTGGTAGCTATTCCGCCGAGATCTGCTGGCTACCATACCTCTCCCCTCCTTCATCGTTCGCTCGCTGTCCCTTGGAAGAATGGTTGCCCGCCTTATTGCAGCCCATAGATGTGCTACGCCACATGCATCGCATCTCAGAAAATGAGGAATAACGCATGACAACTTACAACTGTCTTCAGAATACAATCATCAAACTATTTCAAATGGCTCGGAGCGTTTTGTGTCTTGGTACTATACGCACACACCTGAAGTTACTGAAACATACACTTCGTTGGCGGTAGTAGTTCTAGCACAAATGACAATCACCGGGCATGCGTAACTGTGTTGTTATTTTTGGAAATGTTAAAACAAAAAATCCGACCAATTCTTCTGTGAAATATCTGGTGATTGTCCAGGAATTGTTCAAACTGAAATGCTGTGTGAGAAAATTCTTGTTTGAAAAGTTGTGCTGTTGAAAAGTGTGATAAGTTGTTTTTGGAATTCAAATTACGTCTCCATGAATTGCCTGCTGCTTGATTGTATCAAGTTCAGTAACGAGATAGACAATTGCATGTCAGTGTACCACTAAATTAGGCACATCTCTCCTTCAGTCACCAATTGCCTAAACGAACATTCATGCAGAAGCTATAATTTATGGAAATAACCTTCCATAAATTGACTTTGCTGCTCACCTCAGCGTACATATGTACCTACATAGGCCTAAAAGCAGGGTACGAAATATCAACATGAACCATGAATGACCATTTGCATGAAAACCCTAGTGTACAAATTTCTTTAAAATACTAGTAGGTGCACAATACGCAGGTATATCTGCTACCATTGGTCATTGGACCACCTGTAATTGATGATCCAATGTCTATTGTTATTCAACTAGCTACAAACATGTAAATAGGGGTGCCATGGAGATAAACAATTAAGAAACTGCTTCGGCTCACAAGACAATTGTGTGGGTGCGAAAATTATGCTTGCATGTGCATGAGCAGTGAGCACTAATGAACAGATGAAAGATAAACCTCCCGAATCCATTCTCTCTGCTGCTTCCGCCTATGTCAAAACATGTACCGTACATAATGTGTACATAGTACAACACAAATGGCATCAAGATTCCAAGATGTGCGGGTAAGCAAAATCCCCCCCCCCCCAAAAAAAAAAATGGGGAGCCCAACCATGAATACTACGTGTGTTGAATGACATGAGTCATCCTCGACATCAACTTGGCCTAGTCAATATTTGGAACAATCGCATGTCCATTGGCAGAATGCCTTTTCCCTGTCAACTTTCTCTCCAACTCTCATCAGTCCTAACCTCTTCAATCACTTCCTCCAAAGCAACCGGATGTTTCGAAAAGTTGAAATTGCATCCTGTTACGCAGTGCATTGCCTCGGTTCTATTCATATACCACATGTACACCAAGTCACTGAACTATGTTCCAGTATACCTTTACTATAGCTAGGCAATACGAACGTAGTTTGTGCCGCTTCACAGCAATTATTGGTAGAACATACTGCACCGCTTCACAGTTAGGTTTTACGTGACAGTCTACCAGGCTTACCACGGGGAATTCCTATCCAAGGACAGGAATTCGCGTTTGCGGTCGTCACGTGACCATTTGCCCTGCTGTCATGAAGTGAGAGAGACTGGTCTATGCTGTTCCTAGCTCGCATGCCTCAGTCGGACAGACAACACTGGCTGTTCAGTTAAGTGAGCAGGCTACCGCCGGACTACTGTCTACAAGTAGCATTTGATCGATATCGATTTCGGACTTCGGCAACACAGAATGAGCTGGAAGGAGCTCGGTTGCAAAGGGTTAAAAGGGGGAGGAAAGGTTTATGATGTCAACGAAGCAGCTCTTTTCATAAAATAATGATGAATTTCCGAAGCTTACACTTGCTTGCTTGCCTCAGATTGATTGACAAATCGATTAATTACTTGACAAAATTATACCTGTTTCATTGAGGAGCCCAAGTTGTTGGGTGTACGTCATGTGCGGTATGGTATATATCATTATATTATTGCATATATTGTCCACTGTGTGGCAAGCGACATATTCAGATTTCTGTGCCGATAAACTATTTATTCAATGGATACCATCCAACTTCTTGTACAATCCAGGACTTTTAGTTTGTATTACTTCAGCACGAATCGCAACTGGCCCATCCGTTATGCGTTGTGTGAAACCACTTAATTATTTGAAGACGGAACAGCATTTAATTACATTTTTGCATGTTGTATTGCAGCATGGGCAGCATAAATGACGCTCCATGGGGCTGGTGGAGCACTGTTTCCAGGACCAAGGTAATTCTAGAATTTTCTGCTCACACGAAGTCGATCGTGTGAAGTCCAGTGCAACCAGCATTCCGGGAAACGACATTGGACTAAGCCTGCACTGACTTCAATGCCGTACTTTTGAGAACTGTCGGAAATAATGACCAACCAACTTGCACGAACCCGGATCGTTTTCCAGATAAAATGGCATGTATGCATCAGCGGTATGTGTATGTGTGTGTGTATTGAATAACTTATATGCTTCTGTATCATACCTGATTTGGTCTCCTGGTAAAAAGCACGTGTTTTGCACGTTATCCCACACCTGAAGATACGGTTCACATCCGGTTCCGTGCTTTTGCAAAACTGTGGTTGAATAGTATGTGATAATAGTGCGGTAAGTGTCAATCGCATCGGGCAATGACCTTCATATTATACAGTGTCTGAGTGAGATAATTAGATAATTCGAGTGAGACATCATTTGAGAGAATCCATTTGCTCTTCGTTCCCCATAGCTGCACTGGCGGTTAAACTGGAAAACACAACTTTAACGTGAAAGCTGGGATGAGATAGAACTATTAAACCAATGGTGACTGAAGCATTTTACTTCAACGAGCCGTAGTCTGGTGGTTTAAGTGTAATACTTAATTCACTCATCGTTTAAAATATAGTAAACCACATACCGCTTAACAGATGTGTGTACGCGCGGGTGGCAAAATTATTTTACCGCACGCCGCAACAAACCATTCGGATGAAGAGCCAACCCGCTGCAGCTTCGAATGCTTTCACTCAGCAGGTCAGCCAGAGGCCCTTGAACTACGGTCAGCTCAAAAACTGCATTGCCAACAAATGGCACGCATTGAGCGGTCCATATGTCAGATACGTTGGCCGGACAACTCAGTCGAAATGCAGAAATTAGCCGCTCTCACTACACTCGGGCGGTTTAGAGCAATGGTGAACAACTTCAGCGGTGTAAGTTTCCAAAAAAAAATCGCACCGTGCTTCCGTGATGGTCCATGGATCCATCGCCATGCTGTTATAATATTGTTGAGCAGCGAGACAATTTGGATGCGTGTAGAATGATAGTTAGATGCACTTTTATACTTCACCAACAAATGTTACTTTATAAATACCCAACGTTTTGATGTGACACCTTTCTGAAGGGCAAACGAAACATCAAGGAAGACATCAGGTCATAATCCTATAGCTCGCTCATTCAGGTTTGCGAACTTTGATCGCATATTTCTTCTTGAGAAAGGTGCATCATCGGATTGTTGCAACTTTCTCAAGTAACACTTGTGTGTTGCATGCAATACTACATGAAACGGCCATCCTACGTGTATTGTTACATTATTACATGCAGAAAACATCATTCGCCGTTGCATTGCATGTTAACTAATTTTTATACTCGCATGCCATCCAGCTAATTCGATGCCTCCCTACATCGATGTGTGAATTATCATACAACGTTAAGTTGTTCATATTCTATGTCGACCGTGACTCAATACATTGATTAGTGCAATACATTGTCCTTTTCCCAGTAATTTATGTAGGTGCAGGGTATAAAAGCATTACACCACTGCAGTGGTGTAATGCAGTGCATTGCCTACAACACGTGCATTTTATCAAGAGACTAAACCGGGTAGGATGCTAAAGCATAGGAAGTGGTTCAATGCACACACACACATCCACACACACACACACACGCGCACCGTTGATGCATCTATGCCATTTGATCTGGTAAAAGGTCCCGGTTGGTGCAAATTAGTGCCTGCATTGTTCGTGACATTTCTCAAAAGTACGGCAATGAAGTCGGTTCAGTGTTGGCACAATACGAACTTCCGGAATGCCGGTCTCAATGAACTTCATCCGATCGACGTCGTGTGGGCAGAACATTTCATAACGACCTTGGTCCTGGAAAGTGTACTTCGCTGCCCCCGTGGGACGTTATTCATGTTCCCCACACTGCAATTATACTTAAGAATATGGCATTCAAAGCTGATCAGTCTTCAACTAAGTAGATGTGGTTTCACACCAAGAATGAAGGATGGCCCGGATACATGCGCTGAAGTAGTATAAAATAAAGTATCTGATTGTAAAGTAATTTGGATGGTATCCACCTGACGAAATAGTTTATCGGCACATAAATCTGAATATGTCGCTTGCTATACAGCGTACAACATATAAAATAATATTCATTATACAGCACATGACGTACGCCCAACAACTTCGGTTTCTCAATGGAACAGTTGTAATCTATCAAGAAATTAATCGATTTGTTAATGAATCTGAATTAAGCAAGCAAGTGTTGCCCGGGAATTTTCCGCCCCGGTAGCTCAGTTGGTTTGAGCTCTAGCCTGCACTGGTCTCCCATGTCCTGGCAAGACAGGGTTCGAGTCACTTCACGCGCTCGAATTTGGCCCCCGGCTGAGAGGGTCAGTTGGCAACTGGCACGATAAGGTTGGGAGCGAGCTACCGGGGTGACCGTGTCAATGCATTGACAGCACGTGGAGCGTTTTGCCAAATTTATGCCGTAGAATTGCAATTCGTAGATCGGATGGCGCAGCTAGGACTCACGCAACAAGCTCTGCTTAGCAATAGAGTACTGGTCCATAAAGCCACCCTAACAAGAATTCGAACTAAATCTCTAAACGTACAAAAGTTAGAAAGTATATCCTTATCTTAGCGCAAGAGAATGCTTCAGTGAAATCATAAACCTCCCCTCTCCTTTCCTTTGAACCGAGGTCCTTTCAGCCTTTCTAGTCCATTCTATGTTGCCGAAGTCCAAAATCCATAGCGATCAATTGTTGCTTGTCGACAGGAGTCCAGTGGTAGCGTGCTCACTGAACTGCCAGTGTTGTTTGGCCGACTGAGGCATGCAAGGCGGGGACAGCGTTGACCCGTGTTTCTCACTTAATGGCTGCAGTGCAAATGGCCACGTGACGACCGCACAAGCAAACTCATATGGTTGCGACGCTGGCCCGTGGTCAATCTGGTAGACTGTCACGTAACGCCTAACTGTGAAATGGTACAGCCTACCAATAATTGCTGTGAAACGGCACAGCTTGCGTTCTTATTGACAAGCCATAGCAAAGGTATTCTGAAACATATTTCAGTGGCCGATTATACAAGTGAGTCACTCAATTATCCTGTTGGATGATTTGATGCAATCATGTTAATGCTAGGCAACGGGTTCTGGGTAGATGAACAATGGGCACTTTCCGGTTGATGGTAATACAATGGCTACAACAATCCTCTGCTTTTGAGATGTTGCCCTTATGTAGCATTTCATTGAAGGTAATGGTTTCACAAACTTTGTCCGATAAACTAATAGAGTGTCCACCTAAATAACGATCGGAAACAAAGCGGAAAAGTCTGAAGTTGGATCTCCAAATACCTTTCTCGTGCGCAGTCCCCGGTCCTTCGCTGTAAATCTGTTCCTGAGATCAGAATAACGACAGAAGGAACTATCAGAGGAACTAAGCAATGCCTTGCTGATTACGATCGAGCGCAGTATTACGATCGAGCGCAGGCTGACGGCCATGCTGCAGACGACCGACCCTACTCTCTCATGTTCTCAGCGTCGGACTGGGCCGAGTGCACTTCGAGAAGCAGCCGCCGTCCAACCTGCGCAAGAGCAACTTCTTCCACTTTGTGATCGCACTGTACGACCGGATCGGCCAACCGGTAGAGGTCGAACGCACCGCCTTCATCGACTTCGTCGAGAAAGACGAGGTGAGCTCTCAATTTCTGACCCCTTAACCTCCCTTCCCCGTTTCCTGAGCTTCACACCATCGTTTTTCCGGTCGATTTTTCTTCATCCACTTCAAAGAGCCACCTTCTCCAGAATTGCTTCCTCCTCAGCAGCCTTGTCGTCAGTCACTCTTTGTCCAGTGTCTTCCTTCCCAGTAGCCACTTCCTCAGCCCTTTACATACTCCCTAGTAACCATTTCCTCCCTCCTTTCCTTACTAGTCACTTTTCCCCGGTGACTTCCTCTCCAACTATCCACCAGTCTTAACCTCTTCAGTCACTTCAAAAACTTCAATTACTTCAGTCACACAAAGCAACCCCGTATTCCCAGACACTCTTAAGCTAATCGCTTTCTGCCTCGTGTTTGTCCTCCAGTTCTCATCTGTCCGTTCCTTTTTCGCGACTCCGATCTAGAAGCTGTCTATCCAGACACTTCTCAGTCGGTCATGTGCTTCCACCGCTACGTCAGACTGTCGACGAATACACGAGTGGATGCCGGGCCTGTTCTGACATGTGACTGGAGGAAGTTCTGACATGTGACTGGAGGGCCTGTTCTGACATGTGACTGGAGGATGCCGGGCCTGTTCTGACATGTGACTGGAGGAAGTTCTGACATGTGACTGGAGGATGCCGGGCCTGTTCTGACATGTGACTGGAGGATGCCGGGCCTGTTCTGACATGTGACTGGAGGATGCCGGGCCTGTTCTGACATGTGACTGGAGGATGCCGGGCCTGTTCTGACATGTGACTGGAGGGCCTGTTCTGACATGTGACTGGAGGGCCTGTTCTGACATGTGACTGGAGGGCCTGTTCTGACATGTGACTGGAGGGCCTGTTCTGACATGTGACTGGAGGGCCTGTTCTGACATGTGACTGGAGGGCCTGTTCTGACATGTGACTGGAGGGCCTGTTCTGACATGTGACTGGAGGAAGGACAATGACCTATTCAGTTGGCAAGTTTGCTCGTGGTCTCTCTTCTCAGCTTTGCACAGTCCTCTGGAGTGGTTCTCATCTATTTTAGTGTTTGTACAGCGTAGCCATAGTCAAAGTTGGGGCTTCGTTGGGGCTTCGTTGGGGCTTCGGGCGTCGTTGCTGCGCTACGACTGACGTTCAGTCATGTTCGTTGTTCATTTTAACCCAGGCGGCGCCGAATCCTTCGTGCCATTCCCTGCCATCCCTCCACAGACTCCCTCGGTGCGTCCAACATCTGAAAGAGAAATGATAAATACTTAATCTCTTTCATCCGGGGTATTTTTTTCTGAGTCCCGATATTATTTTGACTTCCCCTCTGCCGCCTCTCGTGGGAGTCGTCTGTGTGCTCAACTAGAATCGATCGCGGGCTCTGAAAAGCCCTTCCGTCCCTCTCCGACGGCGCACTCGTCATACCTTCACCAGACCCACCACGCATGTGGAAATGGAGAGCGAGAGCGACAGACAGAGCGACAGACAGACAGACAGACAGACAGACAGACAGACAGACAGACAGACAGACAGACAGACAGACAGACAGACAGACAGACAGACAGACAGACAGACAGACAGACAGACAGACAGACAGACACAGACAGACAAACAGACAGACAGATGGAGAAAAATAGTGAGGGAGGGAGAGCGAGAGGAGGGAGAGAAGGGGATAAAGATAGAGAGTAGGAAGAACAGAGATAATGGTGGGATGAAATGAGAAAGGGAGGGTCGATGTACATAGGGAATGAGGCCAGTTTGATTTAAAGGAAGCATACATGACGGAATAATCTGTAGTAGGCTTAGTAAATAATATCGGTTGAACACATTTCTTTTCATCTCATATAGAATATTACAATTATCTATCTAGAGAACTCGATGCTGGAAGGCTTTGAAGGTGAGGTCCTTTCAAAACAATATTTATGAACATAAAGTGTCGAAATTTCGCAGAATCTGCTGATTTTCATTAAGAATTGGCCACCGGAGGAGGGTATGAATCTCATTCTTGCTTAGCCGCCAGCGGCGAAGAACATTTTCAGTGCATGTGATCATTCACAGTCCTGTCAATGCAACTGATGCTACCTTCATAAATAACGGAGCTGAATTCCGCGCAACTTCCTCGAAGGCAATTGAGATAGTAACGTAACAGCAAAAAGAGGCTCTTACCTCTGATTCAGCTTCACCTCCGCCTGCCACTGCTGATCAGATCAGTCTCAAATTGACACAAAATGACTCTGTGTCCTATATTACAGGAGCTCGAGGGCCAGAAAACTAATAATGGGATTCATTATCGACTGCAGCTGCTCTTCGCCAATGGTGAGCACCGGGTAATGCGTGCCGTACACCTACCCGTCTTAGGTGTGGCACCGGGTAATGCGTGCCGTACACCTACCCGTCTTAGGTGTGGCACCGGGTAATGCGTGCCGTACACCTACCCGTCTAAGGTGTGGCACCGGGTAATGCGTGCCGTACACCTACCCGTCTTAAATGTCCTCGTTTGCAGTGGCTCGTGCTGTGAATAATTACACTGAAAGCATGAGCGCAAAGCACTCTTACGATGCACGTGAACGCATTCTTAGCAGCCGTTAACAATGTTGAAAATAGAATGGTGCGAGTGAACGTCGGGTAAGTACGACGGTGAATGTAAGTGCGACGCGAACGTCGGCTCAGTCAGCCAACATATTCAGTGAAGAGGCAGTTGAGCAATATCTGGCGGGTTGGCCACCATGTGCATTATTATGATAACATCAGAAACATAACCCCCGTGATTATAAAGCACATAGTCGCAACGTACAGATTATACTGCCTCGTCACATATTGATATACACAATGTCATATATGCTGTCATCATCAGGATTATATCGCCATCAGAATTACACTGCTCCGTCAGGAATATACTGCCATCATCAGGGATATACTGCCATCACCAGGGTTATACCACTACCAAGGAGCTATCACCACTACTAGGACCATACCAGCACGATAGGACATTATACCACCGCCATGAGCAACATATTACCACCACCAGAAATATACCACCACAATTACCATCAGGAACTACCCCCATCACCTAGCATGCACTGCCGTGATGAGGAATACGAAGTAGAATAAGTACGACTGAAATTTTCTTTTGACGTTTTCCATCTGGCAGTTAACTATTTCATTCATCCTGGCAATGACAGTTCTGTCAAGTTCCCGATAGCTCTTCACCCGTATGTTGGCAAACCACAACCATGGACAACTGACACTAGATATAGCTTATTTTGAGTGCTAAACAGAGCTTGTTGCGTGAGCATACCACCACCCGATCCGTGAATTTCCGTTCCACGGCAGAAGTTTGACCGGGAGTTTCACGTGCCCACCAACATGGCCGCGCCGGTAACGCATCCCCAGCCTTGTCGGGCCAGTTGCCAACTGACCCCGACAGCCAGGGACTAGATGCGAGCTCATGAAGCGACTCGAACCCTGTCTTGTCAGGACAGGGGAGACCAATGTAGGCCAGCACTCTAACCAACTGAGCTATCGAGGTAGCATGGCAATTGTGAGCAACTGTTTTTAAAAGCGTGGTCTTGCAATGTAATGATGGGCGCATTTTTAGATGGTTCTGGGAAAAATGTTGTCTTCAATATTCATAGAGTGTTGGATTCTCGCTAAATGTCGCACATAAAGCTTGCGCTCTTCACTTACCTTCATTGCAATTTCGCCTTTTGAGTGAAATTAGTTCCAAACAGATTTGATTTGTCTCCCCTTCATAACTTCGAGAACGATAATGCACCCATGCAGGTACAACCTGCTAAGCGCGTGCATCCCTTGAGCGGCACCACTCGCCGCTCTGCTCGAAAAGCAATATTTGTCTCCTTTAGCAACAGCGTGACGTAGTTGTCTTTCGTTCGTCCAATCGCATCTAGTCGCGAAGAGTATCGTTTTCTGCCGGCAGTGGGAGGAGGACCATGAAGCTAACGCTGAGCTTCAGTGGTAGGAGAGGCTAAGTGACAGGTCTAACCCTTGGAGCATATCTGGCACACTCAAAAACAAAGCCAGTTGCGTGTAAAACCCCTTTTCGTTGCCTTTTCCATGACGGCTGTTCCACGGCTTGCACCGATGAACGACAGCCTGCCACAAACTGCGAGCGGCCATGCCTTGTGTGCCTGGTGGGCAACTGCGCCTTGTGTGCCTGTGTACCTGGTGGGCAACCATGCCTTGTGGGTAGCCATTCCTATCGAGTGGTCATACCTTGTGAGGGGCCATAACTTGTGAGCTACCATACCGTGCGAGGGGCCACACCATGTGAGGGTCCACACCCTGTCAGGGGCCACACCCTGTGAGGGGCCACACCCTGTGAGGGTTCACACCCTGTGAGGGTTCACACCTTGTGAGGGTTCACACCCTGTGAGGGGCCACATCCTGTGAGGGTTCACACCCTGTCAGGGGCCACACCCTGTGAGTGGCCACACCCTGTGAGGGTCCACACCCTGTCAGGGGCCACACCCTGTCAGGGGCCACACCCTGTGAGGGGCCACACCCTGTGAGGGTCCACACCCTGTGAGTGACCACATCCTGTGAGGGGCTACACCGTGTGAGGGGCCACACCGTGTGAGGGGCTACACCCTGTGAGGGTCCACACCTCTGTGCGGGGCCCACACCCTGTCAGGGGCCACACCCTGTGAGTGACCACACCCTGTGAGGGTCCACACCCTGTGAGTGACCACATCCTGTGAGGGGCTACACCCTGTGAGGGGCCACACCCTGTGAGGGCCACACCCTGTGAGTGACCACATCTGTGAGGGGCTACACCCTGTGGGGCCACACCTGTGAGGGACCACACCCTGTGAGGGGCCACACCCTGCCAGGGGCCACACCCTGTAGGGGCCACACCCTGTGAGGGGCCAAACCCTGTGAGGGGCCACACCCTGTGAGGGTCACACCCTGTGAGGGGCCACACCCTGTGAGGGGCCACACCCTGTGAGTGACCACATCCTGTGAGGGTCCACACCCTGTGAGTGACCACATCCTGTGAGGGGCCACACCGTGTGAGGGGCCACACCGTGTGAGGGGCCACACCCTGTGAGGGGCCACACCCTGTGAGGGGCCACACCCTGTGAGGGGCCACACCCTGTGAGGGGCCACACCGTGTGAGGGGCCACACCCTGTGAGGGGCCACACCCTGTGAGGGGCCACACCCTGTGAGGGTCCACACCCTGTGAGTGACCACATCCTGTGAGGGGCCACACCCTGTGAGGGGCCACACCGTGTGAGGGGCCACACCCTGTGAGGGTCCACACCCTGTGAGTGACCACATCCTGTGAGGGGCCACACCCTGTGAGGGGCCACACCGTGTGAGGGGCCACACCCTGTGAGGGGCCACACCCTGTGAGGGGCCACACCGTGTGAGGGGCCACACCCTGTGAGTGACCACATCCGTGTGAGGGTCCACACCCTGTGAGTGACCACACCGTGTGAGGGGCCACACCCTGTGAGTGACCACACCGTGTGAGGGGCCACACCCTGTGAGTGACCACACCGTGTGAGGGTCCACACCCTGTGAGTGACCACATCCTGTGAGGGGCCACACCCTGTGAGTGACCACACCGTGTGAGGGGCCACACCCTGTGAGTGACCACACCCGTGTGAGGGTCCACACCCTGTGAGTGACCACACCCTGTGAGGGTCCACACCCTGTGAGTGACCACACCGTGTGAGGGGCCACACCCTGTGAGTGACCACATCCTGTGAGGGGCCACACCCTGTGAGTGACCACACCGTGTGAGGGCCCACACCCTGTGAGACCTGTGAGGCCACACCCTGTGAGGGTCCACACCCTGTGAGTGACCACATCCTGTGAGGGGCCACACCCTGTGAGTGACCACACCGTGTGAGGGGCCACACCCTGTGAGGTGACCACACCGTGTGAGGGTCCACACCCTGTGAGTGACCACATCCTGTGAGGGGCTACACCCTGTGAGTGGCCACACCGTGTGAGGGGCCACACCCTGTGGGGCCACACCCTGTGAGTGACCACATCCTGTGAGGGGCTACACCCTGTGAGGGTCCACACCGTGTGAGGGGCTACACCCTGTGAGGGGCCACACCCTGTGAGTGACCACATCCTGTGAGGGGCTACACCCTGTGAGGGGCCACACCGTGTGAGGGGCCACACCCTGTGAGGGGCCACACCCTGTGAGGGGCCACACCCTGTGAGTGACCACATCCTGTGAGGGGCCACACCCTGTGAGGGGCCACACCGTGTGAGGGGCTACACCCTGTGAGGGGCCACACCGTGTGAGGGTCCACACCCTGTGAGTGACCACATCCTGTGAGGGGCTACACCCTGTGAGGGGCCACACCGTGTGAGGGGCTACACCCTGTGAGGGGCCACACCCTGTGAGGGGCCACACCGTGTGAGGGTCCACACCGTGTGAGGGGCCACACCCTGTGAGGGGCCACACCTGTGAGGGGCCACACCCTGTGAGGGCCACACCCTGTGAGTGACCACATCCTGTGAGGGGCCACACCCTGTGAGGGGCCACACCGTGTGAGGGGCCACACCCTGTGAGGGGCCACACCCTGTGAGTGACCACACCCTGTGAGGGGCCACACCCTGTGAGGGGCCACACCGTGTGAGGGGCTACACCCTGTGGGGCCACACCTGTGAGGGGCCACACCGTGTGAGTGACCACACCCTGTGAGGGGCCACACCCTGTGAGGGGCCACACCGTGTGAGGGGCCACACCCTGTGAGGGGCCACACCCTGTGAGGGGCCACACCCTGTGAGGGGCCACACCCTGTGAGGGGCCACACCGTGTGAGGGGCCACACCGTGTGAGGGGCCACACCCTGTGAGGGTCCACACCCTGTGAGGGGCCACACCCTGTGGCCACAGGGGCCACACCTGTGAGGGGCCACACCCTGTGAGTGACCACATCCTGTGAGGGGCTACACCCTGTGAGGGGCCACACCCTGTGAGGGGCCACACCCTGTGAGGGGCCACACCCTGTGAGGGACCACACCCTGTGAGGGGCCACACCCTGTGAGGGGCCACACCCTGTGAGGGGCCACACCCTGTGAGGGGCCACACCCTGTGAGGGGCCACACCCTGTGAGGGGCCACACCGTGTGAGGGGCTACACCCTGTGAGGGGCCACACCGTGTGAGGGGCCACACCCTGTGAGGGGCCACATCCTGTGAGTGACCACATCCTGTGAGGCCACACGTGGGCCACACCGTGTGAGGGGCCACACCGTGTGAGGGGCTACACCCTGTGAGGGGCCACACCGTGTGAGGGGCTACACCGTGTGAGGGGCCACACCTGTATGTGAGGGGCTACACCGTGTGAGGGGCTACACCGTGTGAGGGGCCACACCCTGTGAGGGGCCACACCCTGTGAGGGGCCACACCGTGTGAGGGGCCACACCGTGTGAGGGTCCACACCCTGTGAGTGACCACATCCTGTGAGGGGCTACACCCTGTGAGGGGCCACACCCTGTGAGTGACCACATCCTGTGAGGGGCTACACCGTGTGAGGGTCCACACCCTGTGAGGGTCCACATCCTGTGAGTGACCACATCCTGTGAGGGGCCACACCGTGTGAGGGGCCACACCGTGTGAGGGGCTACACCCTGTGAGGGGCCACACCGTGTGAGGGGCCACACCGTGTGAGGGGCCACACCGTGTGAGGGGCCACACCGTGTGAGGGGCCACACCGTGTGAGGGGCCACACCCTGTGAGGGGCCACACCCTGTGAGGGGCCACACCGTGTGAGGGGCCACACCCTGTGAGGGGCTACACCCTGTGAGGGGCCACACCGTGTGAGGGGCCACACCCTGTGAGGGGCCACACCGTGTGAGGGGCCACACCCTGTGAGGGGCCACACCCTGTGAGTGACCACACCCTGTGAGGGGCCACACCGTGTGAGGGGCCACACCCTGTGAGGGGCCACACCCTGTGAGGGGCCACACCCTGTCAGCAGGCGCACGTCAGCAGCGTCCATGTCTTGTGAGCCGGCGGCCGGCCTGCACGGAGGGAGCCACTGACCACCGCGAGGATGCGATCGCCGGCTGGTGAGAGCACTACCGTACTCACTGGTGTCCCTGACCTCCGGTTAACGGCCACCACAGCTATTTTCGCGCACGTATTCTGGAAAGATTTCAACAGTTACAGAAAGGAATTGCATAGAAAGCCACGGTTTTGGATCATTAGGCTTAGCCGACATCTCTCCCAGGCGCCCGACCGCCAGTCCAAACTTGTCAGCCAGATGTCTGCACCAGTGGGCACCAAAACATCTTCAATCTTCTTCTGCATATAAAAATGTCCCCAGCCAGAGATTTAGGGCGGCCAAGGGCTCACTGGAAAAGCCGCTCTAAGCCGACCGAGTTACGATTGTAGTGTCAGATTTGCTGGAAGCAGACGCCGGTCGGTCGTGTGGTCCACCCATGTCGCTCAGAAGCTGCGACACGTAGCTGGCCGCGATAAACCGAAACTTTGGTAGATATATCATACCGAGATCGGTAGATACATCATACCGAGATCGGAGCATATTCGTGCCATCTGTCACTGCGGAATACTTGGACATCTTGAATGCCTTAATTTGTGCATGGGAGATGGTGTACTCCGGCTTCTATTCGAAACTGCATATTTGGTTGCACAGGGACACACTATCGATAGTTCGCCATCTATATGAAGAATCGTTCGCATCCAATGACTACGCATTTCGTTTCCAGGAGCGCGACAGGAGCAGGACATATTCGTTCGGCTCATCGATTCTGTCACAAAACAAGTGAGTATCCACAAGACTGGCTTTGTGCTGCTATGCATGCTCAATGATTGACATTTAAGCCAGTCGTTCCCTGTGCAGATCATAAATGTCATTTTGCCAGTGCAACGCCTTCCTTCACCACCCTCCCGGCCCCGAGCTAACGGCCAGTCGGATTTTCAAGGTTACCACGGAATGTTCCTTGTCACAGTGACGCAGTAGCACTAAATGTCATACAACTGTATACCGATTCCCTTTCATTTTGTCAATTACTCTGCTATTCCTCGGCTTCCCGCTTAACCACACAACTCTAGGATACAGAGAGAAAGGCGCCGCACCACCATCGCACCGCACCACCTTGCAACGTCTGAGGCGTTCAACAGCCGTAGTCAGACTAGACACCGCACCACCTTGCAACGTCTGAGGCGTTCAACAGCCGTAGTCAGACTAGACACCGCACCACCTTGCAACGTCTGAGGCGTTCAACAGCCGTAGTCAGACTAGACACCGCACCACCTTGCAACGTCTGAGGCGTTCAACAGCCGTAGTCAGACTAGACACCGCACCACCTTGCGACGTCTGAGGCGTTCAACAGCCGTAGTCAGACTAGACACCGCACCACCTTGCAACGTCTGAGGCGTTCAACAGCCGTAGTCAGACTAGACACCGCACCACCTTGCAACGTCTGAGGCGTTCAACAGCCGTAGTCAGACTAGACACCGCACCACCTTGCAACGTCTGAGGCGTTCAACAGCCGTAGTCAGACTAGACATGTTGCCGACATGTGATGTGCTGTCGGCAGGACAGACAGGGTAGACCGGGTGCCATGTGATGTGTTGGCGACAGGGCAGTAAGGCAGACAGAGCAACACATGGTGCATTGCCTACAAGGCAACAGGGCAGACAGGGCGGCATGTGATGCGTTGCTGACAGGGCAACAGGGCAGACAGGGTAGCATGTGATGCGTTGCTGACAGGGCAACAGGGCAGACAGGGCGGCATGTGATGCGTTGCTGACAGGGCAACAGGGCAGACAGGGCGGCATGTGATGCGTTGCTGACAGGGCAACAGGGCAGACAGGGCGGCATGTGATGCGTTGCTGACAGGGCAACAGGGCAGACAGGGCGGCATGTGATGCGTTGCCGACAGGCCAACAAGGCAGGCAGGGTAGCATGTGATGCGTTGCCGACATGACAGACAGAAAGGCGTGTGATGTTTCGCGATGTTGCACACATCCGCAAATCCCAATCACTCTGGCCGGATAATTAGTTGGCACAAAATTATCGAGTTTGCACGCTTCCCGTTTGCCAGTCAATTATCAAGAACCGATCCAACCAGCCGCTGATCTGCCGAACTAGCGGCACCCTCCCGTGGCGAGTGGTCGGACGCCCGGCGATGACCTCTGGCCCGCGGCTGTCAGCAAAGTCCAGCCAGACCAGTCGAGCACGGCCACTCGCCGTTTGTCTGTGCGGTGGTCATCGGGACGGACAAAAGTCACACCGCGTCCCGCTGGGACCGTCCGGCGGCACCAATGGAGCCATCAGATGACCACGTGGTGCGGATTACGCGCGCTTTTGTCATCGGCGCCCGCGACGCACGCCTTTGTTTCCGGGCGATAAGCGGCCGAACCGACGATTACGCCGCCAACACCGGAACGAATATCCGGTAAGCCCCCGCTCAGGTCACGTGCGGGTCACGTGCCCGGCGAGGGGCGTCCGTGACGGAGCTGGTAGGGCCGTACCTAATCGGCTAAAACAAACAGCGTCACGGCGGCGGCCCCCAGCCGCCGAGCGATTGAGAGGGGGCGTTCTGTGGGGGTCGCGTGCCACTCCCGGCCGGCAATGTCTGCGCAAACACGTCGGCCGTGTACGCCTTTTGTGCCGGCAAATGTCTGTTTGAAGACCCGGGAATCCGGCCGCTGGGACGGCTCGGACCGCAAAAGATATATCTGATTAGTCGGACAGCGGCGAGAACAACCCGACGTCAGCGTTTCCATAAGGCATCGGGTCTATTTAAATGACTCGGGCTGAAAATGTGCCGCAGTTAGCATCTTAATTGGCCCAATAAAGTTAATTATTATGGTTGGTTTCTCTGAATTCAAGGATCTCAAATTAAAATTATGGTGAGAGGTGGTCGGATTAATCCACAGGGAGAAGATATGATTATTCGCGAAAACGAAGAACGTTGCATCACATTGGTCTAGGTCAGTTGTGTCGCACCCGAACGGATACACTGGCTCCTCCAGGAACACGGAGCTATAGCGATATTTGTGGCGTTCATAATTATGCATAGCCCATACAAGAAAGCGTTGCAAACACAAATCAAACTTATAGATAACGACTCATAACACCTTCGGTCTATCCTGCTCATTTTGTTTATAAAACACTCTTTCCTGCCTCCCCCAAGACAAATGCATTGTGTAGTACACATTACACCTTGCTATGCACTTTCTATAGCTTGCTCCTCTCGAGACCGCCATGCCCCCTGCGGGTGAGAACGCCTGCTCCAGGGAGGCCGACATCAACTATCGCCCTTGTTCGGGTGCCTAAGCCAACAGCAACACTGCCTGGACTATCGTAGTTTTTTGGGGAGCGGGTTGAAAAAAAGTTCTTTTCCGTAATTGCTTTCCCATTCGAAGTATTATTTTGGCAACCCCTTTCACTAGCATGTACTGTGACGTTATTTGGATTTGCGAACTTATCGTTCTTTTTTGGTCTGCAGAGGGTATTACAGCACATACTTTTTCGCTCACAGGTATATGAGGACACAAACTCGTGTTCGCTTATCCATGGGTGATGGAGTTTAAAAATACAATGCACAAAAAGCAACCGAAGATCAGTGCGCAGCATTGAAGGCAGACCACATACGTCATCCCTCCCCTGTCACGTTGCCTGCGGGCCGGGAACGTTGTATGCTCAGGGCGGACTACCTCACCATCTTGTCTCCGGAGCGTCAGTGGAGCACAATGTGGTCCGAGTTGTGAGCTGATGACAATGTGGTCAGAGTTGTGAGCTGATGACACAATGGGGTCCGAGTTGTGAACTGATGACACAATGGGGTCCGAGTTGTGAGCTGGTGACACAATGGGGTCCGAGTTGTGAGCTGATGACACAATGTGGTCCAAGTTGTGAGCTGATGACACAATGTGGTTCGAGTTGTGAGCTGATGACACAATGGGGTCCGAGTTGTGAACTGATGACACAATGGGGTCCGAGTTGTGAGCTGATGACACAATGTGGTCCAAGTTGTGAGCTGATGACACAATGGGTCCGAGTTGTGAACTGATGACACAATGGGTCCGAGTTGTGAGCTGATGACACAATGGGGTCCGAGTTGTGAACTGATGACACAATGGGGTCCGAGTTGTGAGCTGATGACACAATGGGGTCCGAGTTGTGAGCTGATGATACAATGGGTCCGAGTTGTGAGCTGATGACACAATGGGTCCGAGTTGTGAGCTGATAACACAATGGGTCCGAGTTGTGAGCTGATGACACAATGGGTCCGAGTTGTGAACTGATGACACAATGGGGTTCGAGTTGTGAACTGATGACACAATGGGTCCGAGTTGTGAGCTGATGACACAATGGGTCCGAGTTGTGAGCTGATGACAATGGGGTCCGAGTTGTGAACTGATGACACAATGGGGTCCGAGTTGTGAGCTGATGACACAATGGGGTCAGAGTTGTGAGCTGATGACACAATGGGGTCCAAGTTGTGAGCTGATGACACAATGGGGTCCGAGTTGTGAGCTGATGACACAATGGGGTTCGAGTTGTGAGCTGATGACACAATGGGTCCGAGTTGTGAGCTGATGACACAATGGGGTCCGAGTTGTGGGCTGATGACACAATGGGGTTCGAGTTGTGAGCTGATGACACAATGGGGTCCGAGTCGGCACCCGGCTAAGTGCGGGGCATGTTCTGCACCGCCATATGCACTGCATAGGCTGGACACAGCCAACAGCCTGGCTCTGAGGTGGTGTTCAGCAAAGCACTTGACGTGGCAGTCCAGTATAACACTTGACGCAGCAGTCCAGTATAACACTTGACGTGGCAGTCCAGCATAGCACCTGGTGGGACAGTCCAGTATAACACTTGACGTGGCAGTCCAGCATAGCACCTGGTGTGGCAGTCCAGTATTGCACCTGGTGTGGCATGTAGTGCCGCTGAATGTGGCACCTGCATGTCAGTTTAGTATGGCACCTGCATGTCAGCTTAGTATGGCACCTGCATGTCAGCTTAGTATGGCACCTGCATGTCAGCTTAGTATGGCACCGAGCGGCTGGTCGCGCCTGGTGCTCCACCAGCGCGGTAGCTTGGTGGGTGTCTGCTGTGGTGCCTGGTGCTCCACCAGCGCGGTAGCTTGGTGGGTGTCTGCTGTGGTGCCTGGTGCTCCACCAGCGCGGTAGCTTGGTGGGTGTCTGCTGTGGTGCCTGGTGCTCCACCGCGCGTAGCTTGTGGGGTCTGTTGGTGCTGGTGCCACCAGCGCGTGGTGGGTTCGCTTGGTGCTGGTGCTCCACCGGCGGTAGCTTGAGATGCTGTAGGTGCCTGGTGTCCATGGGGTGCTTGTGACGTGTTGTTGGTGCTGGTGTCACGGGGTAGCTTGTGACGTTTGTGTGGTGCCTGTGTCACCGCGCTAGCTTGTGGGTGTCTGCTGTAGTGCTGTGTCCACGCGCGGAGCTTGTGGGTGTCTGCTGGTGCTGGTGTCCCCGCGCGGTAGCTTTGACTGCCTGCTGCGGTGCCTGGTGCTCCACCAGCGCGGTAGCTTGTGGGTCTCTGCTGCGGTGCCTGGTGCTCCACCAGCGCGGTAGCTTGGTGGGTGTCTGCTGTGGTGCCTGGTGCTCCACCAGCGCGGTAGCTTGGTGGGTGTCTGCTGTGGTGCCTGGTGCTCCACCAGCGCGGTAGCTTGGTAAGGTGCCTGCTGCGGTGCCTGGTGCTCCACCAGCGCGGTAGCTTGGCGAGATGCCTGCTGCGGCGTCTGCCTGCCAACGTGACCGAGGACGGGGCTGAGCTTCGACAGTAAGGCCTGCTCGGGTTGACCCGCACACGACCGAGGACGGGGCTGAGCTTCGACAGTAAGGCCTGCTCGATTGACCCGCACCAGCTGGACGGGGCCGGTCCGAACCTGTCGGACTGGCCCTGCCAGCTGAGCTGAGCGGACCAGGACCTGTCGGGATGTTCGCTCCGCGCCAGTTGGACTAGTCGGGCCAGGAGTTGTCGGGTTTGTCTCACCAGCTGAACTGGGCGGACCAGGACCTGTCGGGCTGACCCCCACCAGCTGTACGGGGCGGGCCCGGACTTGCCCGACTGCGGGTGCGCACGAGGCGAACAAAGAGGAACCTCCGCCACCATTCTATCTGGTTTTCCAGATTACGCCGAAAAAATAGAGGCATCACCGGCGCCGATATGCATTACAAAGGGGCTGGCGGCACCCCTGCGCGCCGCGCGCCGCCCTGTCGTCCCCGTCGGCTTGTCGTTAGTCCGTCAAACGCCCCGCCGCCGTATGGTGGCAGACGTCGACCGCCACTGTATGGCGGGTATATCGCCACCGTATGGTGGGCCGACCGCCACTGTATGGCGGGTCGACCGCCACTGTATGGCGGGTCGACCGCCACTGTATGGCGGGTCGACCGCCACTGTATGGCGGGCCGACCGCCACTGTATGGCGGTCCGACCGCCACTTTATGGCGGGTCCGACCGCCACTGCATGACGGGTCCACCGCCACTGTATGGCGGGCCGACCGTCACTGTATGGCGGGCCGACCGCCACTGTATGGCGGTCCGACCGCCACTTTATGGCGGGTCCGACCGCCACTGCATGACGGGTCGACCGCCACTGTATGGCGGGCCGACCGTCACTGTATGGCGGGTCGACCGTCACTGTATGGTGGGCCGACCACCACTGTATGGTGGGCCGACCGCCACCGTATGGCGGGTCCAACCGCCACTGTATGGCGGGTCGACCGCCACTGTATGGTGGGCCGACCGCCAATGTATGGCGGGTCCACCGCCACTGTATGGCGGGTCGACCGCCACTGTATGGTGGGCCGACCGCCACTGTATGGTGGGCCGACCGCCACTGTATGGTGGGCCGACCGCCACTGTATGGCGTGTCGACCGCCACTGTATGGCGTGTCGACCGCCACTGTATGGCGGGCCGACCGCCACTGTATGGCGGGCCGACCGTCACTGTATGGTGGGCCGACCGCCACTGTATGGTTGGCCGACCGCCACTACATGGTAGTTGATGCCGACCGCTACTGTATGGTGGCTGACACCGGTGTCGATCGTATTTGTACATTGTATCGCATGGGACGTTGCTTTAAGCTGAATGAAGAAAAATGTGTAATTGACTAAAACATGGCAAGATTGCCACGACGCGCTATAAGCAAAAATTTTGAGGACATGAATTGCACCGAAGTGTTCACACTTCATAATCAACCACATGCATCAGCAAACCTTTTCGAATCTGCTTATACGCCGAGAGCTTGGCACTCTCGAATACATCATATGCACAGCCAGCGCGTGGGCAGCACACGAGCGCACACCGAGGAACATCCCACTGAATGTAGCCAGAACATGTGCACAAATGTATTTAAATTTGTAAAATGCTTAACCCAAATGTGTCACTGGTGCTTTTTTTGCTTCTTGTTTTCATCAGCAACTGAACAAAGCCTGTGTGAACCCTGACCCGATCATACGATCGGAAAATTCCAGCTCAATGACATAATTCAAACCGAAAGTTCAGTGTGCCATCAATGTTGCTACCAGATCGCCCTGTTGCTGCACTACCGGCCTTTTTTCGGGCGAGTTGCCAGATGATCTTGCCAGTCGGGGTCCACATGCGAGCGAGTGTAGGGACTCGAAACCTCTCTTGCCGGCACAGGGGGACCAGAGAAAACCAGCGCTAAGCCACCTCATCAAAGGGAGATATGCAGTGAAATGTATGTCTTAGAACAACGAAGCCAAGGTTGACTGAGCAATACCGTTCTCTTTAATATGCGACAGGGCAATTTTCATTGCATACAGTTCAGCTGAGAAAACGGTGGTGAAGTGAAGTCTCGTGCCGAAGCGGATGTTCCGGCCCACAGCGGCTGCACCAGCCTTCTCGCCGTGACCAGAGCCGTCGGTGCAAAAAAAAAAAAAAATTATGTACACGTTTGTACTTCATCAAAAACGCTCTGACGTCGTATTCCGTAGTCTGGGACTTGTTGAAGTGAATAAAATATTCGATCAGTAGTACGTTGCAAAGCCAGAATGGAAACAACTGAGTTTTTGTTTGCACGCACTGGACAGAGATGGCATTCCGAGAGTTGCGGCGGCCGACTCAGCGAGCTTTGACACAGTTTTCATAGGTCTCAGAAGGTGTCTGCCTTGGCTTGGAATCCGACCCGCTCTGAACGCAGAAAATCCTGGATCATATGGTGTGCTCTTGACCTGATACATGTATCGTATTAAGGAAAGCATTTTGAGGTCTGATCAGGATGGAAGGTTGAGATCCACGCGCGAAGTGGATACCGGGGTGGTTCCAATTGTGCCTAATATAACACGGAGGCACGACAATACCGGGGTGGTTCCAATTGTGCCTGATATAACACGGAGGCGCGACAATACCGGGGTGGTTCCAATTGTGCCTGATATAACACGGAGGCACGACAATACCGGGGTGGTTCCAATTGTGCCTAATATAACACGGAGGCACGACAATACCGGGGTGGTTCCAATTGTGCCTGATATAACACGGAGGCACGACAATACCGGGGTGGTTCCAATTGTGCCTAATATAACACGGAGGCACGACAATACCGGGGTGGTTCCAATTGTGCCTGATATAACACGGAGGCGCGACAATACCGGGGTGGTTCCAATTGTGCCTGATATAACACGGAGGCGCGACAATACCGGGGTGGTTCCAATTGTGCCTAATATAACACGGAGGCACGACAATACCGGGGTGGTTCCAATTGTGCCTGATATAACACGGAGGCACGACAATACCGGGGTGGTTCCAATTGTGCCTGATATAACACGGAGGCGCGACAATACCGGGGTGGTTCCAATTGTGCCTGATATAACACGGAGGCGCGACAATACCGGGGTGGTTCCAATTGTGCCTGATATAACACGGAGGCGCGACAATACCGGGGTGGTTCCAATTGTGCCTGATATAACACGGAGGCGCGACAATACCGGGGTGGTTCCAATTGTGCCTAATATAACACGGAGGCGCGACAATACCGGGGTGGTTCCAATTGTGCCTAATATAACACGGAGGCACGACAATACCGGGGTGGTTCCAATTGTGCCTGATATAACACGGAGGCGCGACAACTGGATTGCTTCGAGGCATTTTGCTGGAGATGGTGCTGTCCTTGAAAAATGAAGGAGTTGTATTCCAATACGAATTTAATTAGCCCGATACAAAGCGTTGCAAGATATATTTTCAATCGGCATCCCAGGGTCGTCCTGTAAAGCATTTAAAAACATTCAATCGTAACAAACAACGGCTTCTTTGTGTCACAGTGTCCGAGTGCCAGAGTGCCAAAACATGATACTCATGACAATGGTATTCACAAGAATGAAACGTCTTTTTCTCGTTAGTTTCTTTGAAAACGATGACTATTTTTCTTGGTGCTCATTTCACTGCACCTCTGGGTGAGTAGCGAAGACGACGGTTGTGCTTCAAAATCAGCACAGACTTGCTTTTCCCGTGTATTACTCAAATGACGAGGCTTGGAACTGGTAACCAGCGAGGACCATGGAATCATTTATTCAGTTATTCAATAGTTCCTCTCGGCTGGGCATCTCTCCGCCGTAAGCCATCCAATCATGCGCGCCGCGGATGTAGCTTGTCGCTAATCAATTACACGCAAAACCTAACAGTCGCCATCCAATTACAGTCGCTCGCCCGGTGGCCGTGTGTGTCTGAGGCTGCCTGTCAATGTGTGTGTGTGTGTGTGTGTGTGTGTGTGTGTGTGTATGTGCGCGCGCGCGTCTGTGAGGCTGTGAGCCTGAGAGCCCATCTCCCGTGCGGATGGGGTCTTTCCGGCCGATATCCCCCTGGAAAGCCTGTGATCCCTCGGTAATACAGGGGCTGACAATTCGCCTCCGGCACCCGGCTGCCACAATACAGATTTAAATGAGTGTTTGTTAATCGTCGGCCACCATCTGTGGGCCGCTGTCCGGGACTACCGAATCACGTCAACTAGGAAACTGTCAGCTCGCGTCCACCTGTCGACTGTCAGCTCGCGTCCACCTGTCGACTGTCAGATCACGTCCACCTGTCGGCTGTCAGATCACGTCCACCTGTCGGCTGTCAGATCACGTCCACCTGTCGACTGTCAGCTCGCGTCCACCTGTCGACTGTCAGATCACGTCCACCTGTCGGCTGTCAGATCACGTCCACCTGTCGGCTGTCAGCTCGCGTCCACCTGTCGACTGTCAGATCACGTCCACCTGTCGACTGTCAGATTATGTCCACACATCCACCTGTCCAATTTCAGACCATGCCCACCTGTCCACTATCAGATGACGTACCCATGTCTAATGTCAGATTACGTCCATGTGTCCACAGTCAGATCACGTCCATCCGTCCGCTGTCGATCGCATGAATTGTGGGCTGTCAGATTATGTCTAGCTGTGGAATATCAAACCAATTCAGCTGTGGACTACCAGACCAGCTTGCTTTGAGACTGTCCTAACAGCCCGATCACGTTCATCTGCGGAGTTTGTGGATCACCCGATCACGTCCATCTGCGGAGTGTGCGGACCACCCGATCACGTCCATCTGCGGAGCGGTCGGACCACCCGATCACGTCCATCTGCGGAGTCTGCGGACCACCCGATCACGTCCATCTGCGGAGTGGTCGGACCACCCGATCACGTCCATCTGCGGAGTGGTCGGACCACCCGATCACGTCCATCTGCGGAGTGTGCGGACCACCCGATCACGTCCATCTGCGGAGTGTACGGACCACCCGATCACGTCCATCTGCGGAGAGTGCGGACCACCCGATCACGTCCATCTGCGGAGTTTGGGGATCACCCGATCACATCCATCTGCGGAGTGTGCGGACCACCCGATCACGTCCATCTGCGGAGTGGTCAGATCACCCGATCACGTCCATCTGCGGAGTCTGCGGACCGCGGGCTGGACGTCAGCCACCGATTGCAGTACAAGAAATAGCAGGCAATCGCCACTCGGGCGGCGCGTCCAACCAATAAAGATGGCCGATAGAGGGGGAAGCAACGGCCCGCGACGAGATGAGGCCATCTGCTGGCTGGAAACACGGCCGGCGGCTCAGTCAGCCGCAGCTCAGTTATCCACCTGCCGGACGGCTAGGTCTATGTTGCTGGTAGGTTCAACAAATTCAATTCCCTCATTTCAGTAAACGTTTGGTGGTCTGGCAGGATGCTATATTACGGGCATGATGTCAGAATTGCAACCGATCTAGGTGCCCCACCACCTCAACTGGACAGCCGATCTAGGTGCCCCACCACCTCAACTGGAAGGTCTAGGTGCCCCACCACCTCAACTGGACAGCCGATCTAGGTGCCCCACCACCTCAACTGGACAACCGATCTAGGTGCCCCACCACCTCAACTGGACAGCCGATCTAGGTGCCCCACCACCTCAACTGGACAGCCGATCTAGGTGCCCCACCACCTCAACTGGACAGCCGATCTAGGTGCCCCACCACCTCAACTGGACAGCCGATCTAGGTGCCCCACCACCTCAACTGGACAGCCGATCTAGGTGCCCCACCACCTCAACTGGACAGAAGTGGCATTTTCCAAGTCATTTTCACGGCTTGCCATATTTCAATCTCTAACCTATGTATTTCTTCTGATGAATCGCATGACAACAACTTTCTCTTCCTGATTCAGCTCCTGGCGGAGGAGGTCCGTCAGATGGGTGCGTAGGTGCTCCTTGAGTAATGTTTTGTGTCTTACTGGCGATGCAATTCCTGAACGTGACAGCTCATGACAGCCACTATCGCCGCCTCCGCCTCTTACAGCCCCTGACAGTCCCTGCCGGCGACGGCGCTCCCGACACCCCCGACAGCCCCTACCGTCGCTACCCCCTCCCTCCCCCCTGACAGCCACTACCGCCGCTGCCGCCCTTGACAGCCTCTACCGCCGCTGCCGTCCCCAACAGCTCTTCCACCGCTGCCGTCCCTGACATCCCTTGGCAGCCCCTACCGCCACTTCCACCCCTGACGGCCTCTACCGCCGCTCCCGCCCCTGACAGCCCTACCGTCGCCTCTGCGGCCCCTGGCAGCACCTGCCACCGCTGTAATCACAGTCTGATGGTCCGCATTGATATTCCACTAAAATTGACTTCCATCTTGTCGCAGGCGATCATCTACGAAGGCCAGGACAAAAATCCGGAGATGTGCCGAGTGCTGCTGACCCACGAAGTCATGTGCAGGTATGTTCTCAACGGTCATCCACACGAAATACACTCATTGCGCAGGCGTTATTCACCGTCGTGTAAATGAAACGTTGGTGTGGTTTGCCAGATGCCACAATTTGTACCCCGATAAACCGCATTCGCTTTGTTTTCAACCCGCTACCGTCATATAGGCCTCCTGCCGTTTCGGCAGGTTCATTTAAATCAACATTCTGCACTGCACCCGTGATGTCATTGAAAGCCCAAATCATTTATGCGGTAAATCTCCCCAATCGTTCTCTCAAAGCTGTTACTTGAAGCATCTGAGTATCCTGCCGGGAGTTTGTCATGCTGTTGATGTGTGTAGCGGTAGTGATCCAGTGTCGGCATTGCTAGCTGCGAGACTCAGTCACGTTTGGTTGGTCTCTGCCGTTGTGATGTAGATGGCACAGCGGAAGATCGGTTTCCTGATACATTTGACGTTATGGCATAAGAACAAGTCAGTTCCCATCGGTGTGAGATGAACAAGGGGGCAACAAGCCAGTGCGTATTGTCTTGTACTATAATTATTTGGTCCTCGACTCACTCACCCACTGCTTACCATACGGCGTCGCTAACCTTCCATGCTGATTTGTCGCGGGCGACTCGTAATACCCCAGGCTGTGGGATTCCAACCCACGATCCTGCAATCCTGAGTCGAGTAGCCTACCCACTGCACTGTTACGATCCCTGTGTCGGACTCCATGAAAACGCAAAGAAGATCGGTATCATGTGTGGAGCATATTACATATGTTACCGGCTAGGTAATGGTGAAGTCCAAGGGTACTGCGCTATGGAGAATTGATGCATTCGCGATATCGGATGCTGTGGGCCCCTAGAAGTCCTCTGTAGGTACGTTTGGGGAAGTGGTTACTTAGGGAGTGTAATTAGGACATCTGCACTTCATCCACACAATCTTAGTGGCGCAGTCTCATAGCCGTCTAGTAGTGGTGACTGGATTACACAGCATTGGCACGGACTCAGCTCGTGGTCACCTGAGACGGGAACCTCCCTGGCCTATGGTTTTCGAGACTGGTGGCTACCTGTTGGTTCGGTTATCCGTACTGGAGCATTCTCGACTCGTGGCTGGCATCACAGGGCCTACGCTAGGCACCTCATTGATTAGCAAAGCCTTCCCGGACCTCAGCTATCTAGACCGACACTAGACTATCACCTGCTTCAACCTTGGTTAGCTGGACTAACACCTCCCGGACTTTGATGCCTGGGACGACCGTGATACCATGATAACCTCCCCTACCTGAAACTGGCACCTCCCGGTGCTGTATCAGACACCTTCAGAGACGCTGACGAAATGGACCGACATATCGTCAGACCCCGGCTGTCTGGTAGGATCGTGTCGTCACACACCAGCACCAGCACCATCACCAGCACCAGTCAAAGCCAGCTGAGGCTGGCGGCGCGGCTGGCGGCTGTGGCTGGCGGCTGTGGCTGTGGCTGGCGGCTGTGGCTGGCGGCTGTGGCTGGCGGCTGTGGCTGGCGGCTGTGGCTGGCGGATGTGGCTGGCGGATGTGGCTGGCGGCTGTGGCTGTCGGCACGGCTGGCAGACGCGCCGGCGAGCGCCCCACTTGCCGGCTCGGCCGTGCGTGCACATGATAATGACGCCACAAAGCCGCTCCCCAGCCAGGAAAAATGGAGCCACCAGCCGTAACTGTGCCAACAAAGCAGTCATTTTAAAGAGCGGCCACCCTCAGAGCACCCCTCCGTTCACCTGTTAGACTGCGGCATAGACGCACAGATGGGTCTGCGTGGCCCCGCAAAGACTCATCCCCATCAGGATGCCGTTCCCAATACGAACCGAACAGTTATTTTATATTGCTCCGCACAGGAGCTTTTACGGAGCGATCTCCCTGTCGATTTGCTGCGTCTTCAGAACCTGTTTGTTGTCAGATAATTCGATTGGCGAGCATTGGCCGAACGAACTGCGAAAACATGGCCTACCGTTAATTTCATTTCCATCCTGCTATCTTGCTCACAAGCTCCAGCCGAGCCAAACTCTTCCTCATTTACGTTTCTTGTATAATATCTAGTGTTTTTGTTGTCTTCAGAAATGTGTAGCATGACACGAAGTTGTTAAAATCACTAGATGTTTTAATAACAATATTTGAAACCGCCTTTTCTTCCAAATATACACTGTTGCAAATGCGCAGCAGGTACGAGGCCATTTGTTGTTCATCACGAGCGAAAACCGATGGTGCATTACGCATGGAAACGCAGATAATTATCTGACCTAGCAATGATAGCAGCTGCACGCTCGTTTTGTGCAAGTCATCACTGGAGCATATTTCTGAGATTCGGGTATATACTGATAGTGTTGCCGTTGGTCCTGAGCAATCATCGGATTGGGAAATTGCAGCTTAACGGCATTAATTTAATCGAGGGATTATAATGCCACCAATGCATCGATGCAGTTCCTGTGCAACCGACACCAACTCCACTCAGTTGCTCACTGGACTCATCCGGTCATATAATGAGAGCCTTGCAGGAATTGAACCCACACCCTGCACGTTCTGCATGTATGTTGATCTACGACTGAGCGATCCCATACTCCTGGCCTGCGACACCATGGTACACACGCATGACTGCGTCCGAGATGGTGCTACATTTGTCCGTGTCGTGTTTCAGCCGTTGCTGTGACAAGAAGAGCTGTGGTAACCGAAACGAAACGCCGTCAGACCCGGTCATCATAGACAGGTGAGTGACCATTGGCGGTGCGACCTCGCGCCCCAGCTGCACGTACGCGACAGCTGTCGACCGGTGGTAGGCAGGCCAACAACCGCAGTCCGCTGTGACTTGTGGATGTCGACCCCACCAGCGCTCCGCAACGTCTTCAACAGGATTCTCAGCCGGGATAGCTTTCCCTGGGGAACGCGGCACTCTCAGGATGGCGGCACCGCATAGCAAAGGCAATGAAGGTGTAACACGTGCTGCACAATACTTTCGGAAAGAAGGCTGGATATATGCTCCATGAATGAAAATGAACCGAGGAGGGTTGTAACCGATGTTCTTGGTAACCGACACCAATTTACGTTTCTTTACATTTAAAGTTTGGTCGCCCTGCGGTGTAGTGTGGCGGCGGCCAGCCTGCACAGTCGCTGTACAGGCCGCTATACAGGTCGCTGCACAGGTCTTTGTGCAGGCAGCTGTGCGGACCGATGTACAGGTCTTTGTGCAGGCAGCTGTGCGGACCGCTGTACACGGCGGCTGTTCGCAGCCACGGCTGTCGGCCACCGAGGCGGAACGTCGGCCGACGGCGCCGACTTCAGCCGCCGCCAGCCGACCGACCGTTCGGCGCCGTTTTCCTCGGGGAGCTCGCGCGCGCTGTTGCCCTGAGGGAGCGAGCGCTCTCTCCCCCAGGGGGCAGGTGGCCGCGGCGGGTAATACCATTAGCATCTTTTGGAGATGAGAGCAGCCAGTTGGGACGGAACAAGAGCGACGACAGGAGCGGGAGAATACAGTCGACACCGCGTCTTGGCCGGATCCTAGCCTGAGCACGCTACCACTGCCTGTATCACTGGGTGGCTGCTTAGGCAACTGATAGCGCGTGGTGATCTCCAGTACGAATCATTCTTATGCGGTCTGTAAGAACGCACACTGTTACGTGGAGAAAGCGAGCATCTTTGGTGGTGAATGTGAATGTGGTGAATTGGTTGAAAAGTGACGAGGTGGATGATTTGGAGTATCGTGTAGTGCACGCCAATCATGTACGAACATGAATGGAGGACCGATAAAAACATAGTACACAGAACAATGTCAGCATCTACAGCGCTGAAAAGTTTCAAAACCGAACGGCGTTTCTCTGTGATGCAAGAGACCCAATAACGTTTCAAATTTCTTAATTTGTAGATCCATTTCTCATGAAAACGCTAACACTACCAGTCGGGAGACGGTAAGACCTTCACCAGGCAAAACTCGCAGGCGCCAACACATAGTGCTCATGGCGTCTCAACGCCGCTTCCTCCATCACGGTGGCAAATGCAGCCAGACAGATGGCGCAGCGTGTAAAACAATACCACCCCGATTACACTAACCTCATTGTCTCGTACACGACGCCGGAGCGAGCATCAATTGTGGTTCAGTCTCACCCCACCTCGCATCGCGCCACCATAATGGACTCGGGCCCCAGCGGCAATGGCTGGCCAACAGTTGTTACACGTATAAAATTTCAATCGATGTTAACAAGCAGCGATGGTTTTTCGACGGCTGGCGGTAGCGGGCACCTCCTCCATAAAGCCACCTGTTCGCTGTTGGACCACCGGCGAGCGGCCGACCCTACGGAGCCGCCGTGGTGCCGCGTGGTCCCCCAGCGTCGCTCTCGACGGTGTACGTGGGCCAGCGGCCGTGCAGAGCGTCGCTCGTGCCCGCCGTGTCCACCCGTACCACTACCGGCGGCGGTCGAGTCACGCTCGGTCCGCGGCAGGTCGCCGACCGGTCCGTCGTTAATGTTTAACGCGGGTCATGTGAACAGTTGAAGTCATGGCGTGAAGTGGGCCATCAATATTCACTGTTTAATACAGCGAAGAATGGCTCTTAGATGCTCCTGAGTTTTGATGTCAACTCAGCACCTCCTGGTATATTGAAGGTCGTATATTTTCTTTACACGCAATATCAATATTCACGGCAGATGTGCTAGATCTCGTCTATCTTCGAGATGCCAATAGGTGTCCGCAACGCCATTCATTAAGAGTTGGGAACATACTTATGAAGAAACAGTTTTGCAAGTAATTTCATACAATGCGAGTGGAGGGAATATTCGCAGACTCCCTGACATGAAATCCTACGAATATACTCCTCGTTTCCCCATCTGAAAAAAGTGTTGCATAGTGTATTATTCGAAACCTGATCGTTAGCAGTGAGCACGCCAAGGCATACTTGTTCCACCTCTGTGCGTTCATCTACTATTTGTAGTTATCACAGTGAAAGGAGTGACGTTCACCGGCAGTTGAAGCCGATAATTCATATGGATATGCAAGGAACAGGCACAATGTCAAGAACCACCGGGACGAAACTAGCGTAAGCCATACATTCTGGTAATAAGTCTTCGGTAAACTTACATCGGATCGTTCAAAGTCTTCATAGTTAGCTTTGGCTCGTCTTTCATCGCGACGGAAGTTAGCAGTTCATACCAGAGTTATGCTCATGCCCAGGTTATTTGACGAGTTATCTAGCTACACATGCCGCTTCCTAAAGGCTTCAGAAGTTGTGCTTAAGTTGTGCGGCAGTCCTTCGGTCGGCATGGGGCTAGTCTGAACAGCTCCATTCGCGGTACATCCTGTCAGACGGCGTGGTGGCTCGGCTAATGCCATACACCAACCACGTCGTGTCTGCGCCCGCAGCAGCCATCAATTGATTATTGCCGAGAGCAGGCTAAGTCGGTACGTACACAAGCAGGCGCTTCCGCTTGGCTTGGCAGGCGCAACACGGTGCGCCACACACACACACGCGCGCACCCGCACTGACCAGAAGTGCCACCCCGCCGGCATACAGACTGACATCCAATGACATGGACAACCTGGGCATGTGCTAGCGTCTGGCTGACGTCTCCATGGGGACATGGCGGCGGAGGGGGTCCTCAGGGTGGTAATGAGGGTGTTGCACGGATTTCGCCAAACTACAGTCATTTTCAATCTGTGGTAGGCGGTAATAGACGATTGAGAGCTTGTGTGTCCATCACGTTCCCCTGGCTTCCCATTAGGTGTCTTTGTTCGGACGCGCTGAATCCGCCGAGCTGGGGAGGCGATGGTGGCTCCGATGGTGGCTCATTACCATAGTGTACCAACACCACCGTCACTGAGCTGGGGAGGCGATGGTGGCTCCGATGGTGGCTCATTACCATAGTGTACCAGCACCACCGCCACTGAGCTGGGGAGGAAATGGTGGCTCATCACCAGTGTACCTGCACCACCACCACTGAGCTGGGGAGGAAATGGTGGCTCATCACCAGTGTACCTGCACCACCACCACTGAGTTTGGGAGGAAATGGTGGCTCATCACCAGTGTACCTGCACCACCACCACTGAGCTGGGGAGGAAATGGTGGCTCATCACCAGTGTACCTGTTGTTGTTATTGGGGTTTAGGGGCGCATCAACTGCCTAGGTTATACAGCGCCCCACCAGTGTACCTGCACCACCACCACCGAGCTGGGGAGGCGATGGTGGCTCATCACCAGTGTACCTGCACCACCACCACTGAGCTGGGGAGGCGATGGTGGTGGTGGCTCATTACCAGTGTACCAGCACCACCACCACTGAGTTGGGGAGGCGGTGGTGGCTCATCAATAGTGCACCAACACCACGTGATTGCATCAGCAAGCGACAACACTGCACCGCTGAATTATTATATAAATATATCATCTTTTTGCGACAATGCACCTTTATCAGGAACTATGGCGACAAACCAAGTACACATTTGGCGGTAGGGGCTTACCCCCACCACCGAATCAGGACCTATGGCGACAAGGCAAGTACACATTTGGCGGTAGGGGCTTACCCCCACCACCGAATCTTCGCTGCATTTGAGACTAGACTGTATTTGGGCAGCCCCGTGCCGTGGTGAGGTGAGGTGAGGTGAGGTGAGGTGAGGTGAGGTGAGGTGTGAGGTGAGGTGAGGTGAGGACAGGTGTGATGAGATGAGATGAGATGAGCTGCACCATATCGTCGACGGCTTGCCGCTCAGTGCGTCGAACAGAGTGAGCGTCGGTGGGGCCCGTCGACGGCCGCCTGGGGACCGTTTGGGATGCGTCAGTCTGCCCCAAACACGGATATTGGACGTACCAAGTCAACGCTTGCGAAACGGCGCAGCTCTTATGTGCGGCGTCCACCGACGCGGTCACTCACACTCAGCAGCACAGCCAGCACTGTCCAGCGGCGCGGTCACTCACACTCAGCAGCGCAGCCAGCACTGACACCGGCGCGGTCACTCACCCTCAGCAGCACAGCCAGCACTGTCCAGCGGCGCGGTCACTCACACTCAGCAGCGCAGCCAGCACTGACACCGGCGCGGTCACTCACCCTCAGCAGCGCAGCCAGTACTGTCCACCGGCGCGGTCACTCACACTCAGCAGCACAGCCAGCACTGACACCGGCGCGGTCACCCACCCTCAGCAGCACAGCCAGCACTGTCCACCGACGCGGTCACTCACACTCAGCAGCGCAGCCAGCACTGACACCGGCGCGGTCACTCACCCTCAGCAGCACAGCCAGCACTGTCCACCGACGCGGTCACTCACACTCAGCAGCGCAGCCAGCACTGTCCAGCGGCGCGGTCACTCACCCTCAGCAGCGCAGCCAGCACTGTCCACCGACGCGGTCACTCACACTCAGCAGCACAGCCAGCACTGCCCACCGACGCGGTCACTCACCCTCAGCAGCACAGCCAGCACTGTCCACCGACGCGGTCACTCACACTCAGCAGCACAGCCAGCACTGCCCACCGACGCGGTCACTCACACTCAGCAGCGCAGCCAGCACTGACACCGGCGCGGTCACTCACCCTCAGCAGCACAGCCAGCACTGTCCACCGACGCGGTCACTCACACTCAGCAGCGCAGCCAGCACTGACACCGGCGCGGTCACTCACACTCAGCAGCGCAGCCAGCACTGTCCACCGACGCGGTCACTCACCCTCAGCAGCGCAGCCAGCACTGTCCAGCGGCGCGGTCACTCACACTCAGCAGCGCAGCCAGCACTGACACCGGCGCGGTCACTCACCCTCAGCAGCGCAGCCAGCACTTCTCAGAGAGGGGCCACACCTTTGGGCCCCATATAGGTATTTTTTGGTTAGGACTGGTGCATTGTAGCATTTCTTAGTTAGCTTTTCTGCTTCTTAAAAATCTGAATGTACTGCGCAAACATGGAATCTTCAAACAAGACGATTGAAGGAAGTTTCGGGCCAGACACTCGATATCAGCTCGTGTGGAAGCCAAAGTTTGATAATCTTTTCTCTCTTAACATTATGGATTTAGATAGCTACAAATGTAGAAGGCACTTTGAAATACTACATTCTTGGTAAGGCGTGTCTAGATTTCGATATGTTTGTTAATGTGAGCAATTTCTCTTTTAACAATTGGCATCTTTCATGGGCATCCATCAATCCTAGTCAACAATTGCATTGTCATACTTAAAGACACCCTCAACGTGCAACACATGCTTATGTAGCTGGAAGTGGATTTATTGTTCATTCGGAATGCATTGTTCTTTCAAATTCCAGTCATCACGAAAATGTTACGCAATCTAGTTGATTTTAATCGCGTTATCAATGAGTTGTGGAAATATTACCCATAACCACATGCAGCAACCCACCCAACCAACCTGTAGCTTATTTTTGATCGAGGTAGGCACCAAGGCACACACTCATTATGAGTATATGACACCACACACCCGCCCAACAGGTGAAATCAGCTAAATAATACTGATAGTTTGCGATCCGATAATAGACAAAAAAGAGTCAGGAATAGACGGCATGCATCATGATTGCTGTTGCTGAGCAAAGTAATACTACTGTCTTGCCTGGCTTTCTAAGCTGGCTTAGAAGCTGGCTAAGCTGGCTAGGCTTTCTAAAATGCCACAACTAACGATGATATGATTAGAGTCCGAATGCGGCCACGGAATACTAGTGTGCATGACATGCACATGAGGGGAGGGGAGGAGACGCAAGGTGGTGTCGATACCTGTAAATAAACACTACAATTATCTGACAGGTAAACACGCATAAACATCCGTCACTATGATTCGATGCGATATAGCATGACTATCCGTCATGAGTAATGTCGTGGGCACGTGCCGTTTTACTATAATAAGCTGAGTACCATTAATTGGTGGTCAGTTGTTCAGGTTTGTACCTACGTATCTCAACATTGAGGAGTGTGCCCCTTCCTATGTATGTGTCTAGATGGGAACCGCAAGACATGCAGGTGAATCACACTTAGCTGCAACAAAGTTCAAATGTACTGGATGCAGGTTGATGTATGTTTTAACTTCAAATCAAACAGTTGTAAGTCTGGTAGGACAAATATATATTCCAGTGCGTACAGCCTAGTGGCTATCTAGGTTTATCTTAACTTAATACACACATATATTTATATCGTATTATGCTATATTTTATTTTATGATACATAGCAAGGCAGTGGCACCAATTTGCAAAAGAACAGGATGTATATTTTAACACTTTCATTTAAAACTGATGTACATTCGCCTTATTTGACTCCCTGGTAGTAGCCATGTTTCTTGTAATCTTTATTCATGCTGATACACCATGAACTAGCATAGTTTTAGAGGGCTGCACAGTCTGTACATGTGATCAAGTGAAATGTTTATGCTTTGAAAAAATATGGTGCTGCTAATTAAAATATTAATTTACATGTCACCCAAATATTATTTTAATTTTTTCTTGGTTTGTCCTGTGAGCTAAAATAGTGTATATTGTTACTGATGTACATGCTATTTACTACTGTACCCAATCAGGTTTTAGCTATGTTAAATTTTTCGGCAAGGATTGAACAACGGATACATATTTGTATTCGGTATAGATATGGATAGGGATTGGAGTGACTCATGCCTATACGGACTGGAATGGGCTTTAAAACTTCAATTCCTGTCATCTTCGATGTCCCTCCATCGGCAGGTGGGGTGGGTTGGGGAGGAGGGGAGGGGTGCTTTTGGCAACTTCATCTTTCTTCCTCGAATTTCACCCTCCCTCCCACTATTTTCATTATTTTCATTAGTCTTTTTGAGCGTTTTAGAGCAGGGATGTTATTGGTGCCTTTTCATGCAAGCAAAAATATTCCCGGAACCTAGTTTTTTTCTGAATGTCATGGGCGTTGAGGCTTGTGTCTGCAATATTTAAAGCCGGACCGAAACTTCAAGTGAGTTATCACCCACTCGAAGCTCTAAGTAAGCGTTAACAGCATCTCTTCGCAAAGTGAAAGGTTTGCACGTGCAGAGAGATAAAAATGCTTGCTTGTTCAGATGATTGCGTTTTTTTTTGGGGGGGGGGGGACAGTGTGACTTAACTGATGATGTGAGTGAATGAGCTGAAGCATGACACTTAACCATATACCACATGTTTCGCATACCCTGGGCTGGCCATTATAGCCAGACATGGGTTGGAGCGCAGAGCACACAACCCTGATTGCTACCCAAATGCTGGTGGTCCAGTAGTTGGTTGCAAGCGGTGTGTGCTTTGGTTGTCAGCTTACATTACGCACCGCATTCCTTCTCAGATTCTCCGATCGCAATTTAAGTTAGTCCCTCCCTCAATACTTTTATTCGGAGCCATAATAAGCTAGCCTGATATCAAGTGCATGCACGGAAAGCGAAAACCACACGATTCAGCCTCGAGGCAATCATTTCAAATGCATAATTAAACTCTTCCAGGTAGCAGTGCCTGGCATTCCTATGCACATGCACTGTAATCAGCGTGGGGCTGTCAGCGGGCCGGCCGCGCACCTGGCGGTCAGCCAATGGCGGCCGCCGGCGTGCAGCCCCTGCCCAGCTTCACGGCCCACTCCTCCGGGGTCGGCGGCGCCGCCGCCTCCTCAGGTAGCACGGCGTCCCGGCGCGCCACGCGCCGCATCGGAAATCGATATCCGCCCAGCTCGGGGACCATAACGAAGCCTCCAGAGAGCGGCTGAATGGCCGGCTGGGACCGAGCGGCGCGGCGGCGGCGGCGGCGGCGGCGGCGGTAGCGGTGGCAGTGGCGGTGGTAATGGCGGCGGCGGCGGAAGAAGCGGTACACCGCAGCTCAAGCCGCCGCCAAGAGGGGGACAGGGGTGCCGCTGGGGTACTGTACACGACGCGACTGGTGCGAGGTGGTGGCTCGCCGGTTCTTGGATGTCGATGTGGTTGTCCTTTGTCTGGTGTTTATGTCGGACGAATGTACTGGTCATTCTTTTCTTTTTCGATAGGCGTGAGGAGTAGAAGTAATGGTGTCCAATTAAAACTCCAGCTATTAGGAGCGAAGCAAAGTCAAAGCGAGTCTTTTCCCGTTTACATGATAAATTTGTTTGTCTAGGGGGCCGGCGCGACTCCGCATCGACTGCATGGGTCATATAGCACGCCTTTAAAATCGTGATAACTGCCTTTCCATTGTTTTGCGTTCTAGTTTATCCATTGGAGTTAGATCTGCTACATTAGATTACTTTCCATCACAGTATTCTCTTCATACTTGCTGAAAAAAAAGGTTCACGGTAGCATTTCTGCTCACAAGAAGCTTCGAACAGCAAGTTACGGTGTAATACAGCATTTCGGGTATAATTTTCTCACTCAGCGAAACATCTGCTTTTTCAGTTTCACACTTTCCAAGTCTTACCGCAATGTTTCACAATTCTTACCCATCACAAATTCACCTGAAGTGTTCTCAGTCTTTGTTCAAAGAAAGGGATTTGGGGAAATATTCGCGCGCGCGTGCAGCTGACCATAAACATTGCATCGCAGCTGCAGTGAAACGCAATGTAGGGTAGCGGAGAATTGGCACAATGTTGGGTTTACATCCTGGAGTCTCAGGTTCACGGCCAAGGAGGGATGATGTCCTTCATCATCCCTGAGGAAGGACATCATCCTTCATCATCCTTCAAGGACATCCTCCATGGTGTCTTTTTAGTGATTAAATTTGGTGAACATATCACATCCGAAATCACTTCAGCTCTGCAAACATGTTACAAGGCGCATGGCCGTATACACATTGTACACTCAGGGCAATGCGTCTATGCTATGACTGATATTCTCGGAAATCCGACTTCCTCAGAGGGGCTTAACACATGCCCTCGCTCGTCCATCGCCATACCAGGCACTTTATGCTGGGAATATAAAAACCAGTTCGTTAAAACCAGCAATGAAGTTCCCAAAATATTCCAAATCAAGCCATTTAACATGCTTTGGAAAACTAGACTGCGGGATGCAAACCTCGACGTACTATGTTAGAACGGTGAGGGGAAACGTCCTGCCACGACAACGAGTCACATATCCAAATAATGAACACCATTGACATATGCGATTTAGTGCATACATTGCACCCTTCAAAATACCACTATTCTGATATGAAGATATAGGAACGCTTAACAGTTTGTGATGAGTTGCCGAATTTTTACATCTATAATTTCCGTGCAATGTCATGGCATCAATCGCCTGGAACTAATGATTATGATGATTGTATTGAAACAAGGAGATAGTCAGTCACATGACCCTACAATGGCTGATCAATTCTCAATTCAGAACAGGAGCTTAGTAATTTCTACAGCTTACCACTTCTCCCTCTCCCCTCTTTTCTCGAACCTTCAGAAGTTCTAAGATTGGCGATGTAATGTTGTATGAAAATAAAGAAATTTACAACGGCCTTGCCCCCCGGGAGCATGAGCCTTGCCTTCCTTTTTTGTACATAATATTCTTCCGATCAGCTTCACCTGTGGTTCCGCTACCTTTGATTCAAACAAACGTGAAATGTTTGCGGGTCAGCCACAGCCACAGGGAAGTCATGCTCTCTGCGGCTGACTGAGTTCACTGGTCAAGCTGGGCCTGGTTTGGTCCAATTGAACCCGGAGCCAAAAAAACATGCTATTTTGCGGCTGGGTGGTTCGATTGTTAAGTGTCAGTGTCGACTTGAACGCTTATAAGGCATCATGTATTTTTTCTCCATTCGCACACCCGCATGAGCACAGAATCGCTCTCAGTACGTGTGTGTGTGAGGAGGGAGAATAGCCATGTTAAACGCTTTCAGTGTGTTTGGGAGAGGCAAAGCCATGAACTTCACCAGGGTATGGGGGAAAAACCATTCTGAGTGCGTTTGCTTCATGCACCACTGCACTCATTCATTCCTCTTTCTTCCAAGGCCAGGGGTGTAATTCCTTTCCGTCAAGAATATCGAAGAGCACGTTGAATAACCACGCTGCACGTAACCACGAGCACGTTGAAGTGTGTGTGTCTTGTCATAATGACCTGACGCACGCTTTGTAATTTGTATCTGCCTTTGAGCCACTTCATATTGGTGGATCCAGGTAACACATCTGGGGTCTTTGTAACGTGGTTGTACAAAGTTTAATTCCTCTCCAAATTCTGAGATGACAAAATTGTCCCAATATTGCATGAGAAGAACAAATGCATAACCTGTTCAGAGGTGTTCGGTAGGTTTCAATGCCGTTGCTGGCTGTTTGATGTATATGCATATATATATATATATATATATATGGAACGCTGAAAGCCTGTCAATAGCGGACTCACCTTGCTGCGTATGTGTCCGTGTGCAAAACAAGTTTTTGCAGGCATAAATTAGTTTTGTGGGAGGATATGTGCACTCATGAGAACATAATATTGCACCTTTCTTCCTGCTGACATACACCCATTGACGTTGTAACTGAAGAAACCGGACAGTCGTCTCCAAGCATTAGTGCTATGATTTCCGGTTCACTAAGTGCTCCCCAAATGCCAGTCCAGTGTTGGAATGTAAACATTTATCTGTCTCGTATCGACTCAGCGGCGGATTGACAGATAGCAGTGAAACGCTTGATGGTCTCCGATCACTGGAATGTCGGTGTCTTGTCTTATGAAATTGTACCACTCGTGTACATGTACAACTGCTTGTTTAGTAGGAGAAGGGATGCAACGGCGGCAGCATTCACACGTATGCTTATTACAAACGAAAGCATCGCGTACAGTACCCATAGTTCCAAGATCATCTACCAGCCTTGATCTTTTCCTCGACATTCTTTTTGGCGCGCCATCGATACATCCTGGAACGCACCAGTGGCTCAACTTTGGGTGGTGTCCCAGTCCTCCGAGTGGGGACAAATGGCCACACACGCACACATTAGCAGCGGCATTTAATTCCAGTGCCAAAACATCGGCCAAATAAGCTGAGGTTATAACACAAAAGAAAACATCGAAAATGCGCCAAAATACCTACAAAACTACACTTTCCGACGGAGTCACCGAATATGAGACAACGCCTTTTAATGCAAACATTTTTTTTTGGGGGGGGGGGAGGAGAGGTGGGGGAGGGAAAGCTAAAAAGGCATCCGATTTCGATGGCCGTTTCGAGCAAAGCACAAGCCAACTTCTGCAAGCTAAGCCGGGAAACTGATTTTTTTAAATCGCAATCAGCTTCTTTGCCGACAGGTATTTTCCTCTTGTATGATGTCCATTCTTTCTCTTTTCATATATCCAAAGGTAAAATAGGATGAGTTCATAGTCCACATCAAATGCAATGCAGATCAGCGAAGTGTCACCCTCATCTTAAATATTTTGGTTGTACCTAACCAATAAGTTCGCGCTTACAAGCATTGTATAGATTGTGTCCACTAGGACACAAACAAAATGTTCTACAACATGTTTACAAACAAAATCACCCATATACGCTCCTAGATTGACAACTGTTGAGCGTCTGGACGCCTCAGACTCCTCAGTGCCGCTGGTGTGGGCAGCTACGACACCTCAGTGCCGCTGGGTGGGCAGCTGCGACCCCTCAGTGCCACTGGTGTTGTCAGCCGCGACCCCTCAGTGCCACTGGTGTTGGCGGCTGCGACCCCTCAGTGCCACTGGTGTTGGCAGCTCACGACCCAGCTCGGCCCCTCGGCGACGTTGCGCGCGGCCATTTTGCCGCGCGCGCCCGTCCGGCGGCGGCCGAGGGGAGAGCGACTCGGCGGCAGCTCGCCGCCGCCTCGGAGCTCCGCTCCCCCGGCGCCTCGACTAATCCCCGGCGTATACCATCACCTTGGCAAAATCAATATGAGCTGCAACACGGGAGCGTTTACGAGTCGGCGGGACGTTCGGCGCGCCGCGCCGCCCTCCTGGGAGCTGTCGCCGCGCCGCCTGAGAGAGGCCGCAGCCACGCCGGCTGTCTGCCGGCTGCCGTCCCAGGCAGGCACCCCCTCCAGTCACGCAGTCACAGGCAGGCACCCCCCGCCAGTCACACAGTCCCAGGCAGGCACCCCCTCCAGTCACGCAGTCACAGGCAGGCACCCCCCGCCAGTCACACAGTCCCAGGCAGGCACCCCCTCCAGTCACGCAGTCACAGGCCCTCCGTCACCAGTCACAGGCAGGCACCCCCTCCAGTCACGCAGTCACAGGCAGGCACCCCCTCCAGTCACGCAGTCACAGGCAGGCACCCCCCCGTCCAGTCCCAGAGTCCCAGGTACAGGCACCCCTCCAGTCACACAGTCCCAGGCAGGCACCCCCTCCAGTCACGCAGTCACAGGCCCGGGCTGCCGTCCCAGGCAGGCACCCTCTCCAGTCACGCAGTCACAGGCAGGCACCCCCTCCAGTCACGCAGTCACAGGCCCGGGCTGCCGTCCCAGGCAGGCATCCCCCTCCAGTCACAGGCCCGGGCTGCCGTCCCAGGCAGGCACCTCTCCAGCACGCAGTCACAGGCCCGAGAGCTCCGCTCTAGAATGGCCGCTCTCCAGGCCTGATACCGCTCCAGAAACCACGCTTCTGAGCTGGAACCGCTGCGGGCTGCGCGGGTAGCATTGTTCCAATTCTCCTGCAGCGATGGTAGCATCGTTCCAGGCCGATGACTGCCATGACATAATTAAACAACACGTGGCTGTTGATCCAGCATGAGTACCTCTCAACAGTGGCTGTCAGTAGTGAGTCCAGCATGAGTACCACTCTACAGTGGCTGTCAGTGGTGAGTCCAGCATGAGTACCACTCTACAGTGGCTGTCAGTGGTGAGTCCAGCATGAGTACCACTCTACAGTGGCTGTCAGTGGTGAGTCCAGCATGAGTACCACTCTACAGTCGCTGTCAGTGGTGAGTCCAGCATGAGTACCACTACAGTCGCTGTCAGTGGTGAGACCAGCGCTGACGTTCCGCCGACGCCCAGCGATGTGACCGATTTATCCCCGGAATTTTCGTAAATCATCTGATGTCTCGAAATCCCGACATATTTTTGGGGGAGGGGGTCTTAAAAGAGGAGCATTTCCTCCTATAGCTATTCATGGAGTAATTTAAAGATGGGGCTATTTTTTGCCTTCCTTCAATCCAAGTGAGTTCCCAGATCCACCCTTGGCTCCCGCAGGCCGGGAACACCCATTTCCGGTGGTTATCGGAGGAATCCCCTCCCTTCCACAAAATGATGAATATCGGGCTTGCAACGAGGAATGAAATCACAGAAGAAGAAAAACGTCATAAGAAGCTGTAGCGCATGCCGCATACTGTGCTTGTCAGGGCAGGGAGAATGAAATACGTTACACGTGCAAAGTGGAATAATGAGAGGAAAGTCGCAGGCTTGATTCCCTGGAGCCGCGATCAAAATAGCTACTATCGCAAATTCGTACCTCCTGGGGCACTTCCACTTGAGACTCCCAGCTTCCACGGTTGATGACTGCCACCGGGCAATACTAACCGAACATTGTCACAAATATTGCCCCATGACCCATGGCCCACACTTGTAGAAGAATAAGGAAGTTTGGGATGAAGAACCCGGGCTCTTTTACGACTCATTCAACTGCCAGGTGATGCAGCGTCGCCAACCTCTCACAAGGATTGGTCGCAGGTGGACTCGGTAATCCGACCGGCTGTGGAGTTCGAACCCACGATTTAAATTGTCCAACGCCCCACCTACTGAGCTACCGCAACCACGAAGCAGAACGTTTGAAGTTTTGAACACCAGGAACGTTGAAGTTGCAATGTCGTATATTGATATAAAACAAGTTCGTTCTTAAAGTTCGACTGATTTTACAACATGTACTTCTCATGCCACCAACATACAGGTGTTTTGTGGGAAACTCAATCGGCTCGAATTGCTAGACATGTTAAAGTCCTACAATGAATGCATGCAAGCTATACGGAACTCTGGCATAAACCAACCTGTATGGTATTTATTCATATAGCATACATACATACATATGATGCTGTGTACAAGAATTTGTATCATATATTTGTACAACTGTGGTAGCTACAGGCATTTGTACGTCATTTTGGGTGATCATAAATTGGAACCGTGCAAGGTGTCTCAGTTAACTTGTGTACATTTTAAAACGCCCGCTGATTAACGCATGATTACATGATAGAATAACATGATTAGAATCGCACCAAATGCTGTAGCGATTGGTACCCCATTGACCTTGGCCACCCCCATTAAACACGCTTGGTATGTGCATAATTGTGAGGGCCGTGCAATCCATTGCATATAAGGAAGCGCCGGTGACGTTTTCTCTAAAAGCTCCGGTTGGTACGCACGTTTTGAGTAATTTTGTCCCATAACTTGACGTTAATGGTGCGCCAGTCCCATAACTTGACGTTAATGGTGCGCCAGTGGATGCAATGTTGGATTTTTAAACCTAGATGGTGATTGAGCAAGACCTGCAAATATTAAATTACATAGCCGTATATGGAACTAATGCTGTCACACGCATGGTATGCTGGCTATCCTTCCACGCCGAAAATGTGTTGAAAATCCGATCACTTCTCCCCTCGTCTTCATTCTCTCTCGACTTATCTAATTTCAGGAGCAAATTACATCCCGAAGGCTACTATTGAAAAATTAAGATAAAGGAAGGGGAAATCGTCGGTGAAGGGCAGAAATTGATGGCGAGTTACCATCGCAAAGCGCTGACCACCAAATGGACAATAGAAGCTGTCAGAACCAGCCAGTCAAGGCCTGGTCATGGGCCAGGTCACCTTGGGCTCATATGAAATGTCGAGATGTTCCCAACAAACATAGTTCAAGTTAACTACCTCATCGATGGTAAATTGGATGTGCAAAAAGCAAATAGTTATTCTCATACAATGCATCAATCAATGCATTTCTATCACTACTAACATTGTCTGGCATCCGTCCTGCCTAATTATCATGAAAATAAATAAAATCGATTTTTTAATGATGCGATGATAAGTAAGTAGTAGATAAGATAAGTTCAATGATAAGCAAATATGAATAATAAATTATTGGAATAAGAAGACCATGACAATGATGGTGATATACTTATTGAAGACGGGTGGCAACATTGAGGACAATTGTATACAATTTCACCGTTTAGCGGTCAAGTTTTGCTTGATGATTTTTACGGGCTTAAAGCGCAAGCCAGCAGCTGATGCCATTTTTAAGTGTAGTCTGGAGGTTGGTTGGTTATTTGGGCTTAGGGGCGCATCGACTGCGTTCGTCATACAGCGCCAATGTAGTCTTGAAGGTGAAGGTAGACCTTGAAAGTAGGAAATTTGGTAGGCATGCAATGAATCGGACAAGTAAGGAAGACAATTGTCAGCAATGTTGAAGCCGTGTTCCGACTTACCCTGTTGCCAATCTGACAATTTTTTTTAAAAGACGTCGCGAGAGATACTTTGCTATCAAATTTTGACCCGGTGCTGTTCACAATAAGCTGATATTTAAATTTGGCAGATGTGGTCAAACAGTAAAACATATTAATATAAAACATATTAATAGCGTACCCAACAGGTACGCTTTGGATCAAAAAGATACCGATTTCATTTCTGCCAATTCCTCCTGTCTAAGCACAAGAATCGGTCGCGTATCGTTTGATTTAAAGCAAAGCAATGGCGAGAGTGGACAATAGCAATCACTAGTCCGGACCTCTAGCTTAGCGGTGACAACGGTGGACACCGGTACCACCCTCCTGACCTGCGGCGGACCACGGACAAGAGTAGACACGGGTCGTCGCCCTGACCGGTCCTGACCTGTGGCTTAGCAGGGTGACTGGATACCGGGGAGTATTAGCTCAGTGTACTCTGCTGACACAATACCGGCCACCGCCACAGAACACAAAACAATGAACACTGCCTCCTGGTGGTGTACCGCTGCTGTAGTTGTGCTCCGAGTCAGGCGGAGACTGGACCGAAATGTCGCAGGTCAGGGGTTAACTGCCTGTCAACCACTGACCTGCGACTATATAGTCGGGAACAGGGATTCGACCCTGATAAATCTGCAGTCGGGAGTCGGGAGCCGAGAGTTTGGAGTCAGAAGTCAGAAGACCGGGAATCGGGAGTCAGGAGTCAGGAGTCAGGACTGGGAGTCGGGAGACAGAAGCTGACCGCAGCGAGCCGGGAGACAGAAGCTGACCGCAGCGAGCCGGGAGACAGAAGCTGACCGCAGCGAGCCGGGAGACAGAAGCTGACCACAGCGAGCCGGGAGACAGAAGCTGACCGCAGCGAGTCTGTAGTCTGGAGAACTGAACGGTGGCCAGGAGCCGACAGCCGGGACCTGGGTGTCGGAAGTCGAGCCGACCTCCCGCCTGTCGCGCCTCCCTGTCTGCTCCGACGAAAAATGACGCTCGCATTGGACGCACTGGTGCCTAATGAGAGAATAGGGGAGCAGAATGCAGGAAATAATAACCTGGAGGGCAAATTAATAGCCTTAGTTAGGAGATTAGAGGGGCATGTGGCTGTAAGTGACTAACCAAGGGCGCAAAGAGAGGCGAGAACTAAGAGGATTCCGCGTGGTCGGCGAGGGTGCGGGGCACCATTGTTGACATAGGATTAGTGGGATCCACTTTGTACAATTCAGTGTCCCGTTTTTGTGTAAGGCGACCACCAGCCTCGTTTGATCAATACCTTCTGTCACATCCACATCTAGTGCTGCTGCGATAACATTCCAAGTGAACACACAGCGTGAGCATCGAAGGATAAATAATTTGTATTTTACGTGTTTCATTAACGAATTTAAAGAATTCTGTGGCTATTTCCGTTCACTAACAAGCCCAGATGTACCCCCGGTTTTAGTTTCCATAGCTCCATCCTGAGAACAGTTTGACACCACGTGACCCTGAAGTTTCAGGAAACTTCTCATGGGTTACTCGAAAGTTGGAGCTCCGCCACAAGGGTGCAATACCGGCAGCTATTAACAGTTCTAGATCACTTATTTTCAAACGGCATTCATGGGTGCGATGATGATATAAACATTGCGATATATTTCGCGAATTCCACCCATTCCTGTGGTGGAGTTTTACTTGTGGAAGGAGCCGATTCTTGTTCTGTTAAGCGGGCGCTTGCCCGACAGTGCCCTACATTTTTGGAGATGTAGGGTTGGGAAACCGAGCTAATGCTTACACCTGGAGCGATCATTCGTTCACAAAGAATGTCTAAGCAAGAAAATTTGGTTCAGAAAGAGTCCAGGGATTTACACTTGTGTTTTTTAAACAAGCGTCTCGCCACCATTAAATTTCTTGGAAAGTAGTGAAAACGCCTAAGTCATAGCCGAAGACTGGTTTCCTGACATCAGCGATCTAATATCTAATGATCTGAACTGCGGCGAGTTGGCAGTACGCACCAGAGCGTCAACAGTGCGTTTTGTCCCCGCGCTTGGTCCTCCTGCCGCCGTCTGTGCCGGGAGGTGATGTATGTCTCCCCTGCCGCCGTCTGTGCCGGGAGGTGGTGTATGTCTCCCCTGCCGCCGTCTGTACCGGGAGGTGGTGTATGTCTCCCCTGCCGCCGTCTGTGCCGGGAGGTGGTGTATGTCTCCCCTGCCGCCGTCTGTACCGGGAGGTGGTGTATGTCTCCCCTGCCGCCGTCTGTACCGGGAGGTGGTGTATGTCTCCCCTGCCGCCGTCTGTGCCGGGAGGTGGTGTATGTCCCTGCCGCCGTCTGTGCCGGGAGGTGGTGTATGTCTCCCCTGCCGCCGTCTGTGCCGGGAGGTGGTGCATGTCTCCCCTGCCGCCGTCTGTGCCGGAGGTGGTGTGTCTCCCCTGCCGCCGTCTGTGCCGGGAGGTGGTGTTGTCTCCCTGCCGCCGTCTGTGCCGGGTGGTGTTGTCTCCTGCCGCCGTCTGTGCCGGGAGGTGGTGTTGTTCCCCTGCCGCCGTCTGTGCCTGGAGGTGGTGTATGTCTCCTGCCGCCGTTTGCCGGGAGGTGGTGTATGTCTCCCCTGCCGCCGTCTGTGCCGGGAGGTGTGTTTTCCTGCCGCCGTCTGTGCCGGGAGGTGTGTTGTCTCCTGCCGCTGTCTGTGCCGGGAGGTGGTGTTGTCCCTGCCGCCGTCTGTGCCGGGAGGTGGTGTATGTCTCCCTGCCGCCGTCTTGCCGGGAGGTGGTGTATGTCTCCCTGCCGCCGTTGTGCCGGGAGGTGGTGTATGTCTCCTGCCGCCGTCTGTGCCGGGAGGTGGTGTTGTCTCCCTGCCGCCGTCTGTGCCGGGAGGTGGTGTATGTCTCCCTGCCGCCGTCTGTGCCGGGAGGTGGTGTATGTCTCCCCTGCCGCCGTCTGTGCCGGGAGGTGGTGTATGTCTCCCCTGCCGCGTCTGTGCCGGGAGGTGGTGTATGTCTCCTGCCGCCGTCGTGCCGGGAGGTGGTGTATGTTCCCTGCCGCCGTCTGTGCCGGGAGGTGGTGTATGTCTCCCTGCCGCCGTCTGTACCGGGAGGTGGTGTATGTCTCCCCTGCCGCCGTCTGTGCCGGGAGGTGGTGTATGTCTCCCCTGCCGCCGTCTGTGCCGGGAGGTGGTGTATGTCTCCCCTGCCGCCGTCTGTACCGGGAGGTGGTGTATGTCTCCCCTGCCGCCGTCTGTGCCGGGAGGTGGTGTATGTCTCCCTGCCGCCGTCTGTGCCGGGAGGTGGTGTATGTCTCCCTGCCGCCGTCTGTGCCGGGAGGTGGTGTATGTCTCCCTGCCGCCGTCTGTGCCGGGAGGTGGTGTATGTCTCCCCTGCCGCCGTCTGTGCCGGGAGGTGGTGTATGTCTCCCTGCCGCCGTCTGTGCCGGGAGGTGGTGTATGTCTCCCCTGCCGCCGTCTGTACCGGGAGGTGGTGTATGTCTCCCCTGCCGCCGTCTGTGCCGGGAGGTGGTGTATGTCTCCCCTGCCGCCGTCTGTGCCGGGAGGTGGTGTATGTCTCCCCTGCCGCCGTCTGTGCCGGGAGGTGGTGTATGTCTCCCTGCCGCCGTCTGTGCCGGGAGGTGGTGTATGTCTCCCCTGCCGCCGTCTGTGCCGGGAGGTGGTGTATGTCCCCTGCCGCCGTCTGTGCCGGGAGGTGGTGTATGTTCCCTGCCGCCGTCTGTGCCGGGAGGTGGTGTATGTCTCCCCTGCCGCCGTCTGTGCCGGGAGGTGGTGTATGTCTCCCTGCCGCCGTCTGTGCCGGGAGGTGGTGTATGTCTCCCCTGCCGCCGTCTGTGCCGGGAGGTGGTGTATGTCTCCCCTGCCGCCGTCTGTGCCGGGAGGTGGTGTATGTCTCCCCTGCCGCCGTCTGTGCCGGGAGGTGGTGTATGTCTCCCCTGCCGCCGTCTGTACCGGGAGGTGGTGTATGTCTCCCTGCCGCCGTCTGTGCCGGGAGGTGGTGTATGTCTCCTGCCGCCGTCTGTGCCGGGAGGTGGTGTATGTCTCCCTGCCGCCGTCTGTGCCGGGAGGTGGTGTATGTCTCCCCTGCCGCCGTCTGTGCCGGGAGGTGGTGTATGTCTCCCCTGCCGCCGTCTGTGCCGGGAGGTGGTGTATGTCTCCCCTGCCGCCGTCTGGCCGGGAGGTGGTGTATGTCCCCTGCCGCCGTCTGTACCGGGAGGTGGTGTATGTCTCCCCTGCCGCCGTCTGAGCCGGGAGGTGGTGTATGTCTCCCCTGCCGCCGTTTGTACCGGGAGGTGGTGTATGTCTCCCCCTGCCGCCGTCTGTGCCGGGAGGTGGTGTATGTCTCCCCTCCGCCGCTGTTTGTACCGGGAGGTGGTGTATGCCCCCGGCCGCCGTCTGTGCTGGGAGGTGGTGTATGTCCTCCCCCGGCTGCCGTTTGTACCGGGAGGTGGTGTATGCCCCCCGGCCGCTGTCTGTGCTGGGAGGTGGTGTATGTCCCCCCCCGGCTGCCGTTTGTACCGGGAGGTGGTGTATGCCCCCGGCCGCCGTCTGTGCTGGGAGGTGGTGTATGTCCCCCCCCCGGCTGCCGTTTGTACCGGGAGGTGGTGTATGCCCCGGCCGCTGTCTGTGCTGGGAGGTGGTGTATGTCTCCCCCGCCGCCGTCTGAATCGGGAGGTGATGTATGCCCCCCCGGCTGCTGTTTGTACCGGGAGGTGGTGTATGCCCCCGGCCGCTGTCTGTGCTGGGAGGTGGTGTATGTCCCCCCCCCGGCTGCTGTTTGTACCGGGAGGTGGTGTATGCCCCCGGCCGCTGTCTGTGCTGGGAGGTGGTGTATGTCCCCCGCCGCCGTCTGAATCGGGAGGTGATGTATGTCCCCCCCCCCGGCTGCTGTTTGTACCGGGAGGTGGTGTATGCCCCCCGGCCGCTGTCTGTGCTGGGAGGTGGTGTATGTCCAGCTAGGGTGTGTCAAGTGTGTGGTCAAATTGTAATTCTGAAAACTTTTGCAACCTTGGGTGACTACGTAATGCATGTTTAGTTTCAAAATTAGAATCAAAAGTCAGATTGACCATTGGAGGTAATTTATCTCGAGAAATTGGCATTTTCTTCTTTTCTTTCCTCATTATTCCTTCCCAGACCTTTTCTGCTTTGCATATGTCCGAAGCGATCCACCCTATCGGCATTAAATTTTGCACATCTATGTCTAGACACTACAGACATGCTGGGTCGAAGCTTCAGGCCAGGATCACATATGGCCACGGAGTTTGACGTCAGATAGATCGGTACCTTTTCAGCTAAGGCACTATGCGACCACCAGCTCAGTGACAGGAGGTCATTTATGGACCAATTTTTGGTTTGCACATCAACGGCCCTTTGAAGGCGACCTGAGGTCAATTACGTGAAGACAACCATTTGAAATTTTGTTAATCACAAAATCATGTTTTGTAACTTTTAGTAATGGTTGAAGTTATAACCCCCGCACGAACCAGTGGGAGTCGGACCGGCCATTCTTTGTCGTATCGAGACCTGTGAGGTTACCAGTTGACGTGAGGAGACAGGCCTACCTGCGGCGGGCTGATTCGGCAGTCCTTCCTCGACCCTCTTCCGCCGAGCTTGTGGAGCATCTCCAGCACCGGCAGCTGGCGCCCTCTGGTTCACCGCGGCGAGGGGCATGGTCCTCATCGGCGTCAGTAAAGACGGAATCGTCCCACGACTACATAATAGCAGTCATGCAACACCGGTGGCACCGAAAAGCACTGCCGCACTGGGATACGGGCCTGAATCTGTTCACCGGGCCGTGCCGGCCGCCACGCCTACCGCGCCGCCCCTTTCACTACTGACAGTTCGCGAGCTCATGTCCGCCGCGGGCAAAAGCGCGGACCAACCAGCGTGGTCAAGGTCACATGCCCGAATAGCTATAGGATAGTTGGCGCGATAAGGCTTGGAGTTCTTCCTGAGAGCCTCGCATACTTGGAGATCAGATGGATCAATCACCCAAGATGGTTCTGCAGGCTCTGGGTGTCCCGGCACCGCCTGAAGGGAGTTTTCTAAAAACAGACTTATGGTTGAGTTATTGCGGGTGTGTGCTGTGTCCCGTCCCAACTAGTTCAACAGGTCACCTCACCTCACAGGTCACCTCACAGGTCACCTCACAGGTCACCTCACAGGTCACCACAGGTCACCTCACCTCACAGGTAACCTCACAGGTCACCTCACAGGTCACCTCACAGGTCACCACACAGGTCACCACAGGTCACCTCACCTCACAGGTAACCTCACAGGTCACCACAGGTCACCTCACCTCACAGGTAACCTCACAGGTCACCTCACAGGTCACCTCACAGGTCACCTCACAGGTCACCTCACCTCACAGGTCACCTCACAGGTCACCTCACAGGTCACCTCACAGGTCACCTCACAGGTCACCACAGGTCACCTCACCTCACTGGTAACCTCACAGGTCACCACAGGTCACCTCACCTCACAGGTAACCTCACAGGTCACCACAGGTCACCTCACCTCACAGGTAACCTCACAGGTCACCTCACAGGTCACCTCACAGGTCACCTCACAGGTCACCACAGGTCACCTCACCTCACAGGTAACCTCACAGGTCACCACAGGTCACCTCACCTCACAGGTAACCTCACAGGTCACCTCACAGGTCACCTCACAGGTCACCTCACAGGTCACCTCACAGGTCACCTCACAGGTCACCTCACAGGTCACCACAGGTCACCTCACCTCACAGGTAACCTCACAGGTCACCTCACAGGTCACCTCACAGGTCACCACACAGGTCACCACACAGGTCACCACAGGTCACCTCACCTCACAGGTAACCTCACAGGTAACGACACGACACATGATGGCCGCTCCGACTCCCACTGGTTCGTGCCGGCATTACGACTTACTAAAATTACTAAAAGCTTCAATTACTGAAAGCTTCAAAACATGATTTTGTGATTAACAAATATCCAAATGGTTGGCTTCAGATGATGGACATTAGAGGACCTTGAAAAGGCCATTCGCGTGTTTGAACTTAGTTCCTGGTTGAGATTATGGCTAATAGGCCACAAACCAAAAATTGGACTATAAATAACCTCACGTCGCTGAGATAGTAGTCATTTGGTACATTAGCTGGAAAGGTACCTATCTTTGTGACGCAATGTCCGTGACCTTATGCGGCTCTGAGCTTCGACCCAACATGTCCGTGGTATCTTGATGCGGATGCGCAACTTCGACCCAACATGTCTGTGGTATCTGGATATGGTTACGCAAACGTTCATGTCGATAAATTAGATCGTTTCGGGTCTATGCAAAAAGAGATCAGAACTGGAAAAGGATAATGAGCAAAGGACAAGAAGAAAAGTTAAAATTGCATAGGTCAATTTACCAAGCAAAATTCATTCCAATGATCAATCTGACATAGATCTGATTCTTCAACCAAAAGAGCATCACGTAGGCATCAGGGTCGCAATAAGTCTTGGAATTGCAATTGACCACGCAATTGACACAACCTAAACTGGCCCACCCTGTGCTACAGATCATCAACCAACCTCTGTGTCACAGACCACCGGGCACCATCTGTGTCGTCAGGTGGTGCTTAGTGCTCTGTGCCACAGATCCTCAGCTAACATCTGTGTCACAGACCACCGGGTACCATTCGCATCGTGAGGTAGTGCATGGCCCACCCTGTGTCACAGGCCCCGGCCGCTATGAGGTGGTGTATGGCCCACCCTGTGCCACAGGCCCCGGCCGCCGTGAGGTGGTGTATGGCCCACCCTGTGGCCACAGGCCCCGGCCGCCGTGAGGTGGTGTATGGCCCACCCTGTGCCACAGGACCGGCCGCCGTGAGGTGGTGTATGGCCCACCCTGTGCCGCAGACCCCAGCCGCCGTGAGGTGGTGTATGGCCCACCCTGTGCCACAGGACCGGCCGCCGTGAGGTGGTGTATGGCCCACCCTGTGCCGCAGACCCCAGCCGCCGTCTGAGCCATGAGGTGGTGTACGTCCCACGTGACACCCGGCCAGTCGGGCCGACCCAGCCCCACGTGTCGTAACGACATCCGACCGGCTGTGCAGTGGCCGGTCTGTGGCCGCAGGGCCTCATCTGAACAGCGGGCACGAAATTTCCACGAAACCAAACGGCCTCACCCAAGATACGGCTCCCCCGGCAGCGCTCACGCCTGGCTTATGTATCGTTTGCGCAATTAATTCCAGGTTAAATGGTAGTTGACAATGCGAGCCCGGGGAAGCACGCGATGGTCGTTTTGATGTAGCGGCGACTCGTGGGTCTCCTTCAGAGGCAGCCGAACCGGCCGAGAAGAGGACAGCGCTGAATTATTCAGACAGGTCGGGAACATATGACGTTCCGGATCACCGGCGACGGTATTTATGTGTCTGCCGGAGCCCCGAACCGCGCATAATGGTGGCAGCCGCGACTGGATGGACTGCTGACCCCACGAGTTGATGACCTCGAAGCTACTTAGGTCAGAGCCGCTGGCATCACGACTGGCGACTTCACAGCCACCAACTTGAAAACTGGTGACTTTATAATTGGTTACCTCCCAGCCAGCGCTGACCCTCACGCTTCCCTCGGCGCTGGTGACCTAAACGCTGCCCCGATCTCAGCGATGCTGAACTCCGGGCTGCGGCTGCACTAAGTACATTACACCGACTGCATACCTACCGGCCACAAAGCTGTCAAACACAACCGTACAGACTACAGACCGACACAGACTGTCGATAGAGCCATCGATCGCAGACCTGCCTGCCACAGACTTGCCACAGACCTGCCGCACACAACCGTACAGACTACCAACCTACACAAACTATCGGCAGAGCCATCGATCACAGACCTGTCAAACACAACCATACAGACTACAGACCTCACAGACTGTCAATGGAGTCACCGATCGCAGACCTGCCAGCCACATACCTGCCAAACACAACCGTACAGACTACAGACCAGCACAGAATGTCGGCAGCTGTACAGACTACAGACCAGCACAGAATGTCGGCAGCTGTATAGACTACAGACCAGCACAGAATGTCGGCAGCTGTACAGACTACAGACCAGCACAGAATTTCGGCAGCTGTACAGACTACAGACCAGCACAGACTTCGCAGTACGCTACAGACCAGCACAGACTGTCGGTAGCTGTACAGACTACAGACCAGCACAGAATGTCGGCAGCTGTACAGACTACAGACCAACACAGAATGTCGGCAGCTGTACAGACTTCAGACCAGCACAGAATGTCGGCAGCTGTACAGACTACAGACCAGCACAGAATGTCGGCAGCTGTACAGACTACAGACCAGCACAGAATGCCGGCAGCTGTACAGACTACAGACCAGCACAGAATGTCGGCAGCTGTACAGACTACAGACCAGCACAGAATGTCGGCAGCTGTGCAGACTACAGACCAGCACAGACTGTCGGCAGCTGTACAGACTACAGACGTCAGCACATAATGTCAGCAGCTGTGCAGACTACAGACCAGCACAGAATGTCGGCAGCTGTGCAGACTACAGACCAGCACAGAATGTCGGCAGCTGTACAGACTACAGACCAGCACAGAATGTCGGCAGCTGTACAGACTACAGACCAGCGCAGAATGTCGGCAGCTGTATAGACTACATACCAGCACAGAATGTCGGCAGCTGTACAGACTACAGACCAGCACAGAATGTCGGCAGCTGTATAGACTACATACCAGCACAGAATGTCGGCAGCTGTACAGACTACAGACCAGCACAGAATGTCGGCAGCTGTACAGACTACAGACCAGCACAGAATGTCGGCAGCTGTACAGACTACAGACCAGCACAGAATGTCGGCAGCTGTACAGACTACAGACCAGCACAGAATGTCGGCAGCTGTACAGACTACAGACCAGCAAGAATGTCGGCAGCTGTGCAGATAAACAGCACAGAATGTCGGCAGCTGTACAGATTACAGACCAGCACAGAATGTCGGCAGCTGTACAGACTACAGACCAGCACAGAATGTCGGCAGCTGTACAGACTACAGATCAGCACAGAATGTCGGCAGCTGTACAGACTACAGACCAGCACAGAATGTCGGCAGCTGTACAGACTACAGACCAGCACAGAATGTCGGCAGCTGTGCAGACTACAGACCAGCACAGACTTGTCGGCAGCTGTACAGACTACAGACCAGCACAGAATGTCGGCAGCTGTACAGACTACAGACCAGCACAGAATGTCGGCAGCTGTACAGACTACAGACCAGCACAGAATGTCGGCAGCTGTATAGACTACATACCAGCACAGAATGTCGGCAGAGCCACCGACCAACGAAATGCGAGCCGCACGACAACGGAGCTTTCGGTCAAGGAGCTGCTGCTGGTTACGCACGGCAGACCGCAGTCAGCATGGGCACTAGGGTGTCCCAAAAAAACAACTTTTGGCCGTGCAAGCTGCCCAACCAAAACGGGGTGCTCTTTTACACAAAGACTAAGCTGACCAAGTTTGGTCCCCCTCCTTTAAGTTTTGGTCCCCCCCCAGCCCCTTAAAGGTCAGTGACCCCACCACAATGGGGTGGAAAATCAATTTCATCGCACAGACCTGGGAGTGGGCTTATTTAAAAGCTTTCATTGAGCAGAACAAACTTTAATTCAGACAAAATGTTCGAATCACAATATTTATTGTTCTATGCGGCCATTTCAGATCCAACGCAACCGGAAACAACGGGCGGTTATCAGAGTAAGGCATTGCGGTGATCGCCGTGACTTGGTCTGTGAAGAAATGTATTTAGAAATGATAGAAGGGTTGTTTCGAGACAGTAACATACTATTTTCAGTTCAGTCCATTATTTTGACCTATTGACATATACCTATTTACATATATTTGACCTATTGACAACTCACAGTGGCACATCAACATCAGTATGCTAATCAACATCACTATGTTAGATACAGGTCGAACTGTGAGAATGAGAGTGCACAATGACAGTGAAGTAGATGAACATTTAACGCGATAATGTACAATACTATGGCAAAATAATCCGTTTCTCATCTGCGCTTCATCTGTGCCAGCCACGTTGCACTGTCTACTCAGTCGTAGTCTCATGCCGTCAGCATGCACGATGCACAGCCAGCTCACTTTTCCGCATTGACGGGACCGCAGCCCGGTGTGAACTCGCCACTGCGATCATACGACTTCTAACTCTGCCGTCTCTAGTCATGTCTGCGTACCCGGTAATGCCCTTAATACCACGTTCGGCTGCGTCATTCACGACTGACAACTGCTGCATTTCATTCTCCATTCGAACATACTCATCGTCATCTGCCCACTGGCTGGGATGGTTTTTCAACCAAGCCCCACTGTTGTCCAGCAGGCTGAACATCAGCCAAGATCTTGGCCCCACGAATGGTGCTAGATCATGTGACGCGTCCAGAAGTCCTGGACGCGTCACATGATCTAGCACCATTTCTTGTCATCACCATTTCTAGCAATACATTTCTTCACAGACCAAGTCACGGCGATCACTGCAATGCCTTACTCTGATAACCGCTCGTTATTTCCGGTTGCGTTGGATCTGAAATGGCCGCATAGAACAATAAATATTTTGATTCGAACATTTTGTCTGAATTAAAGTTTGTTCTGCTCAATGAAAGCTTTTAAATAAGCCCACTCCCAGGTCTGTGCGATGAAATTGATTTTCCACCCCATTGGGGTGGGGTCACTGACCTTTGAGGGGCTGGGGGGGGACCAAAACTTAAAGGAGGGGGACCAAACTTGGTCAGCTTAGTCTTTGTGTAAAAGAGCACCCCGTTTTGGTTGGGCAGCTTGCACGGCCAAAAAGTTGTTTTTTTGGGACACCCTAATGGGCACGTGTAAAGGTCCTGGTCTGCAGGGTGTGTCAGGTGCATAGCGATGCATGGAGTCTGGGCGAGCATCACGCGGCACGAAATGGCCCGAACACAAAACCCAGCAGGAAACAGACTCTCACACTCAAAGAAGTGTCCCAGGCTTACAAAAGACACAACCAAGTCCATCAAAGGCACGCAGTCTGAGCGAGGCTGGGCGAGCAGCGAACATGTGACGCAGCGAATCTGACACCATGGAACTCTGATTGGCACGATGGGTGTCATTATCAGAAGGGTGCACTCGCCCTCCCCCGTCAGTTAGCCCTCAGTCGGCCTATCTCCCTTCCATCAGAGAAACGATCGCAGCCACGGCATATCGCTTCATTGTAGCCTACTCAGCTGCAATTTATGTACCGTAAATAACGAGAAGCGATAGCACACAGATAGTGCTAACGTGAGCCGATGAATAATGATAATACACGAATGACGGTAATATGCAAACTCATTTTCTAAGTCAACAAACGTTAAAGGGTGCACAAAGAAGCAGCATCGATTTGTTCCGGATCAGCGCTCGGCTGCTATTCGGGTGGACGACAACTGCAAGTGCACACGTATTTGTTTTATGAATTCAGTTCACATTCTTGCTGGGGTGGCTTTATGAACCAGGGTCCTATTGCGAAGCAGAGCTTGTTGCGTGAACCCTGGACCCTCCACCTGATGCGTGAATTCCAGTTCAACGGTAAAGTTTTCACCGAGAGTTCAACATGCAGCCAATGCACCGACAAGACCGCCCCGGTATCTCGTCCACGGCCTTTTTGGGCCAGTTTCCAACTGACCCTCCCAGCGGGGGCTAAATGTAAGCACGTGAAGCGACTGGAACCCTGTCGTATCAGGTAGGAGAGACCAGTGCAGGCCAGCGTTCTAACCAACTGAGCGATCGGGCGGAAAAACATTCGCGTTCTCCGCGAAAAACGTAAGGTGAGGTTCGTGTCGGTATGAATAGGGACGTGTTGGGGGGGGGGTGCGTAAGATTAAGCGACTACCAGCTCAATCCCTCCAATAAGACGGTTACTGGCATAACGATTTCCATAGTCTGGCTTTAGCATCTATAGTGCGTGCACTAGTGGGTCTTGTATAATTATGCACCTCGGTAGGAGGATGTCTCAGGTATTACTCGGCCCATCCCAACGAAATTTGACACGGAGTTGGAGAGGGTACTTGCACTTGCAACTTGCACATAAAAGCATCTACTTCGGCCATGCCAACGGGGTTGGATCAATATCGGTTGACAAAAATATAGCGCTTTTGGATGCCGTAGTGGGCCGGGATCCTAGAATGGGATGGAACCCAGGACGGGCCCTGGTATGAAACGGTACTTGCGACGAGACACTGGAGTGGGACGGGATCTGGGTTAGGACACTAGAATGGAACGGAACCTGCGACGGGACCCTGGAACGTCTGATACCGGAGCTATTCGGCCAATAAAGGGAGACATCATTTTAGGACAGGATGTTTCAAGAAGTGAACAACGTATCCATCCGATTCGCCCATCCCCACCTTTGTCTCCGAGTGGCCAAGATCAACTCATGGAGGAATATCGATGTCAATTAAACATGAAGATAACAATGACGTTTTGATGTTTTGCTCTGTAGTAACAAACTAAACAGCTCCATCTCCTGTGTAACCTTTGCCACATCAACAGAGCTCAAGTGAGGTCTACTTCCCCGGATGAACAGCTGTTGCGGGATCATATCATCGGGTGGCATCTGTCTGACTGGACAGGATGGGTGGTGGCGGGCTGAGGTAGGGCGGCACCTGTCTAACTGGACAGGATGGGTGGTGTGAAGTAGGGAGCATCTGTCTGACTGGACAGGATGGGTGGTGGCGGGCTGAGGTAGGGCGGCACCTGTCTAACTGGACAGGATGGGTGGTGTGAAGTAGGGAGCATCTGTCTGACTGGACAGGATGGGTGGTGGCGGGCTGAGGTAGGGCGGCACCTGTCTAACTGGACAGGATGGGTGGTGTGAAGTAGGGAGCATCTGTCTGACTGGACAGGATGGGTGGTGTCTGGCTGAGGAAGGGCGGCATCTGTCTGACTGGACAGGATGGGTGGTGTCTGGCTGAGGAAGGGCGGCACCTGTCTAACTGGACAGGATGGGTGGTGTGAAGTAGGGAGCATCTGTCTGACTGGACAGGATGGGTGGTGGCGGGCTGAGGAAGGGCGGCACCTGTCTAACTGGACAGGATGGGTGGTGTGAAGTAGGGAGCATCTGTCTGACTGGACAGGATGGGTGGTGGCGGGCTGAGGTAGGGCGGCACCTGTCTGACTGGACAGGATGGGTGGTGGCGGGCTGAGGTAGGGGCGGCACCTGTCTAACTGGACAGGATGGGTGGTGTGAAGTAGGGAGCATCTGTCTGACTGGACAGGATGGGTGGTGTCTGGCTGAGGAAGGGCGGCATCTGTCTGACTGGACAGGATGGGTGGTGGCGGCTGAGGAAGGGCGGCATCTGTCTGACTGGACAGGATGGGTGGTGGTGGGCTGAGGTAGGGCGGCACCTGTCTAACTGGACAGGATGGGTGGTGGTGGGCTGATGTATGACGGCACCTGTCTAACTGGACAGGATGGGTGGTGTGAAGTAGGGAGCATCTGTCTGACTGGACAGGATGGGTGGTGTCTGGCTGAGGAAGGGCGGCAATCTGTCTGACTGGACAGGATGGGTGGTGGCGGCTGAGGAAGGGCGGCATCTGTCTGACTGGACAGGATGGGTGGTGGTGGGCTGATGTAGGGCGGCATCTGTCTGACTGGACAGGATGGGCTGAGGTATGGCGGCATCTGTCTGACTGGACAGGATGGGTGGTGGCGGGCTGAGGTAGGGCGGCATCTGTCTGACTGGACAGCTGCTGGATCATCGTTGACCGCATCCTCAGCGTGGCCATGACTGATGACCACCGACCACAGTCGGCCACTCGGCAGATCTCTCCCCCCCCCTCCCCCTCTACTGTACTCAGCTGACGGTCGGTCTGCGCCGCCGGCGGGGACCAATCTGCCAGTCTGGCCTGCCTGTGGATTGATGGATATGATGGATGGATGGATATAAAGCACAAGATCGGATGCAGGGCGTATGAGAGAGGACTTAACATTGGCTCGGGCTGATACAGACCCGTGAATGCGGTGCGCATTCTCAGTATGAGGTTTATGGGGCCGCTTGGGGTTTCTTAATACTCGCAGTGCGGCATAATTTCCTACACCTCACAGCGCGTGGGAGTGGGGGGCAATTTATGTGACCCCCACACTAACACACTGACATTTGTTCTAAGCTAGATGCAGATGTAGTAAACGGTATGCTGTACCTCTACTGACACACTTTGATGTTTACTGGCATATTCCCGTCTTACCCTCTTTGCTCACCTTCCAGGTCAGGTCAAATATGTAAGCATCGGCAGTGCAATCGGCTATGCAGTCGTCACCGTAGTATCCAGACCCTGGTTGTTAAACAAACATGATTTCTTGCGTCAATATACATAGCATGTTAACTGAAATCATAGTTTAACATCATGACGCGCAGAAAGGTTAAGGCCATCGGATAAGTGAAGGTCAAACAAGAGAGCATATGTGAACTGTTAAAGCCCACGATTTCGAAGCATATTGTGCTCAGGAAAAGGTACACCTGACACGAACTCAAAATAAAATGTTGTCTTTTTTTCTTCTATCGAATTATTTCTTTAATCTGAAAATTTTCAAAGATGGAAATAAAACCTGACATCTTCAAAGGAAATATCGAGACTCCACTCACTACCGAAATGAGCCGATATTGAAAATCAGCCTGGTAAGTCTTGACCTAGCCATCTATGTTTCGTTGCAGCACAAGTTTAAACACATTCCGACTGTGATGTGTTCGCTCCCGGGACGTGACAGGTCATAATGACAGGTGACAGGACGTGACAGGTCATAATGACAGGTGACAGGACGTGACAGGTCATAATGACAGGTGACAGGACGTGACAGGTCATAATGACAGGTGACAGGACGTGACAGGTCATAATCAGTGGCTTGGCCTCATTGAAACTTGAAACTTAAATTATATTGCATCTCGATTGACTTGAAACTCGGAAAATTATTAGAGGATATTATTTGCCATTATATATCTTCCGGTTGAAAAATGTCAAGTAGTGGCACAATTACATGAGGAAAAAAACAGCTTGACGGCATGAATCTAAGCTGGGCATGCTGACTGACCATGATGTGTTTCCTTTGGCATTTTACATTTTGCATTCTACATACACTCACCTTAAGTTTTTGACTGTATCTTCTAGGGCTTGTACATGTACCATTTTCCATGTACACGTACGTCTGAGACACGCATTGTGGCTAGGTCGTGACCTGCTTTTGGTCCGCTCTAGCTTAGTAAGCTTACCACACTGAACCTCCACGTTTGACACAATGTGCGCTGATAACATGTAAGAAGGTACACAACATTTTAAAGTGGTATCAGGAGCTGGTCAGACGTTATCCTAGATCAACGATATGGCGGCCAACTTGACACCCCTGCCCGAACTGCGAGGGTTAATGGTCAGTGTTAATGGTCAGTGTTAATGGTCAATGTTAATGGTCAGTGTTAATGGTCAGTGTTAATGGTCAGTGTTAATGGTCAGTGTTAATGGTCAATGTTAATGTTCAGTGTTAATGATCAGTGTTAATGGTCAGTGTTAATGGTCAGTGTTAATGGTCAGTGTTAATGGTCAGTGTTAATGGTCAGTGTTAATGGTCAGTGTTAATGGTCAGTGTTCATCAAGGTGTGCTGGCCGTGACGTGTGTCGAGTTGGATACTTAGATAGCGTTGGATTCCGTGCAGGTGGTGGTGGGCGATGGTGGGTTGGGGGTCCATGTGAGTGGGATATGGATCCGTGAAGGTGCACTGGATCCACATGAGTAGTCTGTGGGTCCGAGATGATGGGCTGAAGCTGTGTAGGTGTGAGTGTGCCGGACGTCGAGACCGTTGGGATTCAGCGTCCTTGTGCGTAAGATAGCGAACCATATAGACGGGCTAAACGCCCACATGAACAGGTTGAGCATGTCCTAACCATTCCCCCTCAGCAATAAGTGTGTCTGTGTTGTGCTTCTACCAAGTTGCATTCTTCAATTGCGACACAGTAGTGTGACATTGGTGTTAAGTTATGAATCGTTCTTTACACCAAGATACAACTAAATGGCACACCTGGCCCATTCGTCTATTCGTTGTGTGGTGTAACTTGCAACGAAACTTCGTAGAACATATCGGGACCTGCGCTTGAACACTTTAAAAGGATGCATTTAAAACACTTGCAAGGCGTGCAGACATGGGAAGCAGGCCTTGACAGAGGCCGCGGCTGCTCCTTCACTGTCAGACACCACGCGGTGGCATATCACTCCGAGCTAGCCGGTCGCCGGTCGCCGGTTGCCAGTCGCCGGTCGCCGGTCGCCATACCAGCCCACGATGATGTCTCACCTGAACGAGTGGACGTGAACATGTCTGCCTAATCACGGACATGGGAGAGAGGGAGGGGGTCGGGCGGTGTCATCTCCGGATACACGGCGTCTAGACTAAGCCGAGAATTCCTCAACAACTGGACAGCTCCAGCTGAACAGGCCATGTCTCAGCCGAGTAGTCATGTCTCAGCCGAGTGAGCCATGTCTCAGCCGAGTAGTCATTACTCAGCCGAGTAGGCATGTCTCAGCCGAATGGTCATGTCTCAGCCGAGTGAGCCACGCCTCAGCCGGAGAGGAGAAGTCGTCCGCCGACAGCCGGATGTTTCGCCCGTACGCACGACTCACACACCGACCGGTGCCGTTTATTGTACTCCAGACAGCCGTGTTTGAAAGCTGGCACGAGCCGGAGCGGCGTCGGCCCGGCCGGCATGCTCGGCCCACTATCTGGCCCTATAAACAGCGGTGGCGGCGCGCGCACCACTGCAGCCTGCAGACGGGCCGGGCGGCGCGCGCTGTTTACTGCCGCTGATACGACGGACAGTTGCAGGTTTTTAGCGTTCGCGTCGCCCGTTTCCAATGTTTACAGAGGGCGCCGGCGCTGCCGCTCGCGGGTCCTGCTCCCGGCGCGGCGATCTGGAATGTTCTGTCCAAATATCGTCGGTCGGGGGTGGCGCGCTGGCGCGATCGGTGATCGGTGCCCCGAGGTGGCCGGCCAGCCAGACGATGGCCCAGGCCGTCGGTATCGGATCTGGACTATGATTCCGTTGTAGCTGACGATACTGCGACAAATACTGCATCGAACTGATTATTTAGACAATTACCAGATATCGTCACCGAGTAATTTTCAACAGCTTTTCGTTTCTCTCTTCTCATGCTGATAGATAATAGCTTGTTTCTAACTTACCAGTTCATTTTTTATGGAAGACAGATTCCCGAGTATTCTCGACGACTGAACTTATCAAATATACACTTCGTGCAACACTTCACAAGGCTAGAAATTCTAGGATGGCATTCTGATTTTCAAGGAAACTGTCCATAATTATTGGTGGCTTGAATCAACAACAATCGCCTAGTGTGACGGAGACATTGTTTAGCTTCCGCACAAGCATCCCCTGGTGGTTTGATCGTTCACTAGTCATTAGCATTATTGACACTGTAAGATAATGCCTTGTTCCAAGCATTCCTCGCGAGTAAGGGCCAGGGCTGGCTAAGAGATGGCCTACTGGAGCCGGGCTGTCGCGTATATCCAAACGCTGTATGTCATGCATTAAAACATAATGACCTGGCATTTATACTGTGCATATATATGCTGAATACCGGTCAGCCGACAGAACCACGGAAAACGTGGAAGACGGAGCCCTCCGAGCCATATGATGCCTTGGAAAAAGTCAAATATTACTCCACAGACCTTCTGGTCTGACAATTAAATACCGAATGCGACCACCTACCGTATGGTCGCTGCCCTGTTTATATGTATTTAGGACTTCTGATAACTAGTCCCACATGTCATAAGCAGTGTCGGCAAGGGATATCCCAGCCGTCCAGACATCTCGGTTAGACTGGCAGTGTGCCTACTTACATGAACCTGCCACGTGACGCTTGTGATATCCCAGCCGTCCAGACATCTCGGCTAGACTGGCAGTGTGCCTACTTACATGAACCTGCCACGTGACGCTTGTGATATCCCAGCCGTCCAGACATCTCGGCTAGACTGGCAGTGTGCCTACTTACATGAACCTGCCACGTGACGCTTGTGATATCCCAGCCGTCCAGACATCTCGGCTAGACTGGCAGTGTGCCTACTTACATGAACCTGCCACGTGACGCTTGTGATATCCCAGCCGTCCAGACATCTCGGCTAGACTGGCAGTGTGCCTACTTACATGAACCTGCCACGTGACGCTTGTGATATCCCAGCCGTCCAGACATCTCGGTTAGACTGGCAGTGTGCCTACTTACATGAACCTGCCACGTGTCGCCTGTTACCTGGTTAGCTGCCGCGGCATCTTCCTTCAATCATTTAAACGTCTGGCCGCCTGAGCGCCATGAATGATTTGTGAGTGACATTTATCAGACACAACAGCTGGTTTGTCCATGGTCTTCATCTCATGTCTGGTATGAATATCTTGCCTTGAGGTCCGCGCACAAATCCGACACCTTTCAATGTGGCGACCGACCACACTGAATATGGGTGTGCCACACTAAGCCACAGTGTGTGCCATCACGTACGTCTATGTCTGCTAAGCTAGTATTTGTGTCCGATACAACAATCTGTGTCCGCTACGCCAGTCAATGCCCGCTACGTTAGTATATGTCCGTTACGTTGGTCTGCGTCCACTGTATTAGTATGTGTCCGCATATCAGGCTGTGTCCACTATATCAGTCTGTACCCGGCATATCAGTCTGTGGTCTACATCAGACTGTGCCCAGCATGTCAGTCTGTGTGGCTACGTCAATCTTTGCTCTGTATGTCAGTCTGTGTGGCTATATCAGCATGTACCCGGTATGTCAGTCTGTGTGGCTATATCGGTATGCGACTATGTCAATCTGTGTCCTGTATGTCAGTTTGGGTGGCTCTGTCAGTCTGTATTATCATATCAGTCTGTGGGCCATTTCAATATGTGCCCGGTATGGTCAGTCTGTGTGGCTATGTCAGTCTGTGCCGGTATGTCAGTCTGTGGGCTATATCGGTATGTCCCCGGTATGTCAGTCTGTGTGGCTGTGTCAGTCTGTATTAGCATATCAGTCTGTGGGCCAATTCAGTATGTGCCCGGTATGGTCAGTCTGTGTAGCTATGTCAGTCTGTGCCGGTATGTCAGTCCGTGGGTTATATCGGTATGTGCCTGGTATGTCAGTTTGGGTGGCTCTGTCAGTCTGTATTATCATATCAGTCTGTGGGCCATTTCAATATGTGCCCGGTATGGTCAGTCTGTGTGGCTATGTCAGTCTGTGCCGGTATGTCAGTCCGTGGGTTATATCGGTATGCGCCCGGTATGTCAGTCTGTGTGGCTGTGTCAGTCTGTATTATCATATCAGTCTGTGGGCCATTTCAGTATGTGCCCGGTATGGTCAGTCTGTGTGGCTGTGTCAGTCTGTGGGCTATATCGGTATGTGCCCGGTATGGTCAGTCTGTGTGGCTATGTCAGTCTGTGCCGGTATGTCAGTCTGTGGGCCATTTCGGTCTGTGTCCGGTATGTCAGTCTGTGTGGCTATGTCAAGTCTGTCTGTTTTGTCTGTCTGTGGCTGCTGTGCTCGCCCATACCGTGTGCTGTGTGTGTGCATGTAGGTGTGTGTGTGTGTGTGTGTGTGTGGCTGTATAGGTGTGTATAAGTATGTATATGCATGTGCGCGTAATGTGAGGATATATGTGCGCGTGTGTGCACTGGTGTGCGTTCGGGTGTGTGCTCGCGTGTAGGTGTGCTCGGGGATGTGCACGGGTGTGTGCTCGGGTGTATACTCAGGTGTGTGCTCGGGTGTGTGCTGTGGTGTGTGTGTTCGGGTGTATGCTCGGGTGTGGGTGTGCTGGGGTGTGTTCCGGTGTGCACTTGGGTGTGTGCTCGGGTGTGTGCTCGGGTGTGTGCTGGGCTGTGTGCTCGCGTGTGGGTGTGCTCGGGTGTGTGCTCGCATGTGTGCTCGGGTGGGTGTGCTCGGATGGGTGTGCTCGGGTGAGTGTGCTCGGGTGGGTGTGTTCGGGTGTGGGTGTGCTGGGGTGTGTTCCGGTGTGCACTCGGGTGTGTGCTCGGGTGTGTGCTCGGCTGTGTGCTCGCGTGTGGGTGTGCTCGGGTGTGTGCTCGCATGTGTGCTCGGGTGGGTGTGCTCGGATGGGTGTGCTCGGGTGTGTGCTCGTGTGTGTGTTCGGGCGTGTGTTCGGGTGTATGCTCGGGTGTGTGCTCGGGTGTGGGTGTGCTCGGGTGTGTGCTCGGGTGTGTGCTCGGGTGTGTGCTCGGGTGTATGCTCGGGTGTGTGCTCGGGTGTGTGCTGTGGTGTGTGTGTTCGGGTGTATGCTCGGGTGTGGGTGTGATGGGGTGTGTTCCGGTGTGCACTCGGGTGTGTGCTCGGGTGTGTGCTCGGCTGTGTGCTCGCGTGTGGGTGTGCTCGGGTGTGTGCTCGCATGTGTGCTCGGGTGGGTGTGCTCGGATGGGTGTGCTCGGGTGAGTGTGCTCGGGTGGGTGTGTTCGGGTGGGTGTGCACGGGTGGGTGTGCTCAGGTGGGTGTGCTCGGGTGGGTGTGCTCGGGTGTGTGCTCGGCTGTGTGCTCGGCTGTGTGCTCGGCTGTGTTCTCGGCTGTGTGCCCGGTTGTGTGGGTGTGCTCGGGGTGTGTTCGGGTGTGTGCTCGGCTGTGTGTTCGGCTGTGTGTTCGGCTGTGTGCTCAGCTGTGTGCTCGGCTGTGTGGGTGTGCTCGAGTGTGTACCCGGGTGTGTGCTCGGCTGTGTGCTCGGCTGTGTGCTCGGCTGTGTGGGTTTGTTCGACTGTGTGTGTGTGCTCGAGTGTGTACCCGGGTGTGTGCTCGGCTGTGTGCTCGGCTGTGTGCTCGGCTGTGTGCTCGGCTGTGTGGGTTTATTCGGCTGTGTGTGTGTGCTCGGGGGTGTGTGTGTGCTCGGTTGTGTATGTGTGTTCGGCTGTGTGTTCGGCTGTGTGGGTGTGCCCGGCTGTGTGGGTGTGCTCGGCTGTGTGGGTGTGCCCGGCTGTGTGGGTGTGCTCGGCTGTGTGGGTGTGCTCGGCTGTGTGGGTGTGCTCGGCTGTGTGGGTGTGCCCGGCTGTATGGGTGTGCTCGGTTGTGTGGGTGTGCTCGGCTGTGTGGGTGTGCCCGGCTGTATGGGTGTGCTCGGTGTGTGCTCGGCTTGTGGGTGTGCTCGGCTGTGTGTGTTGCTGGCTGTGTGGGTGTGCTCGGCTGTGTGGGTGTGTCGGCTGTGTGCTCGGTTTGGGTGTGCTCGTGTTGGTGTGCTGTGTGTGTGTGCTCGCTGTTGGGTGTGCCCGGCTGTATGGGTGTGCTCGGCTGTGTGCTCGGCTGTGTGGGTGTGCTCTGTGTGGGTGTGCTCGGCTGTTGGGTTGGCCGGCTGTGTTGTGCTCGCTGTGGGTGTGCTCGGCTGGGGGTGTGCTCGGCTTGTGGTGTGCTCGGCTGTGTGGGTGTGCCGGCTGTATGGGTGTGCTCGGCTGTGTGCTCGGCTGTGGGGTGTGCTCGGCTGTATGGGTGTGCTCGGCTGTGTGGGTGTGCTCGGCTGTATGGGTGTGCTCGGCTGTATGGGTGTGCTGGCTGTGTGGGTGTGCTCGGCTTGTGGGTGTGCTCGGCTGTGTGGGTGTGCTCGGCTGTGTGGGTGTGCTCGGCTGTGTGGGTGTGCTCGGCTGTATGGGTGTGCCCGGCTGTATGGGTGTGCTCGGCTGTGTGGGTGTGGTCGGCTGTGTGGGTGTGCCCGGCTGTATGGGTGTGCTGTGTGTGGGTGTGCCGGCTGTGTGGGTGTGTCGGTGTGTGGGTGTGCTCGGCTGTGTGGGTGTGTCGCTGTATGGGTGTGTCGGTGTGTGGGTGTGTCGGCTGTTGGGTGTGCCCGGTGTTGGGTGTGCTCGGCTGTATGGGTGTGCTCGGCTGTGTGGGTGTGCTCGGCTGTGTGGGTGTGCCCGGCTATATGGGTGTGCCCGGCTGTGTGGGTGTGCTCGCTGTGTGGGTGTGTGCTGTGTGGGTGTGCCCGGTTGTATGGGTGTGCTCGCTGTGTGCTCGCTGTGTGGTGTGCCCGGCTGTGTGTGTGCTCGGCTGTGTGGGTGTGCTCGGTGTTGGTGTTTTTTTTCGTGGGTTGTCGTTTGTTTTTTTTTTTTTTTTGTTTTTTTTGTTGTTTCGCTTTGGTGTGCCGTTTGGGTGTGTCGGCTGTTGGGTGTGTCGGTGTGTGGGTGTGCTCGGCTGTGTGGTGTGCTCGGCTGTGTGGTGTGTCCTTGTGGGTTCTGCTGTGTGGGTGTTGGCTGTGTGTTCTTTTTCTTTTTTTGTCGGCTGTGTGTCTCGTTCTTTTTTTTTGTGTGTTTGTGGTGTGGTGCTTGTGTGTCGGTTGGTCTTGTGTTCTGTGTGTTGCTCTGTTTTGTGTTTGTTTTTTTTTTTTTGTTGTTTGCTTTTGGTGTCTGGCTGTGTGGTGTCTGCTGTTGGTTGCTCGGTGTGCTCGCTGTGTGGTGTGCTCGCTGTGTGGTGTGCTCGCTTGTGGGTTGCCCGGTGTTGGTGTGCTCGCTTGTCTCGGTGTGTGTGTGTCGCTGTTGGGTGTGCTCGCTTGTGGGTGTGCCGGCTGTTGGGTTGCTCGCTTGTGCTCGGCTTTTGTTTGTTCTGTGTGTGCTGCTGTGTGGTGTGCTCGCTGTTGTTTGTGTGTGCTGCTTTTGTGTTGTGTGGTGGGCTGGCTGTGTGGGTGTGCTCGGCTGTGTGGGTGTGCCGGCTGTTGGGTGTGTCGGCTGTGTGGTGTGTCGGCTGTGTGGGTGTGCCCGGCTGTATGGGTGTGCTCTTTGTCGTTTTCGGTGTGTGTGCTCGTTTCGGCTTGTTGTGGTGTGTGGGTGTGCTCGGTGTGTGGTGTGTCGGTGTGTGGTGTGCTCGGCTGTGTGTGTGCTCGGCTGTGTGGGTGTGCTCGGCTGTGTGGGTGTGCTCGGCTGTGTGGGTGTGCTCGGCTGTGTGGGTGTGCTCGGCTTGTGGGTGTGCTCGGCTGTGTGGGTGTGCTCGGCTGTGTGGGTGTGCTCGGCTGTGTGGGTGTGCTCGGCTGTGTGGGTGTGCTCGGCTGTGTGGGTGTGCTCGGCTGTGTGGTGTGCTCGGCTGTGTGGGTGTGCTCGGCTGTGTGGGTGTGCTCGGCTGTGTGGGTGTGCTCGGCTGTGTGGGTGTGCTCGGCTGTTGGTGTGCTCGGCTGTGTGGGTGTGCTCGGCTGTGTGGGTGTGCTCGGCTGTGTGGGTGTGCCCGGCTGTGTGGGTGTGCTCGGCTGTGTGGGTGTGCTCGGCTGTGTGGGTGTGCTCGGCTGTGTGGGTGTGCTCGGCTGTGGGTGTGCTCGCTGTGTGGGTGTGCTCGGCTGTGTGGGTGTGTGCTGGCTGTGGTGTGCTCGGCTGTGTGGGTGTGCTCGGCTGTGTGGGTGTGCTCGGCTGTGTGGGTGTGCTCGGCTGTGTGGGTGTGCTCGCTCGGCTGTGTGGGTGTGCTCGGCTGTGTGGGTGTGCTCGGCTGTGTGGGTGTGCTCGGCTGTGTGGGTGTGCTCGGCTGTGTGGGTGTGCTCGGCTGTTGGGTGTGCTCGGCTGTGTGGGTGTGCTCGGCTGTGTGGGTGTGCTCGGCTGTGTGGGTGTGCTCGGCTGTGTGGGTGTGCTCGGCTGTGTGGGTGTGCTCGGCTGTGTGGGTGTGCTCGGCTGTGTGGGTGTGCTCGGCTGTGTGGGTGTGCCCGGCTGTGTGGGTGTGCTCGGCTGTGTGGGTGTGCTCGGCTGTGTGGGTGTGCTCGGCTGTGTGGGTGTGCTCGGCTGTGTGGGTGTGCTCGGCTGTTGGGTGTGCTCGGCTGTGTGGGTGTGCTCGGCTGTGTGGGTGTGCTCGGCTGTGTGGGTGTGCTCGGCTGTGTGGGTGTGCTCGGCTGTGTGGGTGTGCTCGGCTGTGTGGGTGTGCTCGGCTGTGTGGGTGTGCTCGGCTGTGTGGTTCGGCTGTGTGGGTGTGCTCGGCTGTGTGGGTGTGCTCGGCTGTGTGGGTGTGCTCGGCTGTGTGGGTGTGCTCGGCTGTGTGGGTGTGCTCGGCTGTGTGGGTGTGCTCGGCTGTGTGGGTGTGCTCGGCTGTGTGGGTGTGCTCGGCTGTGTGGGTGTGCTCGGCTGTGTGGGTGTGCTCGGCTGTGTGGGTGTGCTCGGCTGTGTGGGTGTGCTCGGCTGTGTGGGTGTGCTCGGCTGTGTGGGTGTGCTCGGCTGTGTGGGTGTGCTCGGCTGTGTGGGTGTGCTCGGCTGTGTGGGTGTGCTCGGCTGTGTGGGTGTGCTCGGCTGTGTGGGTGTGCTCGGCTGTGTGGGTGTGCTCGGCTGTGTGGGTGTGCTCGGCTGTGTGGGTGTGCTCGGCTGTGTGGGTGTGCTCGGCTGTGTGCTCGGCTGTGTGGGTGTGCTCGGCTGTGTGGGTGTGCTCGGCTGTGTGGGTGTGCTCGGCTGTGTGGGTGTGCTCGGCTGTGTGGGTGTGCTCGGCTGTGTGGGTGTGCTCGGCTGTGTGGGTGTGCTCGGCTGTGTGGGTGTGCTCGGCTGTGGTGCTCGGCTGTGTGGGTGTGCTCGGCTGTGTGGGTGTGCTCGGCTGTGTGGGTGTGCTCGGCTGTGTGGGTGTGCTCGGCTGTGTGGGTGTGCTCGGCTGTGTGGGTGTGCTCGGCTGTGTGGGTGTGCTCGGCTGTGTGGGTGTGCTCGGCTGTGTGGGTGTGCTCGGCTGTGTGGGTGTGCTCGGCTGTGTGGGTGTGCTCGGCTGTGTGGGTGTGCTCGGCTGTGTGGGTGTGCTCGGCTGTGTGGGTGTGCTCGGCTGTGTGGGTGTGCTCGGCTGTGTGGGTGTGCTCGGCTGTGTGGGTGTGCTCGGCTGTGTGGGTGTGCTCGGCTGTGTGGGTGTGCTCGGCTGTGTGGGTGTGCTCGGCTGTGTGGGTGTGCTCGGCTGTGTGCTCGGCTGTGTGGGTGTGCTCGGCTGTGTGGGTGTGCTCGGCTGTGTGGGTGTGCTCGGCTGTGTGGGTGTGCTCGGCTGTGTGGGTGTGCTCGGCTGTGTGGGTGTGCCCGGCTGTGTGGGTGTGCCCGGCTGTGTGGGTGTGCGGTGCGGCGGTGAGCGGCGCGCGGTCCCGGGTGGCTGGCCGGCGCGCGGTCCCGGGTGGCTGGCCGGCTCGGCGGCGGCCTCCCCCGGGGCCGTGTCAGGTCGATACGGAGGCGACCGCGCCGGGACCGGCCACCGATCTCGCGGGACTGCGGCGCCGTCAGCAGAGCCGCCGCCAGCCACCGCTCGGCTGTCGCTCAGGTGTCGCTCAGGTGTCGCTCAGGTGTCGCTCAGGTGTCGCTCAGGTGTCGCTCGGATGCCACTCAAATGTCACTCGAGTGTCGCTTGGGTGTCGCTTGGGTGTCGCTTAGGTGTCGCTTTGGTATCGCTTAGGTGTAGCTTTGGTGCTGCTTCGATATCAATCAGGCGTCACGTAGGTGTCGCTCCGATGTCGCTTGTGTCGCTTTGGTGTCGAATTTCGCTTGGGTCTGGCTCGGCAGCTGCGTGATAAAGGTGCAGGCTAGTTTCATTTTCAGAATGCATTTACGCCGCCGATTTAGACGCACCATTATTATGTTTTGCATGGAAGCGTAATACACGCAGGCTACAAACACAAATAGCAACGACTACCGAACAGAAAACATCTCAGGCTGTGTGGTGGAACCCACTCTCCGTGAAGGGAGCTTGCGCACTGTTCTTGCACATCCGTGTATGCTCTTCGCCACAGCCCCAGCACGGGTCTGACAGCAAACCCGGCCGGCTTTCAACCGGAGCTGAAGTTTTCCGATTAGCGCCGGCCTCCCCCAGCGAGACGGCGCCGTCTCCAGAGACGCGGCGACGGCCGTGGCCCGGTCCCCCGAGGAGTCGACAGACGCCGGCGGCGCGCGCGCACCCCGCCACCGCCGCCGCCGCCACCACCACCACCGCCACCGGCCGCACGCAGCGCTGTAGCCAGTCAATCTCAATTAGTCGGGCGGCGGACGCACAGCGTCGCCATATCGCCGTGGTTTCCTCAACATGCCGACATCACGTCACTCTGCATCGGTGCCACAGCGTCCCCATATCGCCGTGCTTTCCTTACTGTATTGGCGCCGTGCCACTCTGCATCGGCGCCACACAGTCCCCATATCGAGGAGGTCGTCTCTGCATGCTGACGACACCGCTGTTACGTCCCACATCCATGATGGCCGTGGGCTGGGGACATCAGACGTTCTCCTAGTGACACTGCCTCCACGGGAGCACGTGACATGATGCTGGTGCCACAAGGTCTCCCCATACCCACACCACAGGGTCCCATACCCACACCACTGGATCCCATAGCGGCACCGCTGCTACGTAAGCACGTGACACGATGCTGGTGCCACAGGATCTCCCCATACCAACACCACAGGGTCCCATACTGACACAGCGGGATCCCACACCAACACCACAGGGTCCCATACCTACACAGCGGGATCCTATACCAACACCAGAGGTCCTCACACGGACATCGACACCACAAGCGCCCACGCCAACACTAGGAGTCTACGCCAGCATCATGCGTCCCCATGCCGAGATGATCACTGGCTTCCATGCCAACATCACTGACTCCCATAGCAAAAGCAAAGGTCTTCACGCCGGCACTAGAGGTCACTATGCCAGCACCATGACCCCCATGCCAACAACACCTGTTCATATACCAGCACCAGAGGCCCCTACACCAACACCAGGGCACCCATACCGGCACCAGAGGCCCCTACACTAACACCAGGGCACCCATACCAGCACCAGAGGCCCCTACACCAACACCAGGGCACCCATACCAGCACCAGAGGCCCCTACCCCAACACCAGGGCACCCATACCGGCACCAGAGGCCCCTACACCAACATCAGGGCACCCATACCAGCACCAGGGGCCCCTACACCAACACCAGGGCACCCATAGGTCCACAGGGCACCCATACCGGCACCACAGGTCACCATGCCGACCCACCAGCACAGCCTCACGGGCCCGCCGCCACCGGTGCCCGCTCCCATGAATAACGAATGGGAAGCGGCCAGCGTTGAAGGGGCGATTATTTGGGCGGTGCGACGCGGTGTGCGCTGGCAGCCGGACGTGCCGGCCCCCTTCGAGCCATCGACCCTTTTCTTAATCTAATTTTGCGCCGTGAGCCGGCCGTATTCGACCAATTGCTGGGCGTGGCCTCGGCGGCGGGGCCGGGCGCGCGGCGTGTCGGCGCGCATGAAGTGATAATGGTGGTGCTCGGCAGACGACGTCGTCGTCGGGCCGTCGCCGCGCGATTACCCGAGCGTCGGCCGGAAGCGTGACCCGTGCACATAGATGGCCAGCCAGTCGATAACTTTTGCCGCCGCCGGGATAATTGCCGAAGCGAAGGACAATGATGGTCGTGCAACGGGCGCTGACTCCGCGACAGAATCGAATAAAGAAACGGCGGCTGTAATGGAATGTTCGAGTGGCTCGGGTCACCGCACGGTATTGGCATGCCGCCACCGGGTCGGCAGTGAATCATGTCGCTGTCCACGCCGAATGTGACTCCGGTGTCTCCGGCATGAGCAGGACATTGTACAAAGTACACTGCACGCTTAGCATTGTAAAATGGTAATTTCTGACGAGGTGCACATGCATCGTGCATGCCCAACCAAACATCGCGCAGTTAAACACCTGGTTTGCTTCCGAGTACTTATTACGTTGAGTGGTGAAGTAGAGAACAGAGGTCGACAAGGTGTTGTTTGATGATAATACCGGCATTAGGCAAACTAGCCAACATTTTTAGCACAGCCAAAACCGAGGGTGAACGCTCATACAGTCAACATCGCTTTAACCAGGTACTAAGACGGAAGCAAATGACTTTTGAATGACGTCGTACACACACGTTTCCCATACTCCTACACACCTGGTTAAGTTTTAACCTTCTCAATGATCCCACGAAATTGGCTTACCATTAATGCACACGAATAACTATTAACATTATGATTCGAACTTCCAAGGTTATGAATCGGTGCCCGTTGCAGCTCTGACTTGGACTGACGGCACTGACGGCACTGACGGCACTGACGGCACTGACGGCACTGACGGCACTGACGGCACTGACGGCACTGACGGCACTGACGGCACTGACGGCACTGACGGCACTGACGGCACTGACGGCACTGACGGCACTGACGGCACTGACGGCACTGACGGCACTGACGGCACTGACGGCACTGACGGCACTGACGGCACTGACGGCACTGACGGCACTGACGGCACTGACGGCACTGACGGCACTGACGGCACTGACGGCACTGACGGCACTGACGGCACTGACGGCACTGACGGCACTGACGGCACTGACGGCACTGACGGCACTGACGGCACTGACGGCACTGACGGCACTGAACGGCACTGACGGCACTGACGGCACTGACGGCACTGACGGCACTGACGGCACTGACGGCACTGACGGCACTGACGGCACTGACGGCACTGACGGCACTGACGGCACTGACGGCACTGACGGCACTGACGGCACTGACGGCACTGACGGCACTGACGGCACTGACGGCACTGACGGCACTGACGGCACTGACGGCACTGACGGCACTGACGGCACTGACGGCACTGACGGCACTGACGGCACTGACGGCACTGACGGCACTGACGGCACTGACGGCACTGACGGCACTGACGGCACTGACGGCACTGACGGCACTGACGGCACTGACGGCACTGACGGCACTGACGGCACTGACGGCACTGACGGCACTGACGGCACTGACGGCACTGACGGCACTGACGGCACTGACGGCACTGACGGCACTGACGGCACTGACGGCACTCGACGGCACTGACGGCACTGACGGCACTGACGGCACTGACGGCACTGACGGCACTGACGGCACTGACGGCACTGACGGCACTGACGGCACTGACGGCACTGACGGCACTGACGGCACTGACGGCACTGACGGTATTGACGGTACTGACGGTACTGACGGTACTGACGGCACTGACGGTACTGACGGTACTGACGGTACTGACGGGTACTGACGGTACTGACGGCACTGACGGCACTGACGGGTACTGACGTGGCCGTTAGCGTGCCACACCATCTCACGATTTCTGTCGGGATAGCTAACTCGGACGGTGTTAGGTTCCTACCAATCCACGTTTTAACATCATGAATATAAATCGATGCCATTCACTGATCCAGAGAACTGTTGAAGGTCACTCAAGTTTAATTGGCAGGAGTTCTTATTTGGATATATATGCTTGGATATTTGTTGAGTGCGTCACCTTGCCGCATGTACACGTTGCAGTATATTGCATCATTGAGTACCTTGCAGAAACTAAGGAGTATCTTGGCTGTCTTTAGCGATATTTTCTGTTATACGAGAGACCCCAGAACTTATTTTGCCTTCTGCTTTTTCCATACTTCACATTTCGCACTTACGTAAACTAGTAAACAAAACATTTCCATGTCAAGTCTTCTTCATTACAGCCACATTTCGCATGACTTAACCTCATGAATCATGGATTAAAAGTGTCGGGTGTGTCCTAGCATGTCGGTTGTGTGCGTGTCTGTAACACAATTGCCATGGAATTACGTAGTCATGAAATACATATATGCGCTTGTTGATTGCGTCTCAAGGCAAAGCTTAAAATTAAACTAATGTGCAGTGAGTACGTTGTACCACGCACACATAGTACCACGCACTCCAAACCAGTTATATTTGCAATTAATTTTAGGGGCATTCATCATCATTAGCATGATCTTGAATGGAAGTCATCTGCTCATGACAAGTAGACGTGAAAGGTCTGACCAGATAAGACGCTACCATATGCTGAAAAAATACATGACATTATGTAAATTATGGTAAACCTCGTCGATCAGTTATGCAGCACTTCTCCAGAGTTCTTGGATGCAATCGGATGATACTACTGATTTTAGCGATACCTATCCACGCGAACTAAACACCGTACAAGATCAAAACGAGTCACTCTTGTCGAGAAATAGTTAATGTCTTGTCAACAGCTTGTTGACATCCGTCTTCGCTTCGAATCAAAGTGCTTGCTATAGGGACCGATAGTGAGATAGTGCCGATAGTGCCGAGAGTAACGAGAGCACCTCCGCCCAGGCTACCCAGGAGCAGCTGCCAACCAGACTGGGTGTCTGGTGTCAGCGCGGCACGAGCCGACCGTCCCGGCAATGGTAGCGCCATGCCGGTGGGGACCCAGAGTTGGCAGCGGACGAGCTGCCAACTTCCGCTGACTCCCGGAATCAGTGTTCTGGCTGCGCCCATGTCACGTGCAGTCATTGCGCCGACCAGAGTTCGAAGCCGGCCCAATGTCCTAAGCCGGCCCAATTTCCTAAGCCAGGCCCGGTCCATACCCGTGCCCATCAGGCCCGGCCCATACCCGTGCCCATCAGGCCCGGCCCATCAGGCCCGGCCCATACCCGTGCCCATCAGGCCCGGCCCATCAGGCCCGGCCCATACCCGTGCCCATCAGGCCCGGCCCATCAGGCCCGGGGCCCGAGCCCTGTCCGAACCAGTCAATTTTGCTATTGATTTAACCCGTACCCAACCAGACCCAGGCACGGCATGCGAGATAATTCTAGCAATTTCCAGCTTATCATGGTCAATTGTATATCGTCCCGTAAGCCAACATCACTGGCCTTCAAAGTTTGCATGTATATCAAATATGGGTCAGGCCAGTATCCAGTCCCGGTCCTAAGTCCTGTGGGGCTTGCTCCGTCCAATTTGAACCCTGACACCGACACTGACAGAACAGTAAACTGGAGCACGCGACGGCGAATACGACCCAGCCACATCTAAGACAAGCAGATCTCCGGGACAAATGTGTGCTGCAAACGTGTCCAGTGCAGCTCGGTGTGCACGCATGTGCGGGATGCGCGTGCTGAACGCTGCAGATGAGTGAATGGAGCGCCTGTTTGATGAGCATCGTCAGGGCACTGAATGCGAGTCATCTAGGGCTGACACTGCTCACATAATTTAGGCAAAAGCGCCTATGCCATATTGGATCCATGTTTACATATTTGGTGACGGCGAATCACAGCAGATCAGTGCTGAATGCAGAACCGGCGCGCTGCAACAACACGCACCTGAGCAATTACTAGACATTAGTGCATGCCGTGCGGAACAAGTAGCTGACCAGGTGCAATGTCATGGGGAGGCTATTCACCTGGCTACCACTGGCGGATCAACAGGGGAATGGTGGCACTCCCGCCATTGCCCCTCCCAGAAGCCCATCGGAAAGATAAACTGGCATATCTCACGTAGTTCTTCTGACGCAGAAAAACAACATAAAGATGTTGTTTTAATGCAGCGCTTAAATTCTTATTTACCATAACACAAGTAATTCTGGGAAATTTCAGGGATTTGTATTCCCCAACACAAAAAGAAGAAGAATAAATTGGCACCAGCATCCGTCGCTGAGGCACTGGATGTGTGATCATGCTGCAACCGCCAGTCATGGTCATGATCACTGGATGTGTGATCATGCAGCAACCGCCAGTCATGGTCATGATCACTGGATGTGTGATCATGCAGCAACCGCCAGTCATGGTCATGATCACTGGATGTCTGATCATGCAGCAACCGCCAGTCTGTACCGATCGATGGAGCCACATTAACAATAATATTTGTTTTTCCTTGTAACTACAAACACAGGCGCCGGCAAGTGTTCGTTTAACCTTCAGCGCGATGAAGTTCCCGTGGGGAGGCACAACAGCGGGAGATGGAGTTTGACAGTGGTGGTGACGGACACTCGTAGGTGAGAAGCCGGAAGGGGAGAGGGGCTGGGAGGCAGTGAGAAGCGGGAAGGTAGATGGCGGTGAGAGGTGGAGTAGTAATGGATAAAATGTTGGTGTTTGGAAGTCGTGAGAGGAAGACAGCTGCGGTAGTAAAAGGCGGTGTAGTAAAAAGTCGGCGAAAGGCGGAGTCTTTGGGACATGAGAGGCGGAAGATGCTGTTCTGCATACCATGATAAGAGATCGGGTAGGTAAGAAGTGCTGGTAAAGATCAGCAAACAGGGGGGGGGAGAATCGATGAGGTGTGGGGACAATGAGAAAGGAGCATGGGAGGAAGCGGGACATGGGAGGAGGGGTCAAGAGACATTGCCAGGGGGAAGGTGTGGATGCGACGGACGGGGAGGTGTGGAAAGGACAGGCGGGGAGGTGTGGAGACGACAGGCGGGGTGATGTGGAGACGACAGGCGGGGAGGTGTGGAGACAACAGGCGAGGAGATGTGGATACGACAGGAGAGGGAACGTGGAGACGACAGGCGGGGAGGTGTGGAGACGACGGGCGAGGGATGTGGAGACCGAATGTGAAGAGGTGGGGAGACGACAGGCGGGCAGGTGTGGAGACCGCAAGGTGGGGAGGTGGGGAGATCGCAGTTGGGGATGTGTATAGCCGGCAGGTGGGGAGGTGTGGAGACCGCAGGTGGGGAGGTGTGGAGACCGCAGGTGGGCAGGTGTGGAGACCGCAGGTGGGGAGGTGTGGAGACGACAGGCGGAGCGACACCGATTGACTGAAACTGGTGAACGGCGGCAACACCGCGGGAAGTGGCTCCACACAACCGCTTCTGCAGCAGTTCTCTGAGTGGCTCCACACAACCGCTTCTGCAGCAGTTCTCTGAGGCGGAAAAAGCGCGCCGCCGAGACGAATGACGTGCGGACGGTACGGCGACGCGACAGACGCGGCGCGCCGGCGGCGGAAGCGGCGCCCGCCGCTCATATCGCCAGCTGATACATCACGTGGGCGCGCGTTGTTTTCGCATCTCGCGCGGTCGGCGGTAAAGCTGTCGGCGGGTGGGCGCCATTGGCGCCGCTGTTTGCTCAGCACCGCCGCCGTCGACAAATCATGGCGCGACGACGACGCACGGCGCAGACGTCGTCGGTTGACGCGCCACGCGTCAGGTCCGCCACCAACGGCGCGCCGATGCGCCAGGAATGCGGTGGGAGCGCGGGCTGGCTGGGCCCTGGCTGGACCCTGGCTGGGCCCTGGCGTGGACATCGTTGCCACCAACGACGGAGAGCCACCACCATTTGTGACGCATTTAGCGGCCCGGTGGGCAGGCATGGGCGTTGGCGGTGGACAGTCTGATGCTGGCGCCAATACTTGCACGTAGTGCTGCGGTCATATTAATATGCCCAAACAAAATGGCAAGATTATTCTCAGGATTTCCTGCTAACACAATTGGCTGTATCCGCTCTACTGGTGGACCCAAGGAGGCCACTTTGGTCAGATACCTTCATCCTCCAGCTGGACGCCAAGACGGCCATGGTAAACCAAATATGTCAGATATCCGGAAAAGAACTAAGCATAATTGATCAAGAAGAGTATTCTTGCTGCACTTTTTAGGCCGACAATACTAGAAGTCAGTCGAGTAGGTCATAATCTAAGAATTTACTGGTTATTTGTTTGCAGTGCACTAGATGCCTCTGTCAGGCTGAATTCACTTCCTTACAGCTTGGTTTAAAATCAAATAATACACTGCCTAAGAAATAATTGCGTTATCCAGATAAAAAAATGAAGAACATAGACAAATACAACTTTATAATTTACGTGGACAATATCAGTACATGGGCATTGATTTGTGAAAATTATTGCGGGACTCAATACATGAAAGCAATAGGCGGGCCCAAATGGAATGGGGGGGGCACACTCCATAGGGTTTCATGTAAAAAGCCGAAATTATTGGGGGGAGCGAAGCCAACATAAAGGGAGTACTTGCCCTTGAAAAGTATATACCCTGATCATGTGCAATCTGCAATTCATCTTAGGCCAATGCCTGTGATGTTTTCTTTGTTGGTGGAAGGAGGAGAGGGCGGGTACGAGCTAAATGCTTTGCTACTTTTGTTCCAGTCGACAACTGGATGCGATCTATGTTGCATATGTAGTGGATGAAGTTCAGGCATTGACGTTCAGCTTATTCTTGCCAACAGCGGCCGATGCAGGGCAGCAAAATTAAAAGCTGCTATTAAAAAATTAGGCACCTAGCGGCACAGTGCACAAGGAAAATCGATCTTTCCAATGCTGACATGCCATCAACAGTTCCCACTTGTCAAGTCCAGATCCTATAGACGAAAGCAAATTTATTGACCATTCGAAGAGGACTCATTCTATTCGGAGATGATTCATTTTCACAACTACACGGGAGACCCTAGTTAGTTACACTCCGAAATTTTCATTAGAGAATGGATGCACAGAAATTGATGCACACATGTCCTGGCGCTTACGTCCTCACCCCCTGTCCGCTATGGTACGTGCATGAGCAAACTGTACCTTAGGATCAAACTTAATGAATGAAAGCCAGCAATTAGATGATGTTTTAATTGGAAATGAAATGCTCCAAATGTTTCCTATTTTCGGGGTTTTGATTCTGTAATTGCTTTCTGAAAAAACCAGCGTGGAATACCGAAATAAATATGCATAGCCAACTCATTTCGTCGCAATAGTTCGTCTGAGCGTTAGGCTACGCTGAGGTATTGTTTTATAGTTCGTCTGAGCGTTAGGCTACGCTGAGGTATTGTTTTATAAATGCTGGGGCAGGTGGACAGCACAATATAAATGCAATCCCCGGAGGCGACAGAACTTGTGGGATGCTGCACAGTCCAGCAGCCCCCCCCTCACCTCCCCGCCGTTTAAAACGACGCAAATAAGCATTAAACCTACGACGTTGACTGCTAAAACTGCTTTCAAATGTGGCCTGCGCCCTCCCCTCCCCCAGAAATTCAGATGTCCTTGCGACAAGTCTCCTTTTGTAATGTCCACCATGCTTTCAGAATAAACTATGCATTTTGCACGCCTCTGGTGGGGAAATAAATTGGAGTAGGTACTATGAGTAGTGGGAAGGATAATGGTACTGCAAGAATTAGTTTTAAAAATAACGATAATAGTTGGGTAATAATAATGTCAATAATAACACTACGTGGGTGAAAAAATATGTGATCATACCGATAATGGCATCATAGTTCTAAGCATGTGCTGGTGTGCCGTGTCGCTAAACACGTGACGTAACAGCCATAGGTGACTGATGCTGTTTGAGCTGAATTTCAACTCCCACGAAAGACACTCGGAATAAAAAGTAATATCTGTTACCCGCCCCCCTCCCTCTCCTCTCTCTCTCTCTCTCTCTCTCTCTCTCTCTCTCTCTCTCTCTCTCTCTCTTTCTCTATCTCTCTCTCTTTCACTTTCTCTTTCTCTTTCTCTTTCTCTTTCTCTTTCTCTCTCTCTCCCTCTCTCTCTATCTCTCTCTCTCTCTCTCTCTCTCTCTCTCTCTCTCTCTCTCTCTCTCTCTCTCTCTCTCTCTCTCTCTCTCTCTCTCTCTCTCTCTCTCTCTCTCTCTCTCGTGGCAGCGCTACCCCGGCCCTTACTGGTCCTTACCTTCAATTGGAAGCCAATGCATGTCGGTCCTGCCAAGCAGTTTATCGAATTCAATTTATTCAATAATCATCGCAGGGGTGCATGAATTACCACGCACATGCAACGCGAGCAACCTGTGGTAACATGCAGTACCGTGCCTGGTGAAGTGCGGCAGTGTATGAGGTGGGGTGGGGTGGGGGGGGGGGGTAGTGGGGATGGGGAGGGGTGACGAGGCGCAGACTGTGTGGTCCGTGGCCGCCAGACCAGCGGAGGTGCCGCGCTAATAGCGCCTCAGGCGGCGGCCGCCGGTCGGGCGCGGCCCGGGCCGCCGCAGTCGCGTCCGGTCGCTGGGCGCGTGACTGATGAGGCCGACCGATTGCGGTAACGAGCTCATCTCGCGTCGGCTGCGAACTCGCACCGTGTCGCCGCCGTCCGCGCCGCGCCGCGCTCACGACTGGCGCCACGCGAGATGACTAATCACCGACTCACGCGGCCGGCGACGGCCCCCGGCTGTGCCCCCACCGCGCTCCCGCGCTCCAGCGCTCCCCCGCCCGCACCCGCGCTCCGGAACGGGGGCCGGGCGGGCGCGCCGGCACCAATTAGGAAATTACATCCCACTATTTGATTTGGTGATGATTCAATTTCTCCATTAAATCTCTTCCCCCTGCCGCAGCAACCCTTTGGCCCTCGAAGCGTGGCCAGTAAGTTAATTCGGAACATGTAATATACTATTAAATTGAGAGGCTCTGTCAAATCAATGGCTCAGTCCGGTGGCAATCATCAGCCGAAAGATTTCACAATATTGATTCAATATTGAATTAGCTATCGCTCCTCTCGCCCGTGTGGACGATGTCCGGACAACGGCATCTATATTAGGAATGGCACGGGATGGCAGCACGCCATACGGACACCACACTACGCCATACCAACACGGCTGGGATTCAGCGGAGCGAAGCCCACTGAATACCAACACGGCTGGAGTTCAGCACAGCGCGCCACTTTTTCGCAGCACAGCGCAGCGCAGTGTGGTCAGACAAATAGTGCTTTGATTTTCTACATCTACTTATTTACTGGGTTGACTCCTGGCAATGACTCATGTGCATGCATTTGTCATGCTTTTACGACGAGCACATGTTTAGTGCGAAACGTAGCAGAATGACCATGGGTTGCAGAGCCGGCAGCTCCACCGGCAGCTCCACCATGCAGCAAAACCATGCAGCTCCACCATGCAGGATGGTGCTCCACCATGCAGCTCCACCATGCAGCGAACCATCACCAAAGCGGTTGAACATTGCGTTGCTAATCAGTCCTGCAATCTACATTGACGTCGCATATGTGGAACAAATGTTAAATATCGTTATAGAATAGAAACTCTTGGCATGGCATAATATAGCATCGCATACGCAAGACATTTCAGGCATCATACGCTTACTGGTCATGATAAATTAAATGTAAGAAGTCAATATGCGCATTCCTACGATATTGCATTGTTCCGCCGTGAGCCTTCCCATTTTCCCACAATTGGCCCGAAAGGTCACAAGTCTGCCTCAGTATGACGGCTTGGGGACCCATGATCGACAATCACAACCAAGTTCGAGATGCTGGGAAAAAATAATGGAACACAATTTTCATGACATAAAATGGGTGCCCTCGCTCTAGTTTACACGAAATGCTTCAGGACAGCATCGAGAAATCGAGAACTTTGTTCGTTCAACTTCAGGCATGACCCATACGGTGCATGAATATTGCAACCTAAAAACCTTAATCCGATTTCTCAGAACCTCTCATATGCAATGTTCCTTGCGTCAGCTTGTTTGCGGTAGCGATTGCAAAGGCGCCCACTCCACGTTTGCTACTGCAGCTGCATGCCACCGTGAACCAACATCACCATGGTGGTGTTGGTTGCATCGCCGTGAATCAATATCGCCACGGAACCTACATCAATAGTGTAGTGAGACGCTGCGCTGCTAATGAGCGATCTTGACCGGGCAACAGCACACGGGCAGTCCGGCAACCGGCGGCCGACGGTATCTGTTTCGTGCCGCACACGTGGCAGTCTCTCTTGTCGGTAACTCAACACGGCCGCTCTTCACTCTGTTTATGGCTGTCACTAACAAGGCACGGGGAGCGAATGGCACCACAAAAACTGGCCTGTCATCCGAGACGAGAGCACCTCAGGCGGCGCTACACCCTGGGCCTTCCGGTGTCCGCGAGACAAGGTGCCAGTACGGGGCATAGTCAGTGCGCGGTCACGGCCGGCCCAGGGTCCGGACATGCCGTTCTGCTATTATTGCGCCCACTTAACGACGTGATCGTCCCATTGTCACATGACCACCACAGTTTCAGGACATTATCGCTCAGTGTCGGGGCGGTATCTGCCAGTGTTATTTTGCAGTGAACAAAAAGAAGAAAGGATCTGACAGTAATATATGTTTCTTGCAAACACTGCACTAATGAGAACGTCGCAAAACACTCATTATGTGGCTGTACAAGTTGATAGAACATGTCTTTTTCTTGCTCCCGTAATCACTGCTTTCTTTCATTGGTGAACCGATGCCAAAAACGAATGAAAAACTAATACTCATATCGTTGATGTTTTTAAAGGTTGTCCTCTTTCTGATTTTTTCTCAAATCCAATTCATAGGGATGGGCCAGACTAGTTATAGTGAAAAGGTAATAGTTGTTGCCAGATATAGTTCGAAATGTTGATCAATGGCGTAATACAGCACAGATGGTGTGCTTCATCGGCAATAGTTTGTGGTATTAAATGCAATTTGTGCAGTTCGATACGTATACAGGTATTAGCATTTAAATACTCTGTAACACAACACCGGCTATTTAGAGTACTGAGTCAGACTGTTCGTTGGGATAAAAATTATAATGACGCTACTCATTTCCGCACATTGTAAACAAGCTCACACGTCATCCTTAAACACCTGCACATCCAACGGGACGCCGGTAAGACGGCACGGCCTCTGTCAAGCAGAAACCATTGCCAAGTGAAATGGCATGGCCTCTGTCAAGCGGGTACTATTGCCAAGTAAAACGGCACAACCACCGTCGAGTAGAAACCAATGCCAGTTAAAACGGCACGGTATCTTTCTAGCGGAAGCTATTGCTAGGTAAAACGGCACAGCCTCTGTCAAGCAGAAACTAATGCCAGGTAAAACGTCACGGACTCTCTCAAGCAGAATCTATTGCGAGGTTAAACGGAAAACCAGTTGTGTGCTACGACGCAGTGACAAATATACATTGAGTAATGGCAAACATAACCAAGAACAAGTTGAACGGGCAGGGGACGCGCCTGGAATGTTCCATATACCAGGGTGGTGCAAATGTTTGCTGTCATTAAGGTAACAACACTGTTAAACGTTGAAAGAATGCCTGCAAACTTCCCTCACTGCCATCCACCATACCAACCCAAGCTTGCATATACAGCACGACTGGAGGTGGCCATTTTGGACTTCACGGATACGGATTGAATTGGCTCATATGGATTTTATGGATTGGAGTGGATTTTAAAAGTTCGATTCGTGCTATGCTCTTGGCAGTATCACATTTCTTCAGTCCGCGTTTTAATCAAGCTAATAAAGACGATAACTGTGGTGATATGGTATCAAATGACATAATTGTACTCGTTATCGATAGGAGGAAAAGGTGGATAAAAGCTGGATAAAATTGGGTGCGACTGAGTTATGTTTGCATCACAGCAAGCGAACGTACGACGCGGCGCATGAACACCAGATCGTGACTCGTAATTTAGGGGCGCGTCGGCTGCATAGGTCATATAGCAGATCGTAAATCTGAGCTGGCAGAATGCTTTCTTGATTCCACTAATTATTATTTGCTTGCATCAGCATACCCTGCGACTGTATTGGTAACCGATTTCTAATGTCTCACGACTCATGTCAGCTAATGTCAGATCGATCGCTATGTGCGGAAACTCCGATGTGAAGCTTCTAAGTTCGTAAGTCATGCCCATGTGAGTGCGCAATGCACGGACAATTTACTAACAAGAAATATCCAGCCAGGAGAGGTATAAAATGTGCATTAAATGATCATTGGAAAATAAAACTGATGCTGAACGCCAAGTAATACTCAATCAGTTACATATGCCAGATAAAAAGGCTGTTCTATGTTCAAGCAGAGGTACGTAAGCTTTACTAACTTTGACAACACCACGAAAATCGTAATACGGGCACGTTGTACGTAGGTGATGGGTGTGGGGAGTGGTGCATATATATATACATATATATATATATATATATATATATATATATATATATATATACATATATATATATATATATATATATATATATATATATATATATATATATATATATATATATATATATATATATATATATATATATATATATATATATATATATATATATATATATATATATATATATATATATATATATATATATATATATAGATATAGATTATATAAATGTATGTGTGTGTGTGTGTGTGTATGTGTGTGTGTGTATGTGTGTGTGTGTGTATGTGTGTGTGTGTGTGTGTGTGTGTATGTATGACCCCTTGCACGTCAGGACGGGCCGCCTCGGCTAGACGACTGGTCACTGTCACCCTCTCAACGGCTGTCAGCGCCGCTCCTTTCAAAGACAGCCGCAGCGTCCGTCTGCACCGCTCTGCACGTGCGCTACGGCTCCACAGCCAACCGTCAGTCGGCTGTCACTGCTCCGTCCAGCCGTCTGTCTGCCAGTCTGTCAGTCTGTCAGTCAGTCTGTCAGTCGGCACATCACTGTTCCGTCCAGCCGTCTGTCTGCCAGTTTGCCAGTCTATCAGTCAGTCGGCACATCACTGTTCCGTCCAGCCGTCTGTCTGCCAGTTTGCCAGTCTGTCAGTCAGTCGGCACATCACTGTTCCGTCCAGCCGTCTGTCTGCCAGTCTGTCAGTCTGTCAGTCAGTCGGCACATCACTGTTCCGTCCAGCCGTCTGTCTGCCAGTCTGTCAGTCTATCAGTCAGTCGGCACATCACTGTTCCGTCCAGCCGTCTGTCTGCCAGTTTGCCAGTCTGTCAGTCAGTCGGCACATCACTGTTCCGTCCAGCCGTCTGTCTGCCAGTTTGCCAGTCTGTCAGTCAGTCGGCACATCACTGTTCCGTCCAGCCGTCTGTCTGCCAGTCTGTCAGTCTATCAGTCAGTCGGCACATCACTGTTCCGTCCAGCCGTCTGTCTGCCAGTCTGTCAGTCTGTCAGTCAGTCGGCACATCACTGTTCCGTCCAGCCGTCTGTCTGCCAGTCTGTCAGTCTGTCAGTCAGTCGGCACATCACTGTTCCGTCCAGCCGTCTGTCTGCCAGTTTGCCAGTCTGTCAGTCAGTCGGCACATCACTGTTCCGTCCAGCCGTCTGTCTGCCAGTTTGCCAGTCTGTCAGTCAGTCGGCACATCACTGTTCCGTCCAGCCGTCTGTCTGCCAGTCTGTCAGTCTGTCAGTCAGTCGGCACATCACTGTTCCGTCCAGCCGTCTGTCTGCCAGTCTGTCAGTCTGTCAGTCAGTCTGTTCCAGCCGTCTGTCTGCCAGTTTGCCAGTCTGTCAGTCAGTCGGCACATCACTGTTCCGTCCAGCCGTCTGTCTGCCAGTTTGCCAGTTGTCAGTCAGTCGGATCACTGTTCTGTCCAGCCGTCTGTCTCCAGTCTGTCAGTCTGTCAGTCAGTCGGCACATCACTGTTCCGTCCAGCCGTCTGTCTGCCAGTTTGCCAGTCTGTCAGTCAGTCGGCACATCACTGTTCCGTCCAGCCGTCTGTCTGCCAGTCTGTCAGTCTGTCAGTCAGTCGGCACATCACTGTTCCGTCCAGCCGTCTGTCTGCCAGTCTGTCAGTCTGTCAGTCTGTGGACACAATACTGCTCTGTCCAGCTGTGTGTAGTTCTGCCTTTCGGTTTGCCTGCCTGTCGGCATGCCACTGTTCTGTCCAACCGTCTGTCTGCGAGTCAGTCAGTCAGCCAGTCAGTCTGTCTGTCCGTCTCTCTGTGTCTGTCTGCGAGTCAGTCAGTCAGCCAGTCAGTCTGTCTGTCCGTCTCTCTGTGTCTGTCTGCGAGTCAGTCAGTCAGCCAGTCAGTCTGTCTGTCCGTCTCTCTGTGTCTGCCTGCCTATCTGCATGTTGGCCCGTCACTGCTTCGTCCTGCAGCCTGCCTGTCTCTCTGCTTGTCGACCCGTCACTGCTTCGTCCTGCATTCTGCCTGTCTCTCTGCTTGTCGACCCGTCACTGCATTCGTCCTGCAGCCTGCCTGATGTATATCAGCCCGTCACTGCTTCATCCTAAAGTCCTAAAGTCTGTCTTACTGCCTGTCTGTCTGTGTGTCTGTCTGTGTGTCTGTCTGTCTGTGTGTCTGTCTTTGTCTATCTGTGTGTCTGTCTGTCTGTCAGTCTGTCTGTTGTCCCATCACTGCTTCGTCCTGCAGTCTGCCTGCCTCTCTGTATGCCGGCCCGTCACTGCTTCGTCATGCGGTCTGCCAGTCTCCCTGTCTGTCAGTATGTTAGTCTGCCTGTGACTGCTTCGTCCAGCTAGGTGTCGGCCTGCCTATTTCGGTTTCTATTCGTTTCTTATTGCTCTACACAACACCCCATTCAGTTGGTGCGTACAAGTACATACCATTCTACAAGTACATACACAAGTACAAGCACATACACAAGTAAAAGTACCAAAAGTACAAGTACATACACAAGTACAAGTACCAAAGTTGGCACAAGTTCCATGGACACTGGTACATACCAGTGCCCATGGAAAGTATCCATGGCAGTCATGTCCTTCGCTCGGGTCGACACGCTCGTCTACTCGTTTGCCCGTGTGCTACAGTAGCTCTCTGGTCTCCGCTCTTGATTGTCGCCTTGTCGGTACATGTCTCTGGCAGAACGATGGCTTTCCACCTACCAACACTGTGATTCTAAGCTCAGAAAATCGCACTGACTCGCTTCAGTCGTCTCATGCGAATCCCGGCTCAGTGACGTGATGGATCCAGCATTTGATTGATCGGCTGTCGGGTGCTTCAGCGTCTCGTTGTACAACAGCGACTGTCAGTCGTTCCGGACAGCGCTTCATAAGGCGGTATCGCCCACCACCCGCTGCCGGGCCGGGCGGCCGCAGACACGGCGACCCCGCGCCAATGGTTTCGGGGCGCGCCATCACTCGAGAAGTTTTCAATCGGCAACTGGAGTTTGATGCTGTGTTCTGGCCGGGCCGGCCGGCTGCCATCAATTGGACAGGATGAGCGTCCGGGGAGCGATCCAGCCACCCCGTGACACATTGCCATTTTTATCATTCGGTCAGAATGAGATCGCGTTCGGCCGGCCGTCAAACTGTTTGAACTCGGAATGAAGCGACCATTGTAAGTTAGCGGCTCGGCCGAGGCCAGGCGAACCAGCAATCGAAGGCGGGCCATCGTGCGACAGTGTGTCGCGGTGGCAGCGGCCAGCTCTGGCTGGACCAGAGCGTCGGCCACAGCCAGGGAGAGGGGGGGCACAGCCAGGGGGGGGGGGGCACCCTGTGACGGTGTGCCGCGGTGGCGGCGGCCGCCTCGGGCTGGGCAGGAGCGTCGGGCTGAGCTGGGAGGAGCTGGGCAGGAGCGTCGGGCTGAGCTGGGAGGAGCTGGGCGGGAGCGTCGGGCTGACCTGGGAGGAGCTGGGCAGGAGCGTCGGCTGAGCTGGGAGGAGCTGGGCAGGAGCGTCGGGCTGAACTGGGAGGAGCTGGGCAGGAGCGTCGGGCTGAGCTGGGAGGAGCTGGGCAGGAGCGTCGGGCTGAGCTGGGAGGAGCTGGGCAGGAGCGTCGGGCTGACTTGGGAGGTGCTGGCCAGAGCGTCGGCCCGCACCGAGGGCGCAGCGACAAGTGGCTGAGAAGGTTTGGGGAACGGCCCAGGGCTGAGATTGATGTGGGATCAAAAATCAACAGTGACCCATGATCCGCAGCAGTGATGAGGAAAACGGCAGATGGGGAGAGCATCGGCGATGGGGGAAAACATCGACGGTAGTAGGATACAGATAATCAAGGGCAGCCAGCCAATGCCTCCCGTCACGCCTCCATGATGAGGATTTGGTCTGCAAATGGTCCTCACAACGTTTGAAACTTGGCCAAGCTCGCCTCAAAAGAGTGGATACTCAGGCTAAAATGGCCTGCACTTAGTTTCCTTTAGCATCCAGAAGCGGATGTCCGCTTCCACCTGACTGCATCATTCACCGTGACCAGATTTGTAGTCGTCTTATTATCTCCAATAGTTGTCACAGCAACAGTTGGTGAGCTCATGTTTCATGTTTGGCCATGTTTGGCCAAAGCCAAGTTTGGCCAAGGGCCAAGCGCATGTCTGGCCCCAGTAGCCAGCTAGTCATGTAACCTTGATGCAGGCATGAACTCTTTGAACCACGTATGCTAAATGTCATAAGAGCAATCGCAAATGATAATTGGCTAATTGGTGTCCGCGTACAAGTGGTGGAAGCTACACCGTATGTAGGGTGTTGAAATGACATACCCGCCCTGTAACGGAGGCGACATTTTGAACACGTGCTCGAGCCATGCGTCTCCAGTATTTCTCACTGGCCGTACACCACAAGCAGTATGGTGCATGTTGCTGATAGGCCTGACTTTCGTGATAATACATGTCGAATAATCAATCCTTTTCAACTTTTGGCTAAGTGGTGTGCATTCGCAATTATCACAAAATCAAATGAAGCACAACGTTATGCCAAGATAAGCAACGGAGCTTCAAACAAAATCGCCACGTGGAGGTGACTGGATGACGAGACGAACATTCACAGCCGCACTTCTTTTCCAGGTTCTTCCTCAAATTTTTCTTGAAGTGTAACCAGAACTGCCTCAAGAATGCCGGAAACCCGCGAGACATGAGGAGGTTCCAGGTAATGTGCTGGGCTGGCCAACAGTCGACGGACAGCGGTGCCGCCGCTGGCTGCTGTGGGTGTTCAGACCGGTGTCACTGATGCAGCAAAACGTGCTGCCTTTGCAAAGTACGTTGAGTCTACCCCATTGACATGTACCGGGAAGTGGATGTGATATTACCATCACCTCTGCCTGCCCGGCTTCAGCCGCTGAAGGTGGAGCATACACAGCCGGTCTAGCCGATACTGAACAAGCTCCCTTCACCGCACTGTCGTCTGGATCGCATGGACTAATTGGACTGCGTTTGCGATTTTAGTGCACAAGTCCTCCTCGCACGCCCAATGCTTAGTTCACTAATAAGATTTTACAAATCCGACATGAAGACGATTATAAAAAGTAACCAAATGCTCATATTAAGTAAAATAGAATCACAAATTGGTCTAATATATTTCGGGCATGGCCCTTCTTCAGAGACTCTGAGAAAGTGCCATGTCCGACATATATTGGACCAATTTGTGATTCTATTTTACTTAATATGAGCATTCGGCTGCTTTGTATAATCGTCTTTAGTTCAACAATGGCCAGTACACCTCTCCGCAACGTTATACAATTTCACATAGGACCATTTGCAGCTACCACTTCATGTCCCTCCCATCCAACTACCCTGCTGTTTTACCACCAAGCCAATGTGTCTGTGGGTGTGTGGGTGCGCGTGTGTGTGGCTAGTCAGGCAAAGCATCACGCCACTCTGTTTGACTTGCAACAGCTGGTTCTGGCAGCCAGAGGCAGTTCTGGCAGCCAGAGGCGGTTCTGGCAGCCCCAGGCAGTTCTGGCAGCCAGAGGCGGCTCTGACAGCCCGAGGCGGTTCTGGCAGTCAGAGGCGGCTCTGACAGCCCGAGGCGGTTCTGACAGTCAGAGGCGGCTCTGACAGCCAGTGGTGGCTCTGACAGCCAAAGGCAGTACTGGCAGCCAGAGGCAGTTCTGGCAGCCAGAGGCGGTTCTGACAGCCAGAGGCGGTTCTGGCAGCCCCAGGCAGTTCTGGCAGCCAGAGGCGGCTCTGACAACCAGAGGCGGTTCTGGCAGCCAGAGGCAGTTCTGGCAGCCAGAGGCGGTTCTGGCAGCCAGAGGCGGCTCCGACAGCCAGAGGCGGCTCTGACAACCAGAGGCGGTTCTGGCAGCCAGAGGCGGCTCCGACAGCCAGAGGCGGCTCTGACAACCAGAGGCGGCTCTGGCAGCCAGAGGCGGCTCTGACAACCAGAGGCGGTTCTGGCAGCCAGAGGCGGCTCTGGCAGCCAGAGGCGGCTCTGACAACCAGAGGCGGTACTGGCAGCCAGTGTGACCGGCCGGCGACACAGGTCACTAGAAGCGGGCCAGTGTCCCAACAATAGGTGCTGTGACTCAGAGGATCGGGTCACCCATGACACACAGTAGATTGTGGTGAACGCAGCGGCGGAAGCGGAGCTGAATCACACAGTAGATTGTGGTGAACGCAGCGGCGGAGGCGGAGCTGAATCACACAGTAGATTGTGGTGAACGCAGCGGCGGAGGCGGAGCTGAATCACACAGTAGATTGTGGTGAACGCAGCGGCGGAAGCGGAGCTGAATTCGCTTCTCTGAAGGCATACAGTGGCTTACACTGACGGTTGGTGACATCACATGCAGCCACACCATCGAGCGGGTCAGCTGTCATGACGCCACGTCTCACGCAAATAAACACTTCAAACTTGGAAATTGAACATGACAAAATGATGAGCGGTGGCAATGCTGCCGAATTTGTACTGCGCCGCGAACTAAAACAAACGACCCAACCGGCGACGACAAGCCCCGTATCCAGTTGCGGAGACAATTTCCCGCCGAACAAAAAAGTTAATGTTCTTAAAACAAGGTTAAAGATTATCCCCAGGACAGGGGAGCATGGTGTGTGACATTTCGGAAACGTCGCCCTCAGACAGCAGCTTCCCCAAACACATCTGCCTCAACAATTATCGCCAGGGAAGACGTCGGCACATGCGCGGTCCACAATGATTAGAATGCTGGTTCAAAGCTGCTGACTATCAACAGGTCTGTATACCCTTAGAACGATTACACCACTTGTTCCGGTGGAGAAAAAGTTACCAAAAATCTTAATTCACTTCATGGGTGGGTGCGACGTTCAACTTGTCAGGATAGAGAAACCCGCTCTGAAGAGCCAATGAATTCGTGGAAAAAAAAACTCTGTTAAACCGTTGAAGGGCCTTCTGGTTTAGGAGAGGCGAGATTGTATATAAGTATTCAGCTGCAGAAGCCGAAACTATCTGAGGTGTAATTATTCACTGGTTTTGATTTCTCATAGCATTTTCCTCTAGCAACTGCGGAGAGCAGTCCGAGAAGATTGAGTAATACTCGTCATGATTGGCCATCTCGGGGAGGAGGAAGGCATTTCACCAATCCCCTCACTATCATCCCACCATACATACACGCTATAGGCTACAAGGAACCTTGTAGCTTCTTTTCTCACTTTCATCTGGCTTAGGTATATGTTATTCAGCGGATCTGAGAAGCTCTTTCCTTTAATTTATGTCCTGTTTCGAGTTTGCATCATATCTGACTTGACCCTGCCGCCAAAAAAAATGTATATGCCTGGCCGGTTTGATCGACCACAAATCCACCACCACGGGCTGTTCCGAAGGCATGACAAAATGAGTCAATGCTACGGGAAATTTGCCAGCGCTAATCGAAGAAAACAATCGAGGAGGGACCACAGGAGACCGAATTTTGTCTGCATCCGCAGTGGACAATAGTTTAGCTGCACCTGACCGCAGTCATTGTCGGCAGTACTAGTCATCCGCATATCAAAATCGTACAATTAGCAGACGTATTCTGTCATACGTGGGATCAAACATTGTAGTTTAGCCGTTATAATTATTCCGCTATCTCGGTTATGCTGCGGTCGTGAAGGAGATGATTCCTGACCTTTCTAACACGCCTAAGTAACATTCTTTTGCGTTTGGTCCCCTTCAACTTGGTGTCTCCCATGGCTATCTTTGCTCAGGTTTTGGTCTATCTGTAGCCACAAGGTGATCTCCCACTGCTACTCTCAGGTGATGCCCTATAGCTGTTGTGATCGGGTGATGTTCTCTTACCCCCGCATCCCCGCCCAGGTGGTGGTCTCTCACCGTTGTATGCCTGCCCAGGTGGTGGTCTCTCACTGCTATGTGCCTGCCCAGGTGGTATTTTCTCACCGTAGTGTGCCTGCCCAGGTGGTATTTTTCACCGTAGTGTGCCTGGCCAGGTGGTGGTCTTTCACCATTGTGTGTCTGATCGGGTGGTGGTCTCTCACCGCTGTGTGCCTGTCCAGGTGGCGATATCTAACTGTTGTGTGCCTGCCCAGGTGATGGTATCTAACCGTTATGTGCCTGCCCAGGTGGTGGTCTCTCACCGCTGTACCCCTGATTAGGTGGAGGCCTCTCACCGCTATGTGCCTGCCCAGGTAGTGGTCTCTCACCGTTGTGTGCCTGTCCAGGTGGTGTTATCTCACCGTTATGTGCTTACCCATGTAGTAGTCTCTCACCGCTGTACCCCCGATCAGGTGGAGGCCTCTCACCGCTATGCGCCTGCCCAGGTGATGGCCTCTCACCGTGATGTGCCTGCTCAGGTGGTGGTCTTTCACCGCTATGCGCCTGTCCAGGTGGTGGTCTCTCACCGCTATGCGCCTGTCCAGGTGGTGGTCTCTCATCGCTGTATCCCTGATCAGGTTGTGATCGGGCCGACTGTGGACGTGTCAGGACCGCTGCTGGCCGTCTCGGACAACATGTTCGTGCACAACAACAGCAAGCACGGCCGAAGAGCCAAACGGTTGGACCCTACAGACGGTGGGTGAGATGGCGGTGAGATCGACTCAGCTCAGGGGCTCCCCGCCTTACCACAAACATGGACAAATACAGACGACATCATGATCACTGACACGCATTGTCTGTACGGCAAAATTACGCATGCAGAGCTGGGTGTGTACGTCACCTCGAGCTGGGTGGGTTCCCATCTCGACTCTCTGGCGACGGTTATGCGCTGCTAATAATGCGACTGACCCGTTGACATGACGGGATACTTCCCCTGACACAGCGCTGGTGTTAATGTGGGAGGATTGGCGCGATGGGCGGAGGGGTGCGCGCGCGCGAATTCCGCAATCCCCGACGTCCGGCGCGCCGGTGATTAAGTGTCTCATTTCTCGACCACGAGTGGATGAACAGCTGAGAAATCACGATCTCTCATAACGTCTCCAGTGTCGGACGGCACTTCCGCCGCAGCCTATCAGCCACATGGACGATCACAATTGTGTAATGAATGTCAAACAAAGAGCAGCAATTCCCACCTGTCTGCCCTGTGAAGCACAGGGCGTAGAAGAAAACGATGCTACGACAAATCACTTCGCACAGATGAGGGGGTGGGATGGAAGAAGGGGTGTACAAGTGAGGACCCGAGCTATGGTGGTGTGGCCCCCGTTGAGCCAACACTGTAGTAATGTGACTTCAGCCACACCCATGCGGCGACATTCACGTTGCCCGACAACAGTAGCTGACGAGAAGTGCAGTTGTGCGGGTGAAAGTCTGTGTGACATTGCCGTCTTACCACGCTTACATGAGCATACAATAATGGAGCGAATCGCGTTATTTTCTTCATTTTTCACGCAAAAGCTTGTTTATGCCAGCTGGCGCCTGGTGCTACCAAACCAGCTGACATTTATCGTAAAGTCAGTGGTGGAGGGTTTGCTTTTTCAAAATAACGCAACTTGGCGGCCAATTTATCATCAACGTTTCGTTGTTTACGACTAAAAGCTAACTCGAAATGAAATTACCACTGCATATGATGCTTACTTGCGGTTAAATATATTCCACATCACTCTATAATAACCATATTTCAGACGTCTGCCATATTCAGATCGATACTGGGGTTTGTTAGGCTCATCAACCCGTTTCTGCCGTCTTGAAAAGTTTGGCCTTTGTGTCGATAAGATTTCGGTGATTATCAGGCAGCTCAGTCAGCTTTGGTCCAAGTTTGGAAGGTTAAACAGACTCGGCGTGTATGTAGTCGTTGTCTGTGTCAAACAGCCACAGTCTATCCCTGGGAGGTCAGACAACCTCAGCCGATGTCAAGCAGACAAAACAACTTCAGTCTATATCTTGCAGATCAGGCAGCTCCGATCTGTATCTGGTAGACAGCTTCTGTATGGTCGGGCAGTTCAGACAGTTCTCTTTTTATGCTGGGAAGGTTAGAATGTTTCAGACCATGTCTGGTGGGTCATACCGTTTATGTTTATGCCTGACTGGTTAGACAGCTTCGGTCTGTCTGGTAAATCCTCAACCACAATCGGACAGCCCAGAGAGTTTCTCTATATCTTGGGCAGCACAGGCAATTTCTGTCTGTGTCGGGAGTGTGGACTGCTCTGTCACGAGTATGCCTTAGTCTGTATCTGGCGGGTGAGGCGACAGACTGCCACCGTCTGTATGGGCCAGCCCCGCCAGTTTCGACCCGAGCCAGTTCTCCCGCCTGTGTCGCTGCGGTTTCGGCACATCTCGGTCCGCTCTGTTTGTGTGTGGCCCGCCATCACGACGCACGCGCAGGAGTCGCGCCGGGGCGACGGACCCTGAGCTCCGCCTGAGGCAGACGCCGCTGCACGCCGCCGCCGTCGGCCCCTCGACGGACGTCACTCCCGGGGGAGCGCTCTGATTGGCCGTGCGATCCCAGGAGGACGCACCCATTGTCTCCATTGGCTTCGCGGTAAATAAGCTTGGGTGCCGGCGACGAATGGAGACGCCATGATCGCCCGGCGGCCCGGCTGGCGCCCGGCCCGCCGCCCCAGGGCATCGTGCGCCGATGCCCTGCCGTGCCCATGCCTGACGCAAGCCGCTCTCAGAAATACAAATAAAGTTAGTTCATGCGCGAGACCGTGCGCAAGACGTGAATCGTAAAGCACGCGTGTGAGTGTTGATGGAACGGAGAGACTTCATGGTAGAGCATCTGTGAATTCCGAGTGGTCGCGGGCATCTGGATCGAAACTAATTTCACCCCTCGCAGTGCTGGAGAATTGGCTACCCTTCGTAATGCGAGAGGAGTCGATGTGATCCCCGTCCCCTACTAACTTTTGTTCTGAGCAAGATAATGAGAATCGGTACACGTCATGGTGTAGCTACATCATTGCGCTTTTAGTTACTTGATATATGTTTTGTTTATCTATTTTGGTCGACCTTCCAGGTCAAGTCAAACAGGTCAATATCGGGTGCAGTCTTCGGAGCTTCCGCTGTATAGAAACGGTGAACTTTGTGGTTAAGTAAGATTATTGTAGTCAGTCGCTCGTCTTCGTCGCTGTCTTTGGACCTTGGTCGTAAGTACAACTGCGATTTCGTGCTTGAATATTGATGATATGCCAACTACAGATGTAGTATAACATAGGTGATATGTGCAAATGTCAGGGTCACTGACCCTATCAAAGTGAAATAAATGGAAATAAGTGATACACTGTTGAAGATGCCAATTTTTTTCCCTCTCGAAAATTTCGTCGAAAATTAATGAGTGCCACTGAAACAATACCATACCACCCTCTTTGATAACTTCCTAGAAACTTGGAAAAAGGTCAGATGCTTTATTTTCGGAAAGAAAAAAACCGCCAAACCCAACATTTTTAAGTGGAATTTCGATACTCTAATCACATTAGAAATGAACTCGATGTGCGAAGTTACCCTGGATTAGCTTCTATTTTTACCTCGCAACATTTCATAATACCAGGGGGAAACAAAGATGTGCCACATTTCATTCCATTATCGGTGGCAATCACGCAATTCCATTAGTAATCATAGTATGACTAAGCAGAACAAAAAGCTAACATCGCATAATCTTACTCGACCACAAAGTCCACCGTTTCTATACAGCGGAAGCTCCGACTCATCTTCAAATCAAGGCATGCTCTTAATCTGGAGACGATAATTCATCTGTACAATGGGTAACTGCCTGAAGCTGCCTGAAGGTAGTTACCCTATACGATAATTCGCCTGTACGAGGATAACTGCCTGAAGCTGCCTGAAGGTAGTTTCTCTAGACGATGACTCGCCTGTACGAGGGGTAACTGCCTGAAGCTGCCTGAAGGTAACTTTCCGGCACACATTGAGCACGAAGGGCATCATGCGACCATTCTGATCCAAGCATCCCTACGTGTCCGAGGCAACAGTTATAGATTGGCACACAGAAGACTCAGTGCTTCTCGAGCCAACTGCAGAGATATCGCTAAGTAGTCCTCTGGAGCGCATGGGATATAAGAATCTTCGGGACGCTTCAGGTCATATCTCAGCGACTTGACCCGATATCAACTTAAAACACGGCACGCGCTTAGAGAGCATACTTTTTCACTACACACATTCCGAGTTTCCAAACATATTGATTAGTAACGAAGTTATGCGTAAATACACTTTGCTGTCTAGTCAAAGTCTTCACTTGACCTAGACACCTGACCTAAAATCTCATTTCGTATGCTTGCATTTTTCTTTCCTCATTTGTCTACACTTTTTTTCACTTCATACTGTGTCTGGCATGATTTTTGTTCATTAAAAATGTTTCAATGTATATCTAAAACCGCATTGAGGCGAGATCGCGACCTGACTTTTACCTATCCTAGCTCCGCTATCTTAGGAGTGCAGAACTCAATTTTTGACACAATATGCACGCATCGAACCCATCGAGAGACAACTAAATTACAAAGCAATGGCGCTGACTGTTCAGGGTACCACCTACACCAGGGCAACTCCAACCTCAGAAATAAATAATGGTGGGAGGTCAAAAAGACTTGCGCACTGCGAGAGTTAAAATTAGGTTAAAAATACTTTAGACCTAGCATGCATTGTAGACACACCCAGACGTTTGAAAACAGTTCTATCCCGGCGTATCGCAGACATTTCAGTCAAGGTTTATGACACTCGCAAGAGTTTTAATTAGAATTGCTTGTTTGCGATTGCTTTATATGGACTCTTCATTATTTTCCATGTAATTTCCTAAAATTTCACAAATATTCAATTTAACACAGTTGTATTGACACATCAGCATAGCCGAAACAAAAGCTACACCCCAGCATGTTCATCACAACCGCTCCGACGTGGATCCTCTGAGTAAAGGTCAACCTCAAGCCGATTTGTGCATGTGGCGTAAATTATGACGCTCATGGCCAGCGCATTGGTGCGCCATCAATCTCTCTATTCAATAACTTTGTTGATCCTTCAATCAATGGCGCATTTAAAGGATACGATTGTGTTAGAGCTGGAATTCCAGTTCAGTGGTGGTACCAGGCCGTTGAAGTCCAAGTCACGAAAGATGCTGATCAAGTGTGTTTTAGAAACTAAAGGCCGTTCGCTGATGCTTGAATATCACAATAAATTGCATAGTACCATGCGCTGCTGCATCGTGTCAAATTTCAGCCGTCCCCATGTAAACCGATCTGACCGGCATTGCCCACAGCAGTCAGCTCTGAATATGCCACTGACATCTCAAAGTGGACTAAATATGGCGACCACTCATGTTTGCGAAGATCGCAACTCCCTGCTCGACTACAACCGTTCTCAGATTGGACAGCACGCCCCAATGTGTTCATAAGGCATACATACGACATAAGGCATACATACGACATAAGGCATACATACGACATAAGGCATACATACGACATAAGGCATACATACGACATAAGGCATACATACGACATAAGGCATACATACGACATAAGGCATACATACGACATAAGGCATACATACGACATAAGGCATACATACGACATAAGGCATACATACGACTTCCACGCACAGGTGTTGTTTTATGAAAATTATTGAGGGGGCAAAGTACCACAGGATTGATGTAAGTATAAGATGTGGCTATTTCACACGCGCACTGAAGGAGTGGGGGGGGGGGGGGGGGGGGGCGGAATCCGCCCGCTTGTTTTTACATTATCTCATAAACGGGCGGTGATATTGTAATGTAATGTTGTGACTCTGTAAAAAATCGATAAGCGCATCCTATGCAACACAAAATCAAAATCCGTTAGTAAATGTAGGAATTGCGGGGTGCATGCCAAATCGACCGACCGGGCGACGGCCGGCCAGCGTTCAAGGTCACAAAGGCTTCGTCGGTACGGTGGTGCGGCAGTGTGGTGATTCAGCCGATCACGACCTCATTTGACCTTAAAAGCCTGGGGTCATAAAATGTATACTGAAGCGAGATTACTACATCCACAATGTACCCTCCAAACTGTGTGCTTATAGCTTCAGTAGTTTCTGGAATATTAGGGGCAGGGGCCGAATCACCCCCTCCTGTGCGTGTTATGTGAGAGGCCCTCCGGCGCTCGTGTTAATCGACCCTTTCCTCAATTATAGTTGCATGCTAGATTTAGGCCACTTGATATGCTGATAGGATAAATTTGCAACTGATGTGATGCTCAAGATCAAGATAAAAATACAAGCCCTGCACGTCTAGAAGACCAGGTTATCACTTAAGGGGTATACAATTGTCCGACTAAATTGAAAGCCCGACAAAGAACAGCGAATGCAATTTTCGAAACGTTCCGTTCTATCAGTGAGCAGGAGTTCCCCAGCCACGTTTCCTCCGTTGCTCATCTATCAACGAATAGCATACGAGCCCACCAACACACATGCGTGATGGTGAACTATTTATATATTATTAATATTAATATTTGTGGGCAAGACACATAGAAACACTCCCAGATAGGGAATCATGATAGGTCATACCAACATGCATTACACATACTGAGACAGTGGAGCGGACTGCGTTCGGACATTCAATATAAAATGTGGAGTTCATATATGTAACTTTTGAATCGATTTGAAGTCATATTGATGTGTTCTTTCTTGATGGTGAAGAATGACAATATTTATACCTTATAAAGTGCAGTTGCCAGTTAAATCTACCTAACTTCACGCCAGTTCATCTCATACCAATATCACATGAAAAGAGGCCGAGTTCAAGATATCTTCAAAATCGAAGCAAGCAAGATCAAGTGGGCATTTGTGTCACTACGTTCGCTCGGAAAGCTCGCTCACTGTCTGAACAGCCAGTGTAAACTCGTAACGTGAACGCTGCTTGGGAAACGTCTATAGACGAATACATGCTAAGTATGGCTATATCTGGCAATCAGGCAATCTGGCAATCTGGCAATCAAATCAGGTAAATCTTGACCTTCACACTCTAGTGACTTGTCAAGCAAATATAAAGATGTGATGGCTGCCGCAAAATTCCCTGATGAAGGAAATAATACCACGCCTTCACACCTTTAATAATCTGAGGGCACATAACACACCACTCAGAAGTATTTAGGAACGACCCCGTCATTTGCCATCTGCCGCGGTGTCCCACCAACCGCCAGACTACAACACCAAGATGTACAAATGCATGTGAGTGACCATATCACACCCCTGAAACCGATCATATTACACCCCTGTATCCTCAAACCCGTTACCAGTATCAGTGCCCAACCATACTATGCATGTGGTGGAATGAAGCAGCCGTCGTGAGCGATGTAAAAGGGATTTTACATCGCTCACGTCCATGCACGATACCTTGCGCATGGACCTTGCGCCCTAATATGGGAAGTGGCGTTTCTAAGCTCAACAAGAGAACAAATGTTGTACATATTGAATTGGGCCCGTCGTCACCAACGCCAAACCAAAACCTTGCAGATGCACACTTGCTGCCTGTGTTATCACAGACGCACACTTGCTACGTGGACTATCAACGTTGAAGTCGTATTGAGGGTGTGAGACTGTACAACTATCTAGGAAAAAGCCAGTATACGTGGGCAGGGGAAAGCAATGCTGGGAACAAAACCTGGCTACATGCGAGCAAGCGTGGTTTCTGCGAACGCGAAGGCCGGAATAACAGCAGGTAAGTGCAGTACAAGGCATCTAATGTGCACCACTCTCTGGCTGTCTGATTCGCTGAAGCTTGGGCATCAGGTGATGGATCAAACGCTATGTTGTAGCCTCGAGAATAAGACGAGGATGTGCAAAAAAAAAGAATTTTCAAAACGAACATTTTGACGTCCGCGGCGCGGCGACCATGTCAGCGCCAGAGATTCAAGCCAGGGGCGGTTTCAGAAATTGTTATGGGGGGGGGGGGGGCACTTGTCTGAAGGGGTGCCATTTCTTTGGAGGGGCGCCACTACAAAAGTATTTGGAGGCAGGGGTGGATACAGGGGTGGCACTGAATGTATGTGCCGACATGGAAGTTGGCGCCCCTTCGGCCGGGAAAATGTTCCGCTCCGGGAAAGCTCGAGTGCATCTCCATCGAATTGTACAGCCAGAGGCGTCCCTCTCAGAGGAAAAGGTGCCTTTTCAGTGTACTCGAGTGCATCCCCCTCGAATTATTCAGCCAGAGACGCTCCTTGGAAGGAAAAGACCCTCATCCAATGTGTTTGAGTGAACCCCCAGAATTTGCGAGCCAGATGCGCACCTTGGAAGATAAAGGTGCCCCTCCGGGAAGGCCAGAACGCACCCCACCCGTCGTCATTTTTCAGCTAGAGGGGCCCCTCCATAGACCAAGTTCCCCTCATGACAATTTCTGAATCCGCTTCTGTCTGGTGGGGTGCATTTTTCTTTCGAGGGGAGCCTCTGGTCGAAAAAAAAATTGAACGGGGTCCATTCAAACACACTGAGGAGGTGTCTTTTTGTCTCGGAGGGGCGCTTCTGACTTTAAAAAAATATAGGGAGCTCACTGGAACCTTCTCAGATAAGCGCCTTTTCCCAGCCGGAGGAGGGACCACCTCCCATAAGAGGGAGGCACATGCCCCCAGTTACCCCTCCCCCGCATCTGCCCCTGACTCCTACATCTGCAAGCCAGCAGCTGACCGCGTTCAGGCTATCACACTTTTCTCCTTTCTCCGGAAAAGACGGACTTCTAGCCGACGCAAACGAACTGTGTATTTCGGGTGGCTGAAATTCAAGAAGACAGCACCAAGTTCGATCCGCTGGTGGCAAGCCTTTCTGTGTCGATCAGCATGCAGGTGCGGATATTATCACGGCCAAGACGCCCAGTTTCGTGACCCTTATTCACGCCCTGAGGCGTAGGTTGGCGCAATCGCGAGCGGCCCTCCTGGAAACCTTATCGCCCCGTCCGACTGCTCCTGGGGATGCACTCAGAACTGGGTACAGCAGGAGATACCCCACACGTCCGTGAGCTGTTGAAGACTATTTCTTCAACGGCCGCCGCAGGCTTGGGCAGCATTATCGTTGCCGTCAGAGGAAGCTCCTCTGGACCAACTGGCTACCGCAGCTGACAGATACTTGGAAGCCTCGGCTTCAGGCCTGGTGTCAGCAATGGCGGCAGGATACTCAGCAGCGCAGACGGTGCCTGTCGGCGTAGTGTCTCCGGACGCTGGTCACACTACAGGATATAGTCGCGACGTTAACGGTGGCGGTCCGTCGCCTGGAAACAATCGTCCTGAATGGCATGTCAACAGAGTGAACGGACGGACGTCACTAGTTCCAGAGCTATCGGCAGGACCATCGGCGGGAACATGGGCGGGGCCATCGGTGGGATCGTCCGTGGGACCATCGGCGGACATATCGGTGGGACCATCGGCGGAACCATCGACAGGGCCATCAATGCAACCATTGGCGGGGCCATCGGCGCTCTCGCTCCGATCGCAGCCGGCAGTTTTTTTTATTTTTACTGCATGCCCATTTCCACTTCATATTGGGGGGGCATTTTCACTATTGGAGGGGAAAAATAGAGCATTGAGGGGGCACATGCCCCTCCAAAAGTATACAAAACAACAGCCCTGCTTGCACGGATGCCAGGTCGGGCGGCCAGACGCCCCGAGCCACCGAGTGGCGTGCACACAGGCTGCGGCTGCGGCGGCACGCAGTATGCCCAGCCGGCCAGTCTGCAACGGACCATGGCGTTTCTTGTTTAACCTTCACGGTATCGAATACCGGTGGGCCTGATACGGTGGCGTTCACATGACGACACGCCGGACCTAGCTGGATAGTGTCATAAGTCGGCTCCACGGCTGTCTGGACGGAGCCGGCGGCCGCGGCAGGACACGTCGGGCCGGGGAGGAGGCTGACGCCCACAGCCCGTGTCACAGTCTGTGTGCTACAATAGACACATGTGCAGGTATTTTACAGGGTACGTACAATTAAAAAAGAAACATGAAACTTGAATCAAGATCAAATCAATGAAACTGTTGAAATGAATACTCAATAATATATGAAATAAAAAGAAAGGATATATGCAACATCCTTGTCTCCCATACCTTATCGGGAATTGCATGACTTCAAAGGTACAGCTGTTGCAAAGGTCTCTTATCGGAGGGATCGCTGTGACAAAGAAAAGTGTTTCTACGGGACTAGCACAGACAGAATACTGGTTCTGAGAAAGTCCCTGCGATGGTTGTACGGGCTCTCGGTCAGGGGCCAATGGCGCCAGAAATGGTTCGATGGCCTGAGACCGTGTTTGTGCTACTGTTGTAAACATGCGAAGTACAGGAGTTCCTGCAGGGACTCCAACAAAACTATAATAAGTGGCTGTAAAAATGGCATTGCGAGGAATAAGCCAAGCTGAGCGTCGACACAGAAACAGGGGCGTGGGAGCGATGTTGAAGTTTGTGGGAGGTGGTGGGGGCGGCGCGAGACTGCTGATGGCAGATCCAATGTTGAAGTTTGTGGGAGGTGGTGGGGGCGGTGCAAGACTGCTGATGGCAGATCAAATGTAGGAGGCATTCCGAACGTCCAAGCTTCCCTTGAAAAAAACGATATATTTAGTGAAAAAAAATCGTACAAAATTGAATTTTCTAGCAACATTCACGTATTGTTTGATACAAATATTATTTTAAATCACCTCATTCACCGTCAGCCATAATCCAGTCGGTTTTTAGCCTTTTTTTGGTACTCCTCTTCTGCCAACCGAGTTGGCCCCACCCATATCGACCTTGTGAATCCGCCCCAGGCTGAAAAATTGGCCATGTGAGCTGAGTGGGCGACAGGGAGCTAGGAGCTAGCGGCGGCGCCGGACCACTATGGGTGCGTCGTGCTGCGGCGCCGTACGCGCGCCTGAGACTGCTGGTCGGCGGGCCACCGGTGTCTGTCGCCTGAGACTGCTGGTCGGCGGGCCACCGGTGTCTGTCGCCTGAGACTGCTGGTCGGCGGGCCACCGGTGTCTGTCGCCTGAGACTGCTGGTCGGCGGGCCACCGGTGTCTGTCGCCTGAGACTGCTGGTCGGCGGGCCACCGGTGTCTGTCGCCTGAGACTGCTGGCCGGCGGACCACCGGTGTCTGTCGCCTGAGACTGCTGGTCGGCGGGCCACCGGTGTCTGTCGCCTGAGACTGCTGGTCGGCGGGCCACCGGTGTCTGTCGCCTGAGACTGCTGGTCGGCGGGCCACCGGTGTCTGTCGCCTGAGACTGCTGGCCGGCGGGCCACCGGTGTCTGTCGCCTGAGACTGCTGGCCGGCGGGCCACCGGTGTCTGTCGCCTGCGACTGCTGGCCGGCGGGCCACCGGTGTCTGTCGCCTGAGACTGCTGGCCGGCGGGCCACCGGTGTCTGTTGCCTGCGCGGCCGTGGGGACAACCAATAACTTTTTTCACTCTTGCTCTTGATATTTGTCACCATATGTGACATCGTAGCACAGATACTAAAGTGAAGTCTGGGGTATTTGCATACTATTTGCCCCTTATTATTGATATTATTGAACACACATCACTAGTCATTTCATCCTGTACATCATTTCATTCCCACTCAGTTTCTTTCGAAATCGATTAATTTGCTATCTGATATAGCAATTGTGCCTTCTGAGCAAATATTCCTTCACGAAATTACTCTCAAACGCCTAGAAAGTTGGTTGTATTTCTGTACTTTTAAGCATGTCACTGCTATTTTTTCAGCCTTTGCAGAAAAACACAAGAACCATACCTATAGCCAACACAGATTATAATACCCTTGCCTTTATGATGTGCAGTTAGTGTAACAGATGTCACACACCTGGTTTGCCATTCTCGATCCTTGCTTGCCTAGGCACTTGTCAATGTGTGTGCAGCTGTCTGATCTTCAAAGCTCAAAGCCCCACCACCACAGGGATGTGCTTTGGTAGCGGTCGAAAAAAGCATATGCAACTAATTCAGGTGATGCGGATCCGGGCGAGTCCAAAAATTGCCATGGGGAGGGGGTACTTGTCTGGAGGGCACCATTTCTTCGGAGGGGCGCCACTGCGAAACTACCTGGAGGGGCACCTGGGCTGTAAAAATCGACGGTATGCACTCCGAACACATTGAGCTTTTTTCTTCTAAGGGGCGCCTCTGGCTGAAAAATTTGAGGGAGTGCACTCGAGCCTTCCCAGAGGGCTGCCACCTTCCATGGGGCACATGCCCCCAATTCCTCTCCCTGCATCCGCCCATGATGCGGATAGCTGGGATGTTGGAGCTGTCGGACTGGCGGCGTATGTACCGCCCAGTCCATCTATGCCATCATGCACTCTTTGACACGCATCTGAGATTAGAAGGTCCTCAGTCCCAAGCAGCGAGCATATTCGACAGATATGGACTGACATAATTAAGGCTGTTAATACGCGTTCCATTCGTGCGCGGTGAGTTTCACTTTCCTAAAGAAAACAGCTTATGCACGTGACAGGTAGGTATATGGTATTTTCTGCCAATATTTGGTTCAGATGCCACGCTAAAACACACATATAGCTTCTGGCGCATCTAGGAGACATTCAGAAAGCTCTAAACTGATCAAATTTAACTCTCCCCAGTGAACTCCTGGATCCGCCCGTGAACCAGGCCAGCTTTCCTGCCAGAAAGTTTCGTCGCATTGCTGCCATCTAGTGACTAGTTTTACAACTGCAGGCTTCCTATCACCGCCGGCGACACCATGTATCAAGGCCATCAGCCCGAGCGAGGGATGGACAACAGGTGGCTCCACCGTCATCATTATCGGGGACAACTTTTTTGACGGTCTGCAGATCGTGTTCGGCACCATGCTCGTCTGGAGTGAGGTGAGTCCCGCTATGTGGCGCCATTGTGAGAATGCCCCTCCCTTCTGCTACCGTGAACTTGCTGTTTTGATCCCATTTGCCGTCCTGACCGTAACGTTTTTTGTGCTTGTCAGCGGATCATGGGGAAGGAACGATGGGGTAGGAAGTCAAGCCCTTCACTTTTCGGTCGCCTGAGCCATTAACCATACTAGGGGCCGAAGTGCCTATGCTAATAAATCAATTAACCCCACTGATTGCTGCATGGGACAAATGCACTTAGAAAGTGTCCTGCTGGCCACCTCCACCACTCGTTCGACCACTCCTACATCCTCGCGGCAGGCACGCGTCAGTACAGGCGCATCTCGTGCTGGGCGTCGGTCGCCTGGCCAGTAGCCACTGATGTGTTGTGCAGCCATTCGGCCTCAGCTGGTGCCTAACTGTGTGTGCTGCCGTCAGCTCATCACGTCGCACGCCATCCGAGTACAGACACCTCCGCGTCACATACCGGGCGTGGTGGAGGTCACACTCAGCTACAAATCAAAACAGTTCTGCCGAGGAGCGCCCGGCAGATTCGTCTATGTTTGTGAGTGTCGCGTTTGGTTCTTGCCATGGCATCACGGCAGATTCGTCTATGTTTGTGAGTGTCGCGTTTGGTTCTTGCCATGGCATCACGGCAGATTCGTCTATGTTTGTGAGTGTCGCGTTTGGTTCTTGCCATGGCATCACGGCAGATTCGTCTATGTTTGTGAGTGTCGCGTTTGGTTCTTGCCATGGCATCACGGCAGATTCGTCTATGTTTGTGAGTGTCGCGATTGGCGTCGCCATGCATGCAGTACCGATATTCTTGTCACATCGGAAGTTCACAAATGGATGTACCATTCGAAATGCCGAAGTACGCGAAAACATTTGTAGAAAAGAGAGTAGGGCTCATGAGAAGTTAGGTGGTGGAATATGTATATAAGAGTAAGACCAAGCACAAAATCATGTTATTGGTGAATATTCTTGTGCCCATGGATATATCAAAGAAGAGATATGATAATGGAAGCCCCCAACTGCGACAACCTTTTTTGCTGATCACCCAACTATGTGAGGAAATCATCGCGCCAAACAATCTCTGAGCGAAAGGACTTAGGAAGGCATGCAAGAACATAACATTCCATCCATCCATGTAACTCATTATTAACGTGTACGCATAGAACAACTACATACATCTGAGTAAACTGCAGTGTAGGAAGGAGAGGCGATTTCACTCCACGTGTTATCAAGCAAGCTTCTCTACTGTCCCTGTTAATTCAACAGTTCACTAAAAAGAATGAAAGCCTGGCGTGTTTTCTCGACCAATCCCAGTGATAGACGCATGGAGAGTTCCATGCTGTCAGTATCTCACTGTCACGGACTGTCCCAGTGATAGACGCATGGAGAGTTCCATGCTGTCAGTATCTCACTGTCACGGACTGTGCCAGTGATAGACGCATGGAGAGTTCCATGCTGTCAGTATCTCACTGTCACGGACTGTGCCAGTGATAGACGCATGGAGAGTTCCATGCTGTCAGTATCTCACTGTCACGGACTGTCCCAGTGATAGACGCATGGAGAGTTCCATGCTGTCAGTATCTCACTGTCACGGAGTGTCCCAGTGATAGACGCATGGAGAGTTCCATGCTGTCAGTATCTCACTGTCACGGACTGTGCCAGTGATAGACGCATGGAGAGTTCCATGCTGTCAGTATCTCACTGTCACGGACTGTCCCAGTGATAGACGCATGGAGAGTTCCATGCTGTCAGTATCTCACTGTCACGGACTGTGCCAGTGATAGACGCATGGAGAGTTCCATGCTGTCAGTATCTCACTGTCACGGACTGTGCCAGTGATAGACGCATGGAGAGTTCCATGCTGTCAGTATCTCACTGTCACGGACTGTGCCAGTGATAGACGCATGGAGAGTTCCATGCTGTCAGTATCTCACTGTCACGGACTGAGCATGTAATGCGGCCGCTTTCAAGTCTCCAACCAACGACGTTTCAAGCTGAAATTGAGCAGTGTTCGTGCTCGGATCTTTGTTACCCAGGATAGGAGTCTGATTCCATTAGCCCAGTCAGGGGTCTGTTATCCGAGACTGGGCTCTGGTGCTGCTACACCGGGCAGGGGTGCGATGCTGTTGATCAGGCCAGTGATGTGATGCTGTTGGCCCGTGCAGGGTTCTTAGCTGTTAGCCCGGGCAGAGATGTGATACTGTTATCTCGGGCAGGGGTTTGATGATGTTAGCCCGGGCAGGGGTCTGGTTCTGTTAGTCCTGGCGGGGGTCTGATGCTGTTAGCCCGGACAGGGGTCTGTTACCCCAGACAGGGTTATGATACCGTGGCCAATGTCCGACAGCGCTTGCCGAGCCTACCATCGACTACGGCTTCCAACGGCTGCAGAAGCTGGTGCCCAGACACCCTGGAGATCCGGAACGGCTGCCCAAGGAGATCATCCTGAAGCGGGCCGCCGACCTGGCCGAGGCGCTCTACAGGTACAGCTTTGACATGCGCACTGGAAAGGGAGGGACAAAATCCCTCCCCGCGCTTTTGTAAATATCCTTTTTAAAACCAAGTAACTGCGAGATGTGATTCTCTGTTCCCTCTGAATCCATTTTATATTTATTCCGATATCTGTTACACTGGGAACATTTTTCCTGTCGACCGTGCTTCTGACATCAGGAGGTCTTCCCTGTTTCCAAATTTCTGCACAATCTGGAGATGTGTTGTGCGCTTTGGAGATGTTCCTTGCTGGGCGTGCTTGGCAAGTCAGTGACATGTTCCTTGTTGGCCGCGTCTGGTACATCAGGACCGTTCCGTGTTGGCCGCGTGTGGTACATCAGAGGGCCGTCCCGTGTTGGCCGCGTCTGGTACATCAGAGGGCCGTCCCGTGTTGGCCGCGTGTGGTACATCAGAGGGCCGTCCCGTGCTGGCCGCGTGTGGTACATCAGAGGGCCGTCCCGTGTTGGCCGCGTGTGGTACATCAGAGGGCCGTACCGTGGTGGCCGCGTGTGGTACATCAGAGGGCCGTCCCGTGTTGGCCGCGTGAGGTACATCAGAGGGACGTCCCGTGTTGGCCGCGTGTGGTACATCAGAGGGCCGTCCCGTGTTGGCCGCGTGTGGTACATCAGAGGGCCGTCCCGTGTTGGCCGCGTGTGGTACATCAGAGGGCCGTCCCGTGTTGGCCGCGTGTGGTACATCAGAGGGCCGTCCCGTGTTGGCCGCGTGAGGTACATCAGAGGGACGTCCCGTGTTGGCCGCGTGTGGTACATCAGAGGGCCGTCCCGTGTTGGCCGCGTGTGGTACATCAGAGGGCCGTCCCGTGTTGGCCGCGTGAGGTACATCAGAGGGACGTCCCGTGTTGCAGCATGCCACGGAACAACCAGCTGTCGTTACCGGCGCCGCGGTCTCCTGCCATGAATCAGGCGTCGCCCATGTCGGGCTTCAACTCATACGCCGGCCAACTGGCGGTCAGCGTGCAAGCCGACGTCGTCAACGGACAGTGGTCAGAAGGTAGGTCACCGTCAACGGACAGTGGTCAGAAGATAGGTCACCGTCAACGGACAGTGGTCAAAAGGAGGTCACCGTCAAGAGGCAGTGATAAGAAGGTAGGTCACCGTCAACGGACAGTGGTCAGAAGGTAGGTCACCGTCAACGGACAGTGGTCAGAAGATAGGTCACCGTCAACGGACAGTGGTCAAAAGGAGGTCACCGTCAAGGGGAAGTGATCAGAAGGTAGGTCACTGTCAAGGGACAGTGATCAGAAGATAGGTCACCGTCAACGGACAGTGGTCAAAAGGAGGTCACCGTCAAGAGGCAGTGATAAGAAGGTAGGTCACCGTCAACGGACAGTGGTCAGAAGGTAGGTCACCGTCAAAGGGCAGTGGTCAGAAGATAGGTCACCATCAAGGGGCAGTGATCAGAATGTAGGTCACTGTCAAGGGGCAGTGGTCAGAAGGTAGGTCACCGTCAAGAGGCAGTGGTCAAAATGTAGGTCGCCATCAAGAGGCAGTGGTCAGAAGGTAGGTCACCATCAACAGACGGTGTACAAAAGGTAGGTCACCATCAAGAAGCAGTGATCAGAGGGTAGATCACCATGAACGGACAGTGGTCAGAAGGTAGGTCACCATCAAGCGGCAGTGGTCAGAAGGCAGGTCATAGTGCACGGAGAGTGGGCAGAAGGCCGGTCACCGTCAACGGGCAAAAGGCAGAAGATATGTCGACTGCCAGTGACTATCAAGTGTGCTGACACCGGGCGGAGTTCGTGTCATCAACTCAGCATGTATTTATGTTTCAAACATGTCTCACAACAATACTTACCGAAGTGGCGGAGCTGACTGACCGATCAGTGACAAATACGTGTGACGCAGCCGTTAGTGATGGATCTGTCTGACAAAGACAGATCCGTCTAACACAGCTAAGCGGGTGACGCATCCATCTGACACAGCAGCGATTGGCAGATCCATCTGACACAGCAGCGAGTGACATATCCGTCTGCCACAGCTCAGCGAGTGACAGATCCAACTGACACAGCTCAGCGAGTGACTGATCCGACTGACATCAGCGAGTGACAAATCCGTTTGACACAGCTCAGTGAGTGACATATTCCGTCTGACACAGTTCAGCGAGTGACAGATCCGACTGACACAGCATCGAGTGACAGATCCGTCTGACACAGCTCAGCGAGTGACAGATCCGACTGACACAACAGCGCGTGACTAATCCGTCTGACACAACATCGAATGACAGATTCGTTTGACACAGCTCAGCGGGTGACAGATCCGTCTGACACAGCTCAGCGAGTAACAGATCCGTCTGACACAGCTCAGCGAGTAACAGACCCGTCTGACACGGCTCAGCGGGTAACAGATCCGTCTGACACAGCTCAGCGAGTAACAGACCCGTCTGACACAGCTCAGCGAGTGACAGACCCGTCTGACACAGCTCAGCGAGTAACAGATCCGTCTGACACAGCTCAGCGAGTGACGGCTACCCCTCCGGCAGAGGAGTACGGCCGTGGCCAGAGCAGCAGCGCCTCGCCCCGCGGCTACGCCAGCACCCCGACTCCCAACACGAACGCGCACGCCACCTATATGAACGGCTACGGCTCCGCGGCGGCGCAATTCTCTAACATGGGTACGTCGACGACGGCGCAAGGTTAGCTATGCAACACGTGGTGTGTCTCGCCACCATCTACTGCATGGCGTCCTCACAGTCCCTGGGCTGTGAGAAAATGTGTGAATGTGATATATGGAGGAACGAATCATGTGCGGCTTCAAAGATGTGTCTCGGTGAGGGATGGATGGAGAATGGTTTTCAGGTACGTTTCGCCCCCAAAGGAAATTAATGGAGTCATACAAGGTTTAGTTAGTTATTTGGGCTTTAGGGCGCATACATACAAGGTTTAACTTGTTCTATTGTAATGCTATAATTAATTTGATATATATTGATACTTGCAATAATAAATTTAAAATACAAGCATTACTGATTTAAATTACCGAAATTCAACCAAACACCTTAGACTAGCTCTCTCCCATACACGACATTTGGCACCCTCCCATGCACAAGGCATCTATGGCAATTGCCCCATGTTAATGCAGTTGTGAATTACTAGGAAATTCCCAGAATCACATATTTTTGGTCACCATGCAATAAGCTACGAAAATATCCGAAGCCTGTGAAAATTACCAAGTTGAATGGAAAAATGACCCTCTTATGATGCAGCTCCGTGATCTGATAAGTGCTGGAAGCCATGTCAAAGGACGAGTAAAGGGTCAAGATTGGAAGCTTTATGGTGCCGAGTGATTTCATCAGGTTAAAACCATGGTACAAACTGGCTCGATAAACTCGCTGAAACCTCCATACGCTTGACGTTTTGTCCAGCTTCGCACACTGTGGCGTAAGGTGGCAAACACTGACATCCCAATACAACACAGTCCTATGGACTTCTGAAAACAATTGCAAAGTAAATTAACTTCATCAAATATATTTCTCCTTAAATTTGGATGGAATAAGGTAACTCCTAGTGAGAAACATTGTCTATTTCAGGTCTATATCAACTTGTACAAAACCGCTATGAAATAAAAAGGATAAGCTAATGATTCCTATAATCATCCTTGTTTTTCTTGCCCGACGTGCTACAGACCCATGCTGAAAATGTCATTCTGAAGCTTTGACCAGCCTGGCCAGCATCAGCCAGTTTTGATCTCCTAAAACAAGTCTTAGCAACTGGCACAGCCAAAACTAGTTTTCAATGGTTTCAGCCCTTTGAAGTATTCCGAACTAGTTTTACAACAACGGAGCAAACTCGCTGAGTGGTTTGTAAGACATTTACAAAGCTCGTAGTGTTACACCATTATCATCACCATCATCATCACAGAGCTGAGCAGTTTGACCCTCTCCAAAGCAAAGTGGGGGAGGGGAGGCGATGCGTTGGCTCCTTTCCCTCTTCCCTCTTCTGGCTCCTCTCTTCCCTACATTGCCAATGATTAAACTGCATGCGATATTGTAGAAATAGTCTTTCATCATATCCTAAACTAAAAGACAAGTATCTTGCGAATGGACTAGCTCCCTGCTTGCTTCTATGCATGGGAGGGTATTAATATTCGTCCCCGATTGCATTCATTGTTGCTGTCACAACAAAATGACCAAAATGAAAATGTGTAAGTGCTAGATGGCCGTTAAAGCAACTGATCAGCAAAATTATGCTTGTCCTCTGCCGGTTTGACCGATGGCTTGAGCCGATTAAAGCCAGGGGTGAAGTCAGATTGCCAAGATCCCGCCCACTCCATCGACACCTCCACCGATATCAGCCAGCTGTCCTGAGTCTGCCCGTTGACACCTCCACCGATATCAGCCAGCTGTCCTGAGTCTGCCCGTTGACATCCCCACCGATATCAGCCAGCTGTCCTGAGTCTGCCCGTTGACACCTCCACCGATATCAGCCAGCTGTCCTGAGTCTGCCCGTTGACACCTCCACCGATATCAGCCAGCTGTCCTGAGTCTGCCCGTTGACACCTCCACCGATATCAGCCAGCTGTCCTGAGTCTGCCCGTTGACATCCCCACCGATATCAGCCAGCTGTCCTGAGTCTGCCCGTTGACACCTCCACCGATATCAGCCAGCTGTCCTGAGTCTGCCCGTTGACATCCCCACCGATATCAGCCAGCTGTCCTGAGTCTGCCCGTTGACACCTCCACCGATATCAGCCAGCTGTCCTGAGTCTGCCCGTTGACATCCCCACCGATATCAGCCAGCTATCTTGAGTCTGCCGGCTCATTCACATTAGAGGTTGGGAAGCCTCTAGAAAAAGCCTTTTATGATCGGAGCTCCTTTACCATGCCAAACCTGAACCTTGTCTGCACATTGGTGTATGCAGTACCCCACTTTTAACGTATCGGGTTGGATAAGACACCGAGAAGGGAAACATTTTCTGGTCTTACCCTTGTTCCATGATAATATTCCCTTGTTGCCTTCAATTTTATAGCATATTTCAAGGAATTCAAATCTCTTCATCTTTTACACTAAGTCACAACAGGGAAAACATTATAATTGGAACGTGTTCATGCTTCGAAAATTAAGGATGTCAATTTGAAACGATTCATGATGTGAAAGCGTGAACTGCGCGTTATTAATTTTCACCAAATTTCGCTCGGGTTTCCCAACCCTGCAACACCAAAATAGTTTTCTACTAAGTCACCTGTGATCCAAGCTCAATTTGTGGAGCTGGGTGTATGGCATTCGACACGCGAGCAGCATGCACTACTTGTCTTCAGAGTTTCAGGGAACACTTAGACTTTCATCCACCCATGTGACCAAGTGCCCAATATTTTCGCGTGTGCTTCAAATGGTGAAAATGCGCAAACTTGTCAGCCCTGCATATCGGCATGATGTTTCGAACCCCAGGCTTACGTCTGCTTGATGCATAGAAGTGTCACGCATTCTCTGCTTTGTTTCAGGCATGGGCGGCATCATGTCCTCTCCGTTCGCGACAATGAACGCTTTCGCGCTCTCCGCGGCCGGCGGTGGTCAGCCCTACGCATCACTGGCATCAAAATGATACTAGATACCTCTATGTGTGGCAATGTGAACCATGAACACACACGGTACCCCAACGCCGCCGGATTTGGCGATCAAACGCAGGAAGATTCTAGTATTGGAACTGCAATTGAGGCGTGAACTGAATCATGAATTGTCCGGTGCAGAATGGCGGGAAAATGAGCTTTAGTATGTTTTCTTATGTTGTGTCAGTGAAATGGATTAAATATGCGGTGCTTATGAGCTACTATGGAGCACTCATTGTTTCACACCACATACGTGCACCGCACGCGGCAGAGCCAAGGGCAGGCTTCTGGGGCAGAGCCCGCGGCTGAGCCAAGGGCAGGCTTCTGTGGCAGAGCCCGCGGCAGAGCCAAGGGCAGGCTTCTGTGGCAGAGCCCGCGGCAGAGCCAAGGGCAGGCTTCTGGAGCAGAGCCCGCGGCAGAGCCAAGGGCAGCCTTCTGGAGCATACAATTGCTCTGTTTGGTTGATGCTGCTCACCATCATGTGTTGTGCCATTCATTGTGTTCTCTCATTTAAGGTCAGTTTTGCTTCGTTTGTTGTCATGAGCTCCTCACTGAGAGGGAAGATATATGCACACATATCATATCAAATCAATGAGGTGACATTGAGCACAGTTTGGATGGTGAGGAGCAGGAATATGTGCCATACTACGTCAGTTATAATCTAGTCACTCGACGTGTGCTTCTCGTGCGCCGCCTCAGTTATCTGTTTGACTTCCTGGATGTTGTGACACAGGCACTGGTCCCGTGGCTATTGCCGATCATGAGCATTGCTCCGTTTCTTATATGCGTGTCGTGTAAATATATACGTGCAATACGGCTCAGATATGTCCCACTTCAGGACAGGGTTGTGTTCTCAGACAGCACACCTGCTACAGCAAATCACAGGACGCGCGTCAACTGCGCAGCACGTCCATATTCTGGCACTTGGATCCGCATGGACAGTCCCATAGGTCAGAGCGATATTGTACATGTGTATTGCATTCTTGCTGCTGAAAAACATTGCGTGGCTAATTTCAGCATGGTTTCAGCACACACAAAAATGAATCGTCACAAAATGAGTGTCGCGTCGCGGTAAACACAGGCGTGGGTCAGATACGAATGGCGGGTGATGTGCTCGATTGGGATGACCTCCCTCGACGTGTTCTCGGTGCGAGACCTGACACAGTCGAGGGCGACGACGACTGACGGGTGTGGTGGGGCCGTGGGGGGCGGCTAGCAGTAGGGGTAGCCGGGGCAGGCGGCGGCGCTGATGCCCGCCGGCAGCTGGTTGGTGTAGCGGGCCACCACCGCGTTGTTGCAGTACGGGTAGTTGGGCGGTAGTTAGGCGGCGGGCGACACCCCGGTCGGGTACCGCGTCCGGGCGCCGCACGACGCCGCCAACAGGGCGACAACAATCTGGCCAGCACGCACAACACTGTCAGCAAGCGTGGGAAAACGCCGGTCTTGTCCTGCAGCTGATTCAAAGCACAGATGCAGCCAGGCGGCTTGGTGGATACAATACCATCATGTAGCAGAGCACGGCATCTTCAATTGCCCCCCCCACACACACACATACTTACCTTCATTCCGTACTGGATACTAAAGTGCATACATTCTGCCCCGGACAATGCAGCGTGCCCAATGCTTCTGGTGCACTAACAGCAAACCCATGCAAGCGGTGTGATTTAATTGATTCGATGCTAGTAAACCTGGCCGCTGCATGCAGGGGTGTCGATTTTTGAAAAACATTGGGGGGCCGAAGTGCCAACGCACTAGACCCCCCCAAAAAAAAAAACTCATCGGATTTAGCCCACTATATTTTCAGATCTCAGAAATTCTGATTTCTTATTCGACGATGTGCATGTTTATGTTTATTCAGCATCCTCACCGACGGGGAAAATCGTCCAATAACTGGTGAAGTCGCATAATTAAAAGAGCAGTGCTCAGTACATTTCAACATAACAACTCTTGGTTGGTTATTGGTTCTACGACACGTCGACCGTTGTGTCATATAGCGTCGCCAATCTCTCACGCCGATTGGTCGCGGGCGAAGAGTAGCGACAGGTGAGACTCGAACTCACCAACATAACAACTCTGAGTAATAGCATGCGACTGCAGTGCCATATAGTGGGCTCGGATCTATCGTCACCGTCACCGTCACTGTTACCCTCCTCCTCACTCCACACACCAACAAACACACACCGGCTTAAATAAAATTACTTCAGCGATCAGATGCAGGCTAAAACACACCGGCATTGATGAAGCATCAGAGCACAGCAGACCTGAACGGTAATGACGATGGGTGAAAGTATTTCCTTGGTGCCTAAAGTCAGGGAGGGGAATTTTTCCATTTAGTACGCCACTGCGGCTGCTCAACGTGTTTTTTTCCGCAGATTGCACGATCGAGAGTAGAAAGGCCCTTCGGATAATTTTCTTTCGGGACCCATTCTTAATTTTCCGGTGCTCTGGTCGATTCGATGGTGTCTCCTTGTGGTTTTTGTGGTGAAGTCTATTATTATAAGCCCGCTGCAGGCTATTTTTGGAACCCGGTACGATTTTTCTGGCTCTCGGTGCGTTTTTTTCCGGTGCCCAAACAGGTTTCTTTTCCGGCGTCCGACGACTTCTTATTTTGTGGATCCTTGACGCAATTTTTCCGTCCGCAGGGTGACATTCCGGGTATATATTGGTACTTGGGAAGCCAGCTGTAACTTGTGGGGCTCCGGCACGACGTTATGGCCCCAGTGAGATTTTCAAGAGAAGCGGCGTGAATTTGTTTTTGTCTAAGTGCGATTTTTGGGGCCCCTTCGTCACTTGTTGGGATCCCTTGCGGTGGCTACGACACGTTTGTGGGGGCCCAACAAGTTGTGTGGGCTTTTGGAGCTATTGTTGAGATCCCAGATTTATTGTCCGTGTCCGGACTGTTTTTCATTCACCCGGCTTCATTTGTTGGGTGATCTCAACGAGACTTTTAGAGCCCCGGTGGGACCTATCAGGCCTCTGGCGTGATTTTCAGGGGCCCGGGTGATAATTCTTAATACCCCAGTCTCGGCGTGATTTTCAGGAGGCCCCGGCCCGACCGTTTGTGGCCCCCGTCGTGATTTTCTTGAATCCCGGCACGACTTGTTTGCGGCCCCAACGTGATTTTCAGGGGCCCAGGTGCAAACTTTTGAGGCCCCAGCGTCATTATCGGGGCCCCTGCGCTACGTTTGGGGGCCCCCAATGTGATTTTTCTGAGCCCCGGTGCGATTTTTGGTGGACCGAGTGAAATTCGTAGGGAGCATAGCGCATTTTTTTCCTAAGCTCGGCGGACTCTTGGGGGCCCCACAACCAATCAGGACGGGGGGGGGGTGAGGCAACTTCCCACAATTCCCCCTCCCCATTCGGTATGTCACTGTGCCATGCAATGATGCAACATAAAATCCAGGAATAGTTCATCTGTTTCATCACACATGTGATTTCAACTCCCCAGTTATCCAGACAGTTTGAGGAAAGTCAAACATCTGCTACATGGATCAGCAAGGATGGATTGTAAGGCAACATGGATACCATGGAATTCCGGTCACAGTAGTTATGCTGCAATACATACCTTCTTCAACACACTGCTTTGGAGTTGGATGAGCTCCTGAAGTTTGGTCAGGGTTGGAATTGGAGGTGGATGGAGCAACACTGTGAAGGACATAACATATGGTTCAAGAGACTTGTTTCCATTAACAATACAGGGGATGAAGTAACATTTTCATTGACTTCTATGGTTTTCATTGGCTTCATTGACTTCTATTGTGTCCTGAGTAAGCAGGACAATCGAGATGGGTTTCTGTTATATGCATTTTTTTTCCTTTTAAAAAAAAATAAGTTTCATCCGAGTTCTTGTTGGGGTGGCTTTATGAACCAGGGTCCGATTGCTAAGCAGAGCTTGTTGCGTGAACCCTGGCCCCACCACCCGATCCATTAATTCAAGTTAAACGGCAGAATTTTGACCGAAAGTTTAACGTGCCGTCAATGCACCGACACAGCCGCCCGGTATAAGCAATGTCATAATGTAGCTTTTATACCCCAGTGAGAATGGTATGGATTCACTCATAAGTGAATTTGCAAACATACTGATATATCAGTTAACGACAATGCAGGGAGCTATGTGATCAACATGGGCTGTGCCCTAAAGCCCAAATAACTAAGTAACAATGCAGGGAATCTGCTGCATAACAATTTGACCATAAATTAGCCATGATATATGGCATCATACTTCCCATGCTATTTACAATAGTGAGCTATATTTTGTGTACAAACATCAGGACATTAGAAATGTTAATTAACGTTACACACATCAGTTCCTAACAAGTGTCAGCAATACATTTCCTTCATGTGCTTTAAACATGATTCAAGAAAGCACTGTCGTCGATTTTAAACTTGCAAAAAGAGTGGGCCGCCTGGCATTTTGAGTGCTATTTTGATTGATTGATTGATTATTTGGGCTTAAGGGCGCGCCGACTACTCGGTCATTTGGCGCCCATGAATGCTATTTGAGTGAATTTGCTGTCTTGTTAGTGAACTGACCACTTATTAAGATATATGTACTTTAACTTTGCCTGCTTCCATCATGAAAATTTGTCATTTTCCAATACATCAGAAATCATCAGAATAACTTCTTGTCCACAAACCGGTGTATGCATTTCTACGAATTTCTCATATTTATGAACACAAATGATGTAGATCTGATCTGCAAATTTATAACTCAGAAAATGTTATCAGCACAGGATTCCATTCCTGAAAATATTGTACTTTCAACATGTTATTGTTCTTTGTGAAGCAATAAGTGCAATGCTCTCATGCAGCATGCAGATGGAGGTTCATCACGTACACCAGGTAGCACAAAAAGAGATATTATTGCAGTCTAAGGTAACCACAAGACATGTTTTACACCCATTTTTACCTCCACGAATCATTCAAAGGAGTTAGGTTTTGTCTAATTGCGTTAGGCTAGGCTTTTGTTGTAAGTTAGTAAATGAGAAAAAAAATCTTCAAAAACGGTTCAAGCTAGATTAGGTTACGTTATACTTTTTAAGTTCAAAATGTTTGAGAAAAAAGAGATTGGGGGGGGGGGGAAATTTGGCATAAAAGTAATCATTTCTTGCATGGAAGTCTAGGCTAGGTTAGGTTAGGTTATGCTACATTTTTTTTATCTGAAAATTATTTTTCATCCTATATTACTCAAATCCAAGCCCTCTTTTCCACGTTATTTTTCCTCACAAATGAAAAGTGTGCATCTGCAGAGGAAATGAGCGGTTACATCATGTTCAGCACATTAACAAACACTGCATTAAAAAAAAGAAATTAGAAGAAGTGAGAGAGTACCATGAGCTGAAATATTACCCGAAAAGCCAGGTATTATCACAGTTTAAGATAACCACAAGACAAGTTTTACACACATTTTACCTCCATGAAGCATACAAAGGGGTGAGGTTTGTCAGGTTAGGTTAGGCTTTTGTTGTAAGTTATAAAAAAAATCATTTGTTGGTAAATAATTTTTGTTAATGATTTTTCTACAAAAGAATAATAAACGGTTCAGGCTAGCTTAGGTTAGGTTTTTTAAGTTGAAAATATTTGAGAAAATGCCTCGAAAATTTAAATTAAAAACAATTAATTTCTGGTATGGGAAGTTGAACTATGTTAGGTAAGGTTATCATACATCTTGAACATTATTTGTATGCTATATTTCCTTACTCCACACCCTTTTTTGGTGTTATTTTTTACTCCCAATTGAAAGGCATGCATTTGCAGAGGAAAGGACATTAAATGTGTGCTTTTATGTGTTTTATTAATATTTTTATATTTAAATTTCCAATGCAATGTTTATGAATGTCACTAAGCTGATGGCACTACTCAGTTTCTGTGCAAATGCTTACTTTCCAGGTTGTGAGCAAAATAACATTAAAAATGGGCTTTGAGTTAGGTAACATAGCAATTAAAAGAAATACATTAAAAATTCAACATAACCTAATGTAACCTAAGCTGACCTTGGAGAAAACAACTATAAAAACAAGATTGGAAAAAAATCTAGCAATTTATTTTCTTGAAATTTTACAAATGAAAAAACCTAACCCAACCTAATCTAACCAGAATTATTGTGCTTTAAGGTGGTAACAAGGCAAGTTATTACACATTTGCCTCCATAAAGCAAACAAATGGGCTATGTTTGGTGATGTTAGATTAGAAGTGTTTTAAGTTCGACATTTTTTGCAAAAATTGTTCCAAAATTTGAAAGAAATAGATATTTTTCCTTTAAAAGCAGCTTATGTTAGGTTAGGTTAAGTTGGGTTACATTTTTTTATTGTAAAAAAATACATTGCTTGAAATTTTTACAACTTGATGTTTTGGTTTTGTTTTCTCCAAGGGGAGGTTAAGCTAGGTTACGTTAGGTTATGTTGCATTTATTTTATTAAAAAAAAATACTTTACCCTATGTCACCTAGTTCAAAGCTTTTTGTTGGTGTTATTTTGCTTACAACCTGAAATGTAGGCATTTGTATAGAAAATGAGTGGTCCCATCATCTGAGTCACATTCATAAACATTGCATTGAAATGATACATTCCACGAATTCATAAAACACCTTAAAACACAAATTTACCAAAATGAGCAGTAACATCGTGTTCATCACATTCCTAAACATTGCATGGGAAAAAAATTAATCAGAAATTACCTTAAGCTGTAAATTTACCAAAAGGCGTGCCAACCCCTGGCCGGAAATGCAACACTAGGTGCCCCAATCCTGGGCAGAAAGGGCACTAAGAGCAGTGGAATGAAAATATTAATAAAAGTAAACTAAAAACAGCTCTTCTTGAAGACAAACGTGGTAGTTATTCGATATTAACATGGAAACCCTGAGCACAAATCAGAAAAAAGCATGGACCGGACTTTTTCAAGCTTACCTGTCAACTTCTTCAACTACTGTTCCTTTGGGAATTAAATATCAGCAAGCTATTTATTCACTATCTAGAATCACACCAATCCGCAGATACATCAGAAGGTGCGAAGTACAAAAACGAATCAGTACGACGTCACATGATATTGGCCTCCGGATTAAAGGAAACTAACCACCTTTATAATGGGATTTTAACTGAGATAGCAGTTTTGAAGACCACGTCGAGAAATCACTTACCTCATACTCCGTTCGGTCCAAAACATCTTCCAGCCGAAGTTATAAGGCCTTTTATCATCGGTTTTGGGACATGGACAGCTCGGTGGGCGTTGTGAAAATTCCTTCATATGGAAGCAAATAGCATTTCAATGGAAATTAAACCATTTATTTAATTAAACCTAATTAAACCTAATTAAACCTAATTAAACCTAAAGGCTTTAAGTAAATTAAATTTAAGTTTAATTAAAAATTAAATTAAATTAAATTAATTAAACATTAATTAAACCTAAAGTCGAACCTTTAGAGGCCTATGATAAAAAGGAAAAACATTCCAAAATCCCGTTTTTTGAAGTATGGGCATAATATTTCGCAAAACCAATGTCATATTCATCATTTTCAGGTGCCAATACCCCTAATTAGTATGATTGCAGAATTTCGGCAAGGTGGTTAGTTTCCTTTAAACACTGCGCGCAATTGCACCACAGATGTCTTACCTCCGTCACATTTGTCACTGTAACCTCAAATTTAGACTTTAGGCGCTGGAATTTCTGTAACTGGAATTTTTTATTTGCATGTTACGATTTTGGATGTTCTGAGGAACGCCCATCACGATGTGTGACATTTAATGCGCGCTAGTGTCTATCGATACAAATCGACGCCCCTGCTTTGGACAAAAAAATAGAAACAAAAATTAAGCAATATATATTCTGAAAATTTTCTAAATTGAACATCCGAACCCAACTTACCCGAACCTAATGTCAGCTGCTTTTGAAGGAAAATTTCCAATTTTATTTTATTTTTTGAAAATGATTGAACAATTTTTCCAAGGTAAACAACTAAACTAGCCTAACCTAGCTAAATCAGTATTATTGTGCTTTAAGGTGGTAACAAGACAAGTTTTTACACACACTTGCCTCCATATAGCAAGCAAATGGGTTAGGTTCGGCTAAGTTAGGTTAGTTTAGGCTTTTCAAGTTGGAAAACTTTTGTAAAAATTCCAAAAACGTTTCCCCCAAAAATTGCAAATTATTTGGTAACCTTGCAATCTATGGTGTTCTTTTTTTCCTTTAAAACAAAGAAAAATATGCAGAATACCATGTTTATGAAGGTGACTAAGATGATTGGACCCACTTATTTTTTGTGCTTACTTTTCAGGTTGTGAGCAAAATAATGCCAAAAAGGCTTTGAGTTCGGTAACATCGCATAAACATAATTTTTTTTTCATCCAACAAAACCTAACCTAGCCTATCCTAACCTATCTTTTGAGAACACAAATTAAACTAAATTAAAATTTCACTTAATTTATTTTCTGAAAATTCTCAACCCTAAAAAAGAAACCTAACCGAGCCTAACCTAACCTAAGCTGATTTTGAATACAAAATGATATATTTTTTTGTGAACATGGTTGTAATTTTTCGGAAGCTTTTGGGTATTATTGTGCTTTAAGGTGGGAACAAGAAAAGTTGTATGGGCGCTATATGACCAACGCAGTCAATGCGCCAGTAAACCCAAATAACCAACCAACCAACCCAGAAAGATGTAAGTTGTACTTCCACAGTGGAGGGAATTCCAGCTATTTTGTTTGTTTTTGCACACAATTTTAAATTTTTCAGCAAAAGGTGGAGAGTCAGTCCACTATCTAATCCAAATCTGTTTCTATTCAGTACAAAATGTGCTGGTTAACATCAATGTTTCTACTTAGCATGGTGTTTTTCATTTTTTCCCTTTAGCTTTCTTATCAGCATAAAATAGCATAGGTTATTGGGGGGCCCAAATCAACATTGAGGGGGGGGCAAGATCAACATTGGTGGGGCCCCACAAAAGGATACAAATCGACGCCCCTGCATACATGCATGATTTTGCACTTATCAAAATTTAATTTCATCTACAATTTTTGGACCACTTCACAAGCTCTTCTAAGTCTTTCTGCAGCATGTACCTAGGTGCCTAGGTACCAGGCAAATATCAAACTGATAGTGTGATGAGTGGGGCTGTTGAGGTTAATTATAGTTTGTATATCCACACTCTCAATGATAACTGATTGTTGTTCACGGGACTGGATTGTATGCAAGTTTGACAATGACAATTGGTTTTTGTGCACACCATTTTGAATTTTGTAGCAAAAGGTGGAGAGTCAGTCCACTATCTAACCCAAATCTGTTTTTATTATTACAAAATGTGCTGGTTAACATCAACTACATTTTCTATGTACCTAGCATGGTGTTTTTCTTCTTTTTTCTTCAACTTTTTTATGAGCATAAAAATAGCATATGTTATTGGGGGGGCCAAATCAACATTGGGGGGCCAAGATCAACACTGGTGGGGCCCTGGCCCCCACAAAAGGATACAAATCGACGCCCCTGCCATCTAGACATTAGGGGGATGTCCCCATCCTAGCCCCGCCTTCAGCGCCTAAAATATCACACAAACTATAACGTAAAATTCCCTTTACGTAAACGTCCACATGCCCGCACCTTGATCGCAAACACCCGCTTTTATAGTCAGACATGTAACGTACTCGCTTCAAAGGTGGCGCAAATGACCTCTGTGGTTCGGTACGCCTGAAAAGGTCACTCCCCCATGCAGTTAAATTAAAACTTGCCTGATGCTACCAATTTCTGCAATATACGAATAAAAACCTGTGACGTCATCAAGGTTTGAATGCGACTTTGGTGTATCTTTTAAAATAATGGTATTTTTGCGGCGTTTAATAATGGTGTTTTTGCGGCGTACGAGACATTGGGCTTGTCAAGGCTATTTCTCTTGTATAGCATTGGTCGTGGATGACTAAGGTTTGCTTAAAAGTCATGTGAGCCATAGCTTTCTTTTTTTTTATTCTTTTAGGAATACCAATTATATTGCAGTGGCCATGCAGCTTCTTGCTGACTTTTCTCTGTCATGGTATCATAAGCTGGCAGATTTGCCCACACATGGCTCTCGTTTTCCCCAAACATCAATATTGAATGCATGCATTGTCATTGGGCATTTAGGTAGGTACCTAGGTAAATATCAAGCTGATGGTGTGGTATGTGGGCTGCTGAAGATAATTATAGTTTGCATATCCACAATCTCAAGGATGATTGTCATTGCAGTTCACTGGACAATGCAAGTTTGACAATGACTGGAAGTTAAGAATGGATTTTTTTCCTGTTTAAGCTCATATGTGTGTGGTTTTTCCATTGGTGGTGTGTACAAACATCAGTATGACAATCCAATTGTTGTTTTGTGGCTTAACATTAAAAAAAAGACAATCTGGTTTAAAATGCATCATCAGCGAATCTTAACATTTTATGTCGTAAGTTTTCCTTGCACAGTGGAGGGAAATCTAGCTATTTTGTTTTTTTGCACATAATTTTGAATTGTGTAGCAAAAGTTGGATACTCAGTCCACTATTTAATCCAAATCTGTTCTTTTTCAGGACAAAATGTGCTGGTTAACATCAACTAAGTTTTCTATGTACCTAACACAGTGTTTTTCTTCTTTTTTTTCCTTTAGCTTTTTATCAGCATAAAAATAGCATGGGTTATTGGGGGGCCCAAATCAACATTGGGGGTGCCAAGATCAGCATTGGGGGGGCCATGGCCCCCGCAAAAGGATACAAATCGACGCCCCTGGCTGCATGCACCTTTTTAGTCCTAAGCACTGCTGATCAGCCATGACTTGCCAGTAGGGTAGAGTGGGGTAAGATGCCCCATCCCCTCTATAGGCTGATCAAAGAACTAGAGAACATATCTGAAGTTCTTGATTGGAAGCAGAAGCCACGGTTGTTTATTGCGCAAAAAGTTGGTCCGTTGCTGCAAGTGCGTGACGAGCGCTGAGTGTTACTCTGTTTTTTTTTAACGTTTTCGATCATGAAAGTTTAACAAAATAGTTGCAAATATCTGTCCAAATAATATACTTGCGTGCTGTAGGACTTTCCATCGCGGAACATGATATATTTTGCCTCTTTAGGATGTTATTCTCCAGTGCGCCACGATCGCCCTATTTCTACACGCTACGTGCGACCAAATTTCGGCATTGGTGGGTAAGACGCACCCCCCCCATCACATCGATGGGGAAAGACGACCCCGGGGGCATCTTACCCCATAGATGGGGCGTCTTTCCCGCCGGTAGTTTACGAATGACACATTCATGTTTTAATATGTAGCTAATTAGCTTTCATACCTCGAATATGTTTTTATATATTTCTTTTGTCACCCTCGGGGACGTACGAACTATTGAAAGTGTTCGTGAAGGGGGGGGGAACCCACAAGGGATCGGGAAGCTGCGGTCTGAAATTTACCACGTACATTTTTCGTGTCGGGTAACATCTATGCATTTTTGGTGTCAGGCCTTTCCAAATTGGGGGCTTGAATGCCATCCCCTCCCTGCTTGTTACGACCTTGGTCATTCGTAGATGACATACCTACCTAAATGTGAAAGTGTCCGTATTAATCGATCTACCCATATCTATAACAGATAATACCCAGATAATAACAGATCTACCCAGTCAATTAATCAAGATAATAATACTGACTTTACCCGAACACTATAATACAAATTTATATCCATCAAATGTCGGCAGACTATGTGAAAATATTTGTACCTAGCGAAGAGCATCACCATTGCACATTATTTCAAGGTTTGCCAAAGTATTTCCAGTTTGTTCCAATATGTGCAGCAAACACCAGCGGCGCGGGAACTGTTTCAAAGTTGGGGGCCAAACAACTATTTTTTGGCAGAATATTTACAGTCAACGCCATAGGGTCAATGTTAAAAATCACTAAAGTTGGTTGGGGGGGGGGGATGGGAGGCTCTGCCCTTCCTGTTCCCCTCACCACCCCCGGTTCATGCGTCCTTGGCAAACACCATCAGTTAATACCTTGCCACAACCCTAATCAGTTTGTATCAATTTCCACCAACAATTTTCTAATTCCGATATCATTTTCAGGGTCACGTAACATGGCACGAACCAGAACCAGGACCTCCGACCGAGGCTCCTATGGCCAAGAGAGTCTCAAGCAAGCACTTCAAGCCATACGTAGTGGATCTTCCCTGCATAAGGTCTCCAAAATGTACAAGATATCCAGAAAAACACTGCGTCGCCACCGAGACAAGAAGGTGCTGGTCCTGGGAAGTCTGGGAAGGTCTACAGACATTCCAAAGGAAATGGAGGAACAACTCGTACAAAAGATCAAAGAAATAGAGAAACTTCTTTTTGGGCTCACAGCACTGGACGTACGGCGTCTAGCCTACGAGTTCGCAGAGAAGATGAACATGAAAGTGCGGTTCGACAAAGAGCACAGGATGGCTGGGAAAGACGGCTTTACGGATTTTTGCGTCGCCACCCAAGCCTGTCAATCCGGAGCCCAGAAGCCACAAGCCTATCCCGAGCCGTCGGATTCAACCGACCTCAGGTCAAGAAGTTCTTCGACGCATACGAATCAGTTCTCGACGGAGGCGACTACGGGCCCATGAAAGTATGGAATATGGATGAAACTGGGGTGACCAACGTACAAACTCCAGGGAAGATCGTTGCTTCCAAAGGCGTTAAAAGAGTCGGGGGAAAATCACAAGCGGAGAGCGCGGCAAGACTGTCGCTGTTCTGTGCGCAGTCAACGCGGCTGGATTGTACTTACCTCCAGTCTTCGTCTTCGGCAGGATGAAGATGGTTCAAAGCCTGATGAACGGTGCGCCGCCAGGCTCGGTTGGAACGTGCACTAAGTCTGGATGGACGGATCAGGAGGTTTTCCTCACGTGGTTCCACCACTTCCTGGCGGTGGTGAAGCCCTTAATGCAGGACAAACACGTGATCATCCTCGATGGCCATCACAGCCATAAGTCGCTCGAGGTCGTCGACATGGCTCGGGGAAACGGCATGACAATCATCACACTGCCGCCGCATTCTACTCATAGAATGCAGCCGCTAGATGTGGCGGTATTCAAGTCCCTCAAGAGCGCGTACAACAACGCGGTGGACACCTGGATGCGTGCCTATCCAGGTAGGCGCGTGACAGAGTACGAGCTGGCTCAGATCTTCAGCACTGCTTACTCGAGATCTGCTACCATGGAGCGGGCGATCAATGGATTTAAAGCCTCAGGAATATGGCCCTGTGACATGGTTTTCACCGAGGATGATTTTGCACCCGCACGGATGACTGAGGAGGAGGCTCCCGATTCCCCCGCCGGTCTCGACGGGAGCGCGCTACAGTCGTCTCAAGAACCGGCGCCGGAGACTGCGGGCTCGAGCGCCACAGCTGCCGGTCTCGACGAGAGCGTGCTGCAGTCGTCTCAGGAACCGGCGCCGGAGTCTGCGGGCTCGAGCGCCACAGTTGCCGGTCTCGATGAGAACGTAGTGCAGCCGTCTCAGGAACCGGCGCCGGAGTCTGCGGGCTCGAGCGCCACAGCTGCCGGTCTCGATGAGAACGTAGTGCAGCCGTCTCAGGAACCGGCGCCGGGCCTGCGGGCTCGAGCGCCACAGCTGCCGGTCTCGATGAGAACGTAGTGCAGCCGTCTCAGGAACCGGCGCCGGGCCTGCGGGCTCGAGCGTCACAGCTGCCGGTCTCGAGGAGAGCGCGCAGCAGTCACCAACCAGCATTCTAGATATGTTATGCACCACTCCGCGAGCGGAAAAGAGAAAGGGATCTCGTCGGGCTGAACAAGCCACAGTAATCACGTCGTCTCCCAACAAGAAAATGCTTGAAGAAAGAAAAATGAAGAAGGGAAAAGAAAAAGTAGAGGCAGCTAAAAAGAAGGGGACAAGACAGACAAAGCCAGGATCGCAAAAGAAAAAACAACAAGCTGGTAAATCTGCAACGCCGCAAGAACCAGATGACACCAGGTGCATTATCTGTGGCATGAGATTTATCATGTCGTGTGAAGAGTGGATTCAGTGCGCAGCCTGCCAAGGCTGGGCCTGTGTGCTCTGTACCGACGTACAAGCTAACGGCGATGGTGGCTACACTTGTGACCTGTGCCGCTAATACATTTGATCTGTGCTGTCAGCGTATGTTTTAAGTTGAATTGAAACTTGTGAAGGCATGCTATGCCCTATGGTGATGTGTTGGCACCAGCCTGGTGGAATTCTACCTTAAGAAGAATTCACGAGTGGCTGGTGATTTCGGTACCAAAGCGTTTCTTTTTCGCAAACTCAGAATAAAACATGAACGTTTGGTTGATTTTTTCAGTGAGGGGAAGGAATGCGTCTGCCGGTTGAAGTGCCTACGAAATCATGAACGATAAAGTTTGCATTTTATGGCAATGCGGAAAGATGCCCAGGGCAGGGGAATCTTACCCATACCCATGGGGCATCTTACCCACCCCATGGGGTAAGACGCCCTTTTGCATGCCTCTGGTAAAATCTCAACAATGAGAAAACGAGACAAGTCTCGGTGATCCAGTGCTTTCCAGTGGATATAAAAATGATGGGGCTTCGTGTTGACATTCAGAGATCCAGGATTTGGGTGTTAATTTGGTCACAATGCCAATTTCCCTAAACCCTGGGCATCTTACCCCACTCTCCCCTATAGTGATAATAAATGACCATGCCCGGAGTACATCAACTCGAAAAAGCACTTCTTTCGACTTACAATATACATAATGCGTATGACAAATGGGGTCTCCCGCCTGGTTATGAGCACTTCGGCATCTATGACCTGTGCTTTAGCAGTCATAACCAGACTTGGGTTATGCGACCCGTGATGGCCGCTGAGCATTGCTATTACATTTACTAGAGAGCAAACACGTTAAGGCTTGTTTTGAGCATGCACAGCCCTTGCTTAGCTGTCGGATTCTCTTTAAAGGATTACAGCCTGAAGGCTAATGCGCAGCGCTAGCAATTCTAGCATTTCACCATATCATTTCTACCCTTCTACACACACCCATATTTCACGGGCGTGAATCTACAAAGTGACTTGGGGAAGGAAGCGAAATCCATTACAATGTTGAGCTTCAGAGATGATGAAATGAAGGTCTATCCGGATGAACGCAATGTTAACATTGGAGGATAATCCTGATTTGAAAATCCAAAGAAATTATATTATTCATTTCCAGAACTTAAGAACCAATAGTAAGTAATCAAAATGTCAACATGCAAAGCACTGCATTGAAATACTCCGAGTAATATTTTCGTCAACAAGATTTGAAAGCCGTGAGGGGTCAAGCAAAACTGTTCCTGCTTGTTAAGTGAAGTTCGTACCTTCCGGCTTTTAAAGTTAATGTGTTCTTTCGACTGTTATCCGAGGTCTTTTTTTCAGACTTCAGGAGTGGGTTTTTTAAAGCCCAGATGGAGCAAACCCCCCAAGTGAAGGTGACTATTCAGCACCGTTCCGATATACCACTTCACCGAAGCCAACCTCCGATACTTCTGACATCAACTGTTGACAATTTACCAAGAGCAGGACAAATGGTAGTAGTCACTCACCAGAGCGAGCATGGTGGTGGACCAGTCGAACCCAACCGAAGGATGCCTGTCAAACATGCCGGCTTCCTTATATATACCCTCTCTCGTTACAGTCATTGTCACATCTCATTGCGATTCAGCGCGCAAGTCTAGACGTGTTACATTTGCGCCGCGGGCGGGGCCGGTCACTCCTCGCCTTCTCCCACCAAGGATCGGCACACACACAGCGCGTGGGCAGTGGTGACGCGACGCGCCGGCTCAGCTTGTTGTCATACACCACGCCATCCGCCTGTTCTCCCACCAAGGACTCGGCAAACACGGCAGCGTGGGCAGTGGTGACGCGACGCGCCGGCTCAGCTTGTTGTCATACACCACGCCATCCGTGCAGGGACACGGCCAGCAGCGGTGGGCAGTGGTGACGCGACGCGCCGGCTCAGCTTGTTGTCATACACCACGCCATCCGTGCAGGGACACGGCCAGGAGCGAGGGCAGTGGTGACGCGACGCGCCGGCTCACCTTGTTGTCATACACCACGCCATCCGTGCAGGGACACGGCCAGCAGCGTGGGCAGTGGTGACGCGACGCGCCGGCTCACCTTGTTGTCATACACCACGCCATCCGTGCAGGGACACGGCCAGCAGCGGGGGCATGGCCGCCAGAGCCACGCCCTCCGTGCAGGGACACCAGAGCCACGCCATCCGTGCAGGGACACGGCCAGCAGCGGGGGCATGGCCGCCAGAGCCACGCCCTCCGTGCAGGGACACCAGAGCCACGCCATCCGTGCAGGGACACGGCCAGGAGCGAGGGCATGGCCGCCAGAGCCACGCCCTCCGTGCAGGGACACCAGAGCCACGCCATCCGTGCAGGGACACCAGAGCCACGCCCTCCGTGCAGGGACACCAGACACCACGCCATCCGTGCAGGGACATGGCCAGCAGCGGGGGCAGTGGCCACCAGAGCCACGCCCTCCGTGCAGGGACACCAGAGCCACGCCCTCCGTGCAGGGACACGGCCAGCAGGGGGCCCCCCTTTACCACGCCATCCGTGCAGGGACACGGCCAGGAGCGAGGGCATGGCCGCCAGAGCCACCGAGGCTGGGCAACCACCATTTTGACGCCGAAAACTCGCAAACCGACAGGCCTTCATGCTTATTGTAGCTTGCAATCTTGCTCTCTTGTATTTTGTTATGGCTGCAATCCAGGGATGACGAGACCCCTGAGTCCTCAGAGGGTCTCAGAGGATTCGATATCAAAGAGGTCTGCTGGTGTCCGGAAAGAACCACACTTAGACATCCAAATGTTGCTTCAGGCCTGTGAGAAACCCTTCGCATCCCGGTGGAGTCAGACCTGAGGAGGGACTAGGTCCTCAAATGTCTGCGGAAACACTTTGATACTTCAGAAGCCGAAAGCCACAGTTGAAGAAATTATTCACGTCGTGCACTGGATGATAATGTTGGCTTAATAAGCAAATTGACAGCTGATTGGTTTTTGGGTCCAAAGGGACTATACAGCGTAGATGCTCTTTAAAAATGTGTTAGGCCAGTTTAGCCATTTCCCCACCATGCTAAACTTACAGCAACTATGTCAAGTGGCACAATGCTCTATGTATGAAGGAACACGGTGAAAATTCCATTGTCTGTCGCCATCACTCCAGGGAATAACTCAAAACCATAAGCGTTGTTTTATGAAAATGATTTGGAGGGGGCAAAGTGCTACAGGATTGATGTAGGCATAAGATGTGGCTGTTTCGCGCGCGCAAAGAAGGAGGGGGGGGCGGAGTTCGCCCACTTGTCCTGTTTAAAAAAAAAAACATTATCTCATAAACGGGCGGCGATATTGTAATGCAATCTTGTGACTTTGTTAATAATCGATAAGCGCATCATATGCAACACAAAATCGAAATCCGTTAGTAAATATAGGAATTGCGGGGGTGTCAAATTAACCGACCTGGTGGCGACCGGCGAGCGTTCAAGGTCATAAAGGCTTCGTCGGTGCGGTTGAGCGGCGGTGCGGTGATGCAGCCGATCACATCATTTGACATTAAAGACCTGGGGTTATGCAATTTATAGTTCACTACATCCGTAATCTACCCTCCAAATTGTGTGCTTATAGCTTCGGTATTTTCCGAAATCTTTGAGGCACGGGCCGAATCCCCCCACCCCCTTCTGTGCGTGTTTGTGAGAGGTCCTCCGGCGCTCGTGTTAATCGACCCTGTACTCAATTATGTTTGTATGCTAAATTTAGACCGATTAATCTGCCGATAGGATAAATTTACAATTGATGTGATGGTAAAGTTAAAACCACACTTCATTGTTGCTATCGGACCGCTTCGGTCATATCCTACTACATTCTACTACATACTACAGTTTATAATTGTTTTGCCCGATCCCTTGTCGTGGCGCGGACAGCCCTTATCGCGCGACAGCGGTGTCTAAGTCGTCTGTCGACAGCGTGTCTAAGTCGTCTGTCGACATTGTCGTGTCGACAGCGGTGTCTAAGTCGTCTGCGCAGTTGTTGGACGTTAGATCCTCCGCCCGCGCCGCGACAAGTTCGCGACATGCCGAAGCAGGCTCAACGGCTGCAATGGCAGTCGACAGAGCCGGAGTGTGAGGCGTGGTGGCGTGGGTGGGCGGGGGAAGACGCCGCTCTCTGGTGACGTGCACTGGCCGACGTCCTCCGCGCGTGTCACCAGACTGCGCGGTCCAGGGGATGTATCGTAACCTCTAATGTATCATAACCCCTAATCTATCACAACCCCTAATTTTAATAACCCCTAATGTATCATAACCTCAAATGTATCATAACCTCAAATGTATCATAACCTCTAATGTGCCATAACCTGTAATGTACCATAACCTCAAATGTATCATAACCTCAAATGTATCATAACCCCTAATGTATCATAACCTCAAATGTATCATAACCTCAAATGTATCATAACCTCTAATGTGTCATAACCTCTAATGTATCATAACCTCAAATGTACCATAACCTCAAATGTATCATAACCTCAAATATATCATAACTCCTAACGTACAAACCTCTAATATCAGCTGACGACGCCGGGCCATGGCAGGCGATTTTCGTCCGTACGGAGGTCCTACGTTCTTCTGGACTCTGCCTAGCGGCGCCAGTGAAAGAACCTGATGTTGGTATATTCTCCGCTAGATGTCCGCTTCATTAGTTCTACAGCGCCTGGATGCTGCCAACTTTGGAAATTTGCAGATCTTGGTGAAATCTGGTGGTTTTTGCTAGGGTCCTTTTGGAGGAAAAAAGGGAGCGCAATGGGGCACGTCAAAACTTTTATCGGCAGATGGCAGGGCAACCGGTTCAGTCCAACTGAAGATCCCTCAGCACATCCCTGAGCTCACCCCTGTACCTGATTTTTTATCCGCATGTGTTGATTTAGAAGTATTGCCTTCCTATGTGGGGCTAATTTGCTGAGCAGACATGGTGGCAATGATATTTAAAAGATGTATGCAGTTTGTTGGTGGTTTTATGTCATTGAAGTAGGTAACTTCATTCAAATATTGAATATTACAATTAATAAAAGCTTCTAATTTAGCACCATGCCACCATAGATCCCATAGTCCCATAGAGCATCAGCAAATCATGGAATGCTAACTGTTAATGCCCATGCAGCATATCAAGCAGTGCATGTGCATAAGTCAACAATGCAAACTTGTTTTATTATGTGATGCAAAGGTGTGCAATGGCAATGCACTAATGATGCACTTTCCTGACTGCGGGACCTCCCTCCTCGCTGGCATGGAGTGAGAGATGCTGACACCAAATAACCATTGCAGTTGAAAGCATTGTTAACTAACACAATAATAGTTATTATTTTTAATTATTGCATCTTAAAGCATTTTGTACAAATAGTACTTTGTAATGGCAGACATATTCATGGTTACTGGTTCTCCAAGCTCTGCTGACTGCTGACTGGTCAAGTTCACTCCCAGTGACAAACATGACTGTGAGCATCCTCCAGCAGGTCATGCCCCGCGTCCTCTGGATGATGTGTCCGGAAGCTGAAAATGTCCGCCCAGTGCAGTGCCTGCGTATAATGGTACCACCCGCCCTCTTCCCCAGGGTTGAAGCGACGCTTGAACGAGACTTGTTACCCTGCTGCGCCCATGGGTGATCAGCCTCTTCGTCGGCTTTAACCTGTCGTCTTTCCTATGTTTGAGGAGGCGCTTGAACGAGACTTGCCACCCTGCTGCGCACATGGATGACCAGCCTTTCGCCGACTTTAACCTATCATCTTTCCCAGATGTGTGCAATTTTATGGTTTCATGAACCCTTGGATTACGATGAGGGAAACCTCATCTATCTATGCACCAAAAGACCAGAAGAGGTTTTGAAAGTATGGGATGCTTCAACGTCGGTTGTTGTCTTTTGACTCCTGGCCTATTGACGAAATTTGTCGTCCCATTCTGTGCTTGCTTTCTTCATATCCTCCGTTTGAGTCTGTGATGCCTGCTGTAGGCGACATGGGTACCAACCTTTTCGCCGACTTTAACCAGTCTTCTTTCCCAGGTGTGTGCAATTTCATGGTTGTGTGCTATTAGCAAGAAAAGTCATGGCTGTAAGCATGGGTGTAACCTTTGGGGGGCTGGGGGGAGGACATGTCCCCCCCCCCCAATTTCAGAAAAGTGGCAATTTGTCCCCCCCCAAAAAAAAATTCCGCTCTCACCGTGTGACCAGCAGCTCGACGAACTTGTAGTAGCCCTTGTCCCCTGGTTTGTCCCCCCAATTTCAAAACCGTGGTTACACCCATGGCTGTAAGGCACCAAAGCTATTGATGCAAAAATACATGTTTGATATGCCTTGTACTATCTTCCCATACTTGTGCTGAATAAAATTTGCATCTTTGGTGTTGTATCCTAAATAAAAATGAAATCAGCTCTTGGAACGAGACTGTATGGCATGTCCCATTCAATTTTCGTGTAGACATTTCCAGTTGTACTTGATCATGATCTTCAATTGCAAAATGACCAGGTACTGTGACAATTGCAAAATGACCAGGAGTCTGTGACATGCAATAGTATTTCGTCGTATCTTGTCAGGTACTTTCCTGTTTGAATGCATACTGCTGTATAGCTTGCATTGCAATAGCATTGCAGTTGAATATAGTCAGCATGTCCTTTAGCAGCCGGTTGAGTAGTTGCTACAGTTACTTTATCAGGTATTACTGCCAGTTGTAACCAGCATTACGGCAACCTCGGACGGAGCTGTTATGACACCTGGTATCGGTGCTGCTGCTTGGAGAGCTGCGGCGGAGCGGCTACTGCTGGGACAGCTCCCTGTGGCACTGCTGAATATGGCGGAGTTTCTGATGGCCCTCCTACTGCCGTCGGCGCTGCTGGTGTTCGCGGAGCTCTGATAGTATTGCCGCTACTGCTGTCCTGGTCTTTGCTCTTCATCTTTGTCCCAGTTTTGTAATGATATGTTACTAATTACAGTGCTACAGTAACATTGATGTAAAAGACTCGCAATCGGACGTTCAGACGCGATGACCACAGTGCCATCGGATTAGTGCTGATCTGTCGTGATGTGAGGGATGTGTGGACTGTGGAGGGCTGTTCGAAATGTATCACGCTCGGCTGGCACCTGCACATTACGGCAATTACGAATTCTCCCAGACATTGTCACTTGTCATAAAGTGCTGAATTTGTGTCATGGTTGGCCCAGTTCGTCTCAGAGTCCAGAGATGTGTACTGCATGTTTTGGCTTGGTTGGCAAATAGGCTGTGGTACCCCTCAATGAGGCAAAGGTTTACGGGTTTGCTCGTAACGCTAATGCAGTCGTGTTTTACTCATTGAACTGGAGCCATTCCTCTGTGCATGACATCGTCACTATCATCAGCCATGGTCTGTAGGTGGTATTCAGATAACCGAACACTGCCAGGGCAATCCTGTTTCGCCTACAAACACCTTTTCTTTCTGTTGTCAAGATGCAGACAAGATCGTGTTCTTGCAATTGTGTTGTACGGACTAGCGAAACGTAATTAGGCACATCGAGCCGGGCAAGTCCTTGTGTGACCTGGCATGTATACAATTCTAATTTCCTCAAAACCGGAACGTTAAGCCATTTTGTACTGTTGAATGCCGGACAGAGTTAAAGTGATGCACGTTCAATACAACATGTGTGGAAACATGTGGCAAAGGATATGTTTCATATATATTACCAACCACGAATCATGCGCTATTAGGACGATTGTATCCAGACGGCGGAGGTGTCGTGTGACAATGTTAGGCGTCGGGTTGGTTTAAATGCAGACCGAACACGCCTGGCTCTCCTCACAGCGTGTTAACACGCGCCCTGGAGGGCCTCTGAAAATTACGCGCACTGGAAGGGGGGAGCGGATTCCGCCCCCCCCCCCCTTGTCCCACCGCCACCACCCACTAAGATCTCGGCTCACATTAACACGCGCCCTGGAGGGCCTCTGAGAATCACGCGCACTGGAGGGGGGGGGCGGATTCCGCCCCCCTAAGATCTCGGCTCCTAGTAAAGCTGGAGGAACGAAATTCGCAGGGTGGATGGGCACGGTAGTGACCTCTATTGTGTGCAATTTTCGTGACCTTAGGTCAATATGTTCAAGGTCAAATGAGGTCAGATTGGCAACATTTTCCGGTTTTGCGTGGCTTGGCTTGTCATCGTTATGGATCGCTGTGATTGTGTTTAAATGCTCAAAAATGGACATCAATGATGTTTTGGACATTTCTAATGATGCAATGCAGATGCTAGACCCAACATTTGACCTCAGGTCACCTATATAGCACCACTTTATCAGGTCAGTTACCTGTTCCAGTTACCGGAACCGGCCGCCCGCCCGACTGCTCTGTCGGGCAGCTCGGAGCAATCTGCTTCGTGAAGAAGGGAGCGAAGTACATGAATAAAGTATGGAAACGCAATGACAAACAGTACAAATGACAACCAGTAGTGCATTTATGGCAACATTCCAGTTGATCAAGTTTGGTTCCATTAACCTGTCATGAACTTGAACTGACTTGACCTTGGTGACCTAACATGACCTTGAAACCATACAGCATGTCAATATGCATCAAACAAGTCGCTAGTGTTGCCTAGAACACTTCCCTTTTGTCAGTATACTGGAAGCGCATCAGCGCCGATTTTGTGGTCTGGCGCTATAATATTTTTTGACTTTAGCGGCTCCTAACTTGACAAATCTTCGGCCGATTTCCATTTTTCTTCCTTTAAACGACGCGCCGTTCATTTCTAAGCAGGTACGCCGAAAATCGCGTATATCGACCGGTAAAATCTGCAGTTATTTGCGAAAAATCGGAGGGGTGGGCGGATTTCGCCCCCCTCCAGTGCGCGTGTTAAAGCTAGAGTTACGAAACTTTCAGGGTAGATGGGCACGGTGGTAAATTCTATTGTGTGCGAATTGCATGACCTTAGGTGTATATCTTCAAGGTCAAATGAGGTCAAATATGTTAATTTTGCTTGTTTTGCGTGCCTTGGCTTGACAGTGCTATGGATTGCTCCATAATGGGCTTCCATGATGCTTTGAGCATGACTAATGATGCAATAAGGATGATAGATGCTGCATTTGACCTCAGGTCACTAATATCAGCACTTTATAAAGGTCATGGAATGCATTTTCAGCGCATTTGCTATTTGATGTATTTGAGGGAACATTACGCTTTGGGACATGTGAGGAAACTATAATGGGTATTGTCATAATAATAATAAGAACAGCGATAATAACAATAATAATCATACTACTACTACTACTACTACTACTACTACTACTACTACTACTACTACTACTACTACCACTACCACTACCACTACCACTACCACTACCACTACCACTACCACTACCACTACTACTACTACTACTACTACTACTACTAGGTATTTCACAAGCTCCACCACAGACGCGAAAGTGGAGTTTGGCGGCGCTTGCTGCGGGCTGGTCGGTTTCCCGGCGTATGGCCAGAGTTTCCATATATACCGATACTCGGCATCGGCCACCGACCGGAACAAAACGCCATATTTGCCGGGCTTCGAGGGCATGTAACCCTTGAAACCGCAGCGTCCCCGGAACCGAACGAGCGTCTCGTCCACGCAGACGTCGTCTGACGGCTTCAGGTGGCGCCGCAGGTTTTCGTCAAACATGCCGAACACCTCACGAAGCAGGCAGAATTTGTCGGCTTCACGTCTGACAGGTCGGCTTGTGATATCGTCAAACCGAAGGCAGCGCAGGAGCTTCATGTAGCGGCGGTGGCTCATTGTGGCTGAGAAGGGCGCAGGTGCAAACACACCCTGGAATAGGTCCTCAGCTGTGCTATTTGCACCCACGCAGCCCCGCAGCAGAGAGAGGCCGACAAAAGCCATCAGTTCTGAGCGTGTCACGCTATCAACTGAGCTATCCTTACCGTCTGCTTAGCTCTGCGCTGATGCAGATATGAAGGTAAGTGCAGAGAGTTTGGCAACATGTTGATGCGCATTGCTGTGACTTCACTGGGATGAACACCAGTTGCCAATGTCACCTTATTTGGGAAGGATTTAGGTGTTATTTTGAACACAAAATTGGTGGCATCAGAGCAGACTAGAGAAGCTAGGAAAAGAGCACTAAGAATGCTTGGGGCAATAAATCATACAAAATTGTTATATCTTCTGTATCATACACAAGTGAAGAAATCATCAGGAAGCTTTACTGTGCCTATGTCAGGCCACATTTGGAATACTGTGTTCAAGAGCTTGGTCCCCTATTCTATTGAAAAAGATTGCTGGCTTTTAGAGAGAGTGCAAAAGAGGGCTACAAAAATGGTTAGTGGTATAAGCAACCTAACATATGAGGAAAGATTGAAGAAATTGAATGTTTTCACTCAGATATAGAAGGCTGAGAGGAGATCTCATCGAGGTTTTTAAATTTGTCCTTGGTCAGGACCAGGGATATCTCAGGGATATGTTCAAATTTAACAGAAATGATGCAATTAGAGGTCATCAATTCAAAATTAAAGTTAACTATAGCAGGACAAGGTTAGGACAGTCTTTCTTCCTCAACAGGGTAGTTGAACATTGGAATCAACTACCAGACTCCATTGTTGGTAGCAGTACCCTGAACATCTTTAAAAACAGCGTAGATAAAATTATAGGCATACAGGGGTTGCTTTTCGGTATTCCAGGGAGGGTTAATTAATGGATAACTAGTGTATTGTTTCCACACAGTGCAACCAAGAAGGGCCCCTGTGGCTCATAGTTGCACTTATCTTTTATGTCTTTGTCTTTATGATTGGAATAGCTTTTCCCAGCACCTTCTCAATGCAACGCCTCTAAACCAGTTCAAGAATGTCTTGGGCTAGCACTGGATTAACAATAGGTTCAATGTACCATTCAGACCTCACCTTCCCCTCACTCAAGCCTACTGTAGCAACCTAACCTGCATATTATGTGACCTGATCGGGACCTACAGGCCCAGCCAATAGGCCCTCACCAACCCGCAGACAAGTAATAAGTAGGAAGTATAATCCAAGGTAATACGCCGTTAGACAACTGGGTGTATTCCTTGCAATCTACAGGTTAAAGATATATGGAAGATATCCTGCGTTCGATCCCGCTCCAATGCCGCACCGCGCGGAGTTGAATTGTATTACTTTCGCGGCCCTTGCGATCGCTGGTACAACAGCCGCGAGAACCGCAGTGATCGAAAGAATTATGACGTCACCTTACTGGGCGCTGACTGTCCTGCTGCGAACACGAGCGAGACAGAATCTACGTGATGTGGACTGCGAAAACACCCAAAGCCAGTCTGTCTCAGGTGCGCCGTGATTGACATCGTCTTTTGAACACACAAGACTAGCGCTCCCAATGTGAAAATCATTGCCAGATTGGCAAAACGGAAAAACCTTCAGATGTAGGAAAACATACAAATTGGCAGCACTTATCGCACTACACAAAAAGTGCATGAACTAACGTGCTGGTCTGTAGCCTTTGCATGGCCGTAAATAAAGCAATGCATCAATAAATCATGCCTTGAGTCATCATTTATTCTGAAACATCTTTGATAATCAATGAACTATACAATTGCACACACACACACAATAGTTTTGGTCATTGAAAACAATCATGGTGCAAATAAAATAGCATGCTACCACCTAGCGAGGATACGGTATACTTCAAGTTCATTTCTTTTTCGCAATGGTTTTCCGTAAGCTGAGACTTGTTCTGATTTAGTACGAGCCAAAATCGCACGCCACATTTCTCCATCGTCAGCTGATATTAGGGGTTATGACACATTAGAGGTTATGATACATTTGAGGTTATGATACATTTGAGGTTATGATACATTGGAGGTTATGATACATTAGAGGTTGTGATACATTAGGGGTTATGATACACTAGAGGTTGTGATACATTAGGGGTTATGATACATTAGAGGTTGTGATACATTAGGGGTTATGATACATTAGAAGGTTATGACACATTAGAGGTTATGATACATTAGAGGTTATGACACATTATAGGTTATGATACATTTGAGGTTATGACACATTAGAGGTTATGATACATTAGGGGCTACGATACAGACCCGCGGTCCAGAGGCATTCCCGTCCGTCCCTCCCGTGAGCTGCCCCTCCAGATAGGGCATCCTCACACCCGGCTGCGTGTTTACGACCGCCCGGCTGTGTCAGCCTTCGCCTCGCCGTTCGAGTTTTAACTTGATCTAACCCTGGTTAAATCACATATAAAGATATAAATACAACTACACATCTAGAAGGTCAGGTAATCACATAAGAGGTATAAAGTTGTCCGACTCAATTGCCCGACAAAAGAACAGCTAATGCAATTTTCGAAACGTTTCATTCTATCAGTGTGGAAGAGTTCCCCAGCCACGTTTCCTCCGTTGCTCATATATCAACGAATAATCTACGAGTCAACCCACACACAAGCGTGATGGCGAATTATTAATATATTAATATTGATATTTGTGGGCAAGACACACAGAAATACACCCAGGTCAGGAGTCAGGGCTCCGGTAATTCCAACATGCATTGCACAGACTGAGACAGTGGGGAGGACTGCGTTACACAGACTGAGACAGTGGGGAGGACTGCGTTACACAGACTGAGACAGTGGGGAGGACTGCGTTACACAGACTGAGACAGTGGGGAGGACTGCGTTACACAGACTGAGACAGTGGGGAGGACTGCGTTACACAGACTGAGACAGTGGGGAGGACTGCGTTACACAGACTGAGACAGTGGGGAGGACTGCGTTACACAGACTGAGACAGTGGGAGGACTGCGTTACACAGACTGAGACAGTGGGGAGGACTGCGTTACACAGACTGAGACAGTGGGGAGGACTGCGTTACACAGACTGAGACAGTGGGGAGGACTGCGTTACACAGACTGAGACAGTGGGGACGACTGCGTTACACAGACTGAGACAGTGGGGAGGACTGCGTTACACAGACTGAGACAGTGGGGAGGACTGCGTTACACAGACTGAGACAGTGGGGAGGACTGCGTTACACAGACTGAGACAGTGGGGAGGACTGCGTTACACAGACTGAGACAGTGGAGAGGACTGCGTTACACAGACTGAGACAGTGGGGAGGACTGCGTTACACAGACTGAGACAGTGGGGAGGACTGCGTTACACAGACTGAGACAGTGGGGAGGACTGCGTTACACAGACTGAGACAGTGGGGAGGACTGCGTTACACAGACTGAGACAGTGGGGAGGACTGCGTTACACAGACTGAGACAGTGGGGAGGACTGCGTTACACAGACTGAGACAGTGGGGAGGACTGCGTTACACAGACTGAGACAGTGGGGAGGACTGCGTTCGGACGCTCAATATAAAATTAGAAGCGCATATTTCGCGTTTGCGAAATTCGTGAAAGCTACCATTTCGACGTGAACGAGCATTAAACAATCTTCAAACTTCACTTTTTAATAATTAAGAGGAAATAATAATGATGAAAACTCCGAAATGCCACCTGGACCTCCCTCCACCTAGCCGGTAGCACGCAGAAACATTTTCACCACTTGAATAGAGTGATGTTTTGTGAAAAGGTGACTAACGTGATGTTTTGTGAAATGGTGATTAACTACCTTTGTTAATATGGTGAACTTGAATGCTTACCGTTTCAGGAAAATTTGAAAGGATATCACTTCGATAGGCGAAATCTGCGAAATCCACATTATTTCCTAAATGCATTTGGGCACATACACCCAATTTGATGGGTACATGCTCATTGACAAACGTGTTTTGCTATGTTGATTTCAGTTATGCTGCTATGTCGATCAAGGAACTTTTCAAATCCATGGGGGTTTTAGCACCGAGTGCATTTGTATCACTGCGTTCGCTCGGAACGTTCGCTCACTCTGTCTGTCAACAGAGTGTACACACTCTGTCAACAGTCAGTGTAAACTCGTAAGGTGAACGTTGCCTGGGAAACGTCTGTGGACAAATACATGCTAAGTATTTCTACATCTGGCAATCTAAATCAAATCAGGCCCTTTCTGACCTTCACATTCTAGTCACTTGCCATGAAAAAGATATGAAGGTGTGATGGCTATTGCAAAATTCCCGGATGAAGAAAATAATACAACGCATCTGCCTTTAATAATCCGAGGGCACATAACACTCAAATCAGAATAATTAGGAACGACACCTTTATTTGCCATCTGCCGCGGTCTTCCATCACCAGAACGACTACAACACCAAGATGTACAAATGCATGTGTGTGAACATATGACACCCCGTAACTGATATTACACCCCTGTAACCCCACCCCGTTACCAGTACCAGTGCCCTACTAGTAAGGGTATGTATGGGGTGGAATAAAGCAGCCGTCGTGAGCGTCGTAAAGAGGATCTCGATCCACGTTTTGTAGAGTTTCTAAACTCAAGTAGAAGAACAAATATTGTCGATATTGAAGTGGGCCCCTCTCCACCAACGTTAAATAAAATCATTGCAGATGCACACTTGCTGCCTGTATTATCACGGACGCACAATTGCTGCGTGGACTATTAATCTTGAAGTCGTACTGAGGAGACTACAAAACTATCTAGGGAAAGAAGCCGGCACATATGGACAAAAGAAAAAGCAATGCTGGGAGCAAAACCTGGCCGCATGCGAACAAGCGTGTTTTCTGCGAATGAAAGGGCCGGAATAACAGCAGTTAAGTACAGTACAAGGCATCAAATGTGCACCACTCTCTGTCTGGCTGTCTGATTCGCTGATATCACGGAATTAAGATGGTTTAAATTTATCGTGAACTAAATGCACTGCATGTATAAAATTGTGCTACTTCTCTACTTTTTGCTGGCCTCTGCAGCTGTTCTAAGAAGCATCCATTTCTGGTGTCTCTCCGTCTGATATGTTCTATGTATATTATAGGGTAAAATACGCATGCGTCCCCACTTCCCAAGTAGGTACTTGCCTGTAAAATAGGAAAAGTAGTCGCTATAGTACAGGTCACGGATAATATAAAAGGAGGAATTTTATCACACATACAGGAAAAAATATAGCTGAATATAATTAGTCTCCATTATGAAGATTGAACATCAGGTGATGGGTCATAAACCATGTTGTAGCCCCGGGAAAAAGAAGGTGATGTACAAAAAGAGTAATATTCAAAACCCAACATTTTAACGTCTGCGGCACGGCGGCCCTGCCAGCGCCAGAGACTCCTGCCAGGGGCGGATGCAGGAATTATCAGGGGGGCACTTTTCTGAAGGGGCACCATTTCGTCGGAGGGGCTCTACTGCGAAAGTACTTGGAGGCAGGGGCCGATGCAGGGGTGGCACTGAAGGCATGTGCCCCCATGGAATTGGCGCCCCTTCGGCCGGGAAAATGATCTACTCTGGGAAGGCTCGTGTGCATCCCCATCGTATTTTTCAGCCAGAGGCGCCCCTCTCAGAGGAAACGGCGCCTTTCAGCGCGCTCAAGTGCATCACCCTCGAACTATCCAGTCAGAGGTACTCCTTGGAAGGAAAAGGCCCCCATTCAGTGTATTTGGGTGAACTCCCTCGAATTTTTGTCAGCCAGAGGCACACATTGGAAGGTAAAGGCGCATCTCCGGAACGCCCGAGTGTACCCCATCCGTCAAACTTTTTTTTCAGCTAGAAGTACCCTCCAGGGACCAAGTTCCCCTTATGACAGTTTTTTAGCCCGCTCCTGCCTGGAGCGATGTCTTTTCCCCCCGAGGGAAGCCTCGGACCGAAAAAAAATAGAGGTGGGTCCATTCAAGCACACTAACGAAGCGACTTTTCTCTCGGAGGGGCGCTTCTGACTAAAAGTAATTATAGGGGGTTCACTCGAGCCTTCCAGGATGGGTGACTTTCCCAACCGGAGGAGCAGCCACATTCCATGGGAGGGAGGCACATGCCTCCAGTTCTCTCCCACTGTATCTTCCTCTGACTCCTGCATCTGCAAGCCACTAGCTGGCCGCGTCCAGGCTATCACAGTTTTCTCCTTTATCCGGAGAAGACATACCTCTAACTGACGCAGACGGACTGTGCGTTTCGGATGGCTGAAATCCAAGAAAACAGCACCAAGTTCGACCCGCTGGTGGCAAGTCTTTCTGTATCGATCACCACGCAGGTGCGGATCGACATTATCACGGCCCAGACGACCAGTTTCGTGGCACTTGTTGACGTTCTGAGGTGTAGGTTGGCGCAATCCTAGAAGCCCTATTTTCCCGCAAACAGCTTGGAGACCAGAAGCCGTTCCAGCTGTCCTTGCGGATCCACTCAGAACTGGGTGCAGCAGGCGATGTCCCACACGTCCGTCAGCTGTTGAAGACTATTTCTTCAATGGTTGCCACAGGCAGCTTGGGCAACATTATCGCTGCCGTCAGAGGAAGCTGCACTGGGCCTACTGGCTACCGCAGCTGACAGATTCTTGGAAGCCTCGGCTTCAGGCCTGGTGTCAGCAATGGCGGCAGGCTACTAAGCAGCGCAGACGGTGCCAAGCGGCGCAGTGTCTCCGGACACCCGTACGCTGAACACACTTCAGGGTATAGTCGCGACGTAAACGGTGGCGTTCAGCCGCCTGGAAACAACCGTCCAGAATGGCAGGTCACCAGAGTGAATGGGCAGACGTCACTAGTTCTATGGCCATCGACGAGACCATCGGCGGGATCATCGGTGAGGCCATCGGCGGGGCTATCGGTGGGACCATCGGCCGGGCCATCGGTGCTCCCGCTCTGATACAGCCCGCAGTTTATGCCTTTTACTTAATGCCCATTTCCATTTCATATGGGGGGGGGATTCACTATTGGAGGGGCAAAATTGAACATGGGGAACATGCCCCTCCAAATGTATACAAAACAACACCCCTGACCACATCCTTGCACGATAAAATGTTGGGATTAGCTGAGTTTTCAATTGTCTGAAAATATATGATACCACTGATCAGAAACTATGTTGTCCTACTTTTCTTACAGGTACCCTTAATGTCAAACATATGCGAAGGTGGCTTGAACGGGTTTCATTCCATTGTTCTATCAATAAATTACCTGTCATCATCAAACTTTCATGCAATGCAGATAATTGCAATCACACTGTTAGCAATGAGCTCGTGGACATACTTTCTATGATCACATTGAGCAACCCGTCCATCCACCTGTAGCTTCTCACCTAGGTACCTAGGTAGCATTGTCGTTGTTTTATATACTTTTATGGTGAAAGTGCCCCCTCTGCTTTGGCTTTTCCCCTCCAATAATGTCATTTTTTTAAGATGGGACCCTATGGAATGTGCCCCCCCTAAATCCATTTCGGTTAGACCATTGCAGTCATGTATTGTGTCCCCAACAATGTTCAGAAATCAACACCCGTGCTAGGTAGACACCTACATACTAATTATGTAGCTATATATGGAGCACAATAGTCCCACATATACAGTGAGCCAAATGGAACTATCAACTCATGATCAGATGACAGAATGCAGTCAGCAATACCAGGTATACATTGTAATTGTTGTTTTTCGGGAAAACAATACCATTGTCTTCCCGGTCATTTAAAATGAGCTGATCAAATAATACAGCTGGTAAGGAAGCCATGCCATCAAAAGTGCCGCACATGTTCCTTGTAAACGAAACATTGTGAAATTGTCTTGAAATCTCTGACATCATCATAGCCTCAGAAGAAATCCTTTTAAAAAAACTCGCGACGCACGTCGGTGTGATCTTAAGCTAACTATTCCCGCGCCTGTGAGTGTACCTCGAATGGAAACATAATGGTAACTGTGAATTAAATGTATTTATGTAACTTTACAAGTGGACACACTGATAGTGCCGGGCCACTTCAAAACCTAATTGTTTACCATTCGCATTGCTAGGGCAGCCATTGTGCTGGGTTTTATTGGCATATTCGATCAGTCATGATTTCATAGTCTGACAAAATATAATCAGAAATACTATTGTATAATACTATTTTATATTATAAATAGATTACGGCATCAGATTAAAACGATTAATTTTATATTTTGCTACCAAATTCACGTTATTTCTTGTTGAAAACTAGCAACTATGCATAAAGACATGCATGATGCCGTCAAATATTCGTCGAACTTCGCCTCAACATCGAGTTGGCAGCGCCTCTACCAACAGGGCGCCAGATGTATTTCTTCAAAGTATGGGAATAAATGATCACATTTTTTATACGTAGGGATCCGAAAATGGAATCGGAATTCATTAGCACAACATAGAATATGTACTTAATAATGATGCAAAACTATATTCTGCAGGCATTTCAATACTTTTTCTCCTTGTTCACACTGAAAGTAAACCGGAGAGTAAAATATGCTGCTGCATATCAAATAGCGCAGTATAACTAAATTCGAAGCAGTCGGAGACATTTCAAACATTGTCTCTGCAAGCGGTGAGGGACGCCATGGAATTCCGACCGAAATATGAGTTTAAGCAGGGAATTTACGGCCTGGAGCAGAAAGTAAATGCGAGTTTGATAGGCAAAAGAAATCATGACAACAACTGTCATGAGTAATGTCGTGGGCATGTGCTGGTTGGTTAAGAAAATTAGGTCACTGCCATTGATTGATGGTAAGTTGTGTAGGCATGAGGTACCTCCTACCTCCCTACCTTCATACACGTATGACTGTGCTTGACTGTCAACTCATGGCTGTGCTTCATTGAGGGTTTGCAACTTCCTAGCTAGGAGCCTAGATGGGCACTGCAAAGCATGCAAGGCGTGCCAATCATACTGAGCTAAACAAACTACCTTAGGCTGATGTATTTTTATGCCTATGGCTGCAAGTCTGGTTAGACAAATTGGTGTTCTAGTGCATTCAACCTGGTAGCTACCTGGGCTTATTTTAGGTAAGTGCCTGTTTTGTTCAGGATAGTGACACTCATTTGCATGCAAACATGGTGTGTATTTGTAATATTTCATTTTGAAGCTTATGTTGCTACATTTTTCTTAAATAATTACTGTTAGTTATCATGTTTCTTATATGCTGTGTTCATGCTCATGCACCATAAGCTACCATAGATTAGAGGACTGCCCAATCTGCACATGTAATCAGAAGTGAAGTTGTGGTGCTTGGTAAGATGCTGCTAGTGAAAATCATAAGTCACATTTCAAACCAAGCTTAATTTAGATGTTTTATTTGACTAGTTTTCTAAAATATTGTATGATCAAGGGTGTCGATTTGTGAAAGACATTGGGACGGGGGAGGGGGGCCGAAGGGTCAACGTACTAGACCCCCCCCCCAAAAAAAAAAACTCATCGGATTTCGCCCACTATATTTTCAGACCTCAACAACTCTGATTTTTTATTTGACGACGTGTATGTGTATGTTTATTCAGCATCCTCGCAAACGGGCAGAATCGTCCAGTAGCAGATGAAGTCACGTAAGCAAAAGAGCAGCACACAGTACATGTCAACATAGAAACTTTGAGTCATAGCATGCGACTACAGAGTCATACATTGGACTCGAGTCCATCGTAATCGTCAACGTCATCGTCATCTTCAACGTTACCGTCACCCTCCCCTCACCCTACACACCAACAAACACACACCGGCTTAAGTAAAATATGCCCGCGCCCATATGCAGGCTAAAACACACCGGCTTGATGGAGCATCGGAGCACAGCAGGCCTGAAATGTGATGACGATGGGTGAAGGTATTTCCTTGGTGCCTAACATTAGGGAGGGGCGAAGCCAAAGTTTTCGTGGGGCGAATTCGGGGTCGGGGAGGGGGCACAGCCTCCACAAAATCATATAAATCGAAAGCAATGTCCTCTGATCAAACATGTGCATTGATATAGTCATCGTGATCGCCGAGTCTAGTCAGTCACCACTCACGACACCAAGCAAACTAAAATGCACAACGGATCATAGACATCAATCAGCGCAATCGTCCTACTACTTTTTTTTTACAACAATCTAAAAACTCCACCCGTACCCAATGGCGCAGCCAAGAGCAAGAGTAGGACACACCGGGTACATGCATCTCCGGTCACGGCCAAGGAGTCCGAAAAGGTCAGCCCAGGAGATTCCCAGAAGTGCCATCCGCCGGCTTTGAAATGGATATGTCGTCTGGAATGGTTCCTTTGCTAGAGTCGGAAATAAAAAGTACAAAACTTCGGAAAGTGGGAATAATGGCAGAAATCAAAGCAGTTTTCAATGGAATGGTCCCGCAACAGGTGTGTCGCAATAAGGGCATTTTTACTGCACCCCTGTTAGTACTTGTAATCCTTTCCCTCCAAAAGGTTAAGTGCGGTGTTTTCTATACCTTTGGTGGTGCTTGGACCCCACCATATTTGTCTTCTTGACTTCATTGACCAATTTGAGTTAGAATTCCCCTTCACATTGACTTGGGACGGATCAAGGACGATAATATTCCAAAATGTCCAAAATGCCGAGATTCGCAGTGTTTCCAGCATAGCAACACCAAATCCAGATCATACTGTTCTTTCATCAAATCAAATAACTCTGCTTTCCAAAAATTGTAATCAAGGCCAAGGTTACTAAACGGAGGTCAGGTCAAATTATTTCTTCTTATCGCAGTAAGGGGAAACTTTTCGTGCAGAACATGAATAAAGAATGATATAGACATTCGGCTTTCAAATATGTGACAAAGTCAATGGTGTTAGGTCAGGTCAAGTATTATGCATATTCTACACTGCCGTCTTGTGTGTGGAGGTTGGATTTTTGTGCGCGTCAGCTGCCTTTGCGATATTGCGCCCGCAATGTCGTCTTATGCCGAATGCTTCTGCTCCTGGTGAATTTAAATTTTAATTCAGTTTTAGAGCTACCGAAGTAGTACACCATGACATTGTGTGAACAATGATCCGAGATGACCCGACTTCGTGTGACCGGACCTTATCATAGAAAGCAAATATAAAGCATATAAAGGGCAAATATAAAGAGGTGCAAAATGTCGGACAGTAGGAACACATGACAGACGTAAGGAGTCTTCAGATAGGTGCGAGGGACACGAATAAGGCCATAAGGGTGCCGCACCCAAAGGCATTTCTGGCCGCGCTGCTGTTAGTACCTGTAATCATTACCATAGTATAAGTATGGTCAGTCTCGCTGCTGACATAATTTGCTTTTCTGATGGCATCAATATTCATCGCTCGAAATGCACAAGAGCAGCTGTGCCTCAAGCAGATTCAATGGTTGTGACGAATTGGGAAATATTAATACATGGGTGGCATTGGTACTTATTAATGGTAAGGTGACCGGTAGAATGCGGAGAAAGTGACAACTAATGCACACAAAACTGCTCGGAAAGATGATGGAAAGCCGTGTTGGATTTATACTTTGCAATCCTGGGTGATGAGAGGACAACTTCTAAGTGATGGAATACGGAGAGGATATTTTCCTTCAAACCTTGGCATCAGAATATCACTTTGAAGTTTCAGGTGAATCTTGAGCACTTTACCACAGGGAAATTCGTTGTCGAACAACACCATCGGACGTCCACGTTGAAAACGCATGGAGGAAACAACATGGAGGATAATTTTGGGAAGAGGATAATGCTATGGATGGCAAAAATCGAGGAAAACCCCGTTTTTCGACCCTGACGTCCACTGTGGCGGGCCAGGGTCGCAGAGCAAACCGTCCACTCCGGCGGACCGGGGCTGTGGAGCACACCTTCTACTATGGCGGACCAGAGCCGCGAAGCACACCGTCCACTCTGGCGGACCGGTGCCGCGGAGCACACGGTCCACCGCAACGGACCAGAGCCGCGGAGCACACCGTCCACTGCGGCGGGCCAGAGCCGCGGAGTACATCATCAACCGTGGCAGACCTGGGTCGCAGAGTATACCGTCCACTGTGGTGGACCGGTGCCGTGGGGCACACCTGCTATGACGGACGAGGCCGCGAAGCATAGCGTCCACTGCGACTGAGCAGGGGCGCGGAGTACACCATCCACTGTGGTGGATCAGGGTCGCGGAGCAAACCGTCCACTGCGACGGATCAGGGCCGTGGAGTTCACTGTCCATTGTAACGGACCGGGGCCGCGGAGCACACCGTCCACTGTGGCGGATCAGGGCCGTGGAGTACACCGTCCATTGTGGCGGATCGGGGCTGCAGAGTACACCGTCCATTGCGGCGGATCATAGCCATCAACAGGTTAAATTATGCCATGCCATGGCAGTGGCGTGCCTAGGATTTGTGAGAGGGGGGCAAACTGACTTGGAAGGTGCCCAACTATCCTCATTTGAAAAAGTCCCCAAATTTCCAATATTTTTTTTTTCAAGGAGGGTTCTTTGTATTTTTGTTATATAATAATTAGTGACCAAATTAACTGTCCTGTGGAGGGGGCAAAATCAACCACCATTATTTCTGAATGACCGGATTTCAATCCTAACTCCCTCATCCTGTTTGAAGGTTTTTCTTTTGGAATCCCTTGAAAAGTCACCTCACGCGGCTGAAATTGCACCTGAACAAATAACTCAAAAATTTAAAATTTGGCAATATCAGGCATTCCAATTAATAACGTCGTTCGCCAAAACGCCAACGTTCGTGCACGTGTACACCCGCCTTGCGTAGTTGGCGCATTCGCCACTCTACGTGCGCTTCTCCGGTTTCTGCTAGGCCTCCCACGCAGGGTTAAAATAATGTTTTTTTCGTTAGGTGTGAGATGTCGAAGCAAGCACAGTAGGATGTGGAAATTTGCCATGGAATTAGTGTCATTTAAAATGCTTTCGATGTCTTCAGACTAAAATTTGAGCCAATGGTGTAGGTACTTATGATGGTATCTTTGTCATTTGTTTTGAGATTCATAATTTAATAAGAGCTATTGTCGGGAGAGGGAGAGTAATAACTATGCTATAAACTGGTACTGCATGTCATATCACATTATAGGTAATTCCTTTACCTGAAATTGCGTTGCGAAATGTTCGTGTATCACCATTCCTGATCGAGAGCATGCACATGCTACTTATAAATGAGGTACTGTCAGAAAGGAGACATGAAGACCTCATAAGCATGTGTCAAGGAGCAGGATGTCGATACTTCTTGGAGAAGGATGTCGATTGAGTGTTCAGAAAGTGGTACATTCCACCCTATTTCACGAATAATTTATCACTGCTCCCACGTTTTGCTAATTACTGTTACATGATAGTCTTGTGCCACATTTGACATGTGGAATACCTGGCATGGCGGCTCGCTGGAACAAAACACAAATCAATTCGATGTATTAGTTCTATTCTTCCCACATTTTCTCGTGATTAAGAAATCCGGAGACACACTGAGCTTTGATGCACCTCATCTCTTTGGTTGAATAAGCTCCCAGATTGGCTACCGAGCCGTGACCCTGGCTAGGTGTTCGTTTTTTACCCGTTGCGTTTTTCTTCTTCTACGGATGTGTTTTAGGGCTCCAGCCAATTTTTGTTAGGGGCCCGGCACATGTTTGAGACCCGGATCTTTTTTTACAGCTTTGCTGCCTTTTTATACACCTTTTATATTTGTGTGGTATCGGCGCGTTTTCGAAGACGCCGATGTGTTTATTTAGTGTCGGGTCTATTTGTTCCTTGTTTACGATCAATTCCCTTTTTGAGGGCCCATCATGTTTTTGAGGCCCCGTGCGGTCTGATGGCCCTGGTGTGCCTCGAGGGCTTCCGTTACGCTTTTTATTTAGCGCTCCCGGTGTGTTTATTTCGAGCTCCAGCGCATATTTTAAGGCCCTGTCGCTTTTTGCGAAATTCGGTACGCTTTTGATTACCGACACTACATTTTGGGATTACCGACGGAATTTTTGGGCCCTGAACGCGATATTTGGGGCCCCGTGGTCACTTGTTGGGATCCCTAGCTCGAGCTTTAGTGGCTAGGACATGTTTGTTTGTGACCCAACACGCTTTGTGGGGTGTTGGAGCGGATATTGGGACCCCAGAGTGATTTTCCATGTTGGGACTGCTTTTCGTTACCCCGACTTCATTTGTTGGGTGATCACAATGAGAATGTGAAGCCCCGGTGCGACCTGTCATGCCCCTAGCGTGATTTTCAGTGATCCGGGCGATAATTCTTAGTACCCCTAGGCCCAGCGTGACTTTCCGGTGCCCCGGCCCGACCGTTTGTGGTCTCCGTCCTGATTTTCTTGAACCCCAGCACGACTCTTTCGAGTTCCCAGCGCGATTTTCAGGGGCCCAGGTGGGAACTTTTGAGGCCCCAGCGTCCTTTTCAGAAGCACCTGCGCGATTTTTTTTCGCCCCAGTGTGATTCTACGGGGCTCCGGTGCGATTATTGGGGGCCCAAATGGGATTATTGGAGACTGGCGCATTTTTTTTCAGGAGCTCGACACGATTATTGGGGGCCCCACAACCTGTCAGGGGACAACTGCCCACAATGTCCCCTCCCATTCGGCATGCTACTGTGCCATGCAATTCTCCAACATAAGCATTAGGAATAGCTCATCTGTTTCATCACTCACACGTTATTTCAACTCCAAAGTTCTCCAGCCAGTTTTTTGGAAACTCAAACATCTCCTACATGGATAGGCAAGGATGGACTATTAGGCAACAGGGATACAATGGAATTCAGATCATAGTACTCTTGCTGCAATACATACCTTGTTCCGCAGGCTGCTTTGGAGATGGATCCGCTCCTGAAGTTTGGTCAGGGCTGGAGTTGGAGGTGGATGGAGCAGCACTGTGAAGGACATTACATATGGCTCAAAGGACTTCTTTCTGTTTGCATTAACAATGCAGGTAATGAAGTAACACTTTCATTAATTGACTTCTATAGTGTCTTAAGTGAGCAGTAGAATCGAGATGGGCTCTTGTGATATACGTTATGCGTAAGGTTATGATGAAGCTTTTAGACTCCAGTGGGAATGATATGGATTCACTCATTAGTGAATCCATACGATAGCCTAATAACCATAACAAACATAACCTAATCTAGCATATCCTACCCTCCTTTGGAGAAAAAGAAAACAATTTTAAGCAATATATTCTCTGAAAACTTTATAAATTAGAAAACCGAACCAAACCTAGCTTAACCTAACGTCAGCTGCTTTTGAAGGAAACAATTCCGATTTTACCAAATGTTTGAAAACTTGAAAAAAAATTTCAAACCTAAAAAACTAGACTAGCATAACGTAATCAAACCGGTATTTTTCTGGTTTAATGTGGTAACAAGATAAGTTTTGACACATATTTGTTTCCATAAAGCAAACAAATGGGTTAGGTTTGGTTAGGTTAGGTTAGTTAAGGCTTTTTAAGTTCGAAAAATTATCACCTTTTTCCAATAAAAAAAACGATTGCACAGAAAATAAGTGGTCGCCTGATCTTAGTCACCTTCATGAACATAGTATTCTGAAGAGAAATTCAAAAAAAATAAATAAGAACACCTTAAACTGCAAATTTACAAATATTTTTTTATTCAAGGGCAACTCATGTTAGGTTAGATTGGGTTGGGTTAGGTTTTTAAATTTTGAAAATCTTCAGAAAATAAAATGCTTCAGCTTTTTCTAATTTTATGTTTTTGATATTTTTTTCTCCGAAAGCAGGTTAGGCTAGGTAAGATTTGGTTATGTTGATTTTTTTTTTGTAATACATTTCTTTTTATGCTATGTTACCTAACTGAAAGCCTCTTTTTTGTTGTTATTTTGGTCACAACCTGAAAAGTAAGCATGTGCACAAAAGATGAATGGTCCCATCATCTTAGTCACCTTCATAAGCATTGCATTCGAATGATAAATTCCAAGAATTCAAAAAACACCTTAAAGCACAAATTTACTACAGAAACTAACCTATTCGTTTGCTGTATGGAGGAAAATGTGTGTAAAAACTTGTCTTGTTACCACCTTAAAGCACAATAATACTCAAATATGGTAGGTAGGTGGTTAGGTATCTGGCATTAATATAGAAACACCGTGCAGAAATCAGAAAAAGGCATGGACTGGACCTGCCATGGACATGGACATGGACAAAGGCATGGACTGGAAGCTTACCTGCCAACTTCTTCCTCTATTGTTCCTTTGGGAATTAAATATCAGTAAGAATCAACTGCTTAAAATCACACTAATCTGCTGACACATCGGGTGTGAAGTATAAAAAATGAAGCACCGCGACGCCACATGAGTTTGGCCACCGGATTAAACATCGCGCGCAATTGCACCACAAATATCTCACCTCCCTCATATTTGTCGACCACAATCTCTAGCTTGAGATTCTAGGATTTTTCTACTTTGACTTTTTATCTTTCGATGCTACGGTTTTGGATGCTCTGAAGAACAGACGTCACGACCGGTGGCCGCTATACCCAATTGTATTTTTCAAGGAGGGAGACAGGAAATTTGTAACTTCAAACACATAATTACCACATTGCTGCAAATTACTGATTATTGTTGGGTGCTATTGTCTTTCCTCACTCAAACGCATCAATGAAAGCATTCTCGAACTATGCCTAGCTGCGCCAGCATGCAAGATACAAATACAGGGTAGTCCTCCATTTTGACGAGAAAAAAAATCATATAACGTGCAAAACATATATGGGCAATGCATAAATTTCGTATGTTTCATGCGCAGCCCCGCCCCCACCTAAACTACAAATTATTTTGTGGAGGAGTAAAGTAAAATTAAAGCCATTTAGACATCAGGGAGATGTCCCCATCCCAGCCTCCGCCTTCAGCACCTAAAATATCATACAAACTATCACGTAAAATTCCCTTAACGTAAATGTCCACCTGCCTGCACCTTGATCGCAAACACTCGTTTTTATAGACAGACATCTAACGTACTCGCTTTAAAGGCGGCGCCAATGACCTTTATGGTCCGGCACGCCTTAAAAAAATAACTTCCCCCATACGCAGCAAAATTGAAACATGCCTGATGCTACCAATTTATGCAATGAGGAAAAAGCTGTGACGTCACCAAGACTTGAAGGGGAACTTTGGTGTACCTTTTAAGGTTTGCTTTGGAAGTATGAGCCATAGCTGACCCCTAATAGCATCATTTCTATTAAATTCAAATATTTCCGAGATATCCCTGTTCCTGACCATGAACAAATTTAAAGACCTCGATGAGATCTCCTCTCAGCCTTCTATATCTAAGTGAAAACATTCAATTTCTTCAATCTTTCCTCATATGCCAGGTTGCCTATACCATTAACCATTTTTGTTGCCCTCTTTTGTACGCTATCTAAAAGGTAACAATATTTTTCATAGCTAGGGGATCAAGCTTGGACACAGTATTCCAAATGTGGCCTGACATATGCACAGTAAAGCTTCCTGATGACTTCCTCACTTTTGTATGATACATTCCTATTTATTGCCCGAATCATTCTTAGTGCCTTCTTCCTGGCTTCTTTGGTCTGTTCTGATGCCCCCAATTTTGTGTTCAAAATAACACCTAAGTCCTTCTCCTGCTGAGTCACTTATAGTACTTGGCCACCCATCAAGTATGGAGCCTTGATATGCTGCCTACCTACATGCATGACTTTGCACTTATCAAAATTAAATTTCATTTGCCATTTTTTGGACCACTTCACAAGCTCTTCTAAGTCTTTCTGCAGCATGTACCTAGGTGCCTTGGTACCAGGTAAATATCAAGCTGATAGTGTGATGAGTGGGCTGTTGAAGTTAATTATAGTTTGTATATCCACACTCTCAATGATAACTGATTGTTGTTCACGGGACTAGATTGTATGCAAGTTTGACAATGACAATTGGTTTTTGTGCACACCATTTTGAATTTTGTAGCAAAAGGTGGAGAGTCAGTCCACTATCTAACCCAAATCTGTTTTTTTCATTACAAAATGTGCTGGTTAACATCAACTACATTTTCTATATACATGGTGTTTTTCTTCTTTTTTCCTTCAACTTTTTTATCAGCATAAAAATAGCATATGTTATTGGGGGGGCCAAATCAACATTGGGGGGGCCAAGATCAACATTGGTGGGGCCCTGGGCCCCACAAAAGGATACAAATCGACGCCCCTGTGTATGATGTCCATGATCTACATGCTATTGATTACTGCAACCAGTCAGGTTTGAAGTATTTTGCATTTTTGAAAATGGATTGGTCAACGGATGGATATCCGTATCTGGCACGGATATGAATACGGATTGGATTGATTCCCACGTATGCGGATTGGAATGGATTGGAGAATATCGATCTGTGTTACGCTCTACCGTCGTCGTATCGACTTCAAGCCTGGACCATGCTTTCTCTGCTGGTGGGATGACGCTCAGCAGCACAGGCCAGTCGTCATGCGACCTCGTGTGACGGCTTTACCGTGATGGTGCAGATTCTCATTGGCGCTGAAAGGAACATCTAGTGAGTATTGAATCGAGTGCCGCGCATGGGCGCTGTTTTGTATAATTTTGATGGGGTAAGTGATGCTGGCATTGCGCCCCCCCCAAAAAAAAAATCAGCTTGTAATATGCTATCCTATGGAGTGTGCCCCCCCCAATCCATTTGGGCCCGCCCATTGCCTCCATGCATTGTGCCTCCTACCCCCACCCCATCCCCAATCATTTTCGGAAGTCAACGCCCCTGATACCGCGCATACCTGGCGATAGCCCGATGGCCACGTGCTGACCTTTAGGACTGAGCACGCGCTCAGTACACTGTTCAAAGTGGGTACGTGGTCGGGTCAATAGCATAGGGGACGCGCTGTTCAGCGGCCGATTGCGTGCTGGTATCAGTAACAGCTGACCGCCAAGGACACGCGGAAGCCGGTGCTGGACGACAATGGCGTCAGCGGGAGCCGCCCTCGCCGGCGGCGTGCGGCCGTCACTACTTAGCCCGCCGGCCGCCGCCCAGCTGAATGGTAGCAGGGGTCTGGCATGATGAAGCCCAGCCTCAATAACGGCTCGTCGCGGCTGGATCGTGTTCTCTGTAGCTGGTCAGCTGCCGTCACAGATAGGGAACCTGGGCTGATCGGTTCACTGGTCATTCCACTGCAGCAATCACGTAACCAAAATACGTCGGAATCAACGCAAAACACTTACAAAAGTGAGCTGCGACCTAATAATAAAATGCCCCGGACGCTTCGCCGTGGAATGACCGGGCACCAGTTGCCCACAGCTATGTTCAGTATATGACTCGTAGTCAAACTACGACAAAACAAAAACAACGAAGCAAAAACTCTAGTATCGCATAATCACTTGCCGGCAGCGCTTTCATGTATTACGGCTCCTATATTAATTATACTCAAGCAACGTCCCAATTATCAGAAGATGTCAGCAGGCTGTCCACCGTTCATCACGACGTGCGTGCTCCGTAAGAAGAGCCGCTTAGCATACAGCCATACGTCCAGTACAACCAGTTATGCTGCTGGACAATGCTAATGACAATCAGCCAAAAGCAGTTGGCCTTTAGCAATTTACGGTCGAGGATCCTATATAGAGCCGTTATTGACTCAGCTGACGAGATCACCACGATATCATACACTAGGCGCATAAGGAGGCAACAAGCCGAATGCAAGCTTCAGAATGGGTTTGATTCAACTAAGCGCAGCTTTATTTGTCATTAACGTTATGCACAATCCACCATGCCCTTGTAGCCACGTCAAACAAGAAGTATGTCATTTCAGATCTCACTGTCATCTTTATGCGTAACATGGAAATAAGCTTTTCACCAAAATGGAAAGGACAACAGGTGTACTCACCAATTTAATGGAAAGGAGATTTTACAAACACTTATTTTGGGAAATGGTCTGAGGAAGAACCTTGAACAATTTGTTGCATAAAATTTCCAGACATTTATTGCGAATACAAAACGCTTTCACACACACACAAAAAAAACTTGTGTAGGGAACTAAGATTAGTACCGAGTTATTAACTAACCAACCAGTTGCTTCCAGGTGCGGCCATATAGTGGTGGGCACCACATGCATGCTTTTGTGTGATGGGCGTGGGCCGGTGGACACTGTCACCCTGTGTTGCTGGTCAGATGCTGGTCTTTTGTGTGATGATGGGCGTGGGCCGGTGGACACTGTCACCCTGTGTTGCTGGTCAGATGCTGGTCAGATGCTGGTCTTTTGTGTGATGATGGGCGTGGGCCGGTGGACACTGTCACCCTGTGTTGCTGGTCAGATGCTGGTCTTTTGTGTGATGATGGGCGTGGGCCGGTGGACACTGTCACCCTGTGTTGCTGGTCAGATGCTGGTCAGATGCTGGTCTTTTGTGTGATGATGGGCGTGGGCGGTGGACACTGTCACCCTGTGTTGCTGGTCAGATGCTGGTCTTTTGTGTGATGGGCGTGGGCCGGTGGACACTGTCACCCTGTGTTGCTGGTCAGATGCTGGTCAGATGCTGGTCTTTTGTGTGATGATGGGCGTGGGCCGGTGGACACTGTCACCCTGTGTTGCTGGTCAGATGCTGGTCAAATGCTGGTCTTTTGTGTGATGATGGGCGTGGGCCGGTGGACACTGTCACCCTGTGTTGCTGGTCAGATGCTGGTCAGATGCTGGTCTTTTGTGTGGTGATGGGCGTGGGCCGGTGGACACTGTCACCCTGTGTTGCTGGTCAGAATTTTGTTAGTGGGCGAACTGTTTTCGAGAGGTACCAAAAATTCAGACCGTCCAAGATCTTTTGTGCCGACCGCAAGATTATGCACGCTATTTGTGTATGCTATGATGTGCTAAATAAATATACAAACAAACAAACAAAAAGCTAGGAAATTTTACCCTTAATCTGCCCTAGATGGTCACAGTTGGACAAAGGAATACACATCCGGTGCCAATTAATTTGCCCTTTGGCAAGCAGCTTGCCGCTTTTGTCGCGCGGCTCAATTAGGGGAGGAATGAGTTACAACCACCCGTCCTGGGCTGAACATCCTGTCAAACCGACTCATCAGAGAGCTGTTCCCAGCGCATCGACTTTAGACTGTGCATTAGCTGTTCACGCTTTTTATACATATACTTTGTATTTTCTGTGGTTGTATAACCTTTGGTATCGTTTTCAGGGACTACGTCACGCGTAGACAATTTAGGGATATCAGGCATGCTAGTTGTATTTTCCCATGCAATCAACATGGGCGCAAGGCAAAAGGTATAAAATAATGGGATGTACAGTAAACAGTAGCAGAGGTCATGACTGTTGGAAAGTACAAACTTGATTGCTGAAAGATGTATGTGTATATATATATATATATATATATATATATATATATATATATATATATATATATATATATATATATATATATATATATATAAATATGGACGTATGTGTGTGAGTGAGTGAGTAATAAGTGAATGGGCGAGTGAATGGGTGAGTCAGTGAAAAAGAGAGGAAAAGAGATGAGAGCATGCGGGATTGCCTTGTTGTTGGATACAAGTACCCGGGGCACAGTGGGGCTGTTCTTACTATACAACGCATTGTGTATTGTGCAGCGCAAGTACATTGAGTAGCAGAGAATGACTTGACGACACAACACGAATGATCCCGGCCTCAATGGGATTAACTGCCTATGTTTGGCAAATCTAAGTGTGGAATACGAGCTTTGCGAGATGATTCAGGTGAGCAACAAATGGAGCAAACATCAAAAGTGATATTCAGCGGGAAGAGAAAGAAAATCACGTGCAAATCATGATCTATATGACATTGGGTATCAACAACTTCTGGCATCACGGCCTACTTTATTTGGACAAACACCATGCAGTTGTTACATAGCTTTCAATCATAAGTGAGAACCCTGCAGAATTGGCCTATCTCGCGATACAGATGTTTCGTGATGTCCACGAATGCCCCAAGCGCAATTACGGTGCAACACACGACCACAAGGCACGTAAGGAGAACCAAGCCATCTTACAAAAGAGGTAGCGCCGTATCAGAAATTAGCATGACACCATGGCATTCGGCTTGCCTTCTATTTCCCGACGTAGAACAACGGCAAGCCTAACCAAACTATACAGACCACCGGAAATATGTTTATCGCCATCAAAATAAGTATTCATATTTTACCGTCGTAGAACAATAACTGTAATATCTGATGTCTGGACGTCGGTAGGGTAGCGTTCAGCGAGACATCTGAGTACCGGCCGAGCAGCCGTGTGTGGCTCGGGAGGCCACTGCAGCCGAGGTCATCGCATCAGAGTGCGACCACTCCCGACCCGGGGGCGGCCCCGGCGGCGGCCCCGGCGGTGGCCCCGGCGGTGGCCCCGGCCCGCCCAGACCGGCGCCGGACCGGCGCCGGAGCGGTCCTGCCGCCTACCAGCCAGCTGCGCTCCACTTCCACTCAAACGGCACCATCACCCACCGCTGGAGCATCACTAGCATCGGAATTGCCGAGTTCGATCCAATCCAGTCTGCGCCCATATCCGTGCCAGATTCAGACGTCCATTCGTGATCCAATCCGTGTCCGTGTGTCAATCCAGTCTGCGCCCATATCCGTGCCAGATTCAGACATCCATTCGTGATCCAATCCGTTCTCAAAACAGCAATATACCAACAACTTGATTGGCTGCATTAATGAATAGGAACTAGTTTATTTCTGTTTAGTGTGACTCATCTGCGTATGACTTGCAGTGTCCATCTAGACACCTAGACAGGCAGTGGTACACTCCTCAATGAAGCAAGGTCATCCGTTAAAGTACGTAGGCAGTCACCCATACAACTTAGCACCGATTAATGGTAACCATTTCCTGTTCCTCATATTATTAATATTTCATCATTATTATTTATTATAGTGGTGATGAAGCAAAGGCTACAAAATCATGACTCGTAGAAAATATCCACAGGACCACGGCACAATGGCTTCCCTACTGATGAGTACGTTAACAAATTTAATTTGAAATTAGCCTGATAATACCAATTATTTCATTAATCAAGCAATATAATGAAACACAATTTTGACGGATCATGTTATTTCCCATTGACATTCTATCATCGGATGGCATGTCAGCAGTTCTGTTTGGTTCACTTGATCCGTGGGACGGAACCGTGGTGCGCCATGCATGCATAATATATATGTAGGTAAGAGTGAAGTTGCAGGTGGGATGAGCGCGATGTTGAATGTGGTCATAAGTAGCATGTTTACAAGCTCACTGATAACAATGTGACTGCAGTCAGCTAGATTGCATAGAAGGCTGATGGTGACTGGAAATTGGAAGAACAATTGCAATTGAATGAATCCATCTCAAACTGCATATGCATATGCTTTACATTGAGGTTGCCTGAAATAACGAGTATGCGGTGTAGTTTTTCCCCTGTAGCTTCACATATTTGTCAGGTAATTGTGTAAACTATCAGGATCAGCTAATTCCAACATTTCCTTATGTAAACTTGCGGCTGGAAAACAAGGAAATATGGCTATCTTGAAAAATAATTTTAGCGGCAAACGTTGGAGGGTCAATCGGCTCTGCAATCCGTATCCGTTTCTTTTCACCAAACCCTATCCCATCCCATCGGCTATTCGTTCAAAACGGATATCCGTACGGATATTCAATCCGTGTTATGCCCTACCGACTGCTGTCGCCTCTGCACGGGCCACGTGACCGTCCCTCACCGCAGCGATGTCGCCTCTGCACGGGCCACGTGACCGTCCCTCACCGCAGCGATGTCGCCTCTGCACGGGCCAGGTGACCGTCCCTCACTGTAGCGATGTCGCCTCTGCACGGGCCAGGTGACCGTCCCTCACTGTAGCGATGTCGCCTCTGCACGGGCCACGTGACCGTCCCTCACCGCAGCGATGTCGCCTCTGCACGGGCCAGGTGACCGTCCCTCACTGTAGCGATGTCGCCTCTGCACGGGCCAGATGACCGTCCCTCACTGTAGCGATGTCGCCTCTGCGGGCCACGTGACCGTCCCTCACCGCAGCGATGTCGCCTCTGCACGGGCCAGGTGACCGTCCCTCACTGTAGCGATGTCGCCTCTGCACGGGCCACGTGACCGTCCCTCACTGTAGCGATGTCGCCTCTGCACGGGCCACGTGACCGTCCCTCACCGCAGCGATGTCGCCTCTGCACGGGCCAGGTGACCGTCCCTCACTGTAGCGATGTCGGTTCAGTGTAAAATAATGGTTTCTCGTTAGGTGTGAAATGTCGAAATGAGTACAGCAGGATGTCGAAATTGTCATGGAAATAATGTTAGTTCAAATACTTGCGAAGTACTTCAAACCCAGTTTTGAGACCATTGAGTACATACGACTACACCTTTTGCGTGTTTTGAGAGGTACCTAATTTGGAGATAACGATATCAACGATAACGATACAAATACATATGCTATAAACCGGCATTGTATAACATCCATAGGTACACCATAGGTATTCCCTGTACTTGGAATTGCGCTACGATCACGATCCGGGATCCGGTATGGTGAGCATAAGTATGATACATATAAACGAGATGCTGTTAGAAATGAGGCACGAAGACTTCACAAACACCCATCAAGAAGCAAGATGTTGATACATCTCTGGGAAGGATGTGGATTCAGTGTTCAGTAAGTGGTATATTCCACCCTATTTCACGAATAATTTATCACTGTGTCGGCTGCTGACGCGTTGACGAAACAGTTTCAGAAATGTATGGCGAAAGTCAAATGAGGAAGTTGGCGGTTGCTGTCTTCCCGGAAGCAATTTGTTTATATCTCACAAATTGGTGTGCCCAGAAGAGACGGTCAAACTGTTTCACAAACTATATTCGCAGGCGGATATGCTTGGCATGAATACATCAAGTGAACCAAAATCATATGAACACACCTACCTGCAGAAATAATTTCCCCTGTCCGTAGCAGATTCCCACATACAACTCTTTCACCCCGAATTGCGGCATTTCAATGCACGTGATGAAAGAGTGCTTAAATGGTGCTTAAATAGGGAAAGCGTTCATCCGAGGCCAATCAGGAAATGGTCCTATTTTATCTGGGAGAGACCGCCGATGCAGCGGTAGATCTGACAAAACCTAGGACGGGACATATGAATAATGGGACTCATTAATCACAACCTGTAAGAGATCGCCGATGCAGCGGTAGATCTGGCAAGACCTAGGACGGAACATATGAATACTGGACTCTGATCACAACCTGGGAGAGATCACCGATGCAGCGGTAGATCTGATAACATCTGGGACGGGACATATGAATACTGGACTCATTTATCACAGCTACCACCAAAATTGCAGCAGCAAAAATTACAGCTTCGGAAGAAACACCTGAAACGTGATCACGGAGACAGCAGCTTTTGGCTTCTTTCAACCCACCACGAGACCGATGGCTAAAATCTCACATTACGACGTGGGCACCTAAACACTATCGTGGGCGTCATGGGCGAAGGGACGTCTGAAAAAAGCGAGGGGCCTCGGTAAGTCGATGCTTGCTGATATGATTCGTGAATGCGGTTTCCGAAAAGTGGGTATGACCCCCTGCCTTCTGCTCTACGTCCATGGTGGGCATCAAGGTACCCACAGAGAGACAACACCCTCCTGTTCTAATCGTGTATACTGCTTAAGCATTCGATCAAAATTTGATGAGTTCAAGTGTTATGTTGCTGAGGAGAAACCAGATTTTGTTTGCATCACTGACGCATGGGTCAGTGAGGGATATTTTTGGGATAACTTACAGGACTATGAGATCCAGGGATACAATATGTTTTCATGCAATAGGGGTCCAGCAGTGAAATGGGGTGGTGTAATGCTCTATGTGAATAGCTTATACAGTTCTAAAAAAATAGCAGATGGGGTAAAAAATGTGTCTGTGGAGTCCATTTGGCTTGATGTTGCTGTGGGAAAAGGTAACAGCAATAAACTGAGGATAGGAGCTTTGTATCGATCAGGAACCTTGCCACATTCTCAGCAACTGGAGCTCGATAAGGTGATTTGCGAGGAAATCAGTAGAAACTTTCAGAGGAAATGCCTTATTCTTGGTGACTTTAATCTAAAAGGATATGAAAATGTTGGTGTTGGCTCCCCATCATGTAAACTGTTTAGGAAATGCCTTGAAGAGGACTTGTTCTTACACCAGTTTGTAACGGAACCAACCAGACAGGGCTCATTCTTGGACCTTGTCTTCTCAGATTAAAGTGATTTAGTTCAAGACTTGACTGTAGGAGAAACTCTGGGAAGAAGTGACCATAACATAGTGCGATTTAGGTACAAATAGCGGGGACAATCAAGGATAATTTGGCAAAGATTCCAAATTTTAACAGGGCAGACTTTGACTGTATGAGACAGGCTTTAAGTGCCATAAAATGGGAAGAATAATTTTGTATTTAAATACCTGTGAAATGTGGGAAAAACAAGCTATTTAAGGAAGCTTCAAATATCGTAAATCTAAGGTCATATCAAAAAGCTAGAGATGCTGTGAAGCAGAAAACCAGAGCAGCAAGGCGAGCAAAAGAATTGGATTTGGCTAGGAACTGTAATGGGAACAGTAAAAAGTTTTTTAGTTTCTACAAGCTAAGTAAGGTTTCAAGCACAATTGGTCTACTGGAAGTAAATTGGACTATATTAAGTGTGGATGGTGAGATGGTTGAGGAGCTGAGCAAGCAGTTTAAATCAGTGTTTACAGTGGAGGATGTGACAAATCTGCCAACCGTGAACCACAGTTCAGTGACAGGTGATCAGATACACGATATTGATTTCATTGATAGTGATGTTGTTTTCAATTATATCAGAAAAATAAAGCCAAACAAGGCAGCAGGACCTGATGGAATTTATGCTAGGTTATTGCGGGAAGCTGAAAAGGAACTGGCAATTCCACTTAGTATAATATTTTGTAGATCAGTTTCACAAAATGAAATTCCAACAGATTGGAAACGGGCAAATGTAGTTCCTATTTTCAAGAAAGGAGAAAGAGGGAAAGTTGAAAACTATAGCCCAGTAAGCCTCACATCCCTAGTCTGCAAGGTACTCGAATCAATTATCAAGGATAGAATGGTTAGTTTTCTGGAAGGAAACAGATTGATTCAAGATACTCAACATGGGTTGAGAAAAGGGAGATCGTGTCTCACAAATTTCTTGGACTTTTGAATTTTGCCACAGAACAATTTGATCAGGGAAATCAGGTTGATGTAGCATATCTTGACTTTAGTAAGGCCTTTGACAAGGTACCCCATAAACGGTTAATGATGCAGCTTCAGGTCCATGGCATTCCAGGTAGCATCCTAAAATGGATAGAGTTGTGGCTTTCAGATAGACAGCAGAGAGTAATGCTAAATGGTACAAAGTCATCATGGCAAAATATTCTTAGTGGAGTCCCCCAGGGGTCGGTACTGGGGCCACTATTGTTCATTATGTTTGTGAATCGCATTGAATGTGGCCTAAGCAGTAAGGTTTTGAAATTTGCGGATGATTTGAAGATCTTTAGGGCAATAACAGGGCACAATGAGCAGGTTTTGCTGCAGAACGACTTGACGAGCTTGTGAAGTGGTCCGAAAAATGGCAAATGAAGTTTAATTTTGATAAGTGCAAAGTCATGCATGTAGGTAGGCAGAATATGAAGGTGCCATACTTGATGGGTGGCCAAGTACTATCTGTGACTCAGCAGTAGAAGGACTTAGGTGTTATTTTGAACACAAAATTGGGGGCATCAGAACAGACCAAAGAAGCCAGGAAAAAGGCACTAAGAATGCTTGGGGCAATACAGAGGAACGTGTCATACAAAAGTGAGGAGGACATCAGGAAGCTTTACTGTGCATATGTCAGGCCACGTTTAGAATACTGTGTCCAAGCTTGGTCCCCTAGTTATGAGAAAGATTGTTGGCTTTTAGAGAGAGTACAAAAGAGGGCAACACAAATGGTTAATGGTATAGGCAACCTGGCATATGAGGAAAGATTGAAGAAATTGAATATGTTTTCACTTAGATATAGAAGGCTGAGAGGAGATCTCATCGAGGTTATTAAATTTGTTCATGGTAGGAACAGGGCAGTGGCGTCGCCACGAAATTCTTCCAGGGGGGGCAATGTTGATAGGGGGCCTCCTGCTCCCCGAAAAGGGGCCTCCACTGTGTTAGGGCCTCCTCTTGCTTTTTAGGCTCTTAGTATGGTTCCCGAATGGCAACATGATTTCATATTGATGTCTTGTTTGTTCTTGGCATGGTATATAATTTACGCAAAGCGCAATAGCAAGAATCTTTTTTTTTCGCTGAAAACCGAGCCATACCAGGGTATAAATAAGGAAATGTAGATAAATACGTCAGTGCCAAAACAAACCAATATCTTTATGCTTTATCGACGAGAAGAATCTTCCCGCTGGCCTCTAGATTGTAGCGAGCTGGTGGGGCTCGTGCTGAGCATATCTTAAAGATATCTTCCATTGATCAACCCACTTCTTTGTTCACCAAGTTTAACTGAATATAGCTAGGTTCATCACTACTGTTAGTCATTCCCACCAGCTTGATCTCATAAACAAACTTAAACGATCATTTCTCAGTCCCAGGACAACAATTTCACGAAGGTGACAACGAGACGTGGATTGAATTGGTTTTCTGATCGTCATCTTAGGGATTTATTAATTTTTTCTCATAACATTTGGTGCTGGCTGCAAGGCACTTGGCACAGAAGCTAAAATAATAAATACTCCGCGAATAAATTCACGGCAAGAACAAGCATTGAACAACCATGCATCAATGGCAATGCAACAATGTAACAATGACAATGCATAAATAATGCAAAACCTTCGAATTCCACGCCGTTACGCCCATGGTTATCGCTGTGCTGTACCGTTTTGTAAATTATGTCGTTGAGAAGGTACTGAAGCTGGGAAGCTCTAATCATGCAGGCTGTAATCACAGAAGACAACTTTGTAGGAAGAAAATACATTTTAAAACATCATTCCTCCCATTTAATATGGGGCATCGGTGTTGTTTTGTATGCTTGTGAGGGGGAATTTACCCCCGCAATGTTGGCTTTGCTCCATGGGCGTAAGTTCTGAAAATTATTGGGAGACCAGTGACGCACCCATATTTGCGTGAAGGGGAGGGGGCAAACGTATTTGGAGGGGGTCGAACTACTGAATATAGTCTTCCGATTTCGACCACTATTTTGTCAAAGGGGAACTTTTAAATACAATAATTAGTGATCAACTGAATTATCCTGTGGAGGGGCCTAATCTACCACTATCGTTTCTGATTCGTCGGATTTCAACCCTAGCTCCAACAACCTGTTCAAATGTATTCTTTTGGTATTCCTTGACAAATCACCTCGCACTGCTGAAATTACACCTGCACAAATCACTTTAAAATGTAAAATTTTCCAATTTCAGACATTCCAGTTCATAGTGCCCGGTCGCCACGACGCCAACGTTAGTGCACGTGCACACCCATCTTGCGCATTCGGCGCATTCGCCACACTTCGTGCGATGTTACGGATTCTGCTGGGCCTCCTACGCTTTGTTAATTGCTGCCACATGATAGACTTACGCCATATCTGACGTGATAAAATGCTTCGTATGGGCGTTCGCTGCGAAAATTCGATTAATTAAATTCGATCATTAGTTCCCTTCTTACCATATTTTATGGTGAAGAAATGCGGATACCCGCTGAGCATTGATGCACCTCATATCTTTAATTAAACATGCTTCCAGGTTGGCTACCGAACCGAAACCCTGCCTGAGTGTACTTCTTTGGACCCGTTTCGTATTTCTTCGTCTACGGATGTGTCTTAAGGGTCCAATTCATTTTTGTTAGAGGTCCAACGCATTTTCGAAACCCCTGCTCGTTTTAGGGTTTTGTTGCTTTTTTTGCGCACCGAATATTTTTTTTTTAGTTGGGGCGCTTTCAAAGATCTCGATGTGTTTACTTAGTGCCCGGTATTTTTCTTCGTTTTGGGATCATGTTGCTTTTTGCGGCCCCAGCCTCTTTTCAGGCCCTTGTGCGGTCATATGGCCCCTATGTGCCTTGAGAGCTTCCGGTGTTTTTGTTTTTTGTTTTTTTTAGTGTTCCCGGTATATATATGTAGTTATGGCTACAACGCATGTTTTCGGACCATGCCGCTTTTTACGAGACTGCGCTTTGAAGGGCCAGTCGCATTTTCGGTCCCCGTTGTGTTTTAGGGTCCCGCTGTTTATTTGGGGCTTCTGACGCACATTTGTGGGGCCCCAGTACGATTTTGAGGTTTCGGTGCGATTTTTCTGGGTCCCAGCGCGACTTATCGCGCCCAGGCGCGTGGTTCCGGGACCCAACGCCAGTTATCGGGGCTCAACGCGATTTTTGTGGATCTCTTCTGAATTTTCTTTAACTTCCGAATCCCGCCCTGATTTTTTCGAGTCCCTGGTGCCATGTTTTTGTATCTCACCTCGATTTTCTTCGAGCTCCGGTATGTTTTTCGATGCCGTACGCGATTTGTCAAGGCATCTGATGACATGTTCGGTGCTCCAGAACCATTGTCCTGACCCGGACTTTTTTGCAATCCCTCCTGATTTTGGAGGGCTCCGGCTTTATTTTTCGGATATCGATGGGACTTTGGGGGTCACACGGTGCCTATGTGGGGCCATAGACGCCAATTGCTGCCAGCCCCGACGGTAATTTTGTATGCCCAGACCAAATTTTTGGTGCTACCGATGGGTCCGAGCGCGAAATTTTTGGTACTACCGAATTGTGGGTCCGAGCGCGAAATTTGGTGGGACCGGTTCGAGTTTGCGGGGCGCGTTGTACTTAGCTGTGACCCCAACGCGATCTTGGCGGTTCCTGTTGCAGATTTTCGTGCCTCGGAGCGAGTTTTCTGGGGCCCGACGTATTTACTTTGAGCCCCTACGCGAATTCTGGTGGACCGACGCGAATTTTTGTGGTCCCAGCGCGACTTTTGGGGGCCTCGGCTCGATTCTTGGGAGCATATCCCTCTTAGGAGTGAGGGGCCATTTGCCCCTTTGATATGTCACTGCGGCCACCGAAGGAGTTCTATTTTTTCTATAGGTCCTTATGTGATATTTCTGGGTCCTGGTACGATTCTTCGGTCTCCAGGTGCGATTTTTTTTCGGTGCCCTGACACGTTTTTTTCCAGTGCCCAACGGGTTTTGCGGGGACTTTGACCCGATTTTTTTGGGCGCAGAGTGACATTCCGGTTGATAATTGATTTTTGGGGCAGCAGCAACCTTTGGGGTCCAGGCGCGACTTTTTTGGTCCCCAGTGAGATTTTCGAAGGCTGCGACGCGACTTTTTTAGTCCAATGTAATCTTTTGTGTCCCGACATCATTTGCTTGGATCCCTAGCGCGAGTTTTAGCGACCTCGACACTTTGTGGGTGTCCAATACGTTTTGGATGCTTTTGGTGTCATTGTTGGGGCCCAAGAGTGATTATCCATGTCCGGATTGTTTTTCGTTGCCCCGGCTTCATTTGTGCCAAATGTTCGTTGCCGAACAGTTCGGGAACGGTACGACTTATCGTGCCCCTAGCGTGATTTTCATGATCCGGGCGTGAATATTTGGTACCCATAGGCTCAGCGAGATTTTCAGGGGCCCCGGCCGGATCTTTTTGGGCCCATGTCGTGATTTTCAAGTACCCGGCACGACTCCTGCCATTTCAGATGCTTCTAGAAAATTATAGACCTCCTCTCGTGTCTTAGGGGTCTCGTCTCATTTCCTGGAGCTTCTTTACCGGTTTTGGACGTCTTCTCGTCCGTCCTACCCTCCTCCATATTCAATGGTCCTCCTCTCCCGTTTTGGAGGACCTCCTCCCACATCCTGGGGCCCCTTTAACATGGCATGGGACTTCCTCTCATGTTCCAGGGGCATCCTCTGCCAAATTAGGCGCCTCCTGCCACACCTCGTGGGCCTCCTCCTTTGTCCTCGCAAAGCTTACCCGTCTTGAGGGTATCTTGAATTTTGGAAACCTCGCCTCCTTCCATACCTGCCACCTTCCACTCCCATTTTAAGGGCCTTCTCTCATTTCCTGGGAATTCCTTCCGGTCGTCGGGGCCTCATTCGGCCCTGGAGGTACCTCCTACTCCATCTCGAGGGACTCCTCTCGAGTCCAGCAGGGGCCTCCTTTTTTCTTTTTGAGGCTTTCTTTTTCAAATTAGGGGCCTCCTCTCACGTCTTCGGGACCTCCTGTTCCGCGTTTTGATTCTATCTTTTCCCATTTTAAGGTTGGCCTCTTATCTCCTGGTTGACTCCTGTTCTCTCTTAGGTGGCTCCTCTTCCAAATTACACGCAACCTTTCCTATCTCAGTTACCTTGTCATTTCCTGGGGACCTTCTTACCCGTCTTGAAGCCTTCTTTCTCGCCTGGGAGCCATCCCTCTTATCTAATGGCCATTCTCTCCTATTTTAGGGGCTTCCTCGTGCATCATAGGGTCTCTTTCCAATCTTATATCGTCCTCTTCCGAATTGGGTGCTTCCTGCCACTTTTCTGGATTATCCTTTTCTATCTTGGTGGAACCTTACCCGTTTCGGGGACTGCTTTTACGTCTCCGAAACCTCATCTCATATCCACTGGTTTCTCTTCCGTCTTAGGGCCTTTTCTCTTTTTTTGAGGTCACCCATCCCGTATTGGGACCTCCTTTACAATCCTGGGGGCCTCCTTTGCAATCCTGAGGGCCTCCTTTGCAATCCTGGGGGCCTCCTTTGTAATCCTGGGGGCCTCCTTTGCAATCATGGGGGTCTCCTTTGCAATCCTGGGGCCTCCTTTGCAATCCTGGGGGCCTCCTTTACAATCCTGTGGGCTTCCTTCGCAATCCTGAGGGCCTCCTTTACAATCCTAGGGGCCTCCTGTGCAATCCTGGGGCCTCCTTTGCAATCCTGGAGGCCTCCTTTTGCAATCCTGGGGGTCTCCTTTGCAATCCTGGAGTCCTCCTTTGTAATCCTGGGGGCCTCCTTTGCAATCCTGGTGCCTCCTTTGCAATCCTGGAGTCCTCCTTTGTAATCATGGGGCCTCCTTTGCAATCCTGAGGCCTCCTTTGCAATCCTGGTGTCCTCCTTTGCAATCCTGAGGGCCTCCTTTGCAATCCTGGAGTCCTCCTTTGTAATCATGGGCCTCCTTTTCAATCATGGGGGGCCTCCTTTGTAATCATGGGGGCCTCCTTTGCAATCATGTGGGCCTCCTTTGTAATACTGGAGGCCTCCTTTGCAATCCTGGGGCCTCCTTTGCAATCCTGTGGGCCTCCTTTGCATTCCTGTGGGCCTCCTTTGCATTCCTGGGGGCCTCCTTTGCAATCCTGGGGGCCTACTTTGCAATCCTGGGGCCTCCTTTGCAATCCTGGGGGCCTCCTTTGCATTCCCGGGGGCTTCCTTTGCAATCCTGGAGTCCTCCTTTGTAATCCTGGTGGCCTCCTTTGTAATCCTGGGCCTCCTTTGCAATCCTGGGGCCTCCTTTGCAATCCTGGGGGCCTCCTTTGCAATCCTGGAGTCCTCCTTTGAAATCCTGGTGGTCTCCTTTGCAATCCTGAGAGCCTCTTTTGCAATCCTGGGGACTCCTTTGCAATCTTGGGGGCCTCCTTTGCAATCCTGGGGGCCTCCTTTGCAATCCTGGAGGCCTCCTTTGCAATCGTGAGGGCCTCCTTTGCATTCCTGGGGGTCTCCTTTGCAATCCTGGAGTCCTCCTTTGCAATCCTGGAGGCCTCCTTTGCAATCGTGAGGGCCTCCTTTGCATTCCTGGGGGCCTCCTTTGCAATCCTGGGGGCCTCATTTTCAATCCAGGGGGCCTCCTTTGTAATCATGGAGGCCTCCTTTGTAATCATGGAGGCCTCCTTTGCAATCCTGGGGGCCTCCTTTGCAATCTTGGGGGCCTCCTTTTCAATCATGGGGGCCTCCTTTGTAATCATGGAGGCCTCCTTTGCAATCCTGGGGGCCTCCTTTGCAATCCTGTGGGCCTCCTTTGTAATCCTGGAGGCCTCCTTTGCAATCCTGGAGTCCTCCTTTGTAATCCTGGTGGCCTCCTTTGTAATCCTGGGCCCCCTTTGCAATCCTGGGGCCTCCTTTGCAATCCTGGGGGCCTCCTTTGCAATCCTGGAGTCCTCCTTTGAAATCCTGGTGGTCTCCTTTGCAATCCTGAGAGCCTCTTTTGCAATCCTGGGGACTCCTTTGCAATCTTGGGGGCCTCCTTTGCAATCCTGGGGCCTCCTTTGCAATCCTGTGGGCCTCCTTTGTAATCCTGGAGGCCTCCTTTGCAATCCTGGGGGCCTCCTTTGCATTCCTGGGGGCCTCCTTTGCAATACTTGAGTCCTCCTTTGCAATCCTGGGGGCCTCCTTTGCAATCCTGGGGGCCTCCTTTGCAATCCTGGGGGCCTCCTTTTCAATCCTGGGGGCCTCCTTTTCAATCCTGGGGGCCTCCTTTGTAATCCTTGAGGCCTCCTTTGCAATCCTGGGGGCCTCCTTTACAATCCTGAGGGCATCCTTTGCATTCCTGGGGGCCTCCGTGCCAATTGTTGGCACTCTCGTGATTTCTGGGGCCTCCTATCCTCTCCTAGGTGACTCCTTCTTCAAATTAGGGGCCTCCTCTCACGTCTTGGAGGCCTCCTCTCGTGTCTCGTCGGCCTCATTGCTCACTTTTTTCCTGTGCATTTCCGGATAGGGGCCTCCTCAAATTTCAGGGGGGCGGCGCCCCCTGTTTGACGGCAGGGGGGCGACTGCCCCCCCCTGCCCCCGGTGGCGACGCCCTTGGAACAGGGATATCTCAGGGAAATGTTTGAATTTAACAGAAATGATGCAATTAGAGGTCATCAATTCAAAATTAAAGTTAATCACAGCAGGACAAGGTTAAGACAGTCTTTCTTCACCAACAGGGTAGTCGAACACTGGAACCAGCTGCTAGGAACCATTGTCAGTAGCAACACACTGAACATCTTTAAAAACGGCATAGACAATCATTATAAGAATAGGGGGCTTGTTTTTCTGTATTCTAGGGAGGGCTGATATACAGATTTGGTGGGCAACTGGTTCAGTGTCCAAAAGTGCAACCAAGTAGGGCCCTTGTGGCTCATAGTTGCACTGATCTTTTATGTCTTTTATGTCTTTAAGAATATGATCACCAACGGCCCACGCTGCCTATCGGCGTATTGTGGAACTAACGACTAGTACACCCAGCCGGCCACCAGAGTGCTGCGCGGTCGGCCGCCTTCTCCAGATCAGCCTGTCGTAATGTCATGCCCGGTCACAGAGGAGCAGCCAAGGCGGGCACCTTCCGTTTAGAGCGGGGTGACACCTGTCACTCCACGTGGTTTCCGTCGTCGTCGTACTTTCGATCCTTGCGTTTCTGTATGTGTTTTTTGTGTTCCTGTAGATTTCGTTAGGCATGGTGTGTTTTCCCCGCGATTGAGAAAAACGCAAAAAGGATCTCGACCCCAGCTCGCCACCGAACTCCGAATCCGAATTTCCCCCAATGACCATACCTGATGATCACCGCGCGACCACGGACCTTGCCCCTGATGCTTCCTCCCTTAATATTACCGTTGATGATCCACGTCGAACTGTTCCTCTGGATGACGCCATGGAAGCCCTTGGTGCCTCGCCGACCCCTACTCCTCCCATGACCACGACCACGTATCGCGATTCAGACCAGACCATCCGACATGGACGCCATGGAAGACCATCAGACCAGACCAATGTCATTCAGACACTGAAGCCCCTGCCAACGGAACCCTCGTCATCAAAACCCAAACCAGAGTCCAGACCAAAGCTTTCCTCCGCACCACCACATTTTGTGGTATATTCGTCACAATCACTCTCCACTACAACCGTAACACCACCAGGGGCACCAACTTCGCGCGGGAGCTCCGCTTCATGTCTGAGGCAGACATTCAAGCGGAATTCATGCCGGAGGGGGTGACCCATGTACACCGCATCACCTCCTTTAAAGACGACCAGAAAAGTGACACGAGTCTCCTAGTCCTTACCTTTAACTCTATTATTATTCCCAAGACACTCCTCGCCGGCTACCTTCGCTGCCAAATCCGCGTTTCCATCCCAAATCCTCTCCGTCGTTTTAACTGCCTGCGTTTTGGCCATGACAGCAAAACATACCGCCAACCAGCCAAATGCCCCAAATGCTGCGAGACACCTCATCCAGAATCCACCTGCGCCAAGCCAGCCAAATGCCTAAGCCTGAACACATCCGACCATCTCACCACATCCAATCTGTGTCCGGTCTGGCGATGGGAGAAGGAGGTATGTGCTGTCAAGGCCACCACCGGCCTGTCGCTTCCTAGGCCCGACGGACCGTCGAGGCCGCCTCCTCGTTAAAGGCGTACGCCAAGGCGGCCAGTGTCGCTCCACCCGAACGTCGTGTGCACACCACTTCCACCCCTACACAAACGGAAATTATACCCGGCCCAGTACCACACAAAAAAAAACTCCGAACTGTGGAAAGTGTGGATCTCCGATCCACACTTCTGCATGACGGATTGCCACAGCGAACCTGCTCATCGTCAGTTGTATTGAACATCATCATCAACGGCCTATTGACCAACATGCCTGCCAATTTCATCTTTTTTTTTTGCGACGACAGTGCCATTTGGTGCTCAGGAAAATATGAACATTGTTTAATTTGACAACACGTGCTTGACAAAATACATGAATGGTCCTTGAAGCATGGCTTCGTTTTTTTTTCGGTCCCAAAATCGGCAACAATGATTTTTAGCAAAGCCACCCAATGTCCAAACTGAGAAACACCGCTTCACCTCAGGAACAATACCATACCTTTTGCCAAATCATTTAAACTCCTGGGTGTGATTTTTATCATAGGCTTTGTATGCATAAGCATATCAAACACATCCAGAACAAATGCTTTCACCATCTCAATTTATTTCGCTCCATTACTTCTTCATCAGTCGGAGCCGATCCTCATACGCTTTTACAACTGTACAAATCCTTAGTTCTTCCCATCATATATTATGGCTCGGTAGTTTACGCTGGTGCCAGTACCTTCGCCTTGAAATATTGTGGACACCGTACAAGATACAATTATCCTTATCGCACAAAGTGGGGCCTTAGGTTCCAAAGGTGGGGGCCGAGGGGGCTAGGGGGCCTAGGTTTTCACGACTTACATCATGTTTTTGGCTCTGAGGAGTTCATTTTGGGGGATATTTGAAAAACAAACAAAAATTATTTGGAATCAGAAAAGGAAGGTGAAATCGACCATGGCACTAAAATTTTTGCCCACCCAATTTTGTTTTAAAGTTTAAAAATTTTAAGTTTTCAATTTTCTTTAATGTTTCTTATTCTAATGGGTAGAGCGGACCGAAAAACGTTGTTCGAGGTCATCTTACTCTCATAAAAATACTTACTTTAGCCAGAATCATCGATTTTAGCTCTAATTGGCAAATATGCAAAACTAATAAGTAATCAAAAACGGAAAAAAACATTCCGCTGGTGCGCTTTGTTTCATCCCTAAAGGTAAGCAAACGCTGAAAGTTTCATTAAAATATCTTAAAGCGTGACGACTGGTTGAACTTTTTTGGAGGTGACCTCACTTGACCTTGACTATCTCATTGACCCTAGATGACCTGACCTAAAAATTTTCACACAACATGCCAAATTGATGTGGAAAAAGGTATGCTAAACTTCGGCGCGCTGCCGCGCGCCGTTCTTTCACTATCCGCGGAAAACCTTACGGGGGGGGGGGGCATATGTCCCCCCCCCCCGAGACGGCGCGGGCTAAGGGAGAAGCCTGCCCAAAAATATGTCATGAAAGAGAGACACTTTTGTGGTGGTGCACGCTCAGTCCTCACTGTCTGCTAGCAATGCACTGATAGATCACGGTCTCTAGATTCACTGTACACGGTCTGACTATGCATGCTCGCATCCAGCCGTCTCGTGCCTCGGGTGGCTGGACTAGGGTCAGCACCGTCGGCATCGGTGCGTCCAGCACTGGAGTCGGTCAGCGTGATGTGCAGTCTGGCCTGGGTGGCCGATTCAGCCAGCGCCAGAAGCCGGTCCTCTCTCCTGGCGGATGCTGTGGCCTGCTCCGTGAGCAGATCAGTCAGGAGGGAGAGTGTTTCTGTGAGAGCGTCCGGGTCCATACTAGTTTCAGTTTTGTTTGATTAGGCGCTTCGGCCTCCTCAGGCCATTTCGCGCCGTTGAAAAAAAGAAAAAGTTATTAAATCGCAAAAATCAGCCTATAATTCCGGGAACAATTTGGTTTATCGTAGAAAAAAGAAAAGTAGCTTGATAAGAGATGGGTGGTCGTCCCCCAACAATGAGGGCAAAGAGAATGGAATGTGGTGTGTGTGGCAGTAATCGATAAGTTGTTTTCTAAGGCCATGGTATTGTGGGCAGTGTAGTAATATATGTGGGACTGTAATGTGAGTGTTACATGATGGGCATGAAGGCCGAGGTGAAGCAGAATAAATAAATCGATGTGTGAGGTAAGTATGTCCTATGCGGATGCGCGATAGGACTTTCTCTTCGTGGCGGTTGATGTGAAATGATGGTGTCCGTATATCGACGACTGGCTTAATGTTCCGTACTTGTGTATGGTTTGTGTTTTGTGTCCAGGTTTCGTTCCAAAAATACCGAATTTTCTGTCGTATTGTTGATTTGATGGCGTCAAAATGTGGTGGAATTTCTGTGATATGTGGTATTCGTAATGATTCTTTTGCGAGATGATCTGCTTCCTCGTTTCCTGGGATGCCGCAGTGACTGAGCACCCACAGGAAACGGACCTTCACGCCCATCAGATGTAGTGTTTGTAGTGATTCATAAATATAAATATGGCAATGATGTGAAAAAGAAAGTGACGAAAGACATTGTAAAACAGATTTGGAGTCCGAACAAATGATGACGCTGCGCATGGGGCGACAGAGAAAACGCTTGCGAATATAACGGAGGGCAATGAGGATAGCATGTAATTCAGCGATGAAAATTGATGTTCCGTCTGGTAATCGATGTTGTTTTTTGTATGTTCCGGAAACTACGGCATTTCCTGTAAGGTTAGCATCTTTCACTCCGTCTGTAAAAACAAATGGAACATGGTAATAGCGAGACCGAATTCGGTGAAATTTTTGTTTGATATATTCGGGGCAAAGTTGTGAATTTGGAGTGGTGGTGAGATATAAAATGTGTCGTTCGGCTATCTGCCATGGTGGTGTAGTCGGTGGAGAAAGAGAAGTAATAGGTGGAATGGTGAAATGAAGTTGTTCAGAGAATGTTTTTATCCGAGAAGCTATAGTGAGACCAGTTCGTTTTTCCGCTTGACCTAAATCATGATGATGTAAATTTGGGAGAATGTGTAATGACGCGTGTGTGGGGTGGTTTGCGTGAAATTGAATTTTGGAGGCCTACCTAAGTGTTTGCTGCATTCTACGGAGAGCTAGTGGAGGAATTCCCGATTCTGCTTGTAAAGAAATAATGGGTGAAGTAGTCATCGCACCGATTGCGATACGGATACATTTATTTTGAATGGTGTCTAATATGTGTGATGAGGATGTGCTAGCACCGGTATATACTACGGATCCATATTCAATTATGGGTAGAACTAAAGATTTGTAAAGTTTTAGAAGTGTATGACGGTCGGCTCCAAGTGGTGAAGAAGTGATGCATCGAAATAAATTCAGTCGGTGAAAACATTTGTTCTGGATGTTTGATGTGTTTATGCATTGAAAGCCTATGGTCAAAAATAATACCAAAAAATTTAAACGAAGTTACAAAAGGTATATCGTTGTTTCCGAGATGAAGTGGTGTGTCTGGGTTTGGGCAAGGTGTCGATTTACTAAATATCAGTGTTGCAGATTTTGGGGCCGAAAAAATGAAACCATACTTGAGGGACCATTGATGTATTTTGTCTAGTGCGTTTTGTAGGTGAAATAAACTATGCTCGTAATTTTTTCCAAAACACCAAATCGCGCTGTCATCGGCAAACAAAGAGTATGATACATTAATAGGCATGTCGGTGAAAAGATCGTCAATGATGAGGTTGAATAAAACTGGTGAAATGCAGCTTCACTGTGCTAGTCCATTTTGAAGAATATGTGGATCGGAGATGGCTGACCGGCACTTGATGTGGAATGGGCAAGTACCGGATAAAAAACCTACTAAATAATGAGCTAAATGTCCTTTTATACCGATTTGCTGAAGTTTGAGAAGTAATGCGGGTTTGAAAACCATATCGTAAGCTTTGCTGATGTCTAGAAATACTGCGACTGTGTGTTCATGTTTTTTTGTAGCCTTGGCGGATGTCTGTTTCTAGCCGAATAAGGTGATCTATTGTACTGCGTCCTCGCCGAAAAGCACATTGAAAGGGTGATAGAAGTGAATTTGTTTCCAGGTGCCAGGTCAGTCTTTTAATAACTATTCGTTCAAAAAGTTTTCCTAAACAACTGGTGAGTGCAATGGGTCGAAAATTACTTGGGTTACTATGGTTTTTGCCGGGATTTGGAATGGGGATGATGATAGCTTTTTTCCATGCTTCAGGAAAGATATGATTTCACCATAATTAATTAAATGTGTCTAGGATGCATTGTTTGGTGTGGTCAGACAGATGTCGAAAGAAGGAATAATGTAATTTGTCCGGCCCTACTGAAGTGCTACCGGCGGAGGAAATGGCATTCTCCAGTTCAGAAAGATGAAAAGAATCATTGAAGTACTCTGTATTGTCGGAATCGAAGAGGTCGAGATTGGTGTGAAAAGTGTGCTGTGCATTTTGTAAGAAATTAGGTCGGTAATCATCGGTAATCATCGGAGCTATTATGGGATATGGTATCAGCTATGGTATTTACTATGGTTTGTGGGTCTGTAATGGTGATATTGTGGATTTTGAGGGCCGGTAGAGATTTAAATGGGGAGCGTCCGGACAAGCGTCGGATTACTTTCCATATTTTACTTAAAGGTGTTCGAAAAGTTAGCTGTTGTAAATATATGGCCCATGAACGGCGCTTGGCATCGCGAATGGTGCGGCGTGTCCTCACACGTTCGCGGTTACGGATGTATAAATTTTCTTGATTGGGATGTCGTAAATCATTTATAAATGCTCTTTTTCTTATCGCAATGGCTTTTGAAATTTCTTGACACCACCAAGGTACTGGTTTCCTTCTTGTGAATGGTTTTGTAAGTGGAATAGTCGTGGAAGCTGCCTCGAAAAGTGTATTTGTAATTGAGTTGATGTTTTCGACGGGAGAAATGTTGGGGTTGTATTGCATATAAGAAAGTTCCTGAAATGTTGTCCAATCGGATTTTGAAATTTTCCAGCGGGGAGTAAAACTAGGTGTGGTGTCAGTCGCCGTTGAAAAAGTGGGTGTTAATTTGATCGGGTAATGGTCGCTGTCATGAATGTCGGTATGAATGGTCCAGTCAAAATCGTTGGCCAGGGTCGGAGAGCATATTGATAAATCAATAGCTGTTTTTGTATTGTGTCCAAGGTGAAAAAATGTTGCTTCTCCTGTGCAAATACTAAATTATGTCGGTCTAAAAATTGTTCAATGATGTGGCCGCGAGTGTCTCTATGTGTACGTGTTTGATCCCAGGCTGGACCATGTGCGTTAAAGTCTCCGAGTAGTATGAAAGGGTTCTTGAAATGTGCTATAAGGTTTTCTAAATGTGTCAAAATATTTGTGTTGTCGGTGTGTGGTGGAATATAGATGGAGCACACATCTATATTTCTACCATGTAAACACAATGTACAAGCTACGGCTTGCAATTGTGTATTAAGTGTAATTTGTGTATGTATGTAATCATTGTTTATGTAAAGTATGGTACCTTTGCAGTTCGCCGCCAGGTGTCAAGGTGGAAACACGTCGGTGTGGAGCTCCTGCTTTCCAGATAAGTTGTTGCAGAACCGGGCAGTATCCTAGGCTTAACTGTGGATAGGTATTTAGCAATTACTTCTGTGCATATATTTGCATAGTTTTATCTCATAAGTTTCTTTTTTAGCAAGCAGATTATAATATTTAGAACTAGAGACGCTGCCCAGCGCCATTTTGTACATTCTGTCTGTCTTTGTCTAGTGTGTCAGTGTTTTCAGCCATTTATTGCATTTTTGGCAGTTATTCAGCGAGTGATTTCTTCTTTCTTTAAAACCACAGTCAACTTTCTGCACAGTGATTACCTTGTAAGTGCTGCATAGTTAGGAACTAGCATACACCTAAGCTTTGTCGGTTATTTCGCTCTGCTCTGTTATTTGGTAAATCATTTTGCAGCAAGTTACTTTTCAATCTCAATCTAGGAATAAGCTGCAGCCTTTAGGATGGTTACTACCAGGAAGCAGGCACTAGAGGATGAGGTTAGGGCCCTTAAGGCAGAGCTTTACAAGCTCAAAGCTTCCCTTGCTTCACAGGGCAGGCCAGCAAGTAAGGGGCAGTCTGTAGCAGGGGCATCCTATTCCCAGGTGGTCACAGGCCACCAGGTAACTTTAGCTTCCCCTGCTGTAGAGGTGGCAGGGAGGTCTGAAGAGTGAAGTGTTCCTAGTGAACATAATATTTCTAGTTGTAGCTCACTGGAGGGGCAGTGGTTTAAAGTCAGGGGGTTGAGAATTTGGAGGCGTGAGCCTAAGCAAGGGGGCAGTGAGTGGCAGGTGGTAAGTGGTAGGAGTGGGAAGCAACCTAGTGAAGCAGCTCAACAGACAGGAGTAGTAACATCCAATAGGTTCCAGGCATTGGAGGACTGCCCCCAGGATAGTGATAGCAGCAAGGAGAAAGTGCTAGTCGTAGGCGACTCTCGTGTGCGGCATTTAGATAGGGTATTCTGTCAAGGTCGGAGAGGTAGGAGGTGCATCACCAGGCCTGGTGCCAAGGTTAGAGACCTGGTCCCAGTGGTCGCACAGGCCACCAGTGAAAACCAGTGTAGTACAGTTATAGTGCAGGTAGGAGTGAACAACATAGGTCCTGCTAGGAGTGAGGAGCTGATGCAGGACTACAGGGCCCTTCTGGCCACCCTGAAGCAAAGCAATAGCAGAGTTATTGTGACAGCTATTCTGCCTAGGGCTGGAGTCTCCCCTGAGTGGAGCTCTAGGGCACTGGCAGCCAATGCCAGGGTAGGTAGGCTTTGCAATGAGTTAGGTTTGACTTTTGTTGACAAGTGGTGCAGGTTTTATGGCTCATCTGACCTCTATCAGAGGGATTGCCTGCACTTCTCCGAGAAGGGGGTGCAAGTGTTCGGCAAAGTATATGAACATGTCCTTCAGGGAAAATAGATAATGGGGTGGGGAGGGAAGAATTGGCATCGCCATCTCAGGGATATGCCAATAGTGACAGCATAGGCAATAGAACCTCACAGTCAGCAACTATGGGTAGCAGTAGATCAAGGGGGCAGAGTGGTAGCTCATCCAGAGATGATAGAGCTACTCAACATGAAAAAGCCAAAGAGGGTCATGGAACTTTTGTTAAGTGTATGATGCTTAATGCTCAGAGCATTCGATCCAAATTTGATGAGTTCAAGTGTTATGTTGCTGAGGAGGAACCAGATTTTGTTTGCATTACTGAGGCATGGGTCAGTGAGGGGTATTTTGGGGATAACTTGCAGGACTATGAGATCCAGGGATACAATATGTTTTCATGTAATAGGGGTCCAGCAGTGAAAGGGGGTGGTGTAATGCTGCATGTGAATAGCTTATACAGTTCACAAAAAGTAGCAGATGGGGTAAAAAATGTGTCTGTGGAGTCCATTTGGCTTGATGTTGCTGTGGGAAAAGGCAACAGCAATAAACTGAGGATAGGAGCTTTGTATCGATCAGGAACCTTGCCACATTCTCAGCAACTGGAGCTCGGTAAAGTGATTTGTGAGGAAATCAGTAGAAACTTTCAGAGGAAATGCCTTATTCTTGGTGACTTTAATCTAAAAGGATATGAAAATGTTGGTGTTGGCTCCCCATCATGTAAACTGTTTAGGAAATGCCTTGAAGAGGACTTGTTCTTACACCAGTTTGTAACGGAACCAACCAGGCAGGGCTCATTCTTGGACCTTGTCTTCTCAGATTTAAGTGATTTAGTTCAAGACTTGACTGTAGGAGAAACTCTGGGAAGAAGTGACCATAACATAGTAAGATTCAAGGCACAGGTAGCAGGGACAATCAAGGATAATTTGGCAAAGATTCCAAATTTTAACAGGGCAGACTTTGACTGCATGAGAGAGGCTTTAAGTGCCATAAAACGGGAAGAAGAATTCTTTAATTTAAATGCCTGTGAAATATGGGAAAAGTTCAAATCTTACTTGAGGGAAATTCAGATTAGACATGTCCCCCAAAAGCAAAGGCGCAAAAGAAGGGTAGGAAAGCCAGCATGGCTTACACTAGATGTGACGAAAGCAATTAAGGCAAAGAAAGATGCATTTAGAGTATTTAAGGAAGCTTCAAATATCGTAAATCTAAGGTCGTATCAAAAATCTAGAGATGCTGTGGAGCAGAAAATCAGAGCAGCAAAGAGAGCAAAAGAATTGGATTTCGCTAGGAACTGTAATGGGGACAGTAAAAAGTTTTTTAGTTTCTACAAGCTAAGTAAAGTTTCAAGCACAACTAGTCCACTGGAAGTAAATGGGACTATATTGAGCGAGGATGGTGAGATGGTTGAGGAGCTGAGCAAGCAGTTTAAATCAGTGTTTACAGTGGAGGATGTGACTAATCTGCCAACCGTGAACCACAGTTCAATGACAGGTGATCAGATACACGATGTTGATTTCCTTGATAATGATATTGTTTTCAATTATATCAGAAAAATAAAGCCAAACAAGGTAGCAGGACCTGATGGAATTTATGCTAGGGTATTGCGAGAAGCTGAAAAGGAAGTGGCAATTCCACTTAGTATAATATTTTGTAGATCAGTTTCACAAAATGAAATTCCTACAGATTGGAAACGGGCAAATGTAGTTCCTATTTTCAAGAAAGGAGAAAGAGGGAAAGTTGAAAACTATAGGCCAGTAAGCCTCACATCCCTAGTCTGCAAGGTACTCGAATCAATTATCAAGGATAGAATAGTTAGTTTTCTGGAAGGAAACAGATTGATTCAAGATACTCAACATGGGTTTAGAAAAGGGCGATCGTGTCTCACAAATCTCTTGGACTTTTTGAATTTTGCTACAGAACAATTTGATCAGGGAAGTCAGGTTGATGTAGCATATCTTGACTTTAGTAAGGCCTTTGACAAGGTACCCCATAGACGGTTAATGATGCAGCTTCAGGTCCATGGTATTGCAGGTAGCATCCTAAAATGGATAGAGTTGTGGCTTTCAGATAGACAGCAAAGAGTGATGCTAAATGGTACAAAGTCATCATGGCAAAATGTTCTTAGTGGAGTACCCCAGGGGTCGGTACTGGGGCCACTATTGTTCATTATATATGTGAATAGCATTGAATGTGGCCTAAGCAGTAAGGTTTAGAAATTTGCGGATGATTTGAAGATCTTTAGGGCAATAACATGGCAGAATGAGCAGGTTTTGCTGCAGAAAGATTTAGACGAGCTAGTGAAGTGGTCCGAAAAATGGCAAATGAAGTTTAATTTTGATAAGTGCAAAGTCATGCATGTAGGTAGGCAGCATATGAAGGCTCCATACTTGATGGGTGGCCAAGTACTATCTGTGACTCAGCAGTAGAAGGACTTAGGTGTTATTTTGAACACAAAATTGGGGGCATCAGAACAGACCAAAGAAGCCAGGAAGAAGGCACTAAGAATGCTTGGGGCAATACAGAGGAATGTGTCATACAAAAGTGAGGAGGTCATCAGGAAGCTTTACTGTGCATATGTCAGGCCACACTTGGAATACTGTGTCCAAGCTTGGTCCCCTAGTTATGATAAAGATTGTTGGCTTTTAGAGAGAGTACAAAAGAGGGCAACAAAAATGGTTAATGGTATAGGCAACCTGGCATATGAGGAAAGATTGAAGAAATTGAATATGTTTTCACTTAGATATAGAAGGCTGAGAGGAGATCTCATCGAGGTTTTTAAATTTGTTCATGGTCAGGAACAGGGATATCTCAGGGAAATGTTTGAATTTAACAGAAATGATGCAATTAGAGGTCATCAATTCAAAATTAAAGTTAATCACAGCAGGACAAGGTTAAGACAGTCTTTCTTCACCAACAGGGTAGTAGAACACTGGAACCAGCTGCCAGGAACCATTGTCAGTAGCAACACACTGAACATCTTTAAAAACGGCATAGACAATCATTATAAGAATAGGGGGCTTGTTTTTCTGTATTACAGGGAGGGTTGATCGACAGGGAGGAGTTGGGAGTTGAGAGGAGTTTGAAATTGTTGAGTGTGTTATGCAATAGCAAGTGAGTCTCTTATTAAGTCTAAACGCTTTATAACTTTATATAGGGTGTACCTTGCAGTGGATTCAGCACCTTCCTTCGGGATGTGATACTGATGAGATTGTCTATGGTAGCACAATGGGTATGATGGGAGGAGTTTGTAATTGTTGAGTGTATTATGCAATATCAAGTGAGTCTCTTATTAAGTCTGAACGCTTTATGAATTTGTGTGGGGTGTGCCTAGCAGTGGATTCGGCACCTTCCTTCGGGATGTGATGCTGATGAGATTGTCTATGGTGGCACGATGGGTGTGATGGGAGGAGCTTGTGATTGTTGAGGGTGTTATGCGGTAGCAAGTGAGTGGTGCTAGATAGGCTGGGATATATAGCTTCCTAGGAACTTGGGATAAGGGATTGATTGGGGTGGGAGTATGTACATTCCTAGTACCTTTTTTAGATAGGCTTAACCCAGATGGGCCCCTGTGGCTCTTATTAAGCCTTAATACTTTATGACTTCATGACCGCCACTGCGGTGTGTTTCACGTACCTCGTCGTGGCGGTACAGCGAGTAATTACAGATATTGAAATTATATGGATCGGTGGGTAAAAACCAGGTTTCCTGAAGTGCGATGAGAATGGGAGTGAGTAAACTAAAGAATGCTTTCATTTCTGCCCATTCCGATATTAAACTCCTGCAATTCCACTGTAAAAAAACCGACACCAGAAAAATTAATGTTTATCGGCACCTTTCGGTGCATGGCGCAGCCAATATTTCAATTCTGTCGGGCATGTGTGTTGGGTGCGGGCGGTCGAAGTTGACCCGCCCGATCCGTCCGGCAGATCAGTAACCTTGGAAGGTTCACGGCGGTCGGCCACTGCCGCGGGGGATGCCCGCCGGCTGGGTTGAGTTGGTCGGGTCACGTGGTTGCCGGCCAGCGCCGGTCGCACCGGGCTCGGTCAGCGGGTTACGGAAGTGGTGCGCGTTTCCCCCGCAGCCGAATGACTGCGAGGCCTGTCCCGTCCGCCTGTAGTAGTCTGCTTGTTGGAAGCCGGAGTGGTCTGTGTGTTGGCAGTCGAGGTGTTTTGTGTCGGTGTGGTGAGTGGTGCAGGTTTTTTTAGTGGAGCTAGACCAGGAATCATGTCGGTTTGCATCGAAGTAGAAGTGGTGTTTACGCGAGGGGTGGGTGGAGAAATGCTGGTCGCCTGTGCGCATGTTTTGGTGGAGGGGAGGTGGCCTCGACAGACCGCCGGGCCTGGGGGTAGGATACCCCGGTCGTGGCCTTGACGGCACAAACCTCTTTCTCCCGTCGCCAGAATGGGCAGAGGTTGGAAGTGGTGAGGTGATCGGACGTGTTACAGCTGAGGCAGTGGGCAGGCTTGGAGCAGGTGGAATCAGGATGGGGTGTTTTTCCGCACTTAGGGCATCGGGCGGTTTGGCGACACGTCTTACTCCCATGCCCGAAACGCTGACAATTGAAACAGCGGAGGGGATTGGGAATGAATACTCGGACTTGGTATCGGATGTAGCCGGCGAGGAGAGACTTGGGAAGAGTGGTGGAGTTGAATGTGAGGACAAGGAGTCTTGTATCACGTTTCTGGCCGTCTTTAAAGGAGGTGATTCGGTGGACGTGGGTCACCCCCTCCGCCCTGAGCTCCGCCTGAATATCCGCTTCGGACATGAAGCGGAGCTCCGGCGAGAAGACGGTGCCCTTGGTGGAGTTGCGGTTGGAGTGGAGAGAAACTGTGACGGATTTACCACAAAATGTGGTGGTACGGAGGAGGGCTTTGGTCTGGGCTCGGGTTTGGGTTTTGATGACAAGGGTTCCGTTGGCAGGGGCTTCGATATCAGGATTGGCTAAGGAGCAGATGGAGAGGAGTTGTTTGGTCGGCCAGAAAACGTTAATACGGCGGAAGGAAACGGATTCCTCGACAGGCTTGACTACTATGTAAGAGCCAGCACTGTCGAGGTAGGGTTCGATGGGATCAGGTTGGGATGGCGTGGTCTGGTTTGGGCGTGGGTCTGTGGCGTGGAGAGTGATGGTCTGGTCGGAATTACGAGGCGAGGTCTTGGTATGAGCGAGGTTCGGTGAGGGACAAAGGGCTTCCATGGCGTCGTCCAAAGGAATTGTCCGGCGCGAGTCATCAACGGTGGTATCGAGAGGTGGAGCATCATGTGCAGAGTCCGGGGTCGTGCGATGGTCGTCAGGTGTAGCGAGTGTCGGAAATTCCGATTCAGAGTCCGGTGGCGAGCTGGGGTCCGTATCCTTTTTTCGTTTTTTCCCCATCACGGGGAAAAAATCCTACCTAATGTAATATAAACAAAGGTAGCGGACACACAGAAACTCAGGGAACGGAAATACGACGACGACAAAAACGGGTGGGGTGACGGGTGTCACCCCACTAGAAAGGAAATGAGAAAAGAGCGACGGGTGTCACCCACGAAAATGAAAAATATAAACTGCTGTAACAAGCAGTCAGTGGCGCCAAGATTATGGCACAGCGGAGAAGTCAGCGGGCTCTGGTATTGTATGAGCGGGATAGTACTGAATACTCCATGGTCCATACTACCGACGCGCCATGTGGTGGTGCACGCTCAGTCATCACTGTCTGCTAGCGATGCACTGATAGATCGCGGTCTCTATGTTCACTGTACACGGTCTGGCTATGCAAGCTGTTATCTCGAGCCTTGCCTTGACGCGACTGGTCCTGTCGGGGCGAACACTCGGGAGTGGGTCGCGCGTCCGTGGTGCCATAACCATAAACCACGGTCCGCGCTCCGCACATGCGACATACGCACAATAACTTTCGGCGCACTTCGCGCGCCGAAATGTTTATCTGGGAACCCGCCCCCTGGCTGCGCTTCTGACGAGCGAGGGTGTGTCGAGCGAAGAAAATAACAGACACCATAGAAGCTAAAGAACAACTTTCTTTTACATTCATTTATAAAATAATCGATCCGAAAAAAACAATTCTTGCAATTCGTATGCATTATTGTTTAACTGTGATCAGAACAAAAAAAACAAAAACATTACCTACAGACAGGAAGCCAGCGTACATGTTTAGGAAGATGTTCCGGTTTAATTTCGGTAAGCAATCATAGCGCTCTATGATGCAAAGGTTTACCGCAATTGAGCTCTAAACGTCTCAAAATTGTTTCTTGGCAATTCTTCCCTTGGTTATGATGATATATGACGTTAAGAAATGGACACGAAGGTGTAGCCATCTTCAATGTCACCAATGCACCTTTTTTAAAATTTTGGGGGGGCATTCCACCAAACTATGGCAACTATGGCACTTGCTTGACCACCACAAAATGTATGGATTAACTCGATTCCCCCATGACATATTGAATATCATGAAAATCTACGCAAATGCCTGTAACGCAAAGTTTCCTTCTGCTGTTGAGAAATGAAGAATAGGAGACAATCCAAATAGAGCAAGTTGCTTTCGAAAATAGCGATAATTGTATTTTTTTCGAATCGATTGATTCAGAAATGAATGGAAAAGAAAGTTGCCAATAGTATCTACCCTGTATCTGCAGCTTTCCTGCCTCGACATAGCCATGTTCATTAATTAGTTCACTTGAGAGGGTGGGTGGCACCTTTTTCGACACCATGCACATTCTAAAAGGCATCTGATTTTTTCAGTGTTCAGTGACCGTTATCACCTTTAAGAGACAAACACTAAAGTTTTTTCGGCGGCTTTGCGAGACATCGTGTGCCACTTTTCGTGTGAACTGCAAGGCCAAGGGCACCTGTCTGGCCTGTAACTCTGCACGCTATGAAATGAGTTGTCAACAGCTTTGAATGACCATAGGTTACATTGTGGTGCTGAGTCGTCGGTCCTACCTTAAGTATATTCGGTACACGAGTCAGCTGAAATTGCATTTCTGGGAATTTCTGCGCTTGGCCGCCCTGGAAGATCACTGGTTGCTCAAATGTGCATACATTGGCCATTAGATGTGACACGAGGCGGCACCCCCACACTTCGGGTGAGAGACGTGGTCAAATGTGCATACATTGGCCATTAGATGTGACACGAGGCGGCACCCCCACACTTCGGGTGAGAGACGTGGTCAAATGAGCATACATTGGCCATTAGATGTGACACGAGGCGGCACCCCCACACTTCGGGTGAGAGACGTGGTCAAATGTGCATACATTGGCCATTAGATGTGACACGAGGCGGCACCCCCACACTTCGGGTGAGAGACGTGGTCAAATGAGCATACATTGGCCATTAGATGTGACACGAGGCGGCACCCCCACACTTCGGGTGAGAGACGTGGTCAAATGTGCATACATTGGCCATTAGATGTGACACGAGGCGGCACCCCCACACTTCGGGTGAGAGACGTGGTCAAATGAGCATACATTGGCCATTAGATGTGACACGAGGCGGCACCCCCACACTTCGGGTGAGAGACGTGGTCAAATGTGCATACATTGGCCATTAGATATGACACGATGTGGTGGCAATGTGCATACATTGGCCATTAGATGTGACACGAGGCGGCACCCCCACACTTCGGGTGAGAGACGTGGTCAAATGTGCATACATTGGCCATTAGATATGACACGATGTGGTGGCACCCCGACACTTCGGGTGGGAGACGTGGTCAAATGCGCTCTGCATGCAGAGATAAAGTATTCGTGAAATTGGATGAAATATACCATTTTGAGAATACCGCATCGACCTCTTTCCCAGAAAAGCATGGACATCGTGCTTCTTGATGTGTGATTATAAAGTATTCATGTCTCATTACTAAGAGTACCTCATTTATAAGAAGCATGGTTATGCTCACAATTACCGATCGTGATACACGATTATCTTGTGGCACAATTCCATGTAAAGGGATGATCAAATGATGTGGTCCTTTGTACAATGCCAATTCATAGCAAAGGTATCTTTATCGTTATCGCTAAACATAGGTATCCCTATATTGGGTATGTCTCAAAACAAACGAAAAGGTACACCACAAATACGCTATCGGCCCAACAATGAGCCTCAAGAACTTAATATTGAGCAATTTCGCTTCCATGGCCAATTTCGAAGTCATGCTGTAGTCGTTTGGACATCTCCCACCTAACAAATAAACAAAAAACAACAACAATATTTTAACATTGTCGGCATGTCAAAGGGTCTAATGTGTGACATCCATCCTCGCAATGAACCTCAATCGTCCTGCGTTCAACCTTAACATCTAACACCCATCACTGCATTGAAAGCCAACCCACAAGCTTCCAGCTATTACCAATTCTCATCGCTAACATGACACGCTGTCAAATGTGTGCACGCAACCACACGCATTCACACTAGCTAGAGTTGGAGGGAGCGGGCGGGGGCGATGAGGTGTCGGCCGCCGACGACCAGTACCAGGTACCTAGCCTGTCACCACTGGCCTCTGGACGAGGGGGAGGGCTGAGATGCCGGCCAGCGCCAGGTACCTGGCCTGTCACCATTGGCTCCGCTCTGGTCTCTGGACGAGGGGGAGGGCTGAGATGCCGGCCAGCACCAGGTACCTGGCCTGTCACCATTGGCTCCGCTCTGGTCTCTGGACGAGGGGGAGGGCTGAGATGCCGTCCAGCGCCAGGTACCTGGCCCGTCACCACTGGCTCCGCTCTGGTCTCTGGACGGGGGGAGGGCTGAGATGCCGGCCAGCGCCAGGTACCTGGCCCGTCACCACTGGCTCCGCTCTGGTCTCTGGGCGAGGGGGAGGGGGCTGAGATGCCGGCCACAGGCGGCCAGCACCAGGTACCTGGCCTGTCACCACTGGCTCCGCTCTGGCCTCTGGACGAGGGGGAGGGGGCTGAGATGCCGGCCAGCACCAGGTACCTGGCCTGTCACCATTGGCTCCGCTCTGGTCTCTGGACGAGGGGGAGGGCTGAGATGCCGGCCAGCACCAGGTACCTGGCCTGTCACCATTGGCTCCGCTCTGGTCTCTGGACGAGGGGGAGGGCTGAGATGCCGGCCAGCGCCAGGTACCTGGCTCGTCACCACTGGCTCCGCTCTGGCCTCTGGACGAGGGGGAGGGCTGAGATGCCGTCCAGCGCCAGGTACCTGGCCCGTCACCACTGGCTCCGCTCTGGTCTCTGGGCGAGGGGGAGGGGGCTGAGATGCCGGCCAGCGCCAGGTACCTGGCTCGTCACCACTGGCTCCGCTCTGGTCTCTGGACGAGGGGGAGGGGGCTGAGATGCCGGCCACAGGCGGCCAGCACCAGGTACCTGGCCCGTCACCACTGGCTCCGCTCTGGTCTCTGGACGAGGGGGGGGGCTGAGATGCCGGCCAGCACCAGGTACCTGGCCCGTCACCACTGGCTCCGCTCTGGTCTCTGGGCGAGGGGCTGAGATGCCGGCCACAGACGGCCAGCACCAGGTACCTGGCCCGTCACCACTGGCTCCGCTCTGGTCTCTGGGCGAGGGGGAGGGGGCTGAGATGCCAGCCGCTGACGGCCAGCACCAGGTACCTGGCCCGTCACCACTGGCTCCGCTCTGGCCACTGGGCGGCGCCAGACCCACCACCAGGAAGGACAGCCATCCGTGACGGTGGCGGCCGCCGGCGGCTGAGGCGGGACGGCGTGGCGACTCGCCCACATCGGCCCGCCGTCGGATGGTGCAGCCGGATCGGGCCGATCTCCTGCACACAGCCACCGCCCGGTGTGCTCCCCGACGTCCTTGACACTTTCATCTTTTCTTCCGGCCATGTACAGCGAATATTTCCACAGTACCACCCGGCGGAGGGAAGAAAAACAAGACATGCACATGCCACAGCCGGCAATTTGCACGAGTAATCCACAAAGCATTTGCATGCCAATGAAGATAGATGATTTGCGCCTCCGGTTACGAGCACGAGCACGGTGGCAGCTGAAAGGCAACGGTTCCGCCAGCGATGATGACTTATGATGATACTATGATGCTTGCGATGATGATGTGTCGTGCTTCTGGGCTATGATTCACTGACACTGTGCATTCGCAAATCTTTGGGATTAGCCTTGGCAAGACAAGCAGCAAAGCTTGACGGTGTGGGCACCCAACCATAGCCATAGCCTCTTCGGCAGATGCAATCATTATTAAGTCAATTAGGAGTGCATGACCAGTACGGCCCTAATTAAGTCGGGAACATCAATAATGTAACGATGAACGATAATTACGATGGCACATCTACGCCTAAAGGGCCGCATGGAATCAGGGGCGGATACAGGGCGGGCATTGGAGCATGTGCCCCTCTCTCCCCCGTGGAAGGTGGCACCCCTCTGGCCGGTAAAAAGCGCCTCTCCGGGAGGGAAGGCTCGAGTGCACCCCCTCCCCCGCCCGCTGAACTGGTTTTCATCGGATGTCGTCCCTCCAGGGACTTTTGGAGTGGCGCGCGCCATTCTGAACAAATGGTGCTTCTCCAGACGAATTCCCTCCCCAATGAATGTTCCTGGATCCACCCCTGCATGGAATATGGATTAGCGAGAGGGAGGTGAAATGGTAACTTTAGGTGCCTGAAGAGCTCACAGAACAGACACTACGTATTCACGTGGTCTGTCGCCAACGTTTTTAGCAGGGGAGATGCAATACAATGTAGTTTGGTCTCTCCCTTCTCTGGCAAAAAGGTGGCGTCTGTTACGGTGACCCACTCTCACCATTACACGTCTGTTACGGTGACCCACTCTCACCATTACAAGCGAAACGGTACAATATCAATGACATTGTTACTAGCAAAAGTGCCCTTAAGTGCAATGAAGGTACAGACTGCACCTGGCTAGTACACGAAACACGTGACAGTCAACTGAAGCGACTGCTTCCAACGCTTCAATTCTTGTACGCCTACGCTGGTATGCATTTACGTTGTACGTGGACCACTCCAAGACGTGTTCGGGCCAACCGACACCAGTTGTCGCACCACCCCACTCACACTCGTAATATAGCACACCTGCCAGCTTCCCCTGGAAAACATGCAGCCTATCCACAACTCTGGGAATATAACCCACAGTACCGACCCCACCTAGCTGACGTTCGCGCCGACCACCTCGGCGAGTCAGGCGACAATGTGACGGAACGTTCCTCAACACAATGCCGGGCGCCGGCCGCAACATCGTGAGTGGTGTGACGCTGCCACCAGGTGAGGTAGTCAACAATTGGTGGGTGACGGTCGAGTCCACTCATCACGTCACACCACTCATCGTGAGTGGTGTGATGCTGCCACCAGGTGAGGTAGTCAACAATTGGTGGGTGACGGTCGAGTCCACTCATCACGTCACACCACTCATCGTGAGTGGTGTGACGCTGCCACCAGGTGAGGTAGTCAACAATTGGTGGGTGACGGTCGAGTCCGACAGAATAGTCCGCTAAAGAAGCATGATGTGGTTGACACAGCAGCTGCAACGACAGCTATTGCAATATCCCATCTGATTGCCTACGGTCCTGAACCTGTATCCGGTCCTGAAAATATACGGTCCTGATCAAGTACGATCCTGAAACTGTATGGTCCTAAACCTGTACTGTCCTGAAACTGTACAGTCCTGATCACGTACGGTCCCCTAGCTGTACGGTCCTGATCACGTACGGTCCTCCAGCTGCACGATCGTGATCACGCACGGTCCTCCAGCTGTACGGTCCTGATCACGCACTGTCCTCCAGCTGTACGGTCCTCCATCTGAACGGTCCTGATCACGCACTGTCCTCCAGCTGTACGGTCCTGATCACGCACTGTCCTCCAGCTGTACGGTCCTGATCACGCACGGTCCTCCAGCTGTACGGTCCTGATCACGCACGGTCCTCCAGCTGTACGGTCCTGATCACGCACTGTCCTCCAGCTGTACGGTCCTCCATCTGAACGGTCCTGATCACGCACTGTCCTCCAGCTGTACGGTCCTGATCACGCACGGTCCTCCAGCTGTACGGTCGTGATCACGCACGGTCCTCCAGCTGTACGGTCGTGATCACGCACGGTCCTCCAGCTGTACGGTCGTGATCACGCACGGTCCTCAAGCTGTACGGTCGTGATCACGCACGGTCCATGCTCGGTGACGCACCTGACGCAGACGGTCAGCTGATCATCACAATGAACCTTCAGGTGATGACTGCGTGGTGCGCTCTTAACAATTCACCTCCGGCGCGACGTTTGGCGTGGCAAATATGCGCTAATGCCAGGTGTGCGGCAGCCTCGCCGCTCGTATCACCGCCAACTTTGCGCTGCGACCTCGCTAGAAGGTCACGCAGATTACCATCCGGACGACCAGTTGAGACGCGCTATCTGATTCACGGCTGCCGTGCCATCGTGTTTGGCCGCGAGGCGTGGTGGCTGTGAACGCCAGAAAACAATCTCCAGCGTCCCCCCGGCTGACTGACGGCCACATCACTCACTGCTGGCGGCGTCCCCCCCCCCGCCCACCCCTCCCGGCTGACTGACAGCCACATCACTCGCTGCTGGCAGCGTCCCCAGGCTGACTGATGACTACATCATTAGCTGCTGGCAGCGTCCCCAGGCTGACTGATGGCCACATCACTTGCTGCTGACAGCGCCCCCCCCCCCCGGCACTTGCTGCTGACAGCGCCCCCCCGCCCCCGGCTGACTGACGGCCACATCACTCGCTGCTGGCAGCGTGCCCTCGGCTGACCGACGGCCACATCATTCGCTGCTGGCGGCGTGCCCTCGGCTGACCGACGGCCACATCATTCGCTGCTGGTGGCGTGCATCCGTCGAAGCAGAGGAACGTCCCGTAAGACGACAGCCCAGAAATCGAGGCAGGTGTTGCATCGGGCTGCGCACCTGTGGGACCCCAACAGATGCGACGTGATTTCGAGAACTGGCATTATGCTGCACCACATAATCTGAGGAATGCCAGCACGCTGTTTTGGGGACACCTATTCTTGGCGGGAGGTGGGGTGGGGGAGGCACCTGCTCTGGGCCATATTATGCAAATGGATGTTGTCAGTCCTGGTGATCTTCCAGAAAGCATACCGCCAGCCACGTGCTGCGAACTGAGCAACACCCAGAACTTTCGTAAGAGTATGGTGAGACAATGTGGAAGAAGTCAGAAAATGTGCCAAAGTCACATCAAAAGCCATCCGAAATCAGTATTTTGTCCTACTAGCCCGGAATGACCTAATTTGGCCTCACCTAGTGCACTGACATTCTCGAATTATATCTACGTTCATGATCACGTTTGAGAGACCAGACGGGATGGAGCAAAATATTCCTCCTTCAACAGCAGAACGCTTACCTTTCAGAGTTCGTCCCGTGAGAACGATGTTAAGCATAATGCATTTTCATCACATGTATGCCTGGGGGGGGGGGGCTGTTCATTTCCTCATGTACACAATACAATTGCGCAAAGTCCCCGACATTGATTCGCGGTTCAGGACAGTGACAGCCCAGTTGATCGCTATGGAAGGCGTTAAATGTACTACTGATCGATCACGATCGAAAACTTAGACCTTCCAAAAGATCCTCCCACCCACAGCTCACAACAGCTCCCACAGCTCACAGCTCACATATTGAACCGAACGTCACCACTTAAACGTGAAAATGCTGAAATCAGAGCGGTTTTTGTTCTGTTTCCTTGACAAACAAGACTGAATTTGAACAATATTCAACAGCAGGTGAGCTGTCAAAACCGGTTAGATACAGATCAGTCCTAGTGGTGTCGCGAAATGACAACAACACCGCCGTTTGTAGCGGGACGGAGCCGACATCCCAGCCACAGCCTGGCACATGACAACACCGCCGTGGGTAGTGGGACAGAGCTGACATACGGCCACGACCTGGCACATGACAACACCGCCGTGGGCAGCGGGACGGAGCTGACATCCCAGCCACAGCCTGGCACATGACAACACCGCCTGGCAATGACAACACCGCCGTGGGTAGCGGGACGGAGCTGACATCCCAGCCACAGCCTGGCACATGACAACACCGCCGTGGGTAGGGGAGAGCGCATGGTTGGGGACGGAGCCGACATCCCAGCCACAGCCTGGCACATGACAACACCGCCGTGGGTAGCGGGACGGAGCTGACATCCCAGCCACAGCCTGGCACATGACAACACCGCCGTGGGCAGCGGGACGGAGCTGACATCCCAGCCACAGCCTGGCACATGACAACACCGCCGTGGGTAGCGGGACGGAGCTGACATCCCAGCCACAGCCTGGCACATGACAACACCGCCGTGGGTAGCGGGACGGAGCTGACATCCCAGCCACAGCCTGGCACATGACAACACCGCCGTGGGCAGCGGGACGGAGCTGACATCCCAGCCACAGCCTGGCACATGACAACACCGCCGTGGGTAGCGGGACGGAGCTGACATCCCAGCCACAGCCTGGCACATGACAACACCGCCGTGGGTAGCGGGACGGAGCCGACATCCCAGCCACAGCCTGGCACATGACAACACCGCCGTGGGTAGCGGGACGGAGCTGACATCCCAGCCACAGCCTGGCACATGACAACACCGCCGTGGGCAGCGGGACGGAGCTGACATCCCAGCCACAGCCTGGCACATGACAACACCGCCGTGGGTAGCGGGACGGAGCTGACATCCCAGCCACAGCCTGGCACATGACAACACCGCCGTGGGTAGCGGGACGGAGCTGACATCCCAGCCACAGCCTGGCACATGACAACACCGCCGTGGGCAGCGGGACGGAGCTGACATCCCAGCCACAGCCTGGCACATGACAACACCGCCGTGGGTAGCGGGACGGAGCTGACATCGGCCACAGCCTGGCACATGACAACACCGCCGTGGGTAGCGGGACGGAGCTGACATCCCAGCCACAGCCTGGCACATGACAACACCGCCGTGGGTGTGGGTGTAACACGCCGTGGGCAGCGGGACGGAGCTGACATCCCAGCCACAGCCTGGCACATGACAACACCGCCGTGGGCAGCGGGACGGAGCTGACATCCCAGCCACAGCCTGGCACATGACAACACCGCCGTGGGTGGACAGCGACATAGGCCACGACCGGACATACACACCGCCGGGCAGCGGGACGGAGCCGACATCCCAGCCACAGCCTGGCACATGACAACACCGCCGTGGGCAGCGGGACGGAGCTGACATCCCAGCCACAGCCTGGCACATGACAACACCGCCGTGGGTAGCGGGACGGAGCTGACATCCCAGCCACAGCCTGGCACATGACAACACCGCCGTGGGCAGCGGGACGGAGCTGACATCCCAGCCACAGCCTGGCACATGACAACACCGCCGTGGGCAGCGGGACGGAGCTGACATCCCAGCCACAGCCTGGCACATGACAACACCGCCGTGGGTAGCGGGACGGAGCTGACATCCCAGCCACAGCCTGGCACATGACAACACCGCCGTGGGTAGCGGGACGGAGCCGACATCCCAGCCACAGCCTGGCACATGACAACACCGCCGTGGGTAGCGGGACGGAGCCGACATCCCAGCCACAGCCTGGCACACGGACAGCCAACATCCATCGGCTGCATGGCACACGACACCTCTGATTGTGGGACAGCACGTACAGAGTCCTAACGATCCTGACAGTGACAAAGATACTTCGAATGGGGCGGAATATCTACCAGATTATGATGCCGCATCTTACGCGACAGAGCGCAGATTCTCGCGGACCACGACGCGGCATACCACAGGCCTCGACGCGGCATACCACAGGCCACGACGCGGCATACCACAGGCCTCGACGCGGCATACCACAGGCCTCGACGCGGCATACCACAGGCCACGACGCGGCATACCACAGGCCTCGACGCGGCATACCACAGGCATCGACGCGGCATACCACAGGCCTCGACGCGGCATACCACAGGCCACGACGCGGCATACCACAGGCCTCGACGCGGCATACCACAGGCCACGACGCGGCATACCACAGGCCTCGACGCGGCATACCACAGGCCTCGACGCGGCATACCACAGGCCTCGACGAGGTATCCCACAGACCAGGAGGCGGAATACCACAGGCCAGGACGTGGTATCCCACAGGTCAAGAGGCGACAAGAAAGGACGCAGCATCTCACAGGCCACGACGCAGCATTCTGCAGCATTATGATGCCATAGCCGACATGGAACAGGGTGCTATATCTACCAACTGCAACATCTGGCGGGTACAGCATCCTGATCCTGACGTCAGGTATGGTGCGATATCACCGCCATGAAATTGGCGGTACGCAATATTTTCACAGCATCCTGATTTTCACCTGGGCGAGATGAAATATCCTGACGACAGTTACCATGACAATGGCATCGTGCAGGGTGCAATATCCTAATGGGGTTTCGAATGGCGTGGGACTGGGTGTGATACCCTGGTATAGGTTGCATGGCTTTAAACGCTTTTAACCCTTCCCGTCTTTCCGGCCATATCATCACACCCCGTCTCGGGGGGTTGATACAAATCCCCCTCAAATTTCCAAACTAAGCGTCGCTCGAAAACAAAAGAGGTGTCATCGGAAAGCGCTCGACGAGTAGGGCCAGAAACAACCAACCCCCAAAATGTTTTCCCAAAAAAGTGACGTCACTAGGGGGCCTAGGTTTTCACGACTTACATCATGTTTTTGGCTCTGGGGAGTTGATTTTTTGGGAGATTTCAAAAGCAAAAATTATTTGGAATCAGAAAAGGAAGACGAAATCGACAATGTCCCTACAATTTTTGCTGACCCAAAAATCAAAACTATTTAAGTTGATTTTGTATATTTTTAAAAAAAATAATTTTCCATTTTCATTAACTTTTCTTTTTCTAATAGGCAGAGCGAACCGAAAAGCGTTGCTAGAAGTCAACGTGCTCTCATAAAAATGCTTACATTAGCCAGAATCTTCGATTTTAGCCATAACGGGCAAATATGCATAACTAATAAGTTATCAAAAACGGGGAAGAATCAAACATTCCTCTGGTGGGTTTTGTTTCATCCCTAAAGATAAGCAAACGTTGAAGCAAACGCTTGACTAACTCGTTGACCCTAGATGACCTGACCTCAACATTTTCACAAAACATGCGAAATTGATGTGGGAAAAGATATGCCAAATTTCGGCGCGATGCCGCGCACCGTTCTTTCACTATCCGCGGAAAACCTTAGGGGGCGCATATCAACCCCCCCCCCCGGGACGGCGCGGGCTTTAAACGCTCAGATTTTGCATGGCTTTAAGCGTCTCAGCTTGATCCTGGCATTAAAATCTAAGCTTCGTCTATTCATTCTTTTATTAATATTATCAGCTTGGTCTATTATATCTCAACTTGCTCTATTAATATCTCAGCTTGGTTCTGACACTGAAATATCTTAATTAGCACGCATTTCCCATGAAATAAGGCACCAATATTTTCCTTCTACTTTGCCCACATGTCTGCCGGATACTGGCAGGGCATATTTGAAGCAGTTTGTTGCCTAATTTAGGGTAATAGTCTGAGGCTTTAAGCTCCCTTGAAGTTCTCCACGATTTTTGTTATGTTCAGTTGCAGTACGAGAGCGAAAATGGATAAGTAAACGCTGTAATACCATCTGAAGCAGACCAAGGCTAGTTTCATCTTCGTAAAGTATTTTGTTCCGCGCAAAACTTTCAGAACACACCTCTCACTCTTGTTCAATAATTGAAACTAACTTCAATTGCCGTGACCTTTCAGGGAGTCGTGACCTGTCTCCCAGGACCTCCCAAGGAGTTATGGCCCGCGGACCTAACAAGGCAGTCAACGTTCATAACTGGGAAGAATGATAGGTTGTCATGCTCTAAATCAATCAAAAGGTATACCTGATCGACATTCCTCATTTTAAGTCGGATGAGTTACGGCGGAGATGAAGTCCGGCTTTCTCACTTCGTCTAGGTTTGTCAGCCAGTGACGTAACGAGTGACGGCTTCACGTGCGGCAATAGTGACGTCATCCTTGGCAGTCATTGGTCAAGGTCAGTCATTCCATACACCGCTTCTTTATCGGCACCGGAGCATGTGGCATATGGAGTTTACCGGCGACCTGGTACCGCAACAAAAACTCCTATTATCATTTCCTGAATGCTCCTCGTAATTGCTAGACAAACAAAGCATCTCGCACGCTAATTATGTGTCGCCCCAGGGCGCACGTGATCCAAGCAAACTGGTGTGACGGCCTCCATACTTCTTACCACGTCGGACCTTTATCATGTGAGTGTCGATCAAATGTCGACAGGCTTCCATGCTCACGGACAAAACCAAATGCCTTTTTAATTACATTACTAAGCCCAGAACGGCTCAGTCAACTCTTAGTTTTTCGCCACCACAAGATGAGATTGAAAGAATTGAAAAAAATAATGTGACGATGGCTCGCGACTCCTGGCTACTAGGTCCTTACTCCATGGTGCGCCTGCATCGCGACTCCTGGCTACAAGGTCCTGACTCCATGGTGCGCCTGCATCGCGACTCCTGACTACTAGGTCCTGACTCCATGGTGCGCCTGCATCGCGACTCCTGACTACTAGGTCCTGACTCCATGGTGCGCCTGCATTGCGACTCCTGACTACTAGGTCCCGACTCCATGGTGCGCCTGCATCGCGACTCCTGACTACTAGGTCCTGACTCCATGATGCGCCTGCATTGCGACTCCTGACTACTAGGTCCTGACTCCATGGTGCGCCTGCAACTGAAACGTCAAACCTTCATCTGTGCAACCGTTTCACATTGAATACACGTCTCTCCTGATAGCGAGCTCCGACACCAGTTAGCCAATCCCAGCTCCATAAAACGCCCGCGGCGTACGTCTGGACGGAAGCCGAGTTCTCGTAAACTCGCACTGAGTATTTGGAGCACCGGCATCGAGCCGCACCCTACTGGCCATCCCACCCCTGGATCGCCGAATGTGATCCTGTTCGGCCACGAGGAGCCTTCACAGGCTGTATCGGCCTTGAGACGGTGCGGCCGACCCAGTTCTGTCTGGCCGCAATCGGTTGATTTTGTCGGGCGTGGCACGGCGAGAGGCAGAGTGCAGGCACATCAGCGCCACCAGCAGCACAGCAACAGCTGGGGGAGGGGGGGGGGAAGTTGTCTCCTCAGAGGATGGAGCAGTCGGGACGGCTGCGGCGTCACCAGAGCCACAGCGTGTTTACAGCCTTGAACCACCGCCACTGCCTCATTGGAATACTGCGGCGGTTATCACCGTCACCTCCTGCTGGCATAGCGCACACAGCAAATGGCGGCGGCTCTACGCAGTCCGCCGGCCGGCTAACCTTCCGAGTTGTTATTACCGGCGGGTCGTGCCGCGCCGCGGCGGTGCTCTGCCGCCAAGGTGGGCCTGGCAGTCTAGCCTCACCGACGACAGCCCGTGGCGTAAGTCGGCGCTGAGGTCTTCCACCAAGGTGGGGTCTGGCAGTCGAGCTTCACCGACGACAGCCCGTGGCGTAAGTCGGCGCTGAGGTCTTCCACCAAGGTGGGGTCTGGCAGTCTAGCCTCACCGACGACAACCCGTGGCGTAAGTCTGCGCTGAGGTCTTCCACCAAGGTGGGGTCTGGCAGTCGAGCTTCACCGACGACAGCCCGTGGCGTAAGTCGGCGCTGAGGTCTTCCACCAAGGTGGGGTCTGGCAGTCGAGCTTCACCGACGACAGCCCGTGGCGTAAGTCGGCGCTGAGGTCTTCCACCAAGGTGGGGTCTGGCAGTCGAGCTTCACCGACGGCAGCCCGTGGCGTTGGTTGGCACTGATGTCTTCTATCAAGCCAGTTAACTATCGTCACGTCACTTGGAAAGAAACGTTCACGCTGCGGGTGACGGACAGGAGAATACAATAGCAAATGCAGACCAAGATTTGGGATGGTAAAAGTTCTCGCTGCTCGTGGTGAAAGCAGTCAATGAATTCTGGGGCACAATATTGAGAGAAAGGTTTTTGTGTAGCCAAATACGGAGAGGATATTTTCCTTCAAACCTGTGACATTAAATACCCAGTTTACACTTCCCAGTGAATATTGGTCACTTTATCACATAGCAGTTGTTTGTCAAATAGTAGCATTCCACCTCCAAATGAGAATATGAGATGATAATTTTCTGGAGATGATAATGTTATGGATGAAGAAGATCCACCAAAAGACCATTTTCCCCACCCTGGGCAGAAGTCCCTACAAACACCGATATGATAGAATTTCACAATCCCCACTAACTTGCTCAAGAACTACATGAACAATAGCAGTTTATTTCTGTTAAATATCGCTTGCAGTGGAGCATTGGCACCTATATCTGTATGCAGAGGAAGTCGAGTGCTATGCATGCCCACCACACCCCGTGCAGCCTTTAACCATCGCAGTGCGGTATAATTTCATATCCCTCGCAGCACGAAAAGGGGGTCAATTTGATCTCATTCATTTTGAATCTCCTTCACGGACTTTTGTTCTGAACAAGATAGAGATGTGATAACGGCATGATATAGCTACACCCTTAAACATTTAGAGTTGCTTGAAACATCTTACACATCTATGACCTTCCAGGTTAGATCAGAGGTCAATGTCAGGGTACAGTCACGCAACCATCTTTGACGTAGTTTTCGGTTGGTTGATTGGTTGGTTATTGGCTTTGTCCCACTGGTTTGGTCAAATACCGTCGCCAATCTCTCTACCGATTGATTGTGGGTGAAGAGCAGCGATCAGTGGAACTGGAATTCGTAGCCTTTCAGTTGGGAGAAGAGCATTCCTCCTTGGAATGCTTATCCTCCAGTGTAATTTTCTGACCCTGGTCGTCAATCAAATGCAATTTCGTGCTTCAATATTGATGAAATACAAGCTGAAAACTTCGTCGAACATTGACACGTACAAGGTTCAAGGTCACAAATCTCGTCAGTCAAATACCCGGATATATGCCAACTGTTCAAAATGACAATTTTCGAAACGGACGGCGTTGAGGGAAAGGTAAGGAGTGCACTAATAATAACCAAGTGTTGTTAACCCTCTGCGAATAAAAGCAAATAGAAGGAACAGAACACTTCTGAACATCTTGGAGAACAAACTTTAACATTTTGAAATCGTGTTTGTGGCTCTAATCACATCCCAAGTGAAGTCGGGATTTAAAATGACTTTGGCTTGCCCATTTTTATTTAGTGATGGTCCCTATTTTAGCCTCCACAGCGACCGGGATGCCTAAGGATCCCAGGGACCCTAGGGACGTTTCGGGTCACATCACAGTTCACTGACCTGATACTTCGTTGAAATTTTGAACGCTTTTAGAGGACATAATTTGCCACTACATATATTGAGCTCATTCAGCGACAAAACTTTAAGTTACAAAGCAGTGTAAGTCACACATTTTATATTGAAGCCTTCAGTTCACCTGGGGATCTGATCTGAGGTCACATTTTGTTTTGTTTTCCTCCTGCATTTTCTTTGATTATGTGTCCATGCATTTACACTTCACTTTTGGCTGTATCTTGTATGATTTGCTAATTAAAAATGTTTAAATGTACATCTAAAAGCCGTATCGAGACGAGGTCGTGATCTGAATTTGATCCGCACTATCTTGGGTATCTTAAGACATTGGAACAGCTTTTGACACAGTGTAAGCTCGTCAATTTACCGAAGGAATGCTAAGTTTTGAAGAGATACCATGAATGATTCAGGAGTTACTTCAGAACAACATTGGGGTTCAAATTTATCCCTCCCACTGCGAGAGTTAAGTAGGTGGTGTGAAGGTGTACCTTATGTCGTATCCCCACCCGTTCCTACGCTCTTGTGGTCAAAAGTTACAGTTAACATTTTCCTCCTACTCTGCGTACCAATTTGACAATAATGATTTGATGAATCATAGGGCAAGACCAATAAGGTATGTAATGAGGATAACTGCCCTCTAAATAACTAGTCAAAGGACAAAGGATGAACAGGGATACTGAGCATTATTTTTAATGGTTTGAAATTTGAAGTTGAATTTTTTAATGTTTCAAACAAACCTCCGCAATCCAAAGGACTTTCATCCAATATGCGATCTCCTAAACAGTAAAGAGTTGTAATCCAACCCAAAATCTTCGGCAATCTTGTCCAAGATATCCATATCGAGGGAAGCCGTTCATAAGAACACCTAGTCTTCCGCCGACCTTTCCACAGAGCAGCGGTTTTCCCACTGTCCGACAAGTTCTTGCTGTTTAAAATAAGTATTTTCTAAAAATACTTGTACGTCTACGATGATCAAGGTGAAGAAATCCGCCAGACTGGTGCTCGCCTGTCAGCTTGACATCGCCCAAGACACAAATATCGCCACAATCTGGACATGTATATGTAGGCACAATTCTAGCAGCAGTCTCCCAGTTCGCCACCGCGCTCAAAATCAGCCGGCATTTTTAAAATGCAAAAAAAACAAGCTGCGGTCACGCTGCATGTCGTTCGATGTAATTTGAAACCGGCAAGCTAATAATGGTTCAAAAGCTTACCTCTCATGTTGTTTGTACCGGGAGGCACTAAGCTTTCGCTCGGCCTATGGTTTTTAAATGTAAATATTGACTGATGTATGCGTGACTGCAACTGCGACTGTATGTATAAACTATGTAAACTACGCTTCGGCGCCTGGCATCCGCCGACGTGAAGAGCCGCCAATAAGAAATCGTCGTCGCCATGGCGACAAGGGATAGCAAACAGGATTGCACATGAAAATGCAATCTAATCGGCGATCAATCCATTCCAAGAAAAATGCATTCCTTCTGTAATCCATGACAAATGAATTGCAATCCAGTATTGCGAATTTTGCAGTTCAAATCCTGACCATCATTGAATATCAACTGCCAAGGGTTTCACTTTATGAAGTGGGTTGGGGGAAGGGAACAAATGAACTTTTTGATGGCTAAGACTACCCAGAAAACCATTTGTATCCGGTGTACATTCATAGGCCCAGTTGTTAAACTAAGCCTGAATGGGTGGGGGGGGGGGGGGACAAATCGATGACTAAGGGAACAAAAACAATGATTGAGGGGAACAGCGGTCCCTTTAGCATATACAAAGTGACACCCCCGTCAACTATTCGCTGGTTCAGAATACGTAGTCAAAATAGTGCATGTCTGTAGGTGCAACAGTGCAAAATGTCAAATTCCTTGTTTGTCTCATCTGGAGTGGTTACGGATTCAGTGCTACCGTAAACTGGGGAACCAAAATGGGAGGCTTGGGGAGGGGGGACACAATGCATGAAGGCAATGGGCAGACCCAAACAGATTGGGGGTGGGAGGGCATACTCCATAGGGGTCACATGTTGAAAGTTGATATTACTGGGTGGGGACAAAGCCAAAATTGAAGGAGCACTTGCCCCTCGGAAGTATATAGAACAACACCTATGACCAGCAAGCATAATACTATCGGAAGGACTGGTAGGCATGACACTATCGGAGGGACTGGTCAGCATGTCACTATTGGAATGACTGGTCGATGTTCGGCATTACATTATCGGAATGTCCGGTCGGCATGACACTATCGGAAGGACTGGTCGGTATGACACTATTGGAATGAGCCATCGGTATGACACTATCGTAGAGGAACGGGGCAGATTGAATGGACGAATTTGAAGTGGTAAGCATGATATTTACACGGATGAAAAAGTCATTATAATATTGCCGAAGGGCGTTGTATGCAGTAAACTTTTCCATTTAGTCTAGATTACGAAAGCGTAGGAAGCTGTAGATGATGTTGAATTAATTATGTGCATATTCAACTGCCAGCAATGTGCACCTTCGCACTTCAACAATTACGTCTCTTATCACTTCCAAGCTGCCCCAAAAGCTGCAGGGTGTACAAGACGTCCTCAACAATGGACTGCTAAGTATTAGCGGTACGCTTGCCTGTAATATTGTAGGTTGATCTTACGATGCTGCAAGAGCGGAGGATTCTCCACGGGGGAGGGTGACTGTCGGAGATTGGCTGACTGCTGTCATATTGCCGAGAACAACTATACATCAGTAACCGCGAACCGTTGTTCGGTAGAGGAGCCACAGCTATGGTCTGCTCAGTGCCCAGTGGGACAATCGTTGGACATGAACTGCTCAGTGCTCAGTCGACGACCGCTGGACATGAACTGTTCAGTGCCCAGTCCACGATCGTTGGACATGAACTGTTCAGTGCCCAGTCCACGATCGTTGGACATGAACTGTTCAGTGCCCAGTCGACGATCGCTGGACATGAACTGCTCAGCGCTCAGTCGACGATCGCTGGACATGAACTGCTCAGCGCTCAGTCGACGATCGTTAGACATGAACTGTTCAGTGCCCAGTCCACGATCGTTGGACATGAACTGTTCAGTGCCCAGTCGACGATCGCTGGGCATGAACTGCTCAGTGCTCAGTCGACGACCGTTGGACATGAACTGCTCAGCGCTCAGTCGACGATCGCTGGACATGGACTGCTCAGTGCTCAGTCGACGACCGCTGGACATGGACTGGTCAGTGGATGGCTGTTGGAGACCGATCCATTGGCGGAGGCCGACAGAGAGATGCTTGTCAGTGGCACACTGCCGCTGTAGGATGCTCGACAGAGAGATGTTAGATTGGTTCCGCGATGGGCAGCAATGGTAAACGGGAACAGCCAGTCGGTGACGTCCACGATCAGTGATTACGATGCTACATTGATCGGCTCATATGATCTATATCGGTTCGCTAACAGGGGACTCTCAGATACGAACCGACATATGAATTATCGGAAATATCGTCTGGTTGGTTGGCAATTGTCAGAAATGGACTACTAACTGATAGAACGACTGATGACTGGCTGGCTGACTGACTGACTGACTGACTGACTGACTGACTGATGACTGACTGACAGACAGACAGACAGACAGACAGACAGACAGACAGACAGACAGACAGACAGACAGACAGACAGACAGACAGACAGACAGACAGACAGACAGACAGACAGACAGACAGACAGACAGACAGACAGACAGACAGACAGACAGACAGACAGACAGACAGACAGACAGACAGACAGACAGACAGACAGACAGACAGACAGACAGACAGACAGACAGACAGACAGACAGACAGACAGACAGACAGACAGACAGACAGACAGACAGACAGACAGACAGACAGACAGACAGACAGACAGACAGACAGACAGACAGACAGACAGACAGACAGACAGACAGACAGACAGACAGACAGACAGACAGACAGACAGACAGACAGACAGACAGACAGACAGACAGACAGACAGACAGACAGACAGACAGACAGACAGACAGACAGACAGACAGACAGACAGACAGACAGACAGACAGACAGACATACATACAGACAGACAGACAGACAGACAGACAGACAGACAGACAGACAGACAGACAGACAGACATACAGACAGACAGACAGACAGACAGACAGACAGACAGACAGACAGACAGACAGACAGACAGACAGACAGACAGACAGACAGACAGACAGACAGACAGACAGACAGACAGACAGACAGACAGACAGACAGACAGACAGACAGACAGACAGACAGACAGACAGACAGACAGACAGACAGACAGACAGACAGACAGACAGACAGACAGACAGACAGACAGACAGACAGACAGACAGACAGACAGACAGACAGACAGACAGACAGACAGACAGACAGACATACAGACAGACAGACAGACAGACAGACAGACAGACAGACAGACAGGCAGACAGACAGACAGACATACAGACATACAGACAGACAGACAGACAGACAGATCGCCTGGTCGGCTGACTGACTGACTATTCAGTGCGAAGCGGAAACTATTAAGTGCGAACAAACTAATTGACCTTTCGAAGTGATATGCAAATATAGGACTTCAATTCATATCCATTGATTGAAGAAAAAAGGAGGCCGTGGTCGTAATCTCTCTGAAAAGCACTTCCAAGACGCTCAAAGACCAAAATCATGCAGGTTATTTTCTCACTTCACCATGAACCATATGTATGGATGTGGTTCTAAGCTTTGTGCCACCAATGCTGACTTGGAGCCAACACACTCGCAAACATCAGAATTAAAACCTTACGTAATAGATTCCGTGCTAGTAGTTTAGCGCAACGTTAGCATTTGGTGCGCCAAACCAGCCTCGATGATTGCCGGACACGGGTGAAGAGAAAATAACTGGCATCCGGGACGTTAGCAGGGAATGCAAGCGCAAGACCTTCCCTAGCTTCTAGTGGGAATGCTATTTTCAGTTGGCTGGTTATTGGTTTTAAGACGCGTTGACGCCAAGTTTTGGCCATATAGCGTCGGCGACCGCTCATGCAGATTGGTTTCACGCACGCGGAGAATAGTGACAGATGGTAGTGGAACCCATAGCCTTTCCGCGCCGAGAATAGTTATGCCATTATTAACATTGATATTACTTAATAAGCTGTAGCATGCACCATTTACCACATACAGCTTTCAGCAGGTAAGATTGAAGCCTACAACCTACGAGAGACTATTGATGCCATTATTAGCATTAATATGATTTCATTATACTCTGTTATGCACCATTCCCTATATACATTTTCAGAATTGGTCATCAAGGTCACGGTTTACATTTCCAGCAAAGGATTGTAGAAGATTGCCTCATGAATGGAAGTCTGTCAGAGATCGGCAGTGGGGACTGTCTGCGATGGGCTGATCATTGAGAGATGGGCTGACTGAGACGGACCGGCCAGTGGCAGACTGTCCAAGATGGATTGACCAGTTAGAGACTGTGCCGAGATTGGCCGGTCAGTGAAACGTCGTCCGAGATGGGCTAGTCAGTGGGAGACTGTCCAAGATGGTCTGGCCAGTGAGACATCGTCCGAGGTGATGTGGCCAGTGAGACACCGTCCGAGATGGGCTGGTCAGTGGGAGACTGTCTCAAGAATAACCGGCCAATGAGACACAATCCTAGATGGACCGGTCAGTGGGAGACTCTCCAGAGATAGGCTGATAAGTTGGAGAAAGTCCGAGACGGGCTGGTCAGTGAGACACCGTCCGAGATTGGCCGGTCAGTGGGAGACTGTCCAAGATGGGTTGGTCAGTGGGAGACAATCCGAGACAGTGTAGCCAGAGAGACACCGTCCGAGATTGGATGGTCAATGGGAGACTGTCCAAGATGGGTTGGTCAGTAGAAGACAATCCGAGACAGTGTAGCCAGAGAGACACCGTCCGAGATTGGCCGGTCAGTTGGAGACTATTCCGAGATCGACCGGCCAGTGAGATACCGTCCGAGATGATGTGGCCAGTGAGACACCGTCCGAGGTGATGTGGCCAGTGAGATACCGTCCGATATTATGTGGCCAGTGAGACACCGTCCGAGATGATGTGGCCAGTGAGACACCGTCCGAGATTGACCGGCCAGTGGGACACCGTCCGAGATGATGAGGAAAGTGAGACACTGTCCAAGATGGTGTGGCCAGTGAGACGCCGTCCGAGGTGATGTGGCCAGTGAGATGCCGTCCGATATGATGTGGCCAGTGAGACACCGCCCGAGACTGGATGGCCAGTGGGACACCGTCCGAGACGGGCCAGTATGAGGCGGGGACGGCATGTGTAACGTACAAGGTCAGATGGAGGGTCTAGGCGGGGCCGGACGCGGTCCGTATATAAGCTGACTGCCAAGGGCGTCCACACACATCACGTCTGGACTCCAGCCACACGTCATGATCGGAAAGGTGAGCCGAAAACAGCCGCTGCACTGGAAAAACAGTGCCTGTACATGCACAACTGTACAGAAGGAGCGGAGCACAGACAGAGCGAGAGTTGAGATGGATTAGCATACCGACTGTCCCAGACTAACTGGGCAGGTCTAATGGGATAGCCATAAGAAGACTCAGTACTTTCTAGCATGCTAAAACACTACCAAATACTGCCTAGTGGTGGACACACACTACTCCTGTCAGCAGACGTACCTTACGTCCTATCTCACGGAATGACAGTACGATACAAAAACACTAACAGGTCTTTGTTGCCTTACGTGACCGGTGCAAATTGAAGTGTAGGCATTGTACTGTGATTCAACGTGATTTAATCATGTGCGGTAATTAAAGCAACAGGACATTGAAAATAAATCGTGTCGGCTTCAGTGTTAGTTTTTGCATCAATGTTGGCGTTTATTTTGTAATAGGAGATTTACAATCGCCATTGTTCTCGTCTCTTATAACTCGTCCCACGCGAGTCATTTGCATGAATTGGTAAGATAGAGGTAAAACACTATCAATGGCAGTCGGGTGTAGGAGTCCATGGTAGGAACCACAACAATGGTAATCGGGTGTAGGAATCGGGTGTAGGAGTCAACGGAGTCCATGGACACTTCATCAACATGAAAACAAGAGCACGAGACGCGGGGTTGCCTTTAGCACAAATTGAAAAAGGAACTGAAGAACATCAGGCCACAATGTAAATTTGGCCAATTAGTTCGATTGCAGCATGGCCGTGCTAATTTACACACCACACCACCTTCGAGTTAATCCAAATTGGTTCATATCACCGCCGCATAGCTTGGCACTCGTCTGTGATGGACAAGACGTCTGAATGCAGGAATGTGCGCGTACTGAATACCTCGACCACACATTGATCGTCTTGAAATGTGTCTGTGTGACTGCGGGGTGAGCACTACCAACTGTCGGGTGAATCACGAGCATCACCTGCAGCGCACACGGTACGGTGTTGGAGCGGTTCCCGTGATCTTGACCGGTCCCCGTGCCATTCGCAGTTGGTTATTCTCGGAGCGATCGGAGCCGTCCTCGCGCAGTCCGAGGACGCGGCCATCCTCAACGAGAACCGCTCTGCCGACGTGAGTGGCAAGTACGACTTCGGCTTTGCCTCGGAAGATGGCATTGCGCGAGTGGAGACGGCCAGTGAGGACGGCGAGGTGCGCGGCCAGTACCAGTACGTCGACGATAACGGCGAGACCATCGTGGTGAAATACACGGCTGGTAAGGACGGCTTCATCGTCGACTCGCCGACGCTGCCGAAGGCACCCCAGGCGCTGCCCACCTTGCCGCCGCCGTCGCCACAGCCGCAGTTCCAGCAGCAGCAGTTCAACGCTCCCCAGCAGCGCTTCCAGCAGCCGCAGCAGTTCCAGCAGCAACCGTTCCAGCCGCAACAGGTCCAGCAGCAGCAGTTCCGGCAGCAGCAGTTCCAGCCGCAGCAGTTCCAGCAGCAGCAGTTCCAGCAGCAGCCGTTCAGGCAGCAGCAGTTCCAGCCGCAGCAGTTCCAGCAGCAACCGTTCCGGCAGCAGCAGTTTGCTCCCCAGCAGTTCCAGGGCAATCAGTTCTCGCAGGGATCGCAGCGGTTTGCACCCCAGGCGGCGCCTGTTGGGCCCCCGGCGGCACGGTACCCCGCTGGTCTGGACCCAAGCTTCTGCCCCGAATATCCTTTTTGCCCCATACTCCAGTGAGGTTTTGGTGCACTAATTGTTCTGATTGGCTGTGCTCTGTGCTATGCACTACTGCTGATGTGTCCGAAGGACAAGATACAGGGCCTACTGGTCTGACCTAGATTCGATGGGACAAGCGTCATTTTCCCTCGTTAGTCATTTGTGTTCCATGTGTTTGATACAAGAATACAGATGCATTTTTAAGGGGTGTTTGCAGTACCAGTGCCTATATATCAGCAAGGCAATAATGCATATATACCCTAAGGAAGACAAGACACACTTGCAGGTATCGCAGAGCAACAACAAAAAAATCGTTGCACCACATAAGAATAACTGGAGTTGACAGTGGAGTTAAGCAAATGGCATGAATATGATTCAAGTAAAAATTCCACAATCGCAAAACGTATGTCAAACTTAACGCCAATCAGGTCTGGTTCACTCCTGCTACCAACGACAGAACTAACCCAGTCCCTCTCCGGCTTTCGGTGGACTCCGCATCGCCCCACGCTTTGAGACAGCCAGCGTTAGCTTATCCGGCACTCTAGAGCGCCTGAAGGCATCAGGGTTGGCAACAGCCGGCTATAATTATGTTCTGTCACCGGTTTTAACCGGCTAAAACCGGCTCGGTGAAAATGGGGATGATAGAAAATGGCAGGAATTCGGGAAAAATGATTTAATGGTAATAGCTAAGCTGGATGTTTTCTAGCGTCTGCTGCACTATTTCACTAATTAAAGCTATTAGTCGGTGACCCAGTTTCTGGACTTTGGTGGGAAATCGCATCAAATTCGCAATAATTTGCTACTTTTACCTCGCAGCATCATCAATCATTTTCCACTCCATAAAAAAATTATACATCAAAAACAGCCATCCACTTGAAAACATCCAATAATGAGGACATGGCATACTGCAAAATTGTGTGCCTGTCACTGATTTTAATTTGCATGACGTCCTTGCTAGAAAAATATTTTACTCTGAACTTCCATATTACACTTGTCTTGCATTAATTTTTCACTCTCATACTGATGGTGGTCGGGTAGCTCAAACCACAGGTCGTTCCGACTCTTGATGGTAAGATGATGTGTTCGAGTTTCACGACCAGCGGGGTTACCGAGTATATCTGGGACCAATCTGCGTGAGAAGCCTGCGACACTATATGGCCTAGCAATTGAATGCGTGGCATAAAAGCCCAGGGTTCTTCTTCCATTCTTATACTCACTCTTCAGGAACAATTTTCAGCCCTGATATCCAACCTCGAAATTGATTTTAGGACAATGGATAATCATGAAAAAACGAAGAGGTGTTAGCTATTTTATTCACAAAGAAGCATTTGGCTTATTTTCGCGCCGTGCATCAGTTCACACAAAAACAAATCCCAGAGTAGCAGTCACAGGTCAAAGAGGGAATGAATCGTCCAGTTCCTTAACTGTTCAGCTGTGTTAGCTCGTTACCACCCGGCGTTTCCGCCACTGAAGTGGCGCGGTCGGCTAACGTGTCTGCTACGAATGTGGGAGGCCCTTGGTTCAAGCCCGACAACGGCCGGGCTTTTCCTCGGCCGGCTCCTACCGAATCGATGGCTCCTACCGAACCGGGGTGTGTTCGCCGTGCCACAACATTGACGCCGACCACCTTGCGCCCGAGCTATTGGGTCACATGCATCATCTACCTTTAATTGGATATGTAAGGAGGCTTACATTTTTTTTACATACAATTTTCCACATTTTCCCATCCGACCAGGCCACAAGACGCCCGGCCAGATCTCGGCCACCTTTTCCCTCTCCTCCCAAACACCGCCGAAGCGACCCACGGTACGTGTCGTCTTCAAAGGCGGCACGAAATAAACAACGGCATCAGCCTCCCGTCTGGACCAAAACAACCGAAGGGTGCCAGGCCAGTTGTGAGCGAGTCCCGGTGAAACCTTACAGACCGTCCTGACAGCCCCAGGCGGCTTCGCCACACACACGGCCTGAGGGAAAGAAGATAAAAAACACTCCCACCAATCAAAAGACAGAACCCAATCCGGAGCCCTGGGAGTGGCTGAAAATTAGAAAAGGTGGAGCTAAGGAATTGAAGAAAATTTGGCAGCCTGGCGGAAGGGCTCTGAAAAAGGAGAGGACAAGCTCTCTCGGGCTCTCGCTCTCGGACGGTCTCTCTCGCTCAAGATCTCTCTCTCACTCTCACGGACTCTCACACTCACTTAAATGGAGGCAGACGTGAAATGAAGTGCCGGGCGGCGGAGAGTGACGACGGCTGGAGGGCGACGACCATCGGGCATGTGAGTGTCATATGTCTGACATGTCTTCCTCTTTCCCAAACTTTCCGAACCAACCTAAGTTCTATCACCCAGCTTCTGTCCCCTCAACGTCATTCACTTACTGAAAGAGGCGACCTGTTTTATGGGAGGGACCAAATATTCAGGGATAAATTCAGGGTGGGGAGGGAATGTGTCGCGGAGGGAGTGTGTCGCGGAGGAAATGTGTCGCGGAGGGAGTGTGTCGCGTGCAAGGATTGAGATGGCGAGTAGTGTGTGTGTGTGTGTGTGTGTGTGTGTAAGAAGCGCGTGGGTGTAGTGAGATGCGGCGTTTGGAAACTTAAATATACTAGATTAATTAAATAATTATTATGTGGCAGCAGTCGGCACTGATGGACAGGAACAGCAGCGGAGCAGGATCGTATCAAGTATAATATGTAGTACAGCACAATTATGCTTGCATCAATTCCTGTCTTCCTCTCCCCGTCTAAATAAACTCGGCCTTTAGACTAACAGGAGTTCAAACAATAATGCTATAGCTACCCACCTGCCGTGGTGCAACCCTTTTCGTTGCAATCCAAACTTTACGTAAAAACAAGGGATGATGTTCAGATGATGTTTGATATTTGCCCAAGGAGTAACATTGTCATATGAAGTAAATCCACATATAAGCGAGGCAGTCGACCTGCGAGCTGTCCTCTTATGGACTGAACGTTTCCGGGTAAGGGTAATGAGTGTTAAGGCCAGTTTTTAACTTGACTAGAATATTAATGTTGTTTACATATATATATATATATATATATATGATCTGCGTTTGGATGATGTGGAATTGCGAGAAGGGGTGCGATGACCGTATACTTCGGGGGCATTATGCACATGCTCTGGTTCTTTGATTGCGAAATCCCGCTGGCCTCTGTGATCCAATGGCGCAGATGGGGGTGGGCACAGTATGCAGGACGGATGGGCTGTCGAGCCCCACCTTGCGTCCGTCGAGTTTGGCGCCGAACAATAGGGTAAGGCAAAACACTGCACGATCGTGAGTCCGCCCCCCCCCCCCGTTCGCTATGCGTTTGGAAACGGAGCCGTGTAGCGTTTCGGGGCGGGGGGAACGTTCGGACAGGTTTGGCGTGCCATAAGCCCCGAGGCTGAAAGGGTGGGGCAGGCTAGGTTATAAAGACGGCCAGGGGACGTGCCCAACGTGGTAGGGATCCGTGCCCGCTGGTGAGCACGTTCACCTGGTCGCACAGTATCAGTATACGGCGGGTAAGGCCCGGTGCGGCACCGATCTTTCTTTAAGGCTAGGGTATGTCAGTCAAAGATACCAGAGCACTTGTATAAGCCCTCGGAGCCAGTTCGATGAGCCCCCCTCTTGACAGGGGGGGGGGGACGCCTTCATCCAGGCGAGGAACGCTGTCAATAATGGCGAGACCAGCTATGATGGCAGTGGAAGATTTACATATTCGGCCAATCTACCACAACAAGAGCAATGGTCTGTCGATATATGTGTTTGTGCACCGCTGAGGGCGGGGGGCGGGGGGTGGGAGTCAAATTTTGGGACCAAGCATTTCATTAATTAATAAGGAAAGAATGAATGGGAGGAACGAATGTGAAGTGAATGAGGAGAATGAATGTGTGTTAGGTAGCTTTATGGACCAGCGGAAGCCGCTTGGGGCTCAATCACAGGCACCTATTTCGTGCGGTACATTGTACAAAATTATACTACTATTAGCATCCAAAAGTCCCATCTCGGGACATTTCATTGAAACCAAAGGCAAATTGACTTCTCATTAATTTTCTAAATACAACGTAATCTTTCTAATTTGGCTAGAAGCACTCATTTACCTATATGGTGTCCCCAAAACTTTGACCTCGCACACATATAAATTCGTGTTAGGGACGGTAGCTCAAACAACATCAAGCCGGCTGGGGTTTGGGGAATGTGTGGTGGAGGTGGCGGGGAAACACAGCGCAACCCACCCCCGACAGAGGCACAATCAGCAAAGGAGATAATTTGCCCAGTCTAAATCTAGAGTCAGCCTATGTTCAGCCTTGTTAAAGTCCAGTCTCAGTTAAAATGAAGCCCAAATAGTTCAGAAGCCCACCAATAGTCCAATCAGAACAGTTTCAGTTAAGGCTCGGTTGGCATTACTTTCACACACTTATTACTTTTCACACACCCATCAGCACTCCCACTTCACACATCTCACACACGCAGCTTCCCCAGTCATCACCCGGGAAACACCCGCCACACCCCATACGCCTCCACACCCCACCAACGGCAGAGCCGCCACCCCTACAGATATTTGGGCTTTGTGGCTCGTTCCGAGGGCGCAGCCTCACCTCGTGTCACCGCGGAAGTCCTCTGTTCACCATGGCAATTGGACTACACCTGACTGTAGCAGCACGGGTGTGGTGAGCTCTCAGGCAGGTAGTTGTGCCCTTCCCTTATTCGGTTGGGGCTGCCTTCTATCTTATCTTCAGTTTGTCTCGTCCTGTTCTATCCTTCCACAGTTTCATAACTGAAAGCATCCCCTTTTCGATAATTTTCGATGCCTTCCCATCAGGTTTTCTTGCAAGCCACCAGCGAGAGCGCCGGAGCTTGAACAATTCCGTTTCTGCTTTTTGAAACTTGGTGGTGTGCGATAAAAAGTCGATACTTTCAATTTTAACTGATAACAGATTGTCAAGGATAACATTTTAGCATTACATTTTCTCATTTGGTCCTAAGTCGATTCTTCCCATCTATATTTTTAGTTTGCCCCCGAGTCCCCAGCGTTGCAAGGGGCAACCGCTTTGGCACCAACCATCGGCGTCACTTGGCCCTGACACCGACGTGGCAGGTGAAAAGAGGAGGTCCCGTCTGTTAGGTGAACCATGACTATATAAAACCAAAAACTGATAAGGTTGTCATATTCTGGACCCAGTTTAACTTCAAATTATACTGCGGGTTTCTCTCGCTCGTACACCAAGGCGGGACAGGGACGACATAAGCGTGACACCGCTCAAAGTGACTGTTGAGCCACGACCCAACAGCAGGCTCGAGTCATTGTGGACCTTGGCGAAGCCGGACGGCAAGCGGCGGTTCATTCTCGGCACTGTGTACAGACTACAGGACTTCCCGGCGAATGTTGCAGACTTGACAGGGGACTTCTCCATCCTGAGTCACAGTGCGAACGGATTTGTATTGATCATCCATCGCATAAAGTGATTATCTGCGGCGATCCAAATTTCGATCTTACAAAGCCTGATGGTGACCCTGCAAAACAGCTGATGAACGAATCTTTGTATGATTACTCGTTGTTTGAATTTGTAACGACACCTACTTATTCAAGGGTTCTCGACTGGATGTTTCTTATAACGAATTGTCGCCATCTTGTGAAACGTGTTTCGCGATTTTGTCATTTTAGCCCGCATAAATTTGTTCGCGTTTTTAGCGATTTTCCTCGCTTACGTCCTGCGTGTCGCACCGTACACTCTCGTAGCTTGCACCAGATTGACCAAGCTGCTTTGAATCGTGACCTGATGTGTGTGGATTGGTGGAGGGTGTTTTATTTGCAGACGGTTGCGTTGAAGTGGAACGCTTTCCTGGGTCGCTTTTTACCGATTTTGACTGGCACGCTCCAGTTAGGCGGAGGCGCATGCAAAAGAAACCCTACCGCCCCAGCGGTGTCAGACAGAACTAGGGATCACATGGCCCGCCGTCGGGGAGCGCTGCGTTTCTCAGGTCACGGCTCTGCCGTGAACAGAGGCTGAACAGACAGATGCGTTCTGCCATTTGGCGCGACTCCCTTGGCGACGTGCGGAGGCGCATCCAGGAGAGCGGACGAGGGGCATGTGGCGGCGCATTCGGTCCACCGTAGGCGATGCCAAGTGCCAGCGAAAGGCTCCCGACGCTACGCCTGATCAGCTGAACGATTATTTTGTTGCTGTTGGACCATGCATTGCTGGCGAGGTTGCTGATCAGGGTGCTTCCCCAAGCCTGGCCTGCCGTTTGCCGCGCGTGGGTGCCGGTACATTCTGTCTGGTGCCACTGTCCCTCTCCGAGCTACATGTCATTGTGTTCGGCATGAACAGCTTGTCCGCCTTCGGTGGGGACGGCATCAGCGTGGTTATGATCCGGCTGAGCTTTGACGTCATTGGCAGTGTGCTTCTGCATTTGTGGAACTCCAGCCTCACCACTGCCGACGTCCTCATTTCCTGGAAGCACTCCTTAGTTTATATCATCTTCAAATCCGGTGATCCTACCAGCCCATCCAACTACCGGCCAATCTCTATTCTCCCAGTCATTGCAAAAATTGTGGAGCGTGCAGTCCACCAGCAGCTCTACGCCTACCTATCCAACAACCACCTCCTTTCTCCTACCCAGCACGGTTTCCGTCCCCGTCACTCAACGGAAATCGCGCTGACATACATATCCGACCAGATCCTATCAGCCAATGATCGTGGTGAGATGTCTGTATTTTTTTTCGTGGGTTTGAGAAAATACTTTAATGTGATCGACCATTCAAAGCTCTTGACCAAATTAAGCCAGCACGGTATCGACACTTAATGGTTTTCAGCCTATCTCCAAAACCATACCCAGAAAGTCAGCCTAACTGACAATCTGAGTCGCAGCATAAAATCTGTGCCACTTCCTAAAAACATCGGAGTTTTTCAAGGTTCATCTCTCGGCCCATTGCTCTACTGTGTCTTCGCCAACGACTTCAGTCTGATCGCTGGGTGCGCAGTAGTCGTTCAGTATGCAGATGACACACAAATTCTGGTCACCGGAAACAAAACTGCATCCAGAATGACGTTACCGAGTTGGAGCACGTCCTGGCCCCCTTGACATTTGGTTCCGCGGAAACAGTCTAAAAGTAAATGCGGAGAAAACCCAACGTATGTTCTTTGGCAGCCAACAAAACTTGCGCAATCTTCCCAACTTCACGGCAACGTTTCGCGATCAACATCTGCTCTCCTGTTCGGAAGTAACAAAAACCTAGGACTCACTTTTGATCGCACCCTCAGCTGGGACTCGCATTCTCCTAACATTACTCGACGATATTTCGGAACTGTGGCCGGTCTGTCGCATCTCATAGGCTACCTGCCACCATCTGTCATCTCGGCGCTCGTCAGTGTCTTGGTCCTTTCTCCGATCCGGTACTGCATTTGGGTCTACGGTAATTGTACCCAAAATAATATGTCTCGGATTCTAAAAATTATTAACTATGGAGCAAAAGTTATTTTTGGACGAACTAAATTTGACCATGTCGCGGATCTGTTAGAGCGCCTTGGATGGATGAGCGCCGAGAACTTGGCCTCTAGCTCTCGACACTCGTGTCATGCGGACTGGATCGCGTCGTCCCGCTCCTCTGTGTTGTGCGTAAAAGTCTAGGAGTTCATGTTTTTGTGATACAACCATTAATGGACCCAATTGCTGGTTTTGTAGCATGCATTTTTTGTCACCGAAACATTTCACATTTGAGCCTTCCTTGTCGCTTTGACCTAAGTATAAGTGCTGTTAACTGGCTACCACTTTTCTTCGTGATAAAATGCACCGTTCTAAGGAAAGATCACTTCCGCTACCGGAACTATGCTAAGATTTGTTTTGGGTTGCTTTCTCCATTGAAGCTCACTTTGACTAGGTTCGATTTTTACTCCACTAGGTGGGATTTCACGGCACCAGGTAGGACGCATCCCACCTAGTTAACATGTTAGAGGAGGCCCTGCTAGTCAGGCATCTAATGGGCAAGATCAGAAACAGGAGGCAGTATCAGGACCCATCTGTTGGAGCAAGGGCTGGTATACTAAGCTGTAGCGAGCATGTAGCTTCATATTAAGCTCCACGAGTCATGGCTACTGAAGAGAAGATTGCACAGACAGCAACTCAGTTGACACACCATGTGGCCTTGGACGCATTAATTAATGATTTTAGGTACTTGTGACTGCATTCAGCGAATTTAGCAACAAAAAAGGACACCGTCGAGACAGGGGCGGACAGCGACGCTACACCGCTCGCCGCCCCGGCCCCGCAGCCAATGTCAAGAGCCTGGTGTTGCCCGTCTCTCGGCACGTAGCCAAAATTAATGTATCCTGGGTAGAGGTATCCCGTTCACCGCCACCCCCGGAAATACAGTGCGGCCAACAGTCGCCGCTCTCCAGCCCACATGGTTACATGATGGCATCGCGCTACACCTCCACCTGATTATCAACATCATCATACACCACGTGCGAAACGCAAAGCGGACTACCATAACTACGATTACTCGCAACACTGATGCCGCGGCGGTCGCCGCGCGCGCGCTAGAGTCCATCGCCCCTCAGGAGGGAATTTACTCTTTCACCTTGATAAGATATAAGTTAAATAAATACGTTATCTATAGGTGACATTACTTTACGCCATCTGAAAGGTCCATGTTTCACATTTGCAGTAAAAATACTGTTTTGAGCCCTTGTTGACCATAGCCCATGGTTTATGTCATTTATGGAATCCTCAAACGTTCATTCCGTAGCTGCACCTTTCCCTTCGTTCAGCCTTTTCCGTCAGATGATACATTCCCGTAAAAATATTGAATAAGATTATCTTGAAGCAGTTTTAGCAAACACCTTAATACGAATAGGCAATTGTGTGGTTATTTTATTACATTACCGGTCAACAAAACGTTTAAACAGCCTGATGTTGATACAGGATGATTAAGTTGATGCAGGCTTTACCCCGCAGGCTTTCTGGTGCAGACTGCACCATGTTATGCAACATTGCGAGTACAGTGCAGGGTTGCCAGAGGAAAATTTCTGAGATTCGCCAATTCGCGCGATGTTTTTCGCCAACCATCGCCAATTTTGGAGGAAAAAACGCCAATTTTTCGCCAAATTTCCGCTACAAAACCAGTCTGCAAAATAATTCAAAACCGATAAATAACTATTATTTAACTGCAAACACCTGCAATATCTACCTGGAAATGGGATATCATGTCGCGGTGGAGCTCTGCGCCGAACACTGGAGCGGCTCGGAGCACCCAGGCGCGGTTCCAGGAATTTTTCCCGGGGGGTGGGGCTAATGCTAATCTTCGAACACGCGCTCCTGTGGGACGCAGACTTAACACTCGTCGGACGAGGGGGGGAATGCCACAGCCCCCTCCCCCCACCCCCTGGAGATTTTCCGGGACCACAGAAAAACGACGCGCGTAGAGCGGCGGAACTTGGAATAGCTGACGGGTGAGTCATTGCGGACCTTTTGAAGAAAAAATCGGGCGCGGGTCACGTTGGGTCACGGAGTTACGACGTCATCAATGACCTCACCTCTGACCGTTTTCACCGAGTAATTTTTGTACGAGCATGGGTGAATGGGCCGTACATTCCATTGTTAAGCGACTTCTGTATTCTCAGTTAGGTATCAGAATAAAACACTAGCGGCAGAGTCATACGTTATCACACTCCGATGAAAGACTGACGCGCCCAGACCGCGCGCTCACCGCCGCCTCTCACACAGTGCCAACTGCACCGCACAATGCCGCCTCATGCAATTACTTGACTGTCCAACGTAGTACTGCACACTCTTCTCGATCGGGAGTCGTAATTCACCACTGATTGAACAACCACACGCTCTCTAGCAAACAGGCCAACCCTTGCTGCCGTCTGTTTGCAGCCCTCACCAGGGGCGGATCCAGCCAGCAAATGAAGAGGGGGCCAAATCGATGACGAGTCCGGGGACCGGGAAAGGGGGTCGTGTTGCGAATGGGCGACAAGGAGGCACTCTTCACTAAAAACAAACGACCTAATTACCTGTAATGGCCTGGCAGACAACAGTGGCCGCATCAGACCGGGAGTGATCTGCAACGTCACAAAATAATTTACTCTGCTTAAATACCGACATGCTTCACAGAACTCAATTCAAAATAAATATTTCACTCTTTATATCCGCTAAAGCAGGGGTCCCCAACCTGCGGCCCGCGGGCCGCATGCGGCCCCCGAGCCGATTTGTGCGGCCCCCGGTGCCATATTGAGTTTACATTACACTGCGGCCCGCGGCCTTTTTAGCGGTATTTAGCGCGGTATTTAGCGTCATTTTTTGTGGGTGCGGCCCTCGGCCCCTCACGACTTCGGTTTTGTGGCCCTCCGCCCAAAAAGGTTGGAGACCCCTGCGCTAAAGAGACGACAACTAGGAAATGGCTGAAAAATTCACTACAGATCGATAGCACGTACACCGAACCGTAGTCTCCTGGGAAGCAAACCTACAGGTACCCATACTCCCTTTTCAATCAAACATTAAGCTCGTAGTTACGAAGAAACTTACGCCGTAGGAGATCATATGCATTAGGCACGATTTACGAGCCATGGCATATGGCATACACATTGTGCTTACGAAATCGCCTGACAACCAAAACTACGATCAATACTCTATATTCAATCGAACATGAATCTCGTAATTCTGACGAAACTTACGCCCTACGACATCATATGCACGAGTTACGAGAAATAAACATACGGGACAAAACGAGACATAAACAGTTACGAGGGAAAAAAGCGAGATCGTTAAAGTCACGCTACTGTCTGCATCATACGCTTATCCGCTTACAACGCGAGGCCTCGTCAGGTCTCACAGGCGAACTTTAAATTCCAGGCGGCGCACTCCTGATGCGGCGAAACGGTCCATGACCTCGCTGGTAGTCGGGAGCTGCCCGCGGTGTGCCTGGATCAGGATCAGCGCCTCCAGTCGGTCCTCGGACATCGCAGCTCGGAGTGCTGTCAAGGTGCACGTCACTTTGGAAAACACGCGCTCAGCCTCTGCCGTCGACACCGGGAGTACGGACAGCACTCGCAGCAGTGTGTGCATTGTTGGGAAGATTGTGGCGGGGCACGCGTTCAGGGCTGCGATGGCTGTCAGCGGAGCGTCCTCGCGTCGGTCCCTCCACATCGCTGACCAGACATTCAACTCGGCTTGCACCTGTGACTCGGTCACGTCTCCCAGCAGCCCCTTGAACTGCTGGTAGGCTGGCTGGACCTGGGACCAGTCAGCGGCGCCGACGCGTTTGGGCAGGATCGTGCTCAGGCCTGCCACCAGCTTCATGTGTGTGCCGAACCGCATTGTCACATCTTGTAGCACATGATCCAGGGCGGGGTTGAAGACATTATTTTGCGACTCGGTAGTACCCTTCGATAGACGTGTCCTTCCCCGCGTTCGCTCGACACGTTGACGTCTCCACCAGGCGCGGCTTCTTTATCTCCACGTCCAGGTCCTGCGCGGCTGACGTCACCCTCGTCATCAGTGATGCGAACTCCTTCTTGCTACCGGCTCGGAGCTGCTGCAGCACAGACTTCACTGCCTCGATGAGGTCCAGTGCCTTGATCAGATCGGCTCCTTTCTTTTGTAGAGCGAGAGCCAGAGGCCGCAGGATGCCCGCCAGGCGTTCCGCGACCACCAGGCCCACCAGAAACTCTGTTTTGGAAATAGCGCTGAGCAGCATGGCCGCCTTGGAGCTGGAGCGCCGATCTTCCCATGTGGCGATCAACTGCAGCGCATGGTTGACGGCAGGGAGCTGCTCACAAAAGCGCTCCACCGCCACATGTCTCTCCACAAACCGAGTCTGGCACAGCTTGATCAGCTTGTGCTGCTTGCCGTCCTCCATGGACTGCGCTTGGCGGAGCATCTCCCCCTCTTGGCTCCGTCCGTGAGGAAGCACACAACCGACTCCATCGTGTCGAGGGCGTTCCGGATGATGCCGACCTTGATGATCAGGGACGTTGAGAGGTTGAGGGCGTGTGCAGCGCAGTGGTAGTAGTCCGCCAGGGTGCCTTGGCCTTCACCTTGGCAGCTACCCCGACCTTGATGATCAGGGAGGGGGGGGGTGGGGGGTGGGAGGGTGGTAGTAGTTAGCCAGGGGGTTAAAAAAAGGAGACGGTGAGAGGTTGAGGGCGTGTGCAGCGCAGTGGTAGTAGTCCGCCAGGGGTGCCTTGGCCTTCACCTTGGCAGCTACCCCGACCTTGGCACTTCCCATGGAAGCAGCGCCATCGTAACTCTGGGCTACCAGTCTCGTCGTGTCCAGCTGAAGCTTCTGCATTCTTCCAAGCAGAACTTCAGCCAAGTTGGCACCTGACATTTTGAGCTCTGGGCCAGTCATTGTCTTGCGCAGTGTCTCCAGCACGTCCAGCACGGCGACAGGGTCTTCTCGGATAACCAGCTGGCCATCATGCTCGTCCACTTAGCGAATTACCACGGCCATCTGCTCTCTGTTCGACAGATCTGTGGTTTCATCGGCCATGACCGTCCAGGCTGTGGACTTGTTTACCTTGTTTACGATGGCCTCTTGCACCAGGGTTTTCATGTCATCCAGGATTTCGTTTTGCACTGTTTTACTGGTGTACTTTGCGTTGTCCGAACACTCCTTCAGGTGGACCCTGAGAACTTCATCGCCACTCTGCAACCTGAAGCGAAGGAGACCTCGGAAGTTCCCATCATTGTCAGCAGGAGGAACGCCGCTGGGGTCGATCCTTCCCTGGTCACGATGCCCTCGCAGTGGGATGTTCTGCGTCGCTGCGAAAGTCACTGTCTCCACGATCGCGCCCAGGACGGACCGGTTTCGCTCGATCTCGCGCTTGCTGGCCGTCTGGACCACTGATTCGATCTGGAGTTGCGGTTGCTTCATCCTGATCAGGAACTCGGCTGCTCTCGCCGCGTTCTTCTGGTGTGAGCCTGATCTCGCATGTGCGCTGAGGGCTCCATTCTTCCCCGACATGTCTGAGAAGTCAGTCATTGGTCGACTGACCAGCTTTCCCTTGGAGCTCCCGTGCCCGCCACGTACGCCTTTGTCCACGCCCACCGTCTCGCCGAACAGGACGCAAACACTGCACCAAGCACCCGAAAGTTCACCTTTTCGCGAGACGGCCAGCCACTTGTGCTGGTCCATGTGATGTACTAACAGGTATCGTGGGCGACGGACTCCTCCTTTATTGTGATAGGACACTGGGCAATCACTCCTGACCGAGGGACGCCATCTCCTCGTCAGCCCAGCCAGTTTATCAGTATCGCTCGGCTTCGTTCCGATTAAAAAACCGAAGTCGTTGGGAGGCAGGCCGGCCGAGTCAGATGAGGGCTCCTCAGGATGGGGGAAGATGGAGCAGCTAGATGTTCCTGGCAGGCCAGGCGCTTCCACGGGCGACGAGGAGATGACAGGGCTGCGGCTATCCCCTGAGGAAACACGAGAGCACAATTTGTGAGGAAAATGCGAAGCGAAAGAAAAGGGACTTCTTGGGCTGTGGACAGCACAGAAAACCAGCGTCCTAGTGCGACCAAACTGAGGACACTCGGCACGTTATTTATTGTAGAATTAGTATTACAACAGACACTACAATAGATGCTGGCCATTACAACAGAAAAGTCATCGTGAGATGTAGTTTGTATTCGTGTAATTGGGAATATATCGAACTATTCAGACCATTTATATGGCTTTATAGGAGCAAGAGAGAGACAATGAGACAGTGCAAATGCCAAACAGGCATGGGGAAAAAGTGTGCAAGCACGTTATCAACATCGCACGAGCTGTTCAGATCACTGATTTGGCAGAGGCCACGCCACTGCGGCCCACACCGAATTTTATGTTCGGACCCCTAACTTAGTTCAGGGAGATACCTGAAAAAGAAAACGGTAATAAGCAACTTCCTAAAAAAAAATACAGTAAACAAAACATGCCAAAAAATGGTCAGGCACCCCGAATGTAACTTTTTCCATCATTCATTGAGGACATACTCTAACCTCTGCCTGTCGAGCGGCAACTGGTCTGCGGGGCCAATGAAAATCGGGTCAGAGGCCTAAGCATCGTCACATCAGCGGTACGGAAAATGTAAACATGCCAGAAATGACCTTTACCAGAGGGATCAATACTCAATAACACAAACGGTACACTAATTGTGTTGCTTAAAGTAATTTTTATATTTTTTAATCTACAATTAATAATGTGTTTGGATAATGTTTCACGGTACCTGCAGGGCCTTGCAGCATGTCTGGAGACGGATCGTCCGGGGATACCGGAATCAGAGATGGCTGAGGACCTCGGCTGGAAAATAGACATTCAATGTCAATATGCTATTGTTGTGAGATTGCATGCGAGGTGGCACTGGCACTGGCCCCACGCGGTGGCACTGGCCACCGCATGGGGGATGTCGGCAGGTGAGTCAGCCAGTACGGCGATCTTGTGACCGGGACGGGCCGGCCGGATACGTGGCGTGGTGGGGCGTGTGCGGGATGGGCCAATCAGCGATCGGGGGTGTCGGAAACGCGGGAACGGTGTGGAGTTGAGCTGGGAGGGTGTGGGCTGTGCCGGGGCAGTCTGGTTACCGCCGAGCGCTGCGCAATACACGCTCCTGGCATCAAAGTTTTCTTTTCGTGATCTACAAGCTATTTCGGCCCTTTTTTGTGTTGCGATGCCGGGACCCGGGAGTGAGGACTCTGTTACGGCAGTGCGAGTGGCGGACGAGTCGCCGGCCGGTCAGAAATTCGACCCGCGCCTGATCGACACCTTCGACGGAACCGGCGACGTCGTGGGTTGGTACACGCAAGCGGTCCTGCTGTGCGAGTACCGGGGTGCGTCGCCTGCGGATGTGCTGCCAATGCGCCTGAAAGACGGCGCGTTCGCCATCTGGCAGCAGCTACCGCCGGAGGGCCGCCGGTCGCTCGACCGGGTCCGGGACGCACTGTTCGTGGCGTTCGGGATGGACGCCTGCGAGGCGCACGCGGCGTTCACGACGCTCCGACTCCAGGACAACGAGAGCGTCGATGTGTTCCTGACGAGCCTGCAGAAGTACGCCGCCCTGTTCGGCGGCGTGTCGGACCAGCAGATGGCGGCCGCGCTCGTGAACGGGTTACCCGCGGCCGTTAGCGCTGTCGTGCTGGCGGGAGCCCGGCCAGGAGAAGCGGATCTGCTCAGCACGCTGTCACGCGCACGCACGGCGTTGAAGGCGGAGAGGCGTCGCGCGACCGAGGAGGCCGCGATCGCCGCTGCTGCCGCTGCGTCGGCCGCGGTCGGTGCCGCCGCTGCACGACGTCTGACCCCGGCCCTGCGGCGGCGCTGCTGGACTTGCGGCGTCGTCGGTCATTTCGCGGCCGCCTGCCCGCGACGAGTGGGAAACTCCGCCGGGGGCGCGCCAGCGCAAGCGCCGTCCCCGGAGGCGTGAGCGCGCTCCCGGTGGTGCAAATGTCTGTGGACGGCGTGGCGCGTCGGGCACTAATAGCACGGGATGTACCGATGTGCTCATCTACGTCGGGTGCTGCTCGACGTGGGAGCCGCGGTCGGTGCTGCTACGCGCCGTTAATGAGGGGACGCTGAGGTGCGTCGGCGTCACGCGTGTGGTGGTGGCCTACCAGGGCAAGCGGGTTACGCTCGCAGCCCTGGTGGTGCCGGACAGACCGCTGGGCATGGACATGATTATGGGCATGACCGTGGTGACGGCGCTGGGAGGATTCGTAGTGCGGGCCGCGTCAGACGTGGGGGTCTGCACGGCGGCGGCGGCGGCACGGAGCGTGCAGGTGGATGCCGCGGTGGTCGGGGCGGCGGCACAGGATGTGCAGGTGGATGCCGCGGACTTCGTGGCGCGCTTCGACGCGCGGGCTGCGGCCTGGACGGTGGCCTAGAAGTGGGCGACGGGCGTCGGATCGGCGCGCCTGCGGAACCGGACCGCGCAGTACGCGGTGCCGGCGGCAGCGCGCGCGGCGTATGATGCCGAGCTCGACTTATGGGTCGCCGAGGGCTGGCTGCGGCCATACAACGAGAGGACGGATGGGTCAGCGCGCGGCCTGATACCGTTGATGGCGGTCAAACAGCCGAACCAGGGCAAGGTGCGCCCCGTTCTGGACTACCGCGAGTTGAACAGTCACGTTCTTGCGCACACCGCCGACGCGGACGTCTGTGTCGACCAGCTGCGACGCTGGCGACGACACGGCACCCGTGTCGCGGTCGTTGATCTGCGCAGGGCGTACCTGCAGCTCCGGCTGGACAGACGGCTGTGCCGTATCAGACGGTCGAGGTTCGCGGACAGCGGTACTGTCTAACACAGATCGGCTTCGGGTTCAACATCGCCCCGCTCGTGATGAAAGCCGTCGTGAAAGCAGTGCTGCTCCGCGACCGGGACGTGTCCCGCGGCGTGTTGCCCTACGTAGATGATCTGCTGGTGGATGAGAGCGTCGTCAGTGCGGACTACGTGGTGGCGCATTTCGCGAGGTACGGCCTGGCGTGCAAGCCACCGGAGCGTGCGGCTGCCGGGACGCGCCTTCTCGGGCTCCGCGTGAGCCCGAATCAAGAGGGCGCGCTCCACTGGCGGCGCGACAATCCGGTGGCGGCCCCGCCGGCGGTGCTCACTCGTCGGGCAGTGTTCGCCTGGTGCGGCCGACTGGTGTCGCATGTGCCCGTGGCCGGCTGGCTCAGGCCGGCGGCCGCGTGGCTCAAGCGACGCGCCAACGCCTTGTCGACCGGGTGGGACGACCCGATTGGTGACGAGGCGTTGCGCGGCCAGGTCGACCAGGTGGCGGTTCGGCTGATCGAGGCTGACCCGGCCCATGGTCCCTGATGTATGGACGGAGACAAGCTGGTCGTCTGGACGGACGCCAGCTCGCTCGCGGCGGGCGTGGTGGTGGCCAACGCGGACGGCGGCGTCGTGGAAGACGCGAGTTGGCTGAGACCGGAGTCGCAGGCCGCTAAGCACATTAGCATGGCGGAGCTCGACGCGGCGCTTAGCGGTATCAATCTTGCTGTGGCATGGGGGGTCAGGACCGTCGATCTCCGCACTGACTCTGCCACCGTGCACAAATGGATTGATGACGCGCTGAGTGGCCGCTCGCGCTTGCGCACTAAGGCACACGGGGAGATGTTAATTCGCAGACGGATCGACGTCATTCGGCAGCTGGTAGCGGAGCTCCAGCTGTCCATGACGATCGGTCTTGTGCGATCCGCCGACAACCCGGCGGACATCCTCACCCGTGTGCCGAAAGAGTGGCTGCGCGACTGGGCCTCGGCCGACGAGGATGGCGACGATGCGCCGGCCGTAGTGGCCGCCATTGATCCACGGCCCGACGCGAAGCCCGCGTGGATCAGGGCGGTCCACGAGGGCTGCGGACATCAAGGGGTGCGGCGTACCCTGTGGCACGCGCGGCGGCTGTGCCGTGAAACGCGGGTGTCGCGGCCAGCGGTACGGGCGGTGGTTCGGGCCTGCAACGTGTGTCAATCGATTGACCCGGCGCCGGTCCGATGGGACCATGGGCACCTGAGCGTGCCGGACTGTTGGCGGCGCCTGGCCATCGACGTGGTACACTACCGGGACGTGGCGTACATGTCGGTGATCGACTGTGGACCATCACGTTTCGGGCTGTGGCGCAAGTTGCGCAACGTGACAGCGGGCGAGATCGCGGGGCATCTCCACACAATGTTTCTGGAGCGCGGCGCGCCCGATGAAATATTGTTGGATAATGCTACCGCGTTTCGTAGCCGGCGCATGGCGGAACTCGCAGCGCAGCGGGGCCTGCAGCTGCGATTCCGGGCGGTGTATGAGGCGGGCGGGAACGGCATCGTCGAGCGCCACCACCGGACGGTGAAGGTGATGACAGCTCGACAGGCCTGCTCCATTGCGGAGGCGGTGCATCGGTATAACACGACACCATTGGACGGCGCGAACGCCGCCACTGCCCCCGCCGCCCGCCTGTACGCATATCCGGGTCGTGAGCTGCCGATTAACACCACCGTCCGGCCCGACGCGATGCGTACCGAGCTGGTCGACGCCCCGCTCCAGCGTGGATATCTGGTGTGGCTGCGACGGCGCGGCGCGCCCACGCGTTGCACGGAGCGGTCGCGCGAGGGCATCGTGACGCGGCTGCTGCCGGCTCCCCTGATCGAGGTGGATGGTCGCCCCTGGCACGTCCGCTGTGTGCGGCGGCGCGTGGACGACGGTGTTCGCGCCGCGGCGGAGGACGCCGGGGACGACGACGACGATGACGGCGACAGTGACGACGACTACGGCGCTACGGAGTGGGACTGGCCCCTGCCCCGTCCGCCGCCGCCCCAGCCGGCTGTCCGCGCAGTGATGTGGTCCAGCGACCCACAGGGGGTGGCGACGCCTGGCCCGTCGGGCGACGTCCCGCCTCCGCGAGCGGAGCGACCGGCCCCGGTGCGCCCGCCTGACGCCACCGCCGACGAACCGGCCGACGACTCGCTGGACGACCTGGATCTGACGGTGACTGATCCGCGCGACGCGACGTATGCACCGGACGAAACGCTGGACATAGATTTGGACGGGTGGCGGGCTGCGCCCCGCCGGAGCGCACGACTGTGTGGTACGGATGGCGTGTCGAGTGGTGTGGGCGAATGATGTTTGAGATCATGGGGGGGGGGCACCGCATGGGGGATGTCGGCAGGTGAGTCAGCCAGTACGGCGACCTCGTGACCGGGACGGGCCGGCCGGATACGTGGCGTGGTGGGGCGTGTGCGGGATGGGCCAATCAGCGATCGGGGGTGTCGGAAACGCGGGAACGGTGTGGAGTTGAGCTGGGAGGGTGTGGGCTGTGCCGGGGCAGTCTGGTTACCGCCGAGCGCTGCGCAATACACGCTCCTGGCATCAAAGTTTTATTTTCGTGAACTACAGCTATAAAGGAAATATGCTACATGCAGCCAAGTTTACGAAAATAAAATGCATACTTTTATTCAGAAAGGAATTGAGAAATTATGTTATATTTAATTGTATACATAGTGAGAAGGTGGGCTTGAATATGTAAGCCAGAGCAAAAGGGCTGCTCGTGAAATGCAAATTATGATATTTGGATGCTCTTGGCAAATCACACAAGATTTTACAATTTCATCCATAACATGACACAGGATTTCATCTTTGTCCAAACTTTAGGTGTACGTAGGCTAGGTCAAGCACATCAATATGTTATTTTGAATGAGTTTTATGAAGACGTGTATCTGATTTGCAAAAATCCAATCCATGACGTGCAGTGCATGTCTTATACGTTTATAAGCAGGTTAATAGAGCACATACTGATCTCTATGTGACTGTAGCAGAGTCCGAAATGGTCTGGATTGCTTCTTTGTATACGAATCCGGACCAATCCATAGGATTGGATCGGCTTTGGATATGGTTTTTTACATACATCACCGATTATATTGACTTGCATTCCAAACTATAAATAGAATGGCAAGTATTCAATAGGCTTACACCGATTTAAAAACATACTTTTACCATAAGAATCCTGGTTAAAATACAATGCTAGATTATATTATTACAATAACCTCAAGATGATACTTACCTCTCAGAGGGCTTCCTTTTAAAAAAACTCTGTAACGACTTTTTGATGTCCACTTTTGAAATGTTCAGAACTTCTCTTCATGTTTTAAATTAGAGATCACCCTGCTGGACAGTGGCAGAATGGATTGAGTTAAACGATCTACAAAGCAATACATTGCCAATGCAATATAATTGGTAAAAATTATTCATTTTTGGGATCCGGACCCCCCAACGAAAATAATGGGTGCGCCCCTGCAGACTGCCATTAATTTTAACTTTGGAATATTAAGGATGCAGTGCAAATATTGTGGATGCAACTGTATTCCCAAAAAGAATAGAAAGTTACACCTATGATGTCACGTGCGGTGATCACCCAACTTCTTTCTTTTAGTAGCCTTGGATCACATCACCCCTTGCTCCCTCTATTGTTGTTCGAGCGAATAAATGCAACTACTTCCACAGGCTTTTTAGCAAAAAGTGCAAATTGTTTCCCATCTGAGATGGTCTGAGGTCCAATATTCCTAGAAATTGGCCTATTTATCAAATAAGACAAATACAAAAGGTGGGGCCAAAAGGTATGTTGGCCCCCCATTTCGCGACCAAAGGGGGGGCCAACGTTGCCCCCCCCCCCCACTGGATCCGCCCCTGGCCCTCACGTGCTGTAGTCACTTGGCGAATGGTGACATTAAATCACACTGTGATCAACTGTTCCACGGGCGGTGACAAGGACGTGAATGTGGTTCTGCGGCCGTGCACGACAGATGTCGTTAGCGTTCGCCCGCCAAGGTGTCGCGGCGATCGACAGCACCTGGCTTCACCGTACGGTGTGGGGACATTTACCCAAACAGTCCATCCATATCAGTGTCATCAGTGCTCTGACTGTCGGCATACATTACAGCTGAGTTGAAGCAGGCAAACATGCCGGCAGTGGCGGTGAAATCACGGCAGCACTTTCCATCGCTGAAGCTGGTTTGAACCGGGAGAATGGCGTCAAGAAGTTTCAGTCCCATACGGTTCCTGAGTTTACTCTTGACAAATGTCAGATGAGAGAACACGCGTTCGATCACTGCGTTACTCACTGGAAAGGTGAGCGCACTCAAAGCATACATGGCAAGGTCCTTGAAAGGCGTGTCGCCGATCGCGTTCTCAAACCTCAGTAGGTATGACCAGAAAGGAATCGTTCCCTCCGGCAGAGCATAAATAGCCCACTCGATGCTCAGCAGTTTTCTGTACTCACTTTCTATCACTGACAAGTTGTCCGCATCGACCAGGTCTAGCCGTGGTAGGTCCCGGAAGCTGGCTCTGATGTGAGAGAGACACTTCTGCGGGGACAGCAGGTGGAGCTTGCTGTACGCCTCACTAGAAGACGGAAGTCTTGACTCCACCTGTCTGACTGCTTCTGCCATGAAGCTCACGCATCGCATCCGGACCTGAAAATCGGGGCAGGCGGATGAAAACCATGACCAGGCGCGGATACACGGGGGTGGCGCGTGGGCGCCCCCCCTCCCTGGGCGCGGAACATCCGGAACAACGGGCGCATTCCATCCGAGGGGCGCCAGATTTAAGGGCACCATTGTCCAGAAGTCGAAATGCTACAATGTTGCCAACTTCGGCGCACTGCCGACTGCCCCCCCCCCCTAATCTCCCTCGAAGGCAGATTTCGGTGGTACTGGGAATGCACCCGCCACCAATTCGAGGGCGGGATGGAGCGCACTTTCTGGCGCAGTGGCCCCTTGACATAGGGGTGCTAAGCCTGGGCGCAGCGGCGACAATTCTAATCTGTGGGGTCAGGGGCGGATCTAGCCGACGTTTTTTTTTTCGTGGGGGGGGCACTGACGAATCCAGTGTCCCAATTTAAGGGGGGGGGGCTAAACAGGGACGTTGGAAGTATGTTTCAAGTGAGGGGATTGCACTAAATTCCATACAAAATCCCAACATATGAGGACTTCGGAGTGCACCCCCCTCGGAAGTTGAAAATCTCACGCGAAATTTCGTAAATTCCATACAAAATTCCGAAACGCCAGGACTTCGGGAGTGTACCCCCCTTGGAGGTCGAACATCTGGATCCGCCAGTGATTTTTTTGGGGGTGGGGACACAAACATAGTTGTGCCCATATTCCGTTGGGGGGGGGCAGATGCCCGATGTGCCTCCCCCTCCTAGATCCGCCCCTGGTGGGGGTACACTTTGTGGATCTGCCACTGACAGCATACGCAAGGTACATATATCCATCCATAGTTACACATATGTACACTTAGTTTGAGTTATATGTAATTGTAATTATGCTCACATTAGGGAACAGTTTAATAGAAAACGGCTACCTCCTCGAGCTGGCGAGACGGGATGTGAGACTTTGCAGCTTCCATCTAAAATTTCGCCCCGAAGTCGATCTTATGGAGAGGAAGAACATCTCGTTCATCCAGCGGCCTCCCTGACTTCACATGGTCCGGGCTCAGCATACGCTGACGAAGGCTCCAGTGGAGCGATGTCAGCGTCTCGTGGAGCTTGCCGGGCTCAGCGTCAGTCGCCTGGAACACGCCGTTGGCCTGCTCGAAGTCCCGGACTAGAGGCAGGGCGAAGTGGAGGTAGAGGTAGTTGGTTTTGTCCGACAGCATCTCCCTCAGCAGTTTGACAGTGAAGCGCTTTCCACCGTCGTCAGAGACGCTCATGAAGTACGCCCCGAGAGCGTCCCAATTTGCCAGTATGTTAAACATTACTTTCCCAGGAACCAGCCACCTCGTTTTCGACATAGACGTGCTGTACGGCTTTGGCACACCATCGACTTCCTCTTCGCACATCACATCATAAATCTCAGCATATTCCTCGCGCCGAATGGCGCTATGCTTAAACCATTTGGGGATCTCGTGTAGCATGAACTCCAGGTTGCTGGGGAGTTTTCTGAACGCGTGCTGAGCACAAAGTGCCAAGCTATGGCACACACATCTAGCTAGAACACAGTTCGGTGCAACTTCCTTCAACCGGGACCAGACCGAGTTGTTCACACCGACAAGGTTGCTAGCGCCATCGCTCGCAAAGCCTATGCAGTTCGCCAGAAGCACTCCGTGATCGTCCATAAAACCCTTGATGGCGGCGAACAATGCCTCACCAGTTGTGGATGTCACTGGTACAAGTCCGAGGAAGGCCGTGGCCATATCCATCTTTGAAACTGAAAAGTACCGCACACAAAGACAAAGGTGTTTCTGGCTCGAAATATCCGTCGCCTCATCCACGATAAGGCTGTAGCGTCTGTCCGCTCGTTTCAGGTCAGCAAATATTTCTTCCTGCAGCGCGGGTGCGACCACTTCAATCAAAACTTTCGAACATTTTGTGCGATGCAGTTTCAGATCTTCCAACAGACTGTCCTTCGCATAGCCCTTTATAATTTCAGAGCAGTGGTCAACCGTTCTAATCGCGCAATGACACGCCATGCATACACTCAACTTGATTTCGGCTTCCTTCAGTTGTCGCTCACGCTCGTGACTCCTCGGATCGAAATTAATCTTCCTCTGAGACGAAGAGCCTGGGCCGGTCCCCATTCTCTCCTTATGTCCTTGAGTGTCACCGTGTTTCTTTATCGTGTCCTTTTTAGGTTGGAGTCTTGCTTGGCATGATTTGCAGAATGCGTCCCCTGATCCATCTGAGCACAGCATTACCCATGGAAATTCTCTCTTCCGGTGGCCCTTAAACTGGCTCTGATCCCACTTTCCCATATTGACCGAATTGCGACTTACACGACCGCTAAAACGCCAAATGCCAGCGCAGAAACTATGCACACGCACTAACCAAACTACCAACGGCAATGAATGAATTAATGACCTTGGCAAAATTTGCGTGTTTTCATTCCAAAGCAGAAGTATCAAGTGTAGTATCAAGAACTACGTAAATTGGTTTCACAATGCTTAATGGCTTTTGATTTAAATGTTTTCATATGTATATTTTTCTTATTTTATATCACGCAAAATTATTCACGTAAAAATAGCAATAATCACTGATCCCACGTTCATGCTATCGTTTATTTGGACAGTTCAGCACTTCTCCGCGCGTACCCGCAGTGGCGCCATCAAGCCCAGGATTGTCCGCCCGCAGCGCCACACCACGGCTATTTTGTAAATCACTAGTTGCCGACGAAATACTGTACCGCATAGCATGTAGCCGACGCATGGCGGCTAATAGCGTGTATGTACCGGGTGACTGCTGGAGGGCAGGCGCGGATACAGGGGGGGGCGCGGGCGCCCCCCCCCTGGGCGCGGCAAATAACACTAAAACTGCGCCCCGAAGGGACGCGGTTTTCACACTTAGCATTACCGCGCCCCCCCCCCCCTCGGGGAATTTCTGGATCCGCGCCTGGAGGGGGTGGGGCGGTGTGGTGTAAGCCTTGCCGATCCAGCCAAAAAATGGAAGAAATTCCCGCATTTCTTATTTTTACGAAAATGTCATCATTTTACCGGGGAGTGTGGTGTTGGCCTAAAATTCGCCAATTTTTATGCTTTTCATCGCCATTCGCCAATCGGGATTTTCCCATCGCCAACATGGTTCGAATTTCGCCAAATTGGCGATATATCGCCAGGTCTGGCAACCCTGGTACAGTGTAGCCAAGGCGATATATACCAGGTGGCGTCAACCCCACTGCGCAGCTTTCTGCGCAGGTCCTTAAATGACGTCATCTGAGGTACACACTTAACGTGGGCTCAGCTGTTCATATGTTGCCGAATATGTGCAACGTATGTACACTATGGGAAAGGCATAACAGTTTAAGAGGTATAGGTCCAAAATTTAGAGCGTCGAAGGTTTGGAAAGGACCTCCAGTACGTTTTACATGCCTATTCTACCCGAAAGAGCTTTCAAAGCGACGCAGAACATGTCAAATACGGCAGAGAATTATAATCTTACCGCGGCGACATGCAGTAGACATATCTGAGCGTAGGTGTCGCTACGATGGGACCAGGTGTGTGTGAAGGGGGGGGGGGGTGCTGGTCCCCAAAATTGCAGCAAATTTAGCATTGGGATTATGGTGTTGCATGGGAAAGGTAATTGACCGGGGCAAAAGTAACTGACCGGAACGCCTTTTAACCCCGACCCCGTCCATAGCATGTGGCAACGCCGCTATTTAGGGCAAGGAAAGGGACAATTTGTATTCTTAAGATCGACAGGACCATAGGGAGCGACATTTGGCGGACGGATTGGAAACATGGGACACCAAAAGCGGTCAGGCATGTATTGGTGGCATTCCCTAGCAATGCGTTCAGGATTAGATCTGGATCATCCAAAAGCACTCCTACACGTCGGCGTAGTCTACCTAGTCGGTTTCTGTGCTGGTTCCGGTTCAGAGCACGAATGGAAGATCGCAATCAAAGTTCGTGGAGCAAAAGACACTTTGTATGTCGTTCTTTCCAACCAATGCTGAGAGGCCACATGGTAAGTATCAGCAGCAATGGAGTGGCATAGGGAGCGCCGCCAACCCGTCAATGGTCACAGTCTCAACAGCAAAACACGCTAACAAAACGGCAGGGCCGGACGACACGAAAGCAGTGCCAAGTGCCGCCAGGACGGGCCGGCATAGGAAGCGCCGCTAGTCTGCCCATGGTCACAGCGGCAGCAGCAAAACACGCCAACAGGACAGCGGGACCGGGCGATACGGGAGCAGTGTCAAGTGCGGCCAGGACAGGCCGGCACAGGGAGCACCGTCAACCCGTCAGTGGTCACAGTCGCAACAGCAAAACACGCTAACCAAACGGCAGGATCTAGCGACACGAAAGCAGTGTCAAGTGCCACCAGGACGGGCAGCACAGGGGGCGCCGCCAGTCCGACCCTGGTCACGGCGGCAACAGCAAACACGGAGAAAAAGAAAGAACCGGGCGACACGACACGATACACAGCAGAGACGGTGACAAATGACTGGCAATGTGAGTGTTGACATCCTATCACTGGCTGGTGACATGCTGGCGCACCTGCCTAGATGCGCGCCTCTCTGCGCTCTGCGAGCATAATTATAGCACAACCAGCCGATGCGCACATGCAGCCCAACTCGAGTCAGCCTCCGTGCCACACGGACATCTAGCCTCGGCTGCCGGCTGCTGATGACGCCTACCAGGCGCCTCATGATGCTGGCCCCGCCGGTGCAGGTTGAGGCCATGATGGAGCAGAAATCAGATTCCAACTGGTCTACCACCAACATCTACCAGGTCTGTGGCATGTAGAGCCGGCCGCAACCGATGGTGGTGAGCCAAGAGCTGGACACAGTTGTCAGGAGCACCTCAAGTGCTTCAGACGTCGGACAGTCAAGCGATGTATTGACACGCCACATTTTGTAGGCGACGAAGCCGGCAACGAAGGCAAGGCCGTCACGCTCCAGTCCCAGTTTGCTGATGATGGTCGCGCTATATTCATAATGTGAATTGAAGTGGGATCAAACTAGTTGAACTGGTTCTTCATTTAGCTATAAGATGCTCCAAAATACAGCAAGCACAACAGACATGCATGATTCACACTTCATACCATACAAATCTGGTAGGCAGGTTATTCATTGAATGGCACCAGGCTTCGGGAGAGGCAGGTGCTGCCATTGCAGCATCAGCTTCAGCTGCATCATAATCATGAGAGGTAAAGTGGTTGGAACAAATGCATGAGTTGGTTGGATGAACTTTATCAGCTCTTTTCACTTTGTCAACCAAGTCATTCCAAGTCCAAGTCAAAATGTAAAATGTTTTCACAATACTTTTAAGGACATATTTTGTCCTTAAAATACCATATTACGCCTGGAGTAAACGTTGACCAATTTTTGGCCATACTATATTCCTGGCAGGGCTGGGTGCGAGATGGTGAAGGTCGAGAGCAAAGTATTTTGTCCATCTAACTTGTGGAGGACAATTTGTATGTGTCTCACATCAGAGCCAACTTTCATAATTACAGTGAGCACCTAAAGGAAGATGACTGAAATTGTCAAATTGGTCATGGAATCATTTAGTAGGAAAACCCAGGCATACATTCCTGTGGTGAATTCTGGATTGTAAATATATAGGGCTAGCACTGTGGTTAGGTTTAGTTAAGTTAGGCTAGGCTATGATTTTGTTGTAAGTTATAAAATGTCCTTGGGGGGGGGGGGGTATTTTCTTCTTAATTGAGTTTCTTTTTCTTAAAAAACAGTTCCGGGTAGGTTTTATCTTAATTTAAATATTAGTTGAGAACAAAAATTCTTTGAAATTGTCTCTTTTATTCTCAAAAGGAATTTGCTTTCTTGCATAGATGGGTAGGCTAGGTTAGGCTAGGCCATACTACACCATTTTTTTCTTGATTTTGAACATTACTTTTTATGATATATTACCCAGCTCTAAGCCCATTTTTGGGTGATATGTTGCCTCCCAACTGAAAAGCATGCATTTGCAGGAAATAAGTGGTCCCATCATGTTCAACACATTCACAAATATTGCATTAGAAAAGAAATTACCTTAAGCTGAAATATTACTGGATAAGCGCCATCAACATATTAAACACCTAATACGAAACACATTTCAACTTCCATCACTCATTAACTAGAACAAAAGATTACAGCTACCAGTGCAACTCCACACAAGATACATCACAACACAACACAATACAATAAAACTACAACTGAAACTCAGAGACAGCGAACACGACGTGTGACATCAACACACGACATAAAGCCTAAGAGAGGGAAGTTTAGTAAACATTCCTACTAAACTCACTTCCCTTCTTAGTAAATATACCTACGAAACCTTCTCGAGGATGTGTTGGAGAGAGAGCAATGTAAACAACTGCGCCATTTATGACTCAACTGCGTCATCTAAGAATTTGAAAAAGCGTGCCCCTAAAACGCTGCATTTTGTGATGGTGGTCGTCTAATTCGCAGCCTAACTGAAACTGATAAAATAACAGCTGAACAAGATTCCAAAAGCACAGACGCGATATCATAAGATTTTGGAAGTGAGTTGAATTGAAAATATTTTCATTTTAATAAACAACAAACGATTAAAACGGCCCAAAAGTGTACCCCAGAGACGTCATTTGTACCATTCTGGCGACACGCAGGAAGGCATGGGGATGACAAGGCCTGAGTGTAGCGTAGCGCAGAACTGGAAATCTCGGGTTTCCCTTCAAAACGTACAAATCTTTCGCCTTTTACCTACATGCCTGAGCCCTGTTCGGCAGGCATGTATACGGTGTAGTCGGAGTAAACGGAACTATGACGTCACACCGAACACAATTTTGCGCTTGCAGTCGACAAATGTGAGAGAGACGAGACGTTTGTGGTGCAATTGCGGGCGCGGTGCTTAATCCGCAGATAAAGTCGTGTTGGGTCGGCCCCGCTTTGTTTTTTTTGGTAGAATTTGTAACTATGGTTGTGAGGCATAACTCCAGCTTAATCAAATGAATTCATGAATTTCTTTGTTACAATGCAATGTTTATGAATGTGGTTAACATGTGACCTCTCATTTCCTCTGCAAATACATACCTTCAGTTGGCAGGAAAAATAATGCCAAAAAGACAAGTTTGACCTGAGTTGCACCTGAGTGCAGTGGAAAGCCAATAGACTCATCAGTGGACTAGGCAACTTACATTATGTGGGAAGACTCATGGCATTAGATATGTACTCACTCAAGCATAGGAGATTAAGGGGTGATATGACTCAAATGTATAAATTATTAAAGAGTTAGATCAGGTCAATATGAATGATGCCCCTCCATTTGGTATTTCTGTCTTAAAGGGTGTTTTGGAATTTTAGGATTTTTTTAGGAATACTGTATTAACGTGATTCGAAGATGCGATCATTCGTTTTCTCCGTAAATGCTTACGTCTCGGATAATCTTAGCGATAATATATATAATGCCCCATATATGCCACACCGCTGTTTGTTGCATAATTTATCCATCCCTCACCTGGCACTTCTCAGATGTGATTAAAGGGACATTCAACACTTCATGCAGTTGATTCAACACTTTCATGTCGAAAATGCTTAATTTCTGCCTCTTTGGTGCATAGATACACCACACCACCACTATTTCACTGGAATGCCGAAAAAAACTAAGCACAGCACGGCTTGCGGCCGTGATGTACGGATGACGTCACGATAAATATTACGCTTGTGTTTTTAAATGATAATATATGAGTTTATATTAGTTTAGATAAGAGTAGATTGTATTATGTTAGGTTAGGTCAGGTTTTCCTATTTAATTATTAATTATCATACTGCTTGGAAGTCGTAAGGAAGGACGGCGAGACTGAGCAGAAGCCGACTTTGAAATATCACTTCGCTGTCCGTCACGATAAACACTACGCTTGTGTTTTTAAATTAAAATATGTGAGTTTATATTGGTTTAGATAAGAGTAGATTGTATTATGTTATGTTAGGTTAGGTTAGGTTAGGTTAGATTTTCCTATTTAATTATGAATTATCATACTATTTGTTGGAAGTCGTGAAGCAAGACAAGACTGAGCAGAAGCCGGCTGCTGGGCTGCTGTGCTGTGTGGTTAGTTTTTTTTTGGCATTGTGTGGAATAGTAGTGATGTGTCATCTATGTCGCAAAGAGGCAGAAATTAAGCATTTTTGACGTGAAAAAGTGTTGAATCAACTGAGTGAAGTGTTGAATGTCCCTTTAATCACGTCTGAGAAGCGCCAGGTGAGGGATGGATAAATTATGCAACAAACAACAGCGGTGTGGCATATAAGGCGCATTATAGATACTATCGCTAAGATTAACCGAGACGTAAGCATTTACGGAGAAAACGAAGATTGCATTTTCCGAATCACGTTCATAAACATGGTATTCCGAATAAAAAAATCCTAAAATTCCCAAAACACCTTTTAAGACAAATTTACCCTCCATTCAGACTATAGGGGTCATCAATTCAGGTTAGACAAATCAAGGTGTAGGACAGTTAAGTGACAACAGGTCTTCAGTCAAAGGGTTGTTGATCAATTGAATAGGCTGCAAAATTGAATGTGTTTAAAAATAGGGTGGACAACTTTTTTTGGTGTTCTAATTAGTGGTGGATGAGGTGAGATTTTTGGTAAGTAGGTGTGCATGGTACAGGCCCCTTTAAGCAGGCATGGGTGGAGTTTGAAAATTATTGGTAGGGCACCTGATCCATGTTTGTACTATACAGGATCAAGTTAATAGGGCTTGATAGGCAAGGAAATGTTGGATGGCTGTGTGGGACATTGGTGGATAGGTAAGCATAGATGGCTGTGTAGGATGTTGGTGGATGGTTTCTTTGGAATTTGTGATGTGATGTTGGCTAGGGTGATGAGTGCCTTTTTGTCCAGGCTTATGGTATCTTCCCATTACAGACTTAACCTGGATAGGCCCTTGTGGCTCTTATTAAGTCTAAACATTTTATGACTATGACTTCAGGGGCTTGCAGTTTGGCTATGTAGCAAAACATGCTGAAAAGAGAACAAATGTAACAACCTAGCCTAGAAGTTGGAACCTGTTAGAGGTTGTAAAATGCTAGAAGAAAATTATTGTTACAAATGGAAAATCTTCCAACCACTTGTCCAACAATTATAATTAAAAAGCCTAACCAAACCTACCCTAATTCAATTTGGAAGAAACTGAATTATTTGTATTGTGAAAAATTTCACAGGAATTGTGAAAATCTTCCAAGCTTAAAAGAAAAGCCTAGCCTAACCTAGCGAAGCCTAACCACATTGTTTGCTTCATGGTGGTAACATGTGTAAAACTTGTCTTTTGGATACCTTAAGGTGCAATAGTACTGGCAATGACTGGAAAGGATCTACTCAGAATCTGGGGGTGTCACTTTGTATGCACTGGGTCCCAATAATTAATTGCCCCCTTTCCAATGAAACCAAATATTTAGCTTTGCCATTTAACTTTGAACTATGGAGGTGGCATTCCAGAATGCTTGAGTGCACCCTCTGCTCAGCAAGTTTTTTTCCAGCTGAATTCAGACCATTGCTATTGAAATCAGTGACAATATTTTCCCTGTGAAGTGTCACACTATAACATCCTTACACTTCACCACAATAGGTGTGTTGTGATGATTGCCTGCATTGTCTGGCTGCTGGGATTCCTCATCATTGTCACAAAAGGAGTCCACAGGTCCTGATGCATCTGCTGATTGATGTCATTTTAAGCAGTGAATATCTTGCTGGTATTTAGTTCCTGAAGAAACAGTAGATGCAGATGCTAGGCAAGCTTCAAGTCCATTCCATGCCTTTTTTCTGATTTTCCCCCCAGGATTGTGGCACCAGATGTACATTTTCCTCCAGGAGTTGGTGCACCCAGTGTCAAAAGCTGACATAAATGCATAGAAAACCATACACCAATTTGCAATCAAAAATATTTATATGATGCTTTCTGATGATTTGAATGAATTCAATTTTCATTTTATTGGTAAATGACAAATTTTCAAGATATAAGCAGTTGAAATTAAAGTACTTATATCTCAATAAGTAGTCAGTTCACCAACAAAATGTCAAATTCACTTAAGTACCATAAAAAAACACCACAAAAACATGTTTAACCATGAAGATACATGCTATTCCCTCTTCTCCACCAAAAGATGGAAAGGTGTGGGGTAAAACATAGATCTTTGGTGGGGATATATACAATGAAGAAAAATGCAAACTTGTGAGTAAAAACCTAACCTTCCGATGTTCAATCACCAAAAACTTCATAATGTTGGTTTGCCTGTAGGCTATAACGTACTGATGTTGCATACTCTAAAATGCACTGATGTTAGGTCACCTAAAGCCCATTGATGTTGCATTGCCTAAGACCTACTGATGCTGGATTGTGTAATATCACTGTCACAAAAGGATTCTGCATCATCCATTGTGCCAATACAATGGTGTGATATGAAATAGGGAATATCTTGCCTACATGTGATTTACTAAAGAAATGGTAGATGAATAAGCTGCTAGGTAATCCTCAGCACATCCAGTCCATATGTTTTTCTCCAATTTGTGCTCATGGGCCTCTACAGGGCTTCTTTAATTTTGATAAGTGCAAAATCATGCATGTAGGTAGGCAGCATATGAAGGCTCCATACTTGATGGGTGGACAAGTACTATCTGTGACTCAGCAGGAGAAGGACTTAGGTGTTATTTTGAACACAAAATTTGGGGCATCAGAACAGACCAAAGAAGCCAGGAAGAAGGTACTAAGAATACTTGGGGCAATAAATAGGAATGTATCATACAAAAGTGAGGAAGTCATCAGGAAGCTTTACTGTGCATATGTCAGGCCACATTTGGAATACTGTGTCCAAGCTTGGTCCCCTAGTTATGAAAAAGATTGTTGGCTTTTGGAGAGAGTACAAAAGAGGGCAACACAAATGGTTAATGGTATAGGGAACCTGGCATATGAGGAAATATTGAAAAAAATTGGATATGTTTTCACTTAGATATAGAAGGCTGAGAGGAGATCTCAAGGTCTTTAAAATGTGTTCATCGTCAGGAACAGGGATATCTCAGGGAAATGTTTGAATTTAACAAATGATGCAATTAGATGTCATCAATTCAAAATTAAAGTGAATCACAGCAGGACAAGGTTAAGACAGTATGACAGTCCTTCTTCACCAACAGGGTAGTAGAACACTGGAACCAGCTGCCAGAAACCATTGTCAGTAGCAACACACTGAACATCTTTAAGAACAGCATAGACAATCATTATAAGAATAGGGGGCTTGTTTTTCTGTATTCCAGGGAGAGTTGATCAACACATTTGATGGACAACTGGTTCAGTGTACAGAGTGCAACCAAGAAGGGCCCTTGTGGCTCATAGTTGCACTGATCTTTTATGTCTTTATGAACTCCAAAAGGTTAGTTAAACACGACCTTCGAGATCGAAATCCATGTTGAGTATCCATAAAAGATTGTGCCTATCAAGATGAATCTGAACATTCTGTTTAACCAGATTTTCTAGTACCTTGCAAACTATTGACGTCAAACTGACTGGCCTGTAGTTCCCTACACACTTCATGCTTCCCTTTTTGAAAATTGGTACTACATTTGCATTTCTCCAATCTTCAGGCACTTCAGAATATTCCATAGACCGCCTGAAAATTATACCTAGGGGAACTGCTAAAGCTTTAGCACACTGTACTAAAACCCTAGCATATATATAATCTGGTCCAGAAGCTTTATTAGGTTTTATATTCTGCAACAGCTTTTCTACAGCTTCTGTAGTTATTTTAAGATACTCCAACCTATCACCTGTCATGGCATACAATTCAGTTGTTTCTATTCTACCAGAATTCTCTTTAGTAAAGACTGATGAGAATTGCTTGCTTAGGGATTCCACAATATCACAATCATCAACCACTAATTCCCCATCTACCTCCAGTGGTCCTACACTACACTTCTTAGCCTTAAATTTGTAGAAACTAAAGAATCTCTTAGCATTACCTGCTGAACATTCCTGAGCTAATTTGATTTCAGCCAGTCTTTTAGATGCCCTAACACACATCCTAACTTTATTTCTAGCTATTTTATATGATTTGAAGTTTACCTCAGAGTTAGCATATTTTAGTTTCTTGAATGCCTGTTTCTTTGACTCCAACAAATGCTTTACTTCCCCGGTCAGCGATGAAGGGTGCTTAACCCTGGTTAATCTAATTCGCCTATTGGGAATGAACCTATCCTGACCTTGAAATATGTAGCTTTTAGACTCCAGTGGGAATGGTATGGATTCACTCATTAGTGAATCCATACCATAGCCTAATAACCATAACCAACATAACCTAATCTAGCATATTCTAACCTCTCTTTGGATAAAATAGAAACAAAAATTAAGCAATATATATTCTGAAAATTTTATAAATTGAACAACCGAACCCAGCCTAACCGAACCCAACGTCAGCTGCTTTTGAAGGAAAATTTCCGATTTTATTTTATTTGTAAAATTTTTTGAATTTTTCTTCCAAGTTAAACAACTAAACTAGCCTCACCTAGCCAAACCGGTATTATTGTGCGTTGAGGTGGTAACAAGACAAGTCTTTACACACATTTACCACTATATAGCAGCTGTATGACCAATGCAGTCGATGCGCCCCTAAGCCCAAATAACCAACCAACTACCTCCATATAGCAAACAAATGGGTTAGGTTTGGTTAAGTTGGTTAGTTTAGGCTTTTCAAGTTGGAAAACGTTTCAAAACTTTTCCAAAAAGTTTCCCCCCAAAATTGCGAATTATTTGGTAACTTTGCAGTTTAGGGTGTTCTTTTTTTTCTTTTTCTTTTTAAATTTGTATGCAGAATACCATGTTTATGAAGGTGACTAAGATGATTGGACCCACTTCTTTTCTGTGCAAATGCTTACTTTTCAGGTTGTGAGCAAAATAGTGCCAAAAAGGGCTTTGAGTTCGGTAACATAGTATAAACATAAATGTTTTTTTTAATACAACAAAACCTAACCTAACCTAGCCCAAGGCTATAGAACACCAGGTAGAATGCTCTGCTTCCCAAAAAGGGAGACGCTTGAGAGGACCATCAATTCTATAAACTTGAGCCGACCAATCTGCGTTTGACGACCTCCGCCGATCGTGGCAATAGTAAAGGCCGTAGGGCAAAACTTGTGGAAGCTATTATTCATATATTGTTCCATTTTTTCGTGCTAATTTTCTACAAAGGCATTCTTGCTACTTTAATCTTGATCTTGAATACTACTTTATCACAATGTCATCGCTAATAGGGGAAACAATTTGATATTTGTGTGGATGTCACCGGTTTCGCCGCACCAAAGACAAAATTTGTTTGTTTACCATTGTCACGACCGACGGAGGTCGTCAAACGCTGATTGGTCGGCTCAAGCATCTCCCTTTTTGTATTGGACTAAAATGCTGGAGCGCACCCCCCTGACCTAGCCTAACCTATCTTTTGAGAACAAAAATAAAAAAAATACAAATGTCAATTAATTTATTTTCTGAAAATTCTCAACCTTAAAAAAGAAACCTAACCCAGCCTAACCTAACCTAAGCTGCTTTTGAAGAAAAAAATTGTGAACATGTTTGTAAATTTTTGGGGAAACTTTTGGGTATTATTGTGCTTTAAGGTGGCAACAAGACAAGTTGTATGGGCACTGTATGACCAACGCAGTCAATGCGGCCGTAAGCCCAAATAACCAACCAACCAACCAAGAAAAGTTTTTACACACATTTGTCACCATAAAGGAAACAAATGGGTTCGGTTTGGTTAGGGTAGGTTGGTTTAGGTTTTTAAGTTGGAAAATTTGTCGATTTTTTTTTAAAACTAATAACCAACCGACCACTACTAGGTACACCCTATATAAAGTTATAAAGTATTTAGACTTAATAAGAGACTCACTTCCTATTGCATAACACACTCAACAATTAAAATCTCCTCCCATCATACCCATTGTGTTACCCTAGACAATCTCATCAGTATCACATCCCGAAGGAAGGTGCTGAATCCACTGCTAGGTACACCTTATATAAAGTTATAAAGCATTTAGACTTAATAAGAGACCCAAGGGCCCATCCAGTTAAGTCTGTAAATGGAAGATACTATAAGCCTGGTAAAAAGACCCTCCCCAACCATCCCACATCCTGAAGAAACCACTCCCCCAATATCCCACACACCTATCAATGCCTATCTACCCTAGCTATCCAGCCCTATTCCATTGATCTCTCTTAACAGAGATCAGGGCATTGGAAAAAGTCACCAGGAACTAAAAACTACCTTGCATTGCAAATTTACCCATGTTTATTGTATTGTTGGAATTTATTATCAAACTGACATTGACCACATAAAACTACCTGCTTGAGTAAGGTCCTAAAGCTAACAGGGCCAAGTGCAATGTTTCTATCAATAAATTTGTTCACTGGTGATACCTAGGTAAGTAGGTATTTTGTGAAATGCTGCAATTAACCTCAAGTCGCCAATCTCTCACGTGATTAGCCGCAGGCGAAGAGTAGTGACAGGTGAGACTCAAACCCACAATCTGTTGATTGTGAGATGGGCACCTTACCCCCAGACTACATGTCCCCAGCAGACATCAACATGACAGGCACCCTGGCGTTACCTGTGTTAGGTGGTACCAAGGTACCTGCCGAACTTATCGGACTGGAATGGATGATAAATGCCCATGTATTAAATGTGCATTTGTTTGTTTGTAAAAATATTAAATCACAAACTACTGACCTCTGCTACCATCAAAAGCTACAGTCACCTACACCAGTTGGATGGCCACCAAGCACTGCCAAGGAACAAGAATGGTCCCCAGCTGTCTCCCCAGTATGTGATAAAGATGATTACACCATTAATTCCTGCAGGAAATGCATACTTTTCAGTTGGTAACAAACTACTGCACCAATAACAAAATATAACCTAATCTAACTTAATCTGAAATAACTTAATGTAATCTAAACTAATCTAATTCAACATAAGCTAACCTAACCTAGTCTTTTTCTTTTCTCAGCCTGTCTCAGCCTGACATTCTTTCTTCAGAGTTTTTTTTTATCGTCTTGTTCCCTTTGGAAATGAATGGCCCCATCACTTTAAATCATGTACAGAAACATGTTTCTACAATATTCTTCTCGAAGTGCCATATCAGGTTTAAGAGGAAAAAAACAGTTCCTAGAGCCCCTAAACAAGACTGGGAACCAGCATTAAATGAGTCTTGCTCACTCTCAGCCTACAGCTCCTCCAACACTGGGGGAGGGGAGACCGCTGCCCTCATGTTGTGTGGATCCCCATTGGATCTGCCAGACCTGGCTGCCAGACCTGGCTGCCAGACCTGGCTGCCAGACCTCTGGGAGTGCCTGGAGGGCCAGAATTTGCAGGAGGCAGGAACAGGGGTGACAGGCCCAGATCCAACTGCAACAAGGCACAGCCTGCCACTGCAGCAACTTTGGGCCCACAACCCAGCTAAAACCAAGGCACAGCCTGCCACTGCAGCAACTTTGGGCCCACAACCCAGCTAAAACCAAGGCACAGCCTGCCACTGCAGCAACTTTGGGCCCACAACCCAGCTAAAACCAAGGCACAGCCTGCCACTGCAGCAACTTTGGGCCCACAACCCAGCTAAAACCAAGGCACAGCCTGCCACTGCAGCAACTTTGGGCCCACAACCCAGCTAAAACCAAGGCACAGCCTGCCACTGCAGCAACTTTGGGCCCACAACCCAGCTAAAACCAAGGCACAGCCTGCCACTGCAGCAACTTTGGGCCCACAACCCAGCTAAAACCAAGGCACAGCCTGCCACTGCAGCAACTTTGGGCCCACAACCCAGCTAAAACCAAGGCACAGCCTGCCACTGCAGCAACTTTGGGCCCACAACCCAGCTAAAACCAAGCTGGTGAGTCATGTTTGCCTTTGGGCCCACAACCCAGCTAAAACCAAGCTGGTGAGTCATGTTTGCCTAAAAGTTAATGTAACTCAGTGGTTGCACTGATTCAGATAATCACAGTAATGGACAAAGTGCATGTCTTCTTGAGTAGTTGCTTTATTTTCCCCTGAAATGTGACAATGGGGATCCAAAAATGTTCTGCAGAAAGGGGATGTAGGCTCTTGCATGGTTTTGAGGCAAACATATGGTACATGTTTTGTTTATGCACTATTTATGCATTGTCCTGCAACCCATACTGTTATTATTTCAATATTTTGAAGCATGTGGTGTGACGCATGACTGATTCCACTCTATTAGGTGATGAGGTAGCAATGGTGCTAGCAAATTGTCAACATTATACTTTTAATGGTAAATGTTTAACAGTAAGCATTTAACATCAATCACACATTGCATTCTCTTGTTCTGCCATCCAAATGCAAAAGGACCTATCCCAGATTTTGAACATGTTCAGAAGAGCTGTTTTTGTATTTGTACCATTTTCTGACATACTAGTTGAACAGCAAGGAAGTACCTTATACCAATTGAACCAGTGCATTGGCTGATTAATGTTTGGTTGACGCTGCAGTGTTGACCAATCATTTTCATTAAAAAAAAAATTTGCTCCACAATGTACATGCTATTTTTGTGAGGAAAGTAAAAAAGGCATTCTGCATTTGATTTTCACAAAAAGCTGATGAGGATCCCCAGGCAAAAATATGTATCAGTGAAAACTCAGGCAGAAAGACATGACTGAGTTATATGTCCTTTTGCTATGAAAACATGCTCAATTTGCTGCATAAAAGGCATATCTTATCATAATGGCTCCCAGATTGGCTAGCTACCAGAGTTTGAAGTATTGCATGCTGAACACCAGTTAGAAGTCCTGTTCCTTGCATTTTCATCCAATTTAATAATAAAAAATTGGAACAGCTGTTCAAAAAATTGTTTGTGCTTGACACTCATATCTGGGAGCAGCTGTTCCCAGCTATCTGTGTTGCTTGGTATTTCTTTGTGGATGACCAGGCCTCTGCTGTATTAGTCCCCCCCCCCCATATCTGGAAAGATTGCCTTTTTGCCACCATCACATGGCAGCGGTCCTCTGGCAAAAGGACATCTCATGAGATACGTCCTTTCGCCACCATTAAATTGGAAGGGGAACTCTGGCAGGAGGATGCTCGAAGTGGCAACAAGATTCATGATGATTGATTTAAACATCTTTTTCATGTGCAAAATGATATTCCAGGGGACTATGTATAATTTCAGGGGATGTATTCTTCAAGATGTCTTTATACCATTATAGAATGACTAAAACAACAGGAGATACATCTTTTTGCATGTATGCATTCTTTTGCCTGAGCAAGTGAATCTAATTGTTATAGATACATGGTGATGAAAATCTGTGTATGCTTATGGCTTGCTTAAACAAAAAAAAATTATTTCAAAATTGACTTTCTAGAAGATAGATCTCACCACGATGGTTCGAATGATATCAAACATGCATTTTCTAAAAAATGGGACTTATGTCCTTTTGCCTCTGTATGGCAGTGTTATTAGAGATGAGTCAAGGCATATTTCATTCATCATAAATGTGACATTATGGGTACTCTAACCCAAATATAGCACATGTGGCATGTTTTGCAAGATAAACCTGCAAGTAATGAAAAAGAAATTAACCCAAGTCAATTTTTAAGGTGTAAAATTAGAGCTTTTTGATTGATCTGTCATGAAATGCACCCTCTTTAGATTACTTGTGCATTATCTGGACCTGCCTTGCTGAAGAGCCCCTGATACCTCACTTGTGGCATGTGTCTCACTATGTCCCTCAAGTAACATGATGGGTCCTGACATCAGTGGAAGGTTTCAGCACATATCAGGAGACTGCATGACTTCACTGCATGACCCTCAGACTTTACTGTCAAGTGTGAATCCTGTAGACATCAGTCAAAGCATGACCCTCATTCAAGTTTGGCCCAAGTCTCAGTGGAAGGCCCATGAACTGGACATCATTCTGACCTGAAGGGCAATGACCCCCTGGGAAGTATATAACACACCACTGAACTTAGGTTGTCTTTTGTGTCTGCAGACACAAACTCCTACAGACCACTTCCCAAGGTCATCATATTTTGTTTTGTGGGGGGGGGGTGCTGGCTCTGCATCTATACACAGGTTTGGACTTGTGTTCCATAATCCTGGATGTACAAAATTGTTGGACAATCCAGTGTTGATAGGATATTTTTTTTTTCAAACCTATGATATTAGAATCTCAGTTTGCACTTTCCAGTGAATCTCAAACACCATCACTGAGCAGTTTATCATCAAGCAGCACCATTCAACCTTAAAATGGGAAAAATGAGAGCATTATTTTCTGGAGTTGACAACATCATGTATGTCAAACATCCAGGAACAGCCTGTATTTCCAACCATGGTTATGCATTATATTTCCATTAATCCATTTTTTCCCCTCATACCTAGCTTTGCATACTATCAGATGTGATTAATGAGGATTGAGAGCAATATGGAAAAAGCACAAGTCCTGGAGTCATGCAACTCGTTCCCACCATATAGTCACAGCTGTGTTTAATGCATTTTGCAGGTGCATGCCTCAGCATGTCTGTAATGGCAGGTGCAAAGAATACTACCAGTCTGCTGAAGCAGCTCAGGGCACTAATGAGCAACACCAAGTATGTCACTGAAGAGCTGCACGCCTACATCATCCCTTCAGCAGATGCACATGGTGTGAGTAATGTGCTACAAGGTGTTCTTTTTACCATGAGGTGACAACAGTTCACTCACTCATGCTGTGACCTACATGTTGGCACTTATTTGTCTCATCTATGCAATGCTAGGCAATGCAAGTCATGGGTGTAGCTATGCATTAAGTTCCAGCTGTAATGGCCTGATAACTCCTAGGAGCTTTGTAAATTATGTTTGTGGTTTTCCACGTGAAACATGGCCATTTTCCCTCTATGAGCTTCACATGTGATATGATTGATGTTGCATTCCTGTTGACAGTACCTAGCCGTCTGTGATCGTGTGTGGTGTACTGACCTGTGACCGCACGCGGTGTCGACAGAGTGAGTACCTGGCCGCCTGTGATGACCGACGCGCCTTCGTGACTGGCTTCACCGGCTCGGCGGGCACTGCCGTGATCACCGCCTCACAGGCCTGTCTATGGACGGACGGACGCTACTACCTGCAGGCTCGAGATGAGATGGACCACAACTGGACCCTGATGAAGGACGGTCAGTGTCAGCCATAGCCAGCGGTGGAAATGCCAGGCTATTCTGGATGCCCTCTCTGGTGAGGACGAGTGGGCACATAAATCATTTTTGCACGTTACGGTAAGGTCGACCGGACGACCTTGATCGGTCGCTGCACGGTTTCCTGTCATGTCAGGCAGCAGGCTGGTCGGATGGTAGCGTACAAAGTGGACTATGTGACTACTTTTGCTCTCTGAATCGAACATCTAGAAGTGTCGACATCGAACATCTAGAAGTGTCGACATCGAACATCTAGAAGTGTCGACATCGAACATCTAGAAGTGTCGACATCGAACATCTAGAAGTGTCGACATCGAACATCTAGAAGTGTCGACATCGAACATCTAAGTGTGACATCGAACATCTAGAAGTGTCGACATCGAACATCTAGAAGTGTCGACATCGAACATCTAGAAGTGTCGACATCGAACATCTAGAAGTGTCGACATCGAACATCTAGAAGTGCCCAGTATTTTCGACTCTGGCCGCAGCCCACTTTCCTCACAAGATTTTGTTCCACACTCATATGAACGGTGCACTTCTTTAATGAATGCTAACCCTGACACCATATCTCCTTTAAATCGTTACACAGCTGAAATCACGATTGCACAGTGTTGGAAGTAATGCTATTTAAAATCTTGTTAAGTCCTGCGAACCCAGTCTTGAGACCATTGTGTACATACGACTGTTCCCGTTCTGCGTGTTTTGAAAGGTGCCTAATTTGGGGATACCGATATCAACGATAACGATACAAACACCCATGCTATAAACTGCCATTGTATAACAAAGTACATCATAGGTAATCCCTTCACCTAGAATTGCTCCATGGGATATTCGTTATTACGATCCCGGATCCGTTATGGTGAGCAAAAGCATGATACTTGCAAACGGGATACAATTAGAAACGAGTCATATAGACTTCACAAACACGCACCAAGAAGCACGATGTCGATACTTCTTTGGGAAGGATGTTGATTGAATGCTCATTATGTGGTATATTCCACCGTATTTCGCGAATAATTTATCACTGCGATTGCATATAACGGATGGTCGAATAAACTTAATGTTACCATCTGAAGAGAGCATGGAGTTCTTCACCTGAGCATTTATCAACGTGGTATTGCAGATCTAGGGAACCATGATTTGACCAAATTTATATGTCCCTCATGAGCAGGTTGCTGATTAACTCGGCTGAACGTGTTGTGGCCATGTTCGCCAATGGTTTCGTGCATCGTATGTAGCTTCTTGGCAGTCATTTGAAATTCATTGTTCAATGTTGTTCATGGTGAATTCAGTCTGGGTATAGATGGGTAGTTTGTCCCAAGGCTGTGCTATTTGTGGCTTGGCGTCAACTAACCTAACGCCAGTCATTCAAATTAAGTGGAGCATCAACTGGTATTGGCCATTCAATGCCCATCAAAGGTACTACCCAGTAGCACCCACTGGCGACACTGCTCTTGGGCTGGCTAGGAGCAGAAATATGCCGTGAATCGACAATTGGAGGTATTTGTGGCCCATGTGATCAGTGCCAACCAGTGCTTGAAAAGCTAGACATCCTAATTTTGAAATATAAAAAAAACACTACATACAAATGTCTACTTATCTTGCTGTTTCAGTTTATTTGATTTAGCATTTGTGTTTGCAAGCAATGTGAACGAAAGGAGTCATGTTCTTGCATTGTGTAGATTTACTTCGTTTGCTTGGCAATATACACTTTTTATTATGTCATGTTATATTCGTCATACCTTTACACTGACGATTCCAGGAGTTGAATGCGAAAACGGGGGCCGCGGTAGCTCAGTCGGTAGAGAGTTAGACTTTGGTCGTAAGATCGTGGGTTCGAATCTCACAACCGGTGGGACTACCGAGTCCACCCGCGACCAACCGGCGTGCGGCGGGACTACCGAGTCCACCCGCGACCAACCGGCGTGCGGCGGGACTACCGAGTCCACCCGCGACCAACCGGCGTGAGAGGTTGACGACACTAACCGGTGGGACTACCGAGTCCACCCGCGACCAACCGGCGTGAGAGGTTGACGACACTAACCGGTGGGACTACCGAGTCCACCCGCGACCAACCGGCGTGAGAGGTTGACGACACTAACCGGTGGGACTACCGAGTCCACCCGCGACCAACCGGCGTGAGAGGTTGACGACACTAACCGGCGGGACTACCGAGTCCACCCGCGACCAACCGGCGTGAGAGGTTGACGACACTATGCGACCCATCGGATGCGTCGTAAAAAAAACTCGACTTCATTTTCAATGTCTGGTTTTCAAATTTACAATTGTTAACAATGATATTTTAGGGACAAAATGTTCCGCCAAAATTAGCAAGTTTCACTCCTTATCATTGTATAAGAACATCTAGCTTTATGTTGTGTGTGCTTCGCCAGATTTCATAATCACCATAGAACAATGCTGTGAGTACGTTAAACGTTGTACTCTTGTAGCAGGAAGAACAGAAAATATTGGACGAGGGTTTTATTGTAGTAAATATGGACATACAGTAACCTTTCCAATGCTTTTCTGTTTTACTGGGACACATTTCGATGCAATGACAACCAGGGCGGATAAAGAGTGTGGCACTGATGCCATGTGCCCCCACATAAAAGATGGCGCCCCTCTGGCCGGCAAAAGGCGCCGCTCTGAAAAGGTTCCAGTGTACCCGCTCGAATTTTTCAGCCAGAGGCGCCCATATGAAAAATAGGCGCTCCATTGGAAGGAAAGGCATCCCTTCGGGAAGTACCGAGTGCAACCCGGCACCTCGAATTTTATTGGAATATTTTGCGACCATATGGGTTTTTGGGGAAATATAGATAAAAGTACCTTCCTTCGCAAAAGAAAATGTTTTGCATCCCTGGCTTGTACCCAGTCACAAGGGCGCGGCCACGTTTGACCCGTGCTGGTCCGTGCAGGTGATACAGGTACCCTATCACAGGGAAGCGGCCACGTTTGACCCATGCGCAGTTGCAACCCCTGTTGTATCATCGTTCTATCGTTACCTTTGTATATAAAAAATGGCAGTATAGTTGGGACGCGCTGCAGGACAACAAATTACGTGCGATCAAACCATGTTTTGCATAGTGGCCCTCGTCCTACCGTAGGACAAGGCGGGACGAGGTCGCACTCTGCCGCCTTCGGCTGGGGCATACCCATGCAACTCACCACCATCTGTTCTGTGGGGAGGACAGGCCAAACTGTCCTCGATGTCACGCACCGCTGTCAGTACGTCACGGCCCGATTTCATGCCCTCTGCTCGCCGATGATCGAGGACGTCTTTTTTAAGTCATGCGACCGTTGTCACTCCGCGGTCTCCTGGGTGACCACTCGCGCATGGTAACTTCAGGACAACTGTTTCGCTTTCTCTCGGATGTCGACTTCAGAACGATTTTTTACACCCGACTGATATGCAACACTAGAAGCTTGAAATGATCCGCCTTTATTGTTAAGGTTCGTATATTACTGTTGGCACCAATCTTCTTCAGCTGTCCATCTAACGTTGTGATGGGCGCTATATGACAAACGCAGTCGATGCGCCCCTAAACCCAAATACCAACCAACCAACCAGTTGCAACCCCTGTGCAGGAGATATGGGGACCCAGTACAAGGGGAGCTGCCATATTTGACCCGTACTGGTTCGTACGGATGCTGTATGTATTCTGTAACAGGGGAGCGGCCATGGTTGACATGCGCTGGTCCGAACAGATGCTCTAGGTATCCTGTCACAAGAGAAGGCCGTGATTGACCCGTGTTGGTCCGAACAGGTGCTGCGGGTACCCCGTCGCAGGGCGATTGGCTAGCTTCAACGCTGCCGGTGGGCGGTGTGGTTGGAGTTGACCCGCGCCTGCTGTCGACCCGCGCATGGGACACGCTGGCCTCTGAGCTGCACACGTCTGGCCACAGTCTGCGGCCCGTCCACCACAACCTAGCCGACCTGGTGTGGAGCGACCGGCCGGCACGTACAAGTAATCCGGTCACGCCACACCCGCTCCAGTATACCGGTGAGTACTAAAGTCGCCCGCTCCTTCAGTTACTGCTTCCTGGGCGCTAAATGACCAATACAGTCGATGCGCCCAAAAGCCCAAATAACTAACTAACTAACTCAGTTACTGCTTCCAAACTACTCCACTGACTCAGCTAGATGTCAACATAATTATTTGGATGACCAGTTGTGATGCTAATTATTCGTTCACACATTGCAAGTCGCCTGACATTATCAAGCAATATTGTTCCTGGAATTGATGCAGATCATCACCCGGAAATCATCATCTTCACGGCATGTGAGTTATGTTGTTTGCGTTGTGTGGTGCGGTCGATAAGGTCTGTTTTTGGACAGGGAAGTCAGTGAAGAGCAAGCTGGAGGAAGTTCGCCGTCAGATGCAGCAGCGCAAGTGCTCTCTGCTGCTGGTGGCTGCGCTGGATGAGGTCGCTTGTGAGTTGTGGTGGTAGACATGGTCGTGCGGTCAATTTTGCACTCGGCAATTGAGAAGCCTTCCTTTTATCATCAATGTACAGCTGGTGTCACCTGTTTTGTTTAGTCCTGATGTGATATCGTGCTCGAAATGCCACTGAGTGGACTTTGCCTATTTTCAACTGGGTGAATCGCCCGTCTGTGATATTTTGGTGGCAAACTATGTGTACTATACAATTATGTTGACCATATTTCTGGTCGAAACTAGTCTCACGTAGACCTGTCAATCTTCATGTTGTGAACTCGTTGTTTGTGAGCAGACCTGCTGAACCTGCGAGGAAGCGACATCGTCTTCAACCCGGTGTTCTTCTCGTACTGCGTGGTGCTGGCGGACTCGGTGCACCTCTTCATCGACCGCCAGCAGCTGGCCTCGAGCGTGACGCAGCACTTTGAGGACGAAGGTGTCGCCGACCTGCAGATACACGAGTACGAGCACGTGTGGACCTTCCTCAAAGACAAGGCACGTGCACGATTTTATTCAGGTATCTGTTTTTGACAATAGTTGGTAGATCTGCGAGATCATGCTGAAGGTTGCATGACGTGGCATTGGTTATGTAGCAGTTGTGCAGGCCAGCGACCCGTATGTCATTATCCATCAGATCATTTTGTCGCACGAACGTCGTACAGGAGTCGCGGAGGTTTTTGTTGACGCAGCAGACATGTCGGCCTTGGGCGTTTGTTAGTGTCTGAGGACAATGAACTGGGGCGGGGATGGCCGAGTGGTTAAGGTATTGAGCTCTGGGTACCAAAGGTCCCGTGTTCGACACTCGCACCGCTCGGGACATTTCCCAATCCCGCGACCCACCGGCGAAACAGTGGACGGCGCCATTAGCCGTGAATGTGCATAAAGTGCATCGTAAATCACCAAATATACAAAGGACAATGAACTGCTACAGCTACGTCGCATACTGAGGAAGATCGAATACTGATATGGCTGCTCCTGCTCTAGCAAACCCCTTAATGCTCCTGCTTCGACAAATGCCTTTCTTTTCCTGCTTCAGCCAATATACTAGTAACCGCCGCACACACCTGCAATGTCCTAGGAAGAGGATTTCGGAGACCAATATATGGCAAATATGTTAATCTACACCCACACTTAAATTATTGATGCTGCTCAAGCAATTAAGTTTGACCTCAGAATCATCGTCGATCTGACTCCAGGGGACGGTTAGTGTCGTCCGGAATTTATGTTCTGCTTGTGTCAAAACCTTATGTTCCGGGACCATTTTAGGACACCTGCCACACTTTTTCGAGAAATAAGACTACATTGATACCTTGAATAGACACCAATTGGTGTGGAGTGGGAAGGATCCATAATTGCTATGCCCCGATATTTTCGTGATGTCCTACTTCATAGCTACAAAAACTTCTTCCCCTTCTCAGTTTCAGTGCAGTTTGTGCCGTAGCGCAATTATTATTAATGATAGGTGGTGGATAATAATGGTAATTATGTTAATTATGTGGTAGTTATCGGTAGATATTGAGCAGTTGTTGGTCGTATTCGATTACTATCGTAAGTATGAAAAGCGATGTCCATGGTGTTAATAGCTCATCAGGAGTGGGATGGTGCATCTTATCCAACTTAGCAAATTTTCTAACAAGAGCATGAGTATGATGCATGAGTAAGAGCATATTGCCCCGTGCACTCCCAGCTGAAAATAAACCGGCTGACAGATGGCAACTGGGTACATGGTGGCGTTTGGTGTCATAGAGTGTGCTCTTTAAAAAGAAGCCGTACCACCTGTGTCTATCTCATTGCACCTCATTTTAGATTGTGCTTTGTATTTCAGAAATGAACTGCCGACTGAAAGATTATTCCTCTGACAACTTTATTGTACAAATGCTGGTAGTCATGCCGTCGATAATATATTGCCCAAGTTCACACAGCTCCTGTCTATTGCAATAAAGCACTAAATTGTGCTGTAGTTACAGGTAAAGCGTGCACTTTCAGCGTCATTGTCGAAACCTTTATCATCTCATATATTCCAAGTTTATTTGAGTGCTTTGCATGGGACATCTAACCGAAACGCGTATGTAACTTGTTTTGTCGGAACGTTGCGTGGTTGTGTATTTACATGCATCAGTGTGCGTGTGCTTAGCATAAGGTGGCCTTTTCTCCATGGTTCAGTGGCATGCTAATGCACTGTCAGTATCGGTCAGACCAAGGCGTAATTTTGATGGCGGCGATATATCTACGGGGGCAGCGCTGGGTGCATACAAATGAGTATGCCACCTAGAATGAGTAGCTCTGCTTTATATATATATATATATATCCATCCTTAACTTCAATATCATTTTCACTTCAGAGTTCAGAGTGCAATGAGTTTTACACTGAGCAATGATTCTATTGGAGACGATACTAGGTTAAGTATATTGTCTAATTTGGTGCCTTGTGTAAACCTGGACCAGTGTGTGGAAGGTAATGCACACCAATATCAGTGTATGCATGGGAGGGTGCCACATTCCGGGACTTGATCAGAGGTGTCTTGTCATAGATCATTGGTTATATTCGTATTTGGTTGTATGTGGTTTCCGTCAATATCGAGGTCATGCATGAATAAACCATGTTTTGAATGCATCGCCTAATGTATGATGTGATATACATGGGAACAGGGACAGGAGCACTACTCAATCACAAGTCTTGATTGTATTAAATAATCTGAAACACAGGCGAGACTCACTGAACCACGCACACCGACGTTTCACGGTTATCATGTGAAGTTTAATATTGTGCTAACTGGTTGGTCGTGTGGTGATGGAAGTTTCCTGTACATATTTTAGTACATACAATTCCCTCTCGAGAAAACTGGTGGCACCCGTGAATCTGCATCGCAACCTCGGTGTCATAAAATCCTGGAAAACTCTGGAAGTATCCCAGAATCGGCACTGCCACCACCCATTCGAGACAAAACCATCCGACCCCCTGAATTGATACCCCATCTTTGGTGGCAAAAGCTGTGTTTTTCAAACATTGGAAACTGACCTGAATGTGCACTGCCACCACTCTCGATGGACATATTCCCTACCACGCCCCCTATCGGCTCCTTTAATCAGTAAAAAGGAAATTCCCTCTGCCATCAATAGTTTCCCTGGAAAAAAATCACAGGAACTTGTACGTTTGAGGTATAGTTGAAATCATCGTCATTACAAAAAAAAATGTCTAGCACATGACGCTACTTCCACCCATGGGTGTATAATATAGAAGTGTTATTATAATACATAGTTACCCTGCTGATCCGTGAAAACCGCCACTGCATATCTAATTAGCCATTGGTTGTGTCTACAGGCGTCGGATATGGAGAGCAAAGCCTGGCTGTGCCCGCTGTCCAGTCACGCTCTGACATCGATATTCGACAAATGTCAGAAGCTTGTTGAAAGAACACCGCCGTGCACCATGAAAGCGATCAAGAACGACGTAGAAGCTGAGGGTGGGTATTGCGCACTCAGAGAAGTTTTTCTTCGGATAATGGTGGTTCACAGCTGAAATGAACTTGTCAAGACCTGCTGCCACATCAACCGAAATCTTTTGGTCGAGGCGCCCTAAAACTCAAATAACTAACTAATCAACCGAAATCGATAATTTCAAGTGTGAAATGACATTGAAATGTGAAATATGGCAACTGTTAAGCAAAAATAACGGCATCAAAATCAAATTGGATCATGGCGAAGTTGGCGTTGCTGTTGCAGTCCAATGCTGGCGTGTGCGATGGAAACAGATTCACCGAGTAAAACAAGCTTTTATTTGTTGTGTTATTTGTAGTTGACCAACCCGCCACCCGCCACGCGGTGGTGGCGGGTTGGTGTTGGCTGCGTGTGTGGCGATGTTGTTGGGCAATGGACAGCGTGTGTTCTGCTGGTGTCACCTTCCCTGATCCCTGCTCCAGGCATGCATATGGCGCACTTGCGCGACGGCGCGGCGCTCTGTGCCTACTTAAGCTGGCTGGAGGAGCAGCTGGCGCACGGAAAAGCTGTCACCGAAGTGTCGGGTGCTGCCAAGCTGGACTCTCTCAGGTCAGTGCCACGCTGAAGGAAAGGTGTCTCGGTGAATACTGCTATTGGTGGTAAGGTATGTTGTCTGTGTGCCGGAACGTGCTCTCTGTCCCATGTTTGCATATATATCAGTTTCACTTGCGATCATTGAGTACTGCCATCCGGGATACTCTTCGAGGCAGGGAAAGTGGTAAATTGTTAGTTTCAAATGCATTCTCTTCGTGTTCATTTTCGAATTTGCCATGAAGAACGACGTCCATCTTCATTTTCTCCCCTCAAGTTTTCTTGTCAGATTTTCCCCGACTGCATTCGGTCATTCATTGCTGCTAACACAGTAACGAAAATCTGTGTAAGCTACTGCATTCGACTTCCTACATAGTTTTGTTCCAGCCACCAGCATTGCATCCGGCTTTTTCGTTTTCACTTGTTATAACTCTGGCCCTTGCAGCTAGCCGGAGAAACCCGTGAAGCGTCTGCCAGATATAACTATATCCAATTTTACCGTTGCCGTCGTGAAGTCGAAATGTCAGGTAGCCGGTAGTCAATTGACACTGGAGTAATTTCGCAACTAACTTTCACGTGGCGGCAGAGGTTAATGATAATAAATGCTCTTGTTAGTTGAGCGTGTCGGGAACTCGTTGGTCGTTTTAAGCAGGGTACCAGCTGCCTATTGCTCGGCAACGGCTGACGTAGGCTGACGTTACAGAGGTGTGTGCGGCTGGGCTGATGTAGGCTGACGTTACAGAGGTGTGTGTGGCTGGGCTGATGTAGGCTGTCGTTACAGAGTTGTGTGTGGCTAGGCTGACGTTACAGAGGTGTGTGTGGCTGGGCTGACGTAGGCTGACGTTACAGAGGTGTGTGTGGCTGGGCTGATGTAGGCTGTCGTTACAGATGTGTGTGTGTGGCTAGGCTGACGTTACAGAGGTGTGTGTGGCTGGGCTGATGCAAACTCGTTGCGGAGGTGTGTATGGTTGGGCCGATATAGGCTGACGTTGCTGAGGTGTGTATGGCTGGGCTAGTGTAGACATGTCGTTGCTGAGGTGTGTATAGCTGGGCTAGTGTAGACTGTCGTTGCTGAGGTATGTATGGCTTGGGCTAGTGTAGACTGTCGTTGCTGAGGTGTGTATGGCTTGGGCTAGTGTAGACTGTCGTTGCTGAGGTGTGTATAGCTGGGCTAGTGTAGACTGTCGTTGCTGAGGTATGTATGGCTTGGGCTAGTGTAGATTGTCATTGCTGAGGTGTATATGGCTGGGCTGATGTAAACTGTCGTTGCTGAGGTATGTATGGTTGGGCTGATATAGGCTGACGGTACAGGGGTGTGTGTGGCTGGTTGTTGGCTGTCGTTACAGAGGTGTTATGGCCGGCTAATATAGGCTGACGTTACAGAGGTGTTATGGCTGGTTGACGTGGGCTGTCATTACGGAGTTGTGTGTGCCTGGGCTGATGTAGACCGACGTTGCGGAGGTGGGCGTTGGTGGGTTGAGACCACAGCTTTATGTGGCAGTGGGGTGTCTGACCGTTGTCGGCTATCTCTGCAGAGCGGAGCAGGACCTGTTCGTCAGCCTCAGCTTCAGCACCATCTCGTCGTCGGGCCCGAACGGGGCCGTAATCCACTACCACCCGGCGGCCGCCACCGATCGGCCCATCACCGCTGACGAGATGTACCTGGTGGACTCGGGTGGGCAGTACAGGTCAGTACCGACCACATGTAGTCGACTCGGGTGGATAGTACAGGTCAGCGTCCACCACATGTACCTGGTGGACTTGGGTGGACAGTACAGGTCAATGTCGACCACATGCATATGGGGAATGGTGCAGGGCGCCCTTTTTAGTTTGTCAGACTGATTTCAGCTTTTCCGACGCTCGGAGTGTAAAATATTGCCAATGCATGCTGAAAGTTATTTTTAAAGTGCAAGATGTTGACTCATTTTAGCATACGCAGTATGTGCCAAATGTGTTCTGCACGTGTTGTATGTGGTCTATAGCCTCCATGTGTTATTGTATATTCCTCTACAGGGATGGTACCACTGATGTTACTCGCACGGTGCACTTCGGCCAGCCCACCAAACACCAGAAGGAGTGCTTCACGCGGGTGCTAAAGGGGCATATAGCACTGGCAACCGCCATCTTCCCCAGCAAAACCAGGGTGAGTTCGGAGCGTGGCTTCGACGTGCTCTAGGTGAGCGATCTGTAGTAAAGGCATCCGGCACTAAATTTGACTTGCAGATAACTACTCGATTTGGTATTGGTGTGATTGTCACACTCGGATGTGTCGTAATACGGTCAATATAGCCTTTGGTGTAGGTGGGTAGTACTGTGGAGCAGGCGTGATGTTCGTCATATCAACTTTGGGAGAACAAGCCTATTTGGAACTGAATGGGCGGCTTTTTGTCGATTCACCTATATGGTAAATGAATTTCGGCAGATTTTCAGGAGAAAATGGATCAGCAAAATTGAAGCTTGGAATTCAGGACTTTTGACAAATGTTTGCATGCACTTGCTACCGGGGTTGACCAGCGTTCTCTTACCCGCCAGCGCCCTCCGTGTTAAGTGAACACTGCATTTGTTGCGCCAATTAACCATTCAGCTTTCCGTCTCTCACCGACGATTGCTTTCATGTTATCCTCGAATGGTCCAGGCAGGGCAGGAAACCCTGAGCACCACTTGATAGACGCTCCCCAGGGAAAAGGTAGCCAGATAATCCCTTCTTGCATGGTACTACCATATCTGCCTGCTGACCACGTGACCAAGGAGCCGTGTGGCGACTGGTCAAGGTCATTCAGCCAACATTGCCACTGCGGAAAAGCGCTTATGTGTCCACTCTTCCTCTCCGGAGGTCAAATGCAGAACGGCCCGGCTATTTCCTGCGCTGGGTCCTGGTGCAATTGCGACACAACAGTCAATAAACAATGGAAAACAGCAAGAATTAACATTGAATAAATGAGGTAAATGAAGCCACATGTGCAAGTTGGCACCATCATATGACATGTTGACGTTGGGCGATGTTGTCATGTTTTCGTTATTATCTTTCGAGGTGAACGGACCGAAATGTTTACCGTCTTAATCTAAAGCTGCAAATAAATGTTTCGTGATAAAGCAGTATCATAATCTTCCTTTTGTGTCGTAGAATAATGATTGAAATGGCTCCTGTGCATGTTTTGCAACCTCTTAAGTTATCTGGTAAGGACGCTGCATGGCCACTGCAGTCGATGTGCCCTGAAAACCCCAATAACTAACTAAGTTGTCTGGCAGACCACTTAATTTTATGGCACTTACGGTGTTAAATTCAACCGATTGGGACTCTTCAGCGTAATAATTTTCATGGTGCAATTTCATCTGGTATGGAGAATACATGGCAACAATTGAGAGAAGAAAACAACGTCCAGTTGACATTAGGCGGTTTCACGCGCGCACTAGCGGGAAGTAATCGTCATGACATCCCAATGGCGAGGTCAGGGCATAATAATTACGTTGATCAGAAAGCTTTTAGTCTGTAGATTGGACCAATTTATGATATCAATAAACAAACATAGTAGGTTCAGTTACCTAATACGACAAGTTTTTGGACTAGTAACAGCTTGTTTATGCACAAACCCTGAAAATGTACACCCACATCCGCGCCTGGGACGTCATCTAGTCGGAAATCTGGAAGTCAGACCAAGCGAGCCTGACTTCGGAAGTAAACTCGATGACAGCAGCTGTTTGTGGAATTCAGCGGTCTTCAAATGCCAAATTTTCCGAGCACTCGACCACTCTGATCAATATCGCCAGCCATCTTCAACTGCAGTAAGTGATTGGCCCTTTATGATAGCTGGGACGAATCATAATCCACGTTAAAAAAGTGACGTCATTATTTGTGCTCTAATTGCATCATTTACGGCCGAAATATGTCAGGCGAGCCAACAAACAAGTTTGTCTCAGATGCGCATATTTTGGACGTGTTGCGGTCTTTTGGGTGCTGTAAACAATTTATGCTTTGTTCTTTCTTGCGTGTATGATATTCAAAGACAAGGATCAATTGCCCTCCCCCACAGTATGGGTTATTCAGGTAGGAGTACAGCAACATTTAAAAACGGAGCCACGTATGGTGCGGTACAGCGGATGCCATTACAACTGTAAACAACCCGCTTGTAAAGTGGAGAGAATTTAATATTTTCGGGAGCGACAAGAGGGAATCGTATCATCTGGAAATGATGTATTTCAATATTTATTCATAATACAGGTACTTCACAGCCATAAAATAAAACGTAAAAGGGAAAATATTCATCCGCAGGATATATACTACCACTTTCTCCCTAATATTGCATATTTGCTGGTAATCCAACGGCAAATTTATGTTCTATCCAACAACTCCTACCTCCCGGCCATGGTGCCAAATGCGGCCAGATTGGCTAGTTGTTTCTGTGAATTGAGCGCTTTTTTCAAACAGTGCCACAATTTGAATATGTTGGTTAAGTTTAATATTGAATTGATTACTTCATAGTTAAAACTTCTTGAACATTCCATATATACAGATAAAGTAAATATATTTCAATGATATGCCCTTCATACTAGACGAAGTCATCGACATTGCATCCCGGTGCTTATTGGCCGTCGTGAAAAGGGCTATTGTAATGGTATAATTTGCATGCTTTGCCACCAACTTTTTCTGTGGCAATGTACCACTGATCCCAGACACTGACGGATCTAGAATGCTGGTTTCGACCGGTTTGGATTATCCGATTTAAAAAACTCTTAAGATTTGAACAGGCAACATTTGGTGGGTCCATTTAAACACTTATCAAAAATGCTTTAAATTTAAAGCAATCCGCCAGCGGGGATACGGTTCGTTGGCTATACATGGTAGCCGGGTCGCCATGTGGTCAGGCTGAATTGTGGCGTTACGCCCTCCCATGTGTGACTTGGCCTCGAGCTTCCGTCAATCATCGCACACCGCGCTTATCTCGCCAGCGCTTCTTCCCCAGGGGACTTGCCACCCCTTGAATTTCACCCATAATTAAGGTGTAGCCGTGTGACAAAGAAAACAACCAGCGCGTTGCGCGTCGCGATGCTAATTCACTGTCACCAGATTTGCTTACTTTCGGTCTACCAGTGACCCTCCGGAACAGTTAGTCGGAAGGGGCCAGCCCGCTCGTAACAGATACTATTCGAAAGCTGACCATGTGTTGATAATGATGCAATTTTTCGCGAAATTATCTCTCGCTTTCTAAACGTACTTTTGTCCGATTTTCATTTGCCTGAATTGACGGGATTGGCTACTAAAGATATGGTTGTACTGCCGCTTTATTTGGTATTCATCAACTTCCCAACTCGTAGGCAACCAAACCCAGTAGGTAGCAATGCTTTGAGCCTTTCACAGTGTGAGCAATAATACTTACCATTTGAACGTTGGGAGCCCTTCTGGCAAACCGTGTCTGAGCTGGTCTAAGGCTCACATTTCTGGGAATGTATGTCGCAAGTTCAACCAGGTCATCTGCCAAACCTGGTGGAGGTAGAGCAGCGAATACCGTCCAAAAATGTAGCTCAGATCACGACACTTATGGATATCTCATGTGATATCGTAACGTGTAAGGCTAAACAATCAGGTCAGGTCAAACGCTCGCGGTTCAAACTAAGCGTGATGCACAGTGACTTGTGCAAAAGCTTGCAAATTATTTATTTAACGTTGAATGTGGAAATGGTCCCTGAATTCGCATCTGGGTCGTATAAATGTCGTAGAGGCATGTTTTGTCCGGTGTGATCGTCTGAGGTCATTCAAGATAGGTGACACCGGCTGATCTCCAGGCCACGCTGACACGGCGTGATCTTGCAACTGTCGCCAAGGATGAAGATGAGATTCAAAAGGGCGTGCCATCAAACTGAAAGCAAATACTGCTCAGCCGTTCAAACGTTCTGGAAACGCATTCAAAGAATTTGTCTGCAGTATGGCATCAAAATGTAACTAAGCTCCATCATAGTACTGGCAGGCCTGCTTGAAATCAGAGCAATTCAACAATTAATTGTAGTGACGAAGTGCATTGTTGCAAATGTATTGATGCTAAATTTAGACCTGCTAGAAGAAAATATAAAAATAATATAAAAGTTGATAAGCATGCATGAATCAACACAGCCAAACCACATCACATATTTCGCAAAATGCATTTATTTTAGAGAGATGAATAAATGTTGATCCTTGCAGATCAATTTTGCTCAACTTGGGGACAGTTGGAAATGTGGATAAGCACATAGCCAAGCTTCGCAAATCTGGATCAAGTACCAAAGCCGAGTATGCCCGATGCGATGAAGATGGTATCTCGAAATGCACTAATTAAAATAATTTGCATTGCTATTGAATATCATCTGAAACCGTTTTGCGACATCGCGTTCCTTTTCTGCAAAGGCGTTCTCGCAATCCTGACGTTCATCCAGTACCGTTATCTATGCAACGTCGTCATGTGTAAATATTGATGTTTGGGTTAAATGTATATGCAGCATTAGGTGCGTCGGGGTGCAATGGAGTATATCTGTATGTAATTATATTACGAAACAATTTAATTTATGTGTTAAATAACGAATGTTAAACTGGATAGGCGCATCGTCTATGCCAACCACCTGCGCGGTCCCTCATGCCGTTTTCGACGGATGGCGGGAAGCCCGTTTGCGGGAGGGTGCCATTCCTACTCTGCATCATCCCTCGGGTTTCTAGGGACGGATTGCTCCATGGCTCGGTTCGACGATTGGTTGCCTTTTTCGTACCATCTGTCTCGACACGGATATGAATGTCAGCGGAATGTCAGTGTGTGTTGCGAATCGTTGCCTGACTCAGTCTGCTGTGCTTTTGTAGCGATCATGTTCTCTCACCAAATTTGGCCCAGCCCATGCTCTCGAACGAGTCATGCTGTTCATTTATGTGTATCCAAGGCTTTACATAATATCTTCACAGATCAAACATAGGTGGTTACGTCGATACATGATGCGGAGGTACAAACTCGGCTGACGGTGTTTTCACCCTACTAGAGGTTCTTACTACCTACTAAGTGTCCAGGGTTTTAACTTGCTGACAATCATGACAATTCGTAAAATGTATCGATCTTGCCTTTTCGCTCCCCTGGTTTCCGTTCGGTCCAGTCGCTAGACCAGATTCGTTGGTGACCCGACTGGCCACGTTGTAACGGCTGCAGCCACGGCTCAATGTTGGGCGTCCTCGTATCACAGGCTGCTGATCATCCTGCGGTGCCTCGGACATCGTGACATGGTGTGAGCTGACGCGATGTAACGTCTCGAGGCGTGGCCTGACGTGCCGCGCCGAGGCGATGACGTCATCTCCTATGTCATGTCACGTGACTCAGCGCGGGAGGCACTGACCGATCCGGAAAGCTGGTTTTCAACCGGTTGGGGGGGGTATTTTCCATTTTTCTCCAGTTTTGAAAAAGCTCAGTTTTAAACAGCTAACATTCAGTGGGTCTGTTTAAGACAATTTTTCCAATAATATGTTTTTAGATGTCGAAAAAAAAACAATGTCAGTGCAAAAGTTCGGATACAAATCGGCCTTTTAGGGCAGTCATAGACCCTGCAGCCCCCTATATCCGCCAGTGCAGGGTGGCATGACGCAGCTCTGACGTCTGACTAAGCTGTGTGTGTGTGTGTGTGTGTGTGTGTGTGTGTGTGTGTGTGTGTGTGTGTGTGTGTGTGTGTGTGTGTGTGTGTGTGTGTGTGTGTGTGTGTGTGTGTGTGTGTGTGTGTGTGTGTGTGTGTGCGTGCGTGTGCGTGCGTGCGTGCGTGCGTGCGTGCGTGCGTGCGTGCGTGCGGCGCGCGTGCGCACGCGGATCGTGTGTTGTCTGACCGCGCGGCCGGCCGCCAGGGCACCCTGCTCGACCCGCTGGCCCGTCTGGCGCTGTGGCAAGTGGGACTCGACTACGCGCACGGCACCGGCCACGGCATCGGCTCGTTCCTGAACGTGCACGAGGGCCCGATGACGATCCACTGCCGTGCGCAGCCGCCCACCGAGCCCGGCCTGGAGGAGGGCATGTTCGTGTCGGACGGTACGGCAGCCACCCGGCTCCTCCGCTGGTGGCGGCTCCCCCAGCTGGCACGGTGGTTCGGTGTTGTCCCAGATGGCACTGGTCGGGTGTTGTCCCAGATGGCATGGTGGCCGGGTGTTGGTCAAGATGGCACGGTCACCGAGTAGTGAATGTTGTCTCAGATGACCCAGTGATCGCATCTTTTCGCAGATAGTACAGTGGTCGGGTGTTTCCAAAGATGACCCAGTGTCGGGTGTTGTCCCAGATGATCCAATGTGGTGTGTTGTCCCAGGTGACCCAGTGTCGAGTGTTGCCCCAGATGACCCAGTGTTGGGTGTTGTCCCAGATTACCCAGCGATCGCATCTTTTCGCAGATGGTACAGTTGTTGGGTGTTGTCCCAGATGATCCAATGTCGTGTGTTGCCCCAGATGACCCAGTGGTCGGATGTTGTCCCAGATGATCCAGTGGTCGGGTGTTTCCCCAGATGATCCAGTGGTCGGGTGTTGCGCCAGATGACCCAGTGTCGGATGTTGTCCCGGACAGTCTGGCAGTCTGTGTTTGCCTCGAGTGGTTCGACAGGCAGATGCAGCTCGTGGTGGCCAGTCTCAGTTTGGACTGGTCGGCGGCTGACTGGGTCGGTCTGCGTACAGTCGGTGTCATCCTAGCGGGTGAGGTCGTCATATTTGTCGGCCTCTCAGGCCTTTCGCGACGCTTCGTCCGTATGTTGGTGGTGTTCAGGCCAGTCCGTGCGGTGTGCCGGTGTGACGGTGTGACGGCCTGTCTGACCGGATATCTTTAGTCCCGCTTGGTGTGCGGCGCTCAGTCTGTGTGTCGGCGTTGTTCAGTGTTCAGGTCAGTCCGTGCGGTGTGCCGGTGTGACAGCTTGCCTGCCCGGATATCTACACGCGCCGATGTGCCGCTGCAGAGCCCGGCTACTACGAGGACGGCCAGTTCGGGATTCGGATCGAGAACATCGTGCGAGTGGTGGCGGCCGACACCAAGCACAACTTCCGCGGCCGTGGCTTTCTCACGATGGTGCCGGTCACGCTGGCGCCCATCCAGACGTCACTGCTGCTGCCTGAGCTGCTCACTCAGACCGAGGTGAGTTGTCTACAGCTGCTCACCCGGACTGAGGTGAGTTGTCTACCGCTGCTCACCCGGACTGAGGTGAGTTGTCTACCGCTGCTCACCCGGGCTGGGTGAGTTCTCACCGCTTCCGGACTGAGGTGAGTTGTCTACCGCTGCTCACCCGGGCTGAGGTGAGTTCTCTACCGCTGCTCACCCGGGCTGAGGTGAGTTGTCTACCGCTGCTCACCCGGACTGAGGTGAGTTGTCTACCGCTGCTCACCCGGACTGAGGTGAGTTGTCTACCGCTGCTCACCCGGACTGAGGTGAGTTGTCTACCGCTGCTCACCCGGGCTGAGGTGAGTTCTCTACCGCTGCTCATCCGGACTGAGGTGAGTTGTCTATCGCTGCTCACCCGGGTTGAGGTGAGTTGTCTACCGCCGCTCGCCGGGAGTCAGGTCAGTTGATGGCCGATGATCTCACCACTGCTCTATTTTTGTGGGAGTCAGTTTGCAGCTATGCACGCTGCACTCTGCCCACACTCAATGCTTTCCACCGACGGACGGCTGTGGTCACTAAAACGGCGACTTGTGTCGTACGTGCAGTGCCTTTGGCCGTACGTACCAACGCTACAGTGTCGGCTTGTATGTGCTGAGGCAGTGTCGTCTGGCCTAGGCTGGATCTGCCGGTGCTGTTGAACAGGGCGTCCACTGTGTGTACACCCTGCTTTGCAGCAGAGCGCGGCTGTTGTCGCAAGACGCCAGTGTTCATTGGTCTGGTTTGAGCCCGAACTGCTCTGTCGCTGGTGCAATACAGACTGGTGTTCTGTCACTGGTGCAGTGTGGACCGTGCTGTTGTCGCTGGTTCAGCATGGACATTTTTGTCATTGTCCTGTTTGTGGTGAAGTATCTGCTATTGTTCGCAATGCAGTATCATAATTTATAATTACACAGTGATCAGATGCATGACTGTGCTACTGTGCTGATGCCTGAGTTAGTGGCTGTGGTGTTGACTGAGTGGATGTGATGTGAAGTGGTTGTGATGTGTAGCTATGTCTGTGGTGTGTAGTTACGGCTGTGATGTGTGGCTGAGTGGCTGTGGCAGGTGACTGACTGATGTGTCAACGTCTGACTGTGTGGCTCTGCCGGGTAACTGAATGATATTGTGTTACTCCCTGACTGAGTGGCTGTGTCAAGGTTGCTGGCTGTTGTATCGCCCTCTGACTTAGTGGTTGGGGTGGGTGATTGGCTGTTGCGTCGCCATCTGACTGAGTAGCTGTGTCAGGTTGCTGGCTGTTGTGTCGTCCTCAGACTGAGTGGCTGTGTCAGGTTGCTGGCTGTTGTGTTGCCCTCTGACTGAGTGGCTGTGTCAGGTTGCTGGCTGTTGTGTTGCCCTCTGACTGAGTGGCTGTGTCAGGTTGCTGGCTGTTGTGTCGTCCTCTGACTGAGTGGCTGTGTCAGGTTGCTGGCTGTTGTGTTGCCCCCTGACTGAGTGGCTGTGTCAGGTTGCTGGCTGTTGTGTCGTCCTCTGACTGAGTGGCTGTGTCAGGTTGCTGGCTGTTGTGTTGCCCCCTGACTGAGTGGCTGTGTCAGGTTGCTGGCTGTTGTGTCGTCCTCTGACTGAGTGGCTGTGTCAGGTTGCTGGCTGTTGTGTTGCCCCTGACTGAGTGGCTGTGTCAGGTTGCTGGCTGTTGTGTTGCCCTCTGACTGAGTGGCTGTGTCAGGTTGCTGGCTGTTGTGTTGCCCCATGACTGAGTGGCTGTGTCAGGTTGCTGGCTGTTGTGTTGCCCCTGACTGGTGGCTGTGTAGTTGCTGACTGTTGTGTCATCCTCTGACTGAGTGGCTGTGTAGGTTGCTGGCTGTTGTGTTGCCCCCTGACTGGTGGCTGTGTCAGGTTGCTGGCTGTTGTGTTGCTCTGACTGAGTGGCTGTGTCAGGTTGCTGGTGTTTGTCCCTGACTGAGTGGCTGTGTCAGGTTGCTGGCTGTTGTGTTGCCCTCTGACTGAGTGGCTGTGTCAGGTTGCTGGCTGTTGTGTTGCCCTCTGACTGAGTGGCTGTGTCAGGTTGCTGGCTGTTGTGTCGTCCTCTGACTGAGTGGCTGTGATGGGTGTCGGCAGATCAGCTGGCTGAACGACTACCACGGTCAGTGTCGCGATATGGTGGGTCCGCTGCTGGAGGCACAGGGACGATCTGTCGTCTACAAGTGGCTGATGCGCGAGACGGAGCCGCTGGGTTAGTGCTGCAGACACTTCCGTGACATCACTCCATATACCTCCAACAGACGGATGCACTGCTGCTGGTTTTGTGCTGAAAATGCGTCAGCTGTCAGCTAATTCCTTGATCGCTATCTAGTGAGTTCGCGTTGGAAGACACGGAGTGCCGTTTTCCAGCATTCTCGTCTCGCCATGGTGTGTTGTGCAGCCCCGGGACGGCAGAAGTTGTAACTTTGTGAAGGTGCAGTAAGTGCCCCAAAAATTGGGACATGGAACATTCCTTGCCAATCATGGTGCTTTTTCAACGTTTTTTTTTGTGTGTGGTGATATTGCGTCATTGACCTCGTGATAGTTAAGCTTCTAGAAGATATTTCATCGTATTGAAAGATGGGATAGTCTTACAATCTCACTGAATTGAAGTAAGCAAAACGACGGACCTAAATCGCTGAATTTCACCGTTCATACTGACAGTATGTCATAATTTGATGTACCTGTAATTGTGCGTGGCTGAAGCCTTACGGCACGTTTGCCATATAGGTCAGGTGATGAAAATACTGTGTAGTAGACTCGTTGAACTTGGGATTCGTTACTTTCTTTTATGCTGCTTTTTTGCGTTGTTCTCGTGTTTGATGTTTGTCTTACCAATTGCATAACATCGTGAATATTCACTTCAATGACTGGATGTTTTTATGAAGCATTGAATGTCAATGAATGAATGTTGTGGATGTGTGATATGAGGGAGCTTCATCTGTTGCCAGCCAACATCATCACATGTAACTGCACACGCATGATGACGTGTGGTTGTCATCGCGGTGCTTCACGACTACATCACTCGTGTTTCTCATTCGCGTCATTCGAACGTGTGTGTTAAAATGAAGTGCAACATGAAATAGACCGGACTGGATCTTCTAGCTTTCATTGGGAATCGACCTGCGGATTGTTGCGTATCTCGGGCTATATCATCCGGTGGTGGGTCGGTCACTATCATGATCAAAATACAAATACGCTTATCCTAGCACTCCGTATCACTTGCTATCAGCAGTTGCTACTTGTGGACCCTTGGTTCTGCATTTGTAGGATTTCCTGAAGATTCAACGCTCAGCTCGCATGTTTTTTTTTCCGCGAAGTCTTTGTCATGGACTTCCAATAATGTGGGAATTATTGGCTGGTAATTTGAAGTGTCCCAGAAAGATTTCGATGAGTTGACCTGAAAGTACAAATTGGTTTGAGGGTATATTGACGTTCCGTCCGTTTTTCAGCCTCGTCTCGACACCTCGTGTGTTCACCGGCCCCGGCCCGCTTCATTTTGTAACTGTCTGGTGCTACTTGCAAACAGCGAGAGTGAACGGCTCTGTCATGGAAACTCGACCCAGTGAGCTAGAGGTCACTGACCTGTGCACGATCTCCAGCAGAGTCAGGGGCGCAGCGACTCAGCTGTATTGCTGACGGCACACATTTGTTAGGTGGCGAGGTTGTCCACATCAGCTGGTAAAATGGCATGCGCACTGGAGGAGAAGGGACGAATTCGCCCACCCCTCCTGTTTTGATCTGTATCTCATACACCGGCAGGGATATTGTAATGCAATCTTGCGATGGTATTGCAAACTGATCAGGGCGCCCTATGCCTTTGTAATCCGTCGGTAAATATAGGAACTGCGGTTGTGCAAGGTTGACCGACCTGTCTTCGGCCTCCTAGCGTTAAAGATGGCAGAGGTTTCGTCGGTGTGGTGACACGGCGGCGCGGCCTGTCGCTGTTGTTGATGAGTTTTGACAGTCTGCTGATGAAATATCGGCTGCGGAGACGTACGGTGAGATATCGGCTGCTTCCATGCTGTTGGAAGACTTGGGAAAGATCGGCAGAGTTTATGCTGAAGAGGCGATTTAAATATGAGGAGTACTTGGTAGAGGTGAGCAGATATTGATGAGTTATAAAGAAGTTGTGGTCGGGACGGTGCCAGAGTGGGGATGGGTTCTGATCATCTCATTCGCACATTTCAAGAACACACATGCGCTCTCTATTAGGAACTTTTTGTTCTTTTTCTTTTGCTTGTTGTATTTTTGTTTGTTTTTCCTTCTTTGTTTTCTCGCTTTGTTGTCTTTTTCTTTTCTCTTTTTTATTAATTTTGCCTTTTCCTTTGTTCTTTTCTCAAAGTATGAAGGTAACTTGTTCTTTTTCAATTTTGTTCCAGGTTTTCTCGTTTTTAACACGTCATAGGTAGACTTGGGAGATATAATACAGGAATTGTTTGGAGTGGGTATTGTTTGGAGTCGGTGAGTGTTAGCACGAGTGGATGGTGTGTTGTAGGCAGAGTTAATGTTTGGTTTGCAGGCTGCGCGTGTTGTGGGTGCACTGGGTACGGAGGAGTCGCTGTCTGAGGTGTCTTAGTCGTCTGAGAGGTCAGAGTCTGTGATGGGTCCGCAGTGAGCTCATTGGTATTTGTGTGGTGGGCGTTGTTGCTGGGGCTCCTGTGTGTAGTGCGGGAGTAGTGTAGGTGGTGGCTCGCGTGCTGCACGCTGTGGTATGTGGTATGTGGTAGTGGAGGTGGGACCTGTGTTGGGCGTTTGGATGTGTTGTCGTGAGGGGCCCGGTGTTGACTCCTGTGGGGTGTGCGTGTGTGTGTGTGATGTCGATGTTGATGTTGTGGCTGTCGTTGAAGTGTTACGTTGAGAGTTGTGTTCTGTGGTGTTGGGTGATGTGTTGTGTTGAGAGGTGTGGCCATCGTGTTTCGAATGTGGGCTGTTTTGTTTGTGTTGTGTGGCTGTACTGAGTGTGTCGTGGTGGTTGAGGCATGTGCTCTACATGTGTTCAAGGTGTTGGTGCACACGACTCTGCGACGTGTGGGCCACGCTGGGTGCTGGTCCGCGATCTGGCCTGAGGCAAGGCCCAGTCGTCGATGTGGGCGAAACGGATTTTTTTCTCTGCTCCACACCGAGGGCGGGCCCTGTCCCAGGAGGCGTGGTCGTGGGACAGGGTGGAGTGCCGGCCGATCTCGATCTCATTTGACCCTGAAGACATTGAACTAGAGTTATCATATTTATACTGCAGAGAGTTCACTACAGTCGTAATGTCCCCTCCAAATGTCGTGCTTCTAGCTTCAGTAGTTCCCGAGATCTTAGGGGCAGGATAATCCAATCCACCCCCCCCCCCCCCCCCCCCCCATCCGGTGCGCTTATTAAACCTACCATCCTAGTTAATATCCTGATGCTGCGCTCCAACTCTTTGTTGGTTAATATGTCTGGAGGTTAAGGATTTTCTAGTCTGCATATTCTTACCTCGGTGTTGGACGTTTAAAAGAATGTCGCCGTCTGTTTAAAAAGTAGTCATATATTGCTGTAACATCCTGACTTGTCCGTATATTCTACGGCAAAGCGAGGCCAAATAAATTTCACAGCTAGCAGCTGCGCCTTTTACTGGATTGTGCGCTCCGTTTGTGAAATATGGCTAGATATTGTTGGCATGTGTTCTCATCCACTCAAAATATAATCAGCTTTAACGCAAACAAATAATTTAATCAGAGAACCTACATACGGGAAAGTTCATCTTTACCCAATTATAGCTTGTGGCAACACCTCGGTACAAAGTGACACGTCATCTGGCCATCTATCCATTTCTCTGCTAGCATGCAAGCGTGTACCATTCCAGTGTTCACTAAACATACTTACCATGAAATGATACGAAACTGGTTTTGTTTCAAGAACACATCCCAACACCGAATCATATATTTTAGCTCTTGCCGGCATCCAGAGTCCATGCTATGGTGCCAAATGTGTTGCGCTCCGAAAAAGGTTCGCACTGAGAACATCGCCGGTTCGAGTGGTTAGAGTGTAAACAAATGATCGTGATAATCCGTTTCCAGACACCTTGGTGGAAGTATTTGCTTTACTCACTTTAATGTGTGCAATGCTCGACGCCATTGCGCACAACTTTTTTTTCATGCGCTAACCAGCCGATGCAAACCAAATGTAATTTACTTCATCCTATGGGAAGGTGGAAAGGAATACTCGCTTATCACACGCAAAACCGATGTATGTGGAGTCCTTGTGTGGTGTACTTGCTGAGTAATGGTACGGGGGGCTTGTGATCTCAGAGCCGCACCAGCACAACTTGACATGGTGCTGTTACTACCCTAGTTCATCTGTATGAAAACCACAGACTCATTTTAACTGAAGGGTGCATATAATTTAAAGCACGGACATTGCAATTGTGTATTTTTAGCGTGTTCTGTGCTGCACATCCCGAAGATCAGAACATACAACTGTGCACACCCTAAGACTAGCCAGATTCATGTTAGTGTTTTGATACCGGTGAATTCATGCAACGAGACATCTACATATCTTTCAGGGTTGTCCTTGCCCAATGTGCTGCAATGTGCCGTCTGGAATGTAACGAATATTTTGATGTATTATCAAAACAATTGGATATGATAAACCGACACGTAGCTGGTTAAAATTAGATGGAGGACTTATATGTGAGCTCATGCTGTATGAGCTGAATAGAAACAACAGATACTTGGACGCATAAGTATAAATGGTTCAAATAATCAAAAACCGAATTTCTGGACAATCCGCCTCTCTATTGTATGTTAGATTATTTCTGTGGATACTTTTTATAACTCTTCAATGCATTCATGTGAGCGGGACGAGTACTGATCAGCCGACTTCTGCATCAACGATGCAGGAGACTATGTCAACAATGCAGAACAATTCAAAAACAGATAAGAATAACGTGACAGCTGATCCCATTCAATCAGAATTATTTGTAACGACGACGACGAAGCCTAACAATGAAAGTGCTGACGTCGTACAGAACTCAGAGTATTTTAGCCATGAAAGCCGTGAAGTTGTGGAATTTCAGGGTAACAAGGAGCAGCAACTCTCTGTGCAACAAACTCTTGTGAAATCGCATAAGCCACCCAAGAAGGATCGAGCAATCATCCAAATGCCCATGTTGCCTATAGCCGTGCCAAAAATATGTTCGTTTCCTCCGTTACTCTCCAACGACTGCATGTCCGAACCGCGATGGTATTACAGCGTGGAGTACAGAAGCTGTCTGCCGTTCCAAAGTGGATCCGAGTGCGATTCCAACGGGAACAACTTTCCGACCAAATCCATATGCGAAGCCGTCTGCAAGACCACGGTGTATGTCCAGATGGAGATGCGGAGCATGACCGACCTGCGGTGCGGAGCTCCGCGGACTCACGCCAGGCTGTGCCGACCTGGCCAGTGGCCCGACATGCGCTTCTACTACGACGATACACTGAATCGCTGCGTGCCGTTCGGTGTCGGCGGCTGCGCCGCGTCCAACACGTTCGTGTCGCTGGACGACTGCACCTTCTTCTGCCGCCAGCTGGACATCATCGCTGACCGGGTGCCCCCGGTCGCGTGCGTGTTGCCGGAAGTGCGCGGCTTTGAGGTGTGCTTTAATGGCCAGGGACGGTGGTACCACAGCGTTCGCTCGGGACGGTGCGAGTGGTTCATGTACTCCGGCTGCTTTGGCAACTGGAACAATTTCCTCTCCTACGGCGATTGTCAAAACGTGTGCCAGGGTGAAGACTATGAGCCGAACGTGTGTTCTCTGCCTATGGATGTCGGCACCAGTTTTCAGCATAGGACGCGCTACTATTATGATCAGTCGTCAAACAAATGCAAACCAATGCAATACTCTGGATTCGGTGGGAACCCTAACAACTTTTTTGTTCCCGAGGAATGCGAGGCAGCGTGTCTTGCTAGGTAGCGACCTGTCCAATGTGCGTGATTACTCGCTGGCAGGTGCATGCGATACATGTGTTCGCGTGGTTTGGGTCAATACAGCAATTGTGTGGTGACCAAATGACGGGAATTGCGACCATTGGTGGTCACTTTTATAGTGATTGAACCAGTGATGGAATGGATAGGTTGCACTGTGCTGCATGGCTAAAATTGCAACCATCTCAGTATAACCGTGGTGGTCGCGGTAGTTCAGTCGGCAGGTCGTTGAACTCCTGATTGTAAGGTCGTTGGCTGGGGTCTCACAACTGGCGGGATTGTCTGATGTGTCGTGTAAGAACCAGACTTCTTAAGTATGACCGCATCAAACTGCCATTGTCATTGGATGTGGCATGTGATCAATTTAAATTGTTTGGTGTTATGACTGAGGTCTGGTGCAATATTGGGGCCAATGTCTAACAGGATGAACACCATTCCACCACGTAGAATGTAGCTGATACGGACAGAACAGTTGGATTAGTTACGTAGTACACAGCTAGTTAACCTCTTGAAAATTACACTGGTCGACCTTTGACGGCTCTCGTGAGTACAGGTAGCGCATGGCTTGACCCAGGAAAAAGCGCCGGAATTAGTTGAAGTCTAGGGCATTTTTATTATGGTTCATGGACGTTTTTTTGCGTCTGGACGTTTTGAATCGAACACCCATGCCTACTCTTCCATTGAGTAGGATCCTCATGAAGTTGGAAAATGGCTGGCTTGCATGCGACTTAAATTGTCATTGAAGCGACAGGATGCAGTCTAAATACAGCATGTTTCGTTAGGTTTTCCAACTATTTAGAGCTCACTAATATATGTAGATGTCCTGTGAATTACACATCATTTTCTAGCTTTATTCTGCAACCTGTGTGAACATTGTAAAATTCGCTGGCTATGTGCCGCGTGCATAAATAGTGTGCATTATGCTGATACTTTGTTTAACCCGTACCGTCTCGGGGGAGGGTTGATAGGCGCCCCCGCCCTAAGGTTTTCCGCGGATTGTGAAAGAACGGCGTGCGAAAGCGCGCAGAAATTTGGCATACCTTTTCCCACATCAATTTGGCATGCTGTGTCAAAACTTTGAGGTCAGGTCATCTAGGGTCAACGAGTTAGTCAAGGTCAAGTGAGGTCACCTCCAGAAAAGTTCAACCAGTCGTCACGCTTTCACGCATAAAGATATTTTAATGAAACTTTCAGCGTTTGCTTATCTTTAGGAACGAAAAAAACGCACCAGAGGAATTTTTTTCCGTTTTTGATTACCTATTAGCTTTGCATATTTGCCCATTAGAGCTAAAATCGAAGATTCGGGCTAAAGTAAGCATTATTTAGGAGAGCAGGTTGACTTCGAACAGCGTTTTCCGGTCCGCTCTACCCATTAGAAAAGACAAATTAAAGAAAATAGAAAACTCAAAATTTTGAAACTAAAAGAAAATGACTTGGGTGAGCAAAAATTGTATGGCCCCGCTCGATTTCGCCTTCCTTTTCTGATTCCAAATATTTTTTGTTTCAAATCTCTCCCAAAATGAACTCTCCAGAGCCAAAAACATGATGCAAGTCGTGAAAACCTAGGCCCCCTAGTGACGTCACTTTTGGGGATACAATTTTCGGGGCGGTGTCTGGCCCAACTCGTCGAGCGCTTTCCGATGACACCTCTTTCGTTTTCGTGCGACGCTTAGTTTGGGGATTGAGAGGGGTTGTATCACCCGCCCCCCCAGACGGGGTGTGGGGATATGACCGGAAAGACGGGGTTAATATCATGGAATGGTTTCCGACAAATATGCTACGCGAAAAAAAGGTCATAGAACACTTCGCGACAGATATGCTGTACCCAGAACTGAAGCAGGATGTTTCCAGGACATTGGACCATTGTTCAACAGCTGACCCAGCGACCCCCAGCTATGGAGCCTGGCTCTCGAGTGCCAGAGGTGGCCGTCATAACAGTGGTGGCGGAGCGACAGTGCCGCGGTGCAGGCCGCAGCCGACGCGTGTCGGTCGGCGCCGGCACGGACTGGCACGTGCCGGCGCCGCCGCGATCGACACCGGCCGGCGGCATGTCACAACTAACGCTGCCTTCTGGCGACGATTCAATTTTTGTTTGGCCAAACACGGGAGTCGTGCACGGTACGCCCAACATGGTATGGCTGCCTGATGGCCGCGCCAGCACGCTCTGTATATCAACCGCTCGTCTGGCCCAGACGTTCGTCCGATCATGCTTGTTTGCTTGATCGCGTGCTCGCCCCCTGCACGCCTGCACTACATAGGACTCGATCCTGTCGAAGATCTGCACTCTTTGGCGTATGTATGCATCGATGCATGGAGCATGTTTCGGTGAAATATAGAGCAGACGCTTATTGGTATTTGGAAGCGTGATGCTGTTTACTCAGTGGTTTCCTGGGATATTTTATTTTCACGATTTGTTGTTTTTACTGGCGTCGACGTCCTTAACACTCAACGGGCCTGGGGCTGGCGACCCTGACCTCAGGGTTTTCACGGATGGCGGCCGAATGGTCGCTATCCCTGAAAGACGAGACACGGAACTTGGTAACGAGACACGGAACTGCATTTTTGGTACAAATGCATGTGAATGTCATCAAAGGTCATTCACCTGCCACAGGAGTGTAATGTTCCGGAAATCATCAAAGTGCCGTCATTCGAAGTAGTTGCAGCATGTCAACGCCAAACTCAGCATGTTGTTCTTTCATCAAGACTAACAACCGGCAATCTCGAAAAGTAATGAAGGTCATGGTTACCTACCTCAGGTAGGTAACCATGGCCGTTAGTCTTCCCCCATCCCCACCATTTGCACTCACTAGCATCCTCTTCTGGTAATCAGATAAGTTATACATCCCCAATTACTTTACACGATTGCTTTCAAATTAGAAGAAGATTTCTGACAATGTCGCAACTAAATTGAGCGAATCAAACGAAGGAAAACAAGCTGACAGAGATGGGAACGTCTGGCGAACATGCCTCCAAAGAAGTCGCTTGGAGTCGCTGTTGGCCGAGATGTACGTCCGAAGCTGTCTAAAATGTGTTCGAATATCCCATAAATGTTAATTTAGCTATATAGATCGTCAATGCCACCAATTGCATGAACTTGGACAACAAACATTCACCCTGGACGCGCCTATAGTAGGCATGACATTTATACACTCAGATGATGTGGACAATGGCTTCTCAGTATTGGCTGTGTGAAGTTCGGTGAGGAGCGATCGAATGCTTTCGAAGATACAGGCTGTTGAATCTTAACATGCTACGATGTGACATAGCTGCGAAAATGTTCGGAACTTCCCCAAAATGACTTCTGGAGCCGCCCACGCCTGTAACGAAAGTAAAGCGGAGAAAAATCGGAACGCCGTGTCAAAGATAATGTAATGAAATGTCGACATGGTTCAGGATTACTGCCCGACCGGCTCCGGGAGGTGCAGATAACCATGTAGGACACTTCGTGCCCCCACCCCTCCCATAGTACTGGGTCAAAACACCTGTGGAGTATGAAATACGACCGGTTCCGGGAGGTACAGATAACCATGTAGGACACTTCGAGCCCTCCCCCCCTCCCATAGTACTGGGTCAAAACACCTGTGGAGTACGAAATACGCGGGTCAAATTACGCGTGGTAGGTTGGTTCAATATAAACATGAATTTCACATCCAGGGTGCGGCCACTCCCTGAAAGTCAGAAAGGTCAGGAGAACTCTGAATGGTTGAGGAAAATAAGGCCGCAAATTTAATCAACTATTAATATGAGCTGTCTGTTCAACCCAGTTAGGCACCATTTTAGTTTTGCTAAACTGGTGCACAAAAATACCAGGATCTCTCTCAGGGAACTTATAGACGGAGCGGTAGAATATAGGTATAGGAAGATGAAGCCGTACAAATGGTTAAAAATACACTCTTTGTTTTGTTGGTGAGAGAAGTTGAGATATACCATACGAGAGGTATACTACCTTTTACTATTTTGGGGCCATTGCTACTTGGCAACGACCTCAAAATGTTTAGGGATGAAGCAAATCCTCAACATTTAATTGACTTTTTGACGAACCTTTAGGCATCTAATTCTCAAAATGGGAGGTGCAATGGGAATTTATAATAAAAAAATGTTGAGCGTAGTAAAACAACATCATGAACATTGCATTCGAACATCCCAGTGACAACGCCTGTAAGAGATATATATAAGAAGATAGATTACACGTTCGGTGGAAAGCCACATGCCGGGGAGCGACGCGCAACACCTAATGTGTCATCATCCCTTCCCGTGTCATCATCCCTTCCCCGTGTCATCATCCCTTCCCCGTGGATGCGCCTCTCATGTACAAGCAGTTATTGCTGCATCATATGTCGATACGTAAATTTCCGGTTAGCGTGTTGTAAACCAGTTGATTCAACTAGCCGCGCGCGGCCGCCAGCGCTACCACATCGCTTGGCTCTCACGAGGCGAGCCAAGGGCCGCGCTCGTCTCCTATCCCGTCCGGCGTGACCGTGTCGGCCACAGGTGGCGAGACGTGCGTCCGACTGGGTGTGGAGCGGCACGCGTACGGTCGGCCGACGAGGAGGGGTGGAGGCGTGCATCCGGCTCAGAGCTGGTCTAGACCGAGATTACCAGACGGACGTGAGCTTGGTCCAGCTGTCGTAGTGGCGGCAAGTATCCGGTCCGGCCGCGCCGTGGCAATGCTCCAGTCCTCTTCACTGTCGTCGTCAGGTGCATGCATTCGGGCCATTGCGGCGACATAGACATGGACATAGACATAGACATAGACCAGCGTGAGTCACAAAGTGCGGCGCCCATCGGACATGGCAAGGTATTTTCTGGTCGAGTGCCAACGAGGGCGGCCACCAGTTTGGCGTAGCGACAACGCCGACACCCTGCATCCACGAGCAGCGATTGTGTGTGTGTGTGTACGTGTGTGCGTGTGTGTACTTCGGATTCTGGTTTGTGGGGTCAAAGCATGACTCCCGTACCCGGTTTCCGGGGTCATGCCGGTTTCTGGAGACAAACACTTGTCCCCGGAAACCGAATGCTTAGTTATTCATATGACATGTACTGTATGCATCCTAGACACGTTTTAAATCAATATCGGTTTGTGGGGGCGCGATATGTTGAGCCCCATACACCCGGTTAAGGGGGGCGGGGTGGAAGTGAGTTTCTAACGAAGTTTTACCACTCCTTTAACTCACTCCTTTAAAACGAGTATGTTTTGCAAGCAAGCCTAAGGCAAGTGTGCATTTACGTTAAAGAAGGCTTACGTTATAGTTCATGTGACGTTGGGGTGCTTAAGTCGGGGGCTGGGCGTGGGATGTCTCCCGGATGTGTAATCTTTTTAGCTTACTTTAATCCTCCGCGAGGTAATTTATAGTTGGGGTGGGGAGGGTTGATGAGAAAGTTGGTTTTCCAGGGTGCCAGCATTGGTTTACTCTTGTCAAAGAGCACCGAAGGATCTTTACCGTACGGACAAGGAGGTGATTGTCCACACCGCCTACCACGCCGGCTGCCGGGTGAATCACAAGGAGGTGATTGTCCACACCGCCTACCACGCCGGCTGCCGCGTGTTGGTTGTTAGTATGTGGGTTAGTAGCACCATGCTTTAGTTACCGTACGGACAAGGAGGTGATTGTCCACACCGCCTACCACGCCGGCTGCCGGGTGTTGGTTGTTAGTAGTGGGTTAGTAGCACCATGCTTTCACGCAGGGTTGTGTGTGAGGTTAGTGCGATGTTTCGCAATTCGGCTCATCTACGTCCGTTGTACCTCTGGGTAATCGTTTTACGTTATGATTATTTTAAGGCAGGTCACTCATCTACGTCCGACGGCACCGCCAGGTAGCTATTTATTTCTAATGTGAAAGCGAGTCGGCTCATGTACGTCCAATGCCAGTTGTGGATGGCTATTTACGTTATTCCTACGAGTGTATGAGTGAGCATGCAGTGCGTGTTGCAGTGCGTGTTGGTGGTGTGGTGTCTACAATGCTCCTGCTAGTTTGGTGGCGTACATATACCCAAATAGTAATTGGTTGAGTTCTGGGTATTTGTCACCCAGAAGCGATGGAAACGAGAGGATGATGCCCGCTTTTTGGCAGAAGGACTTAGGTGGTTGTCTTTGCGCGTTAAAGCTACTACAGTCTAGCAGACCTACCTGCTATACCTATGCTGACCTATGCTGAATGTGGTGTTACATGTGTCGCAGTGAGGTGTTGTATAATGGTTATACTCTACTTGAGGCCATGTTGGTTTTGTGCAACCAGCTCTAAGCCTAGTGAAGATGACTTCCTTTTGACGGTGTGATTGGTTTCATGTGTTCCATGTGCCTAGCGTTGGTTTGGTGGCCTAGCGTGGGTGTGGTTGGAGCGGTGAGTTGTAGAGTTGTGTTGTGTCCACGTGTTCTGGTGATGTTTACGTATGTGGCGTTTTAGGAGTGCTTTGCAATCATCTACCGAATATTCCATGTTAGGATGTGTGTCAATGCTAAGTCTTGCTTTGCCAACCCGTCTGCTTGCTCGTTTCCTGGAATGTTAACATGGGCGCTATATGATCAACATGGTCGATGCGCCCTAAATCCCAAATAAACAACTATAATGTTAACGCGGCCCGGAATATAGAGAAAGGAAAAGTATACATTGCGGGCCACGGTTTGTCGGATTCGATGAATGGCTGGATGCGGGCAGTCGTGTGTGCTGTTAATTGACTGAAGGACGGATTTGGAGTCTGAACAAATTACTACGTTTCTCGTTTTGCGCTTCTTTAGAATGGAGATAGAAGCCAGAATTGTCACTGCTGCAGCAGTGTATATGGAAATGTTATCCGGTGAACGTCTGGAACAGGTAACAGGTAAACGTCTGGAAAGCCTAAGGCCTAGTCCAGTGATGTCGATCCCTATTTTGACCTCGGGATTTGACCCGTCCGTGAATACTGGCGTTTTGTGATTGTTGAGATCGGCGAATTTGTTCAATACCGAGAATTTCCGCCGATGTGATACCTGGTTTCTTTTCCGAGAACAAACACTCGACCTTTGGTTGACTGTGGGCACAGAGTGGCCTAGTGGGTGGTCGGGCTTCAGTGTTTGGCAACACTCGACCTTTGGTTGACTGTGGGCACAGAGTGGCCTAGTGGGTGGTCGGGCTTCAGTGTTTGGCATTGTGAGGTTAAGTTCTAAAAGAGCCGTGGCAATTTGAACACTAAATGGTGGGAGTATGCGCCCAAACCGGCTCCCACCGTATCTATCAGGCTGAAATCATCTCTGTGCCGGGTGGTTTTCAATGGACTTGATTTTAATGTGATAGCGGCACAGCTGTTGTGTCCTGAAGCGAAGCGGCGGCGTGTCGGTGTCTTCTAGAAGACCGGCTATCGGTGTGGCGCTGAGGGCTCCAGTGGCTGCTCTGATGCAGTTGTTTTGAATTATTTCTAACTTCTTGCTCAGTGTTGATGAAATGGTAACAAAGATAATGTTGCTGCATTATAGGATGGGTCGTATTATTGACATGTAGAGTCACCGTTGCCCGGCTAAACGCACCAGCGACTTTTCTAGGAATATGCGTGTGGATGGAGCCTATTCTATTATGTATCGGGACGTCCCTGCTTATCAGTTATTTTCAGCTATCCGGGCGGGCCTCTGGACTTTGGCCATGAGGGATGCGGCTCACCGACGCATCCGGCGGATCCTCGTAACAAGGGGTAGGGCGTGAGTTTTATTGAATATAGTTGCATTATTTGTCACCCGATTTCTATATGAGCAATGCAGTCGGTGCGCCCTAAAACCCAAGTAACTAACTAACTAACCCGAGTTCAGTTTAGTTAGCACCAAGCCAAACCAAATGGATGATACTTTACATTCGAATGGAGGGATGTGTTTTAAAAATGAAACCTAATACAACTATTATCTTCACATATTCTTATTTTCCCTCATTTCTTTAGATCAGATAACCTCACGGCTCAGGGAAAAATACACATAAATTGACATGTGCGTTTCCAGGGTCATGCAAATGGAGGAACTAACGCCGAAATAAGGAAAGCAAAACTGGACTAATTTTGTCCAGATAGAGTAGATTCAGGACTAGAAAATGCTTGAAATGGTTCTTGTTTACTGTGATAGAGCAATATTACCATAGTTGGATTCAGGCGGCAGGCTGGGATGTATATCTGGCAAAATATGCTCTTTTTCGTCTGATCGTAATTGCAAGAAACGAGTAGCGATGTATCTATGTCGACCCTTCGTCGTTATGTCGTATTTCCGCCATTGGCGAAATTAAATGCCGATTACATGAAATACAGCCATGCAACAACGGCTTGAAGGTTATGTACGATATTTTTGATTGGGTTCAAACACATGGCATCCTTTTTCCTTTGGTCTGGAACCGCTTCTGTCCTGTCGGTACAGTGCAAAAAACGTCTCGATGTGCCTCCAAGAAACCTGCTGTGGATTCAGCCCAGGTCGAAATACAAGTTAGCATTTTGACACAATATGTGGACGAAAGCTAGGATTAGCCACACAATATCATGGAGCTGCTCCTAATAGTGTAGAAATTTAGAGAGCAAAGCCTGAAGATCGGATTCAGCCCCCTTAAAGAATATAGTTAAGACGAGGCAATGGGTATAATTTCACAAGTCAGTGGAAAATATCGTAAACGTTGAGACACTCGAAGAGAGGTGGTATGGGCTGCTTGGCTGCAGTGGCGTCTTGTGAACCCTGCATGCGATGGTATGGGCTGCTGGGTATGACCCATGGTATGGGCTGCTGGGTATGACCCATGGTATGGGCTGCTGGGTATGACCCATGGTATGGGCTGCTGGGCTGCAGTGGCGTCTTGTGAACCCTGCATGCGATGGTATGGGCTGCTGGGTATGACCCATGGTATGGGCTGCTGGGTATGACCCATGGTATGGGCTGCTGGGCTGCAGTGGGTCTGTGACCCATGGTATGGGCTGCTGGGTATGACCCATGGTTGGGCTGCTGGGTATGACCCATGGTATGGGCTGCTGGGTATGACCCATGGTATGGGCTGCTGGGTATGACCCATGGTATGGGCTGCTGGGTATGACCCATGGGTATGGGCTGCTGGGTATGACCCATGGTATGGGCTGCTGGGTATGACCCGGTGGTGGGGGTGGTGGGCGTGGGTATGACCCATGGTATGGGCTGCTGGGTATGACCCATGGTATGGGCTGCTGGGTATGACCCATGGTATGGGCTGCTGGGTATGACCCATGGTATGGGCTGCTGGGTATGACCCATGGTATGGGCTGCTGGGTATGACCCATGGTATGGGCTGCTGGGTATGACCCATGGTATGGGCTGCTGGGTATGACCCATGGTATGGGCTGCTGGGTATGACCCATGGTATGGGCTGCTGGGTATGACCCATGGTATGGGCTGCTGGGTATGACCCATGGTATGGGCTGCTGGGTATGACCCATGGTATGGGCTGCTGGGTATGACCCATGGTATGGGCTGCTGGGTATGACCCATGGTATGGGCTGCTGGGTATGACCCATGGTATGGGCTGCTGGGTATGACCCATGGTATGGGCTGCTGGGTATGACCCATGGTATGGGCTGCTGGGTATGACCCATGGTATGGGCTGCTGGGTATGACCCATGGTATGGGCTGCTGGGTATGACCCATGGTATGGGCTGCTGGGTATGACCCATGGTATGGGCTGCTGGGTATGACCCATGGTATGGGCTGCTGGGTATGACCCATGGTATGGGCTGCTGGGTATGACCCATGGTATGGGCTGCTGGGTATGACCCATGGTATGGGCTGCTGGGTATGACCCATGGTATGGGCTGCTGGGTATGACCCATGGTATGGGCTGCTGGGTATGACCCATGGTATGGGCTGCTGGGTATGACCCATGGTATGGGCTGCTGGGTATGACCCATGGTATGGGCTGCTGGGTATGACCCATGGTATGGGCTGCTGGGTATGACCCATGGTATGGGCTGCTGGGTATGACCCATGGTATGGGCTGCTGGGTATGACCCATGGTATGGGCTGCTGGGTATGACCCATGGTATGGGCTGCTGGGTATGACCCATGGTATGGGCTGCTGGGTATGACCCATGGTATGGGCTGCTGGGTATGACCCATGGTATGGGCTGCTGGGTATGACCCATGGTATGGGCTGCTGGGTATGACCCATGGTATGGGCTGCTGGGTATGACCCATGGTATGGGCTGCTGGGTATGACCCATGGTATGGGCTGTGGGTATGACCCATGGTATGGGCTGCTGGGTATGACCCATGGTATGGGCTGCTGGGTATGACCCATGGTATGGGCTGCTGGGTATGACCCATGGTATGGGCTGCTGGGTATGACCCATGGTATGGGCTGCTGGGTATGACCCATGGTATGGGCTGCTGGGTATGACCCATGGTATGGGCTGCTGGGTATGACCCATGGTATGGGCTGCTGGGTATGACCCATGGTATGGGCTGCTGGGTATGACCCATGGTATGGGCTGCTGGGTATGACCCATGGTATGGGCTGCTGGGTATGACCCATGGTATGGGCTGCTGGGTATGACCCATGGTATGGGCTGCTGGGTATGACCCATGGTATGGGCTGCTGGGTATGACCCATGGTATGGGCTGCTGGGTATGACCCATGGTATGGGCTGCTGACCCATGGTATGACCCATGGTATGGGCTGCTGGGTATGACCCATGGTATGGGCTGCTGGGTATGACCCATGGTATGGGCTGCTGGGTATGACCCATGGTATGGGCTGCTGGGTATGACCCATGGTATGGGCTGCTGGGTATGACCCATGGTATGGGCTGCTGGGTATGACCCATGGTATGGGCTGCTGGGTATGACCCATGGTATGGGCTGCTGGGTATGACCCATGGTATGGGCTGCTGGGTATGACCCATGGTATGGGCTGCTGGGTATGACCCATGGTATGGGCTGCTGGGTATGACCCATGGTATGGGCTGCTGTGGTATGACCCATGGTATGGGCTGCTGGGTATGACCCATGGTATGGGCTGCTGGGTATGACCCATGGTATGGGCTGCTGGGTATGACCCATGGTATGGGCTGCTGGGCTGCAGTGGCGTCTTGTGAACCCTGCATGCGATGCATGGGATTCCCAGGAATAAAGTAGAATAGCTCAGTGGAATATAACTAAGGTAATTAGGTCTAACATGTTTGTAAATATTATCATGCGAATCCTTGTACAGGAGACTACTTAAACATCGCATCCGGTATAGGTGTATTAGGCTAGTTTCTCATAGCATTCCCCGCTCTTTCTGAACTACACTGTTTTCAATGTTGCAAGTGGAAACGGCTCGCATCGATGGTGGAAAACATTTATGGGGCTTATTGCTCATGCTATTGCACACTTCTCGTGCTGCCAGTTTAATTAATTTACAGGCACTTTTTCGAGACATGGGATACACCCAGGACGACTGTCAACAAGGTGGTGTATGAGTGGCGCAGGTAACTTTAGGTTAAGATGTTGCTGGGTTAAGAAAGTGGAACGATTCCAAATGAAGTTTCACTGCGCGGCTGAAATATCGTTATATGATCTATGCGGTCGATGTGTCGATTTCTACCACAAGGCTGAAATATCAAGAAACCTAATGGTAAGCACCAAACGTGGGCGCGGCGCACGCAAATTGCGCCGCTGCGCCGGCGGCGCACCTTAAAAACCGGCGGCGCAGCGGCGCCGGCGCGAATTCTAAAAAACCGGCGCAACGGCGCGCGGCGCAAGTAAAAAATCCGCGCCGCTGTCCGCGCCGCTGCCCAGCTTTAGCGAGCGATAAAAGACGACCGAAGAATCCGACGCGGCAAACACATATGTACCTGACTACCTGTTGCGTGTAGTATTATAAGTAATTATACTAACCATATACATTAGTAAAAGTAACTATCTGTAAAATTCTATATATATCGCCGGCCGAGCAATATAGCTCACGGCCCACAGTTTAATCTTTAATATGAATATAGGTAACTGTGATGCCAATTATAAGTTGTATTTTCAATAAAAATGACTTTTTTATAGTCTAAAACTGTTTTGGGGGCTAAATAGGTAGAAACTTTGGCACTGCACATAGTTTTTGTATAGGCATACTTAATTAATAGCGGCGCGCGGCGCAGCGGCGCAGCGGCGCGGGGCGCAACTGCAGGGGCCAAAAATAGCGGCGCAGCGGCGCGGGCGCAGGTGGGCATCGCCGCCGGCGCAGGGGCGCGGGCGCAAGTACCAAAATTCAGCGGCGCGCACACCTTTGGTAAGCACTGAGCTTACCAAAACCAATACGAATGCAGTGTAGGCTTAGTGTTGATTTTAAGTCACTTCATGTGTGCTACTTTCATTCAATTTTTGATTTCATCAGAATGCTTTGTGCCGATGCTACGAAACATGCTAAAAGCTGGGTTTTTTTTGTAGCCGCTTCACATGTTACGTTGTTGAAAAAGCCATGTAGCACTGAAGGAACGTGTGGAGCAAAGTAACCCAGATAATATCTGGCTATCTTTTGTTTTTGAAGTGCCTGCCGCCCTGCAATCGGGTTTGATTAAATCATCCCGTTCTTTATTGTCAGTGCCTGAATAGTTTCAGCTAATGTTTTCAGCGTACATGGTTGAAGAGCACTTCACTGTCTTTTGGTGGACAAAATCGAAATGTAATTCCAAGTCACGTTTTTAGAATGGGAGAGAGAGGGAGTAATTATGTCATTTTGAAAGGCATGCCCAATGCCCTGTCCTCACCACCAAAACGCCTATTTCAGCACTATGGGAATTGCGATGTTTGAAAACTGTATGTACACGTCAAAGCAACTATTTGAACGAGACTATGCACTATTAAAATTTGCAGGACTAATATGCTACAAAATGTTGCAAGCTTATGGACTAATTAACTTGGATTTTGTTATTCCTCTCAAGAATTCCGTCCCGAGGGTAAAATTTCATGAAGAGGCTGAAATTGTTTTGTTTTTTTAATTCACGTGGTGTGCGTACTTGACCCGCATATACATTTGTGTAAGCATGTCCGTATGAGTGTTTGTGTGTATGCATGTATGTGTAGGTATGTGTATGTGCTGTGTACCTGATGGTGTGTGCGTATGTATGTGTTTCGGCATGTGTGTGTATATGTATGTATATGCATGTGTGTATGCGGATATGCGTGTATGCATGCATACACATATATATATATATATATATATATATATATATATATATATATATATATATATATATATATATATATATATATATATATATATATATATATATATATATATATATATATATATATTATGTATATATATATATATATATATATGTATGTATATATATATATATATATATATATATATATATATATATATATATATATATATATATATATATATATATATATATATATATATATATATATATATATATATATATATATATATATATATATATATATATATATATATATATATATATATATATATATATATATATATATATATGTATGTATATATATATACATATATATATATATATATATATATATATATATATATATATATATATATATATATATATATATATATATATATATATATATATATATATATATATATATATATATATATATATATATATATATATATATATATATTTGTGTGTGTGTGTGTGTGTGTGTGTGTGTGTGTGTGTGTGTGTGTTTAGCTGGCGGCGATGGCGGCGATGTCCGTGCAGTGCCGGCGGCCGTGTCTGACGGACCGCCTTCCGCCCTGATCAGGCTCGCGTAATACGGAGAACTCCCGCTCTTTCACACGTTTATCAAAGCCGAAATGGTCCCAATCAGGGTTGAACAGACGGTTTACGCAGGCCGGCCAGTGGGCGGCTGTGGTTTTCAGCAGAACTCGTTGGCGGCGGCGGCGGCGGCTGGCGGCGGTGGCACGGGCCGGCCGCACCACCACCACCACCACCATCCAGCTGTCCAGCCGTCAGCGGGCGGCGGGCGGCGGGCGGCGGCCGCCAGGCGGCGCTGCTGCAGTTGGCTGCCGCCGCGCCACCGACCGACTGTGCTCCCGGCCGCCACCGCCGACGGCGACACCGCCTGCGCGCCCGTCCGCCGCCGACGCCGACACTGCCGACACCGACTGTGCTCCCGGCCGCTGCCGACGGCGCCGACAGACTGCGCGCCCGCCAGCCGACGCCAACACCGCCTGCACGCCGGACCGCCCGACACTCGACAAGACGCTCCACGGCGTGCGTCACCCAGCGACAGAGCACGGCGACAGAGCCCAGCGACAGAGCCCAGCGACAGAGCCCAGCGACAGAGCACGGCGACAGAGCACGGCGACAGAGCCCAGCGACAGAGCCCAGCGACAGAGCCCAGCGACAGAGCCCAGCGACAGAGCCCAGTGACAGAGCCCAGCGACAGAGCCCAGCGACAGAGCCCAGCGACAGAGCCCAGCAGCAGAACTTCTGCCACCGATGCGGCCACCGAACCGCTGACCGAGCCGGCGAGCACAAGCGCATCACGTGGCAGTGCGGTGGCCACCAGTCTGGGGGCGTCAGCAGAATGTGACCCGACCTCCGACCCATCGCCGGCAGCCATCACCCACCGCGAACAGCGCCACACCTGCCCAAGCGGCACGAACCTTGCAGCGAGCGCGTCTTGCGCCCCAGCTGTCGTAACACACGCGGTGCCCTCCCGACGCCGCGTGACGTGATCTCGCCGTGGTAACTGAGAAACCACCGTGAACAGCGCCTGGCCCCCGAGATAGCCCTCCGCCCGCACCAGCGTGTCGACCGCTCACCAACACGCCGCTCCATGGAAAGGTACCGCACACTCGATTTCGCTCTTCATGGGGTTTGGTATGGCTGTTTTTAATATCGCTTGTGGTTTTGCATGTATAGATGAGTGGAAAGCAGCGGAATGGAGCTCAAGCCATTTTATAAAGTCTTTTATATCCTGATCGGTCGTTGTACGTTGACTACTTGTGAGATAGCATAGTCTCTCCTTGTTAGCAGCTATGATATTGTAATATGTGTGCTGTTTCTTGTACGTTAGTTAGCGCTCGCGGGCTGGGGGTTCTGGAGGCCCACCAATCAGGTTTTTCTATGGTAGCGACCGAATGAGTAGGTGAGGAGACACCAACTTTGCAATAGCTTCTGATGCATCTGTTTTGCATATATCGTGCATATTTCCAGATTCAGATCATAAAAGGTCATTGATCTGGGACGGGTCAAAGAGAGAGAGAGAGAGAGGGAGAGAGAGAGAGGGAGGGAGAGAGAGAGAGAGAGCAATGTTCCAAAATCTTAAAAGTACCACCATTCCGAGTAGTTGCAACACATGGGTAACCACACTCAGATCATGCTGTACTTTCATCAAGACGAACAGCCTGCTATCTTGAAAGTTTAGTTACGGTCAAGGTTATTGACCTGAGGTTAGGTCCATTTCATCGTTTATTTTTACCGTATTGAGTGAGGAACAGTGAATTGAAATTGATTTTCACGCCGCAACTGATAACGAGCATGTAGAAAGCATTCTGGTGTAAACTATGTGTCAAAGGTCAATGACATCAGGTCAGGTCAAGTGTCATGTATATTCTACACAATGCCATCTTATACAGAATGTTGTTGTTCCTCGTGAAGTCGTATTTAAATTATATTTCAGTGCCGCCCATGTCGTGCGACATGACGTTGAATGACCAACCAATGACCTGATATGACCTGACCGCGTGCAATCTGACCTTTCCTTGGAGTTATTTTATAAGCAGTGTATGCCTATGCAAAGGCTCAAGTGACCGTTTAATCAATATATACACCGTCCCAGCGTGACCTCAGGTCAGATTAAGACGGCAGAAGCTGGACAGTTTATAAAAATGTTTCGCTATATCATTTCTTCTTGGGACAAAGATTATATACTTAAAAAGTGATGTGCCGGGGATGTTCAAGCTTGAACTTGCTTAACCTGACCAACTTCTTGTGCTTCCTTGGCTAACCAATCACCAACAGCTTCCAAGAATTGTTCATGCGAAGACGTGAAGCGTGTGTACGCCTGTAATATGTGCATCTATCTCAGTTGATGCGTATGTTGGATAACCAACCACACACCGCACGGTGTGCATCTGCTTCAGTTGGTGCGTATATTGGGTAAGCGGCCCATCCATGGGAAGATTTCCACGGAAACTGTTGTTAATGCTTTTCCCAGAAAAATTCGTCTACTTCATAACTACTAGGAACACTGCCAGCACCACGCTAATCAATGTCAGCCAAGTCGGAACGTTCACGTGTCTGTCGGCGGCGGGTCGGCTGATCGAATATAGCTTTCGTGTCTGTTGACGTCGGGGCGTCTGATCGAATACGGTTCCGTACGTCCAGATTAATCGGTGAGGTCTGTTGTCAAGTTAATCGACATGCTTTTTCGACGATTTCATTTGCATGTACGATTCAACTTATCTGATGTAGAGTCCGGCAACTTTGTAGTACTAGTATATCTAGGGTTTTTCGTTCCGAAATGGGTGCATGGCACGCTATATGAGCGTGTCTAATGAACTGTTTGGCCGGAATAATCCATCAGTGGTCTGTATGTCATCTTGGTGCTGTGATTCGGGCTTTCGATCCGTTCGGAAACCGGGTTTTCATCTAGGAAATGGAAAACGTAAGCATTCATTTATCATACCAAATAGAAGCAACTTGGAAATGATCTTACTTGAAGAAGGGTCGACCACTTACACTGACGTGGTCCGATTCTCAAACCTCATCTGTATTTGGCAAAAATAAAGTGCACGATATTGCATAAACACTAGTTCTTTTCATCCAGGCCCATGACCACCTCTGACCTCATGACAACAGGTCTTCAGTCAAAGGGTTGTCGATCAGTGGAATAGGCTGCCTGCTGATGTGGTTGGGAGTTCCTCATGGAATGCATTTAAAGTAGGGTGGAAAAAAATTTTTAGAAACGAAAATCTTGTTTTTGAGTTCTAATTTGTGATGGATGGGTGAGATTTATGCTAAGTAAGTGTGCACGGCACAGACCCCTTTAAGCAGGCATGGATGCAGTTTGAAAATTATTGGTAAGGCATTCAATCCGTATGTGTTAAGAGGGATCAAGGGAATAGAGCTGTATAGCTAAGGTAGATAGGCATTGATAGGTGTGTGGGATGTTGGTGGATGGTTTCTTTAGGATGTGATGATGGTTGGGGTGGGTTTTTTACCAGGCTTATGGTATCTTCCATTTACAGACTTAACTGGATGGGCCCTTGGGTCTCTTATTAAGTCTAAACACTTTGTAACTTTATATAGGGTGTACCTAGCAGTGAATTCAGCACCTTCCTTCGGGATGTGATACTGATGAGATTGGCTATGGTAGCACAATGGGTATGATTGGAGGAGTTTGTAATTGTTGAGGAGTGTGTTATGCAATATCAGGTGAATGGTGCTAGATAGGCCGGGATATATAGCTCCCTAGGAACTTGAGATAATGGATTGATTGGGGCGAGAGCATGTACTTTTCTAGTATCTTTTCTAGATAGGCTTAACCCAGATGGGCCCCTGTGGCTCTTATTAAGCCTTAATACTTTATGACCTTATGACTTTATGACCTGACCTGTGACCGATCACTGAACTATCCTGCGGAACGTAGCTAAGTTGACTTGCGAACCATAACTGACCTGACCTGTGGACCATAGCTGACGTGCCTTGCGGACCATAACTGACCCTACTTGTCGACCACAACTGACCCGACCTGTGGACTATAACTGACCCGACTCTGTGAACCAAGACTGACACGACCTGTGGGCCATAATTGACCCGACCTGTGGGCCTTAACTGGCCTGGCTTGTGTACCTCTCTTATCTTACCTGAAGATGTGTGGCGGTCAGACCGTCTCTGATCTGAACTGGAGACGTGTGACGGTTAGACCGTCTCTGACCCGAACTGGAGACGTGTGACGGTCAGACCGTCTCTGACCTGAATTGGAGACGAGCAGCTGTCTCTCACCTGACGTTGTGACGTGCGAACGTCAAACCGCCTCCGACCTGACCTGGGGACTAGTGACCGTCTCTGACCTGATGTAGTGAGGTGTGACCATCTCTGACCTGACCCGGGGACGAATTGCTGTCTCTGATCTGACATAGTGAGGTGTGACCTCTGACCTGACCTGGGGACGAGTGGCCGTCTCTGATCTGACCTGGAGACGAATCACGGCAGGTGACTTTACTACGACAGGTCTCTGATCTGTCGTAGTAAAATGTGACCTTCTCTGACCTGACCTGGGGAGAGCGGCCGTCTCTGACCTGACGTAGTAGAGTATGACTGTCTCTGACCTGACGTAGTGACGTGCTATCTTCAGATCGTCTCTGATCTGACCTGGAGACGAGTGGCCGTCTCTGACCTGACCAGGAGACGAGTCACGACAGGTGACTTTACTACGACAGGTCTCTGACCTGTCGTAGTAAAGTGTGACCTTATCTGACCTGACCTGGGGAGAGTGGCCGTCCCTGACCTGACGTCGTAGAGTATGACTGTCTCTGACCTGACGTAGTGACGTGCTATCTTCAGATCGTCTCTGATCTGACTTGGGGACTTGTAGCCGTGTCTTAGCTGACCTGCCGGATAGTCGGGCCCACGTCAGTGTTGTCTGCGCCCACTGGAGTGACAGATGGCCGGTGGCGGCCAGCCCGCCCGTTCGCCCTTCACTGTGACCCGTCGCGGTGTTCCGGCACTCCCCTCGTCTGGCGCGGCGGGCGGTGTTGCCCTGCGGACCTGCCCAGGGTCGCTGCACTGCCCTTTGTCAGTCATAACGGTACTGTCCGCTAACCTGCGGTCACTGCCGACCTGTCCAGGGTCGCTGCACTGCCATCTGTCCGCGAAAGCGGTACTGTCGACTCACCCTGCGGCCCATGCGGACCTGCTCAAGGTCGCTGCACTACCCTCTGTTCGCCATAGCGGTACTGTCGACTCACCCTGCGGCCCATGCGGACCTGCTCAAGGTCGCTGCACTACCCTCTGTTCGCCAAAACGGTACTGTCGACTCACCCTGCGGCCCATGCGGACCTGCTCAAGGTCGCTGCACTACCCTCTGTTCGCCAAAGCGGTACTGTCGACTCACCCTGCGGCCCATGCGGACCTGCTCAAGGTCGCTGCACTACCCTCTGTTCGCCATAGCGGTACTGTCGACTCACCCTGCGGCCCATGCGGACCTGCTCAAGGTCGCTGCACTACCCTCTGTTCGCCATAGCGGTACTGTCGACCTACCCTACGGTCCCTGCGGACCTGTCCAGGGTCGCTGCACTACCCTCTGTTCGCCAAAGCGGTACTGTCGACTCACCCTGCGGCCCATGCGGACCTGCTCAAGGTCGCTGCACTACCCTCTGTTCGCCATAGCGGTACTGTCGACCTACCCTACGGTCCCTGCGGACCTGTCCAGGGTCGCTGCACTACCCTCTGTTCGCCATAGCGGTACTGTCGACCTACCCTACGGTCCCTGCGGACCTGTCCAGGGTCGCTGCATTGCCATCTGTTCGCCATAACGTTGCTGTCGACTCACCCTGCGGACCATGCAGACCTGTCCAGGGTCGCTGCACTTCTCTCTGTCCGCCATAGCGGTACTGTCTACTCGCCCTACTGCCTCCACGCGCTTGCCCCTGGTCGCTGCTGTCCAGGGATGCGTTGCAGTTTCCTGCCGACGATGGATTCAATGTACGATAGTTCAGCCGCGCTCTGGGTCGTGCAATTATCCCAATAAGTGCGTGTTATGCGGTGCGCAGCCAGGATTTTCTTAAGGGGGACCGAATACAAAATGCTAAGAAACAGCGACCGCTTTTGGCGCTTCGTGGGCCGACAATTTCTGGTTTTGCGTGGTGAAAATCTCAAAATCTTTTGTTTGATCTAGTGGGGGAAGAGCAAGGGGGCATGCCCCCTCCCCCCTGGCTGCGCCTCTGTTGTTCTACTTATTCTGACTAACACATTTCAGAACAATCTGGTCTATGTTGCATGCTTGCTATATGCTAAAGCATTGCGCACCAAAGAATATAAAATATATGACGGTCAAACCCCTTCTTCACTCCTAACTTCCCGATGTCTTGTTTCTTTCATTCTAGTTTCCTCATAGTCGGCCTGTTTCAAAGTGCGAGCCCTTAACTACCTGTTATTACACCTGTCAGAACCACCGCAGGATCACACCTGCCGGGCCAGATTGGTTTCCGCAGTATCACACCTGTTGGACTGGACTGACTGCCGCAGTATCACACCTGTGGGACTGGACTGACTGCCGCAGTATCACACCTGTGGGACTGGACTGACTGCCGCAGTATCACACCTGTTGGACTGGACTGACTGCCGCAGTATCACACCTGTTGGACTGGACTGACTGCCGCAGTATCACACCTGTGGGACTGGACTGATTGCCGCAGTATCACACCTGTGGGACTGGACTGATTGCCACAGTATCACACCTGTGGGACTAGACTGATTGCCGCAGTATCACACCTGTGGGACTGGACTGACTGCCGCAGTATCACACCTGTGGGACTGGACTGACTGCCGCAGTATCACACCTGTTGGACTGGACTGACTGCCGCAGTATCCATTTTTCGGGGCCGTACGCGATTTTTGAAGGCATCTGGTGCTATGTTTGGGATCCAGAACGATTTTCGTTGCTCAGACATATTTTTGGGGGAATCACTCCTCATTTTGGAGGGCTCCGGCTTGATCTTTGTCGGGTCCCGATGCGACTTTTAGAGCCACGCTGTGCTTATTTGAACCCTCGACGCAAACTTTTGGGAGCCCCGACAGGAGTTTTTGATGCCATAACACAATTTTTGGGGGGACTACCGACTGTAACTTTGAGTGCCGAATGCGATAGTGTGGGGACCGTCTGGAGTTGACGGGGCGCTTTCTAATTAGCTGGCACCCCTCAACGCGATTTAGGCTGGCCCCGGTGCAAATTTTCCGGCCCCGGCGCAAGTTTTCTGGGGCCCGCTTTATTTATTCGGAGCCCCTACGCGAATTCCGAGGGCCCGATGCGAATTTGCGGAGCACCAGCGCACTTTTTGGGGACACCGGCACGATTCTTGGGAGACCACCCCACTGAAGATGGAGGGGGCATCTTCCCCCTTTGGTACGCCACTGCGGTTGCTCATCGAGTTTTTTGTGCAGCCGATGGCACCCTTCAGCGTAGAAAGACCCTTCGGGAACTTTCTTTCGGGACCTGGTCTTAATTTTCCTGTGCTCGGGCCGATTCGATCGAGTCGCAGTGTGATTTTTGGGGGTATAATTATATTTTTCGAGGCCCTTGCGCGACATTTTCGGACCCCGGTGCGATTCTTCGGGCTCCCGGTGCGATTTTTTGGTGGCTCGGCAAGTTTCTTTTCCGGAGCTGGACGGTTTTTGGTGGTCATTGACGCGATTTGTGAGACCGCAGATTGTATTCTGGGGAAAATTGATTTGTGTGTGGCAGCTGCGACTCTTGGGGTCCCTGCGCGACCTTTTGTGCCTCAAGCCATCTTGAAGGGCTGCGACGTGACTTTTTTGGGTCCCACTGCGATTTTTTGGGCCCTGACGTCATTTGTTTGGATCCCTAGTGCGAGGTTTACGTTCTTACGTTTACGTTTGCGTACATTCTTGGGTGGCCCAATGCGTTTTGGGGTCTTTTGGCGCGATTGTTTGGGCCACAGAGTGATTTGTCATGTTCGGATTGTTTTTCGGTGCCCCGGCTTCATTTGTTTGGGGTTCCGATGAGACTTGTGGACCCCGGTGCGACCTGTGGAGCCCCTTGTGTGATTTTCAGGGGCCCAGGCGCGAACTTTTGAGGGCCCCAACGAAATATTCCTGGGCCCGACCTGTCTTTTTGGGGTTCCAGTGCGATTTTCAAGGACACCGACACGACGTTTTTTCCTCAGCGTGATTTTCAGGTGCACAGGCGCTAACTTTTGAGGCCACCAGCGCGATTTTGAAGGGCCCGACCCGACTTTTTTTTGTGATTTTTGCATGATTTTTAGGCGCCCCTGCGCGACTTTTTGGGGGCCTCGATCCCACATTCTGGAACACAAAGTGTCATAGTGGTCACTAAACGATTTTTTGGGACCCCCAATGTGATTTTCAGGGACCTCAGTGCGATTTTGGACACCCGGCGACATTTAGAAGGGCCCCTGCACGACTTCCTGGTGTCCTCAATGTGCTTTTCAGGTGCTCCGGTGTGAACTTTTGGGGCCCCAACGGGATTTTTAGCGAGTCAGGCGGAATTTTTCCGAACGACGGTCCGGTTCTTAGGGGCACCGCAACCTCTCAGGGGTAGCAACTGTCCCTTTTTCCCGGGGGAAGGAGGGGGGGGGAGTGGTAGTGTCGCCTGGGGGAGGAAAACTGATCAACATTCCCCCACATTATACACCTTGTCTTTTTTACAAAGGCATCTAGCTTCGTCTGTCTCTTCATTTTAGCAACATCGAAGAGAAGACCACAACTGCATATCTAGGTCTCGTCACTCATGTCATGCGACCTGACTCGCGTCGCCCCGCTCTTCTGTGGTGTGCTTTGATGTCTAGAATGCCATGTTTTGTAATATCAGCGTTAATATACCCAATTGCTGGCTTTGTAGCATGCATTTTTAGCATAAGTATTTCATATTTGAGCCCTCCTCGTTGCTTTGACCTCAGTATAAGTGCTGCCTACTTAATACCATTTCCCTTCTTGATAAAAATGCACCGTTCCAAGGGAAAATCACTTCCGCTACTACAACTATACGAATACTTTTTGGTTGTTTTCTTCATTGGATCTCCCTTTGACTAGGTGGGATTTTTCACTCCACTAGGTGGGATTTCACGGCACTAGGTTGGACGCATCCCATCTAGTTAACCCCCAAAACCCAAATAACTAACTAACCATCTAGTTAACATGTTAGAGGAGGCGATAGTGCTGTGGCAGCGATGGTACTCTGACAGCTATGGTGCTGTGGCAGCGATGATGCCGTGACAGCGATGGTACCATGGCAGCGATGATGCCGTGGCAGCGATGGTACCGTGGCAGCGATGGTACCATGGCAGCGATGGTGCTGTGGAAGCAATGGTGCTGTGGCAGCGATGATGCCGTGGCAGCGATGGTACCGTGGCAGCGATGGTACCATGGCAGCGATGGTGCTGTGGAAGCAATGGTGCTGTGGCAGCGATGGTGTTGTGGAAGCGATGACACCGTGACAGCGATGATATCGTGGCAGCGATGGTACCGTGGCAGCGATGGTGCCGTAGCAGCGATGGTACTGTGGCAGCGATGGTGTTGTGGAAGCAATGGTGCCGTGGCAGCGATGGTACTGTGGCAGCGATGGTATCGTGGCAGCGATAGTATCGTGGCAGCGAAGCGTGCTAACTGTTGTTAGCAGTGTGTCGGCGGCGGCCTGGAAACCAAACAAGCCGTGTCGACGCACGAGCTCATCAGTTTGGCGGTCTGGAAACTAAGCAAGTCGTATCGACACACGATGTCGTCAGTTTGGTGGCCTGGAAACCAAGGTTTGGTCCATACCAAGGTATGGACACACGATGTCGTCAGCTTGGCGGTCTGGAAACCAAGCAAGGCGTGTCGACGCACGAGCTCATCAGTTTGGCGGTCTGGAAACTAAGCAAGTCGTATCGACACACGATGTCGTCAGTTTGGTGGCCTGAAAACCAAGGTTTGGTCCATACCAAGGTATGGACACACGATGTCGTCAGCTTGGCGGTCTGGAAACCAAGCAAGGCGTGTCGACGCACGAGCTCATCAGTTTGGCGGTCTGGAAACTAAGCAAGTCGTATCGACACACGATGTCGTCAGTTTGTGGCCAAAGGTTTGGTCCATACCAAGGTATGGACACACGATGTCGTCAGCTTGGCGGTCTGGAAACCAAGCAAGGCGTGTCGACGCACGAGCTCATCAGTTTGGCGGTCTGGAAACCAAGCAAGGCGTGTCGACGCACGAGCTCATCAGTTTGGCGGTCTGGAAACCAAGCAAGGCGTGTCGACGCACGAGCTCATCAGTTTGGCGGTCTGGAAACCAAGCAAGGCGTGTCGACGCACGAGCTCATCAGTTTGGCGGTCTGGAAACTAAGCAAGTCGTGTCGACGCACGAGCTCATCAGTTTGGCGGTCTGGAAACCAAGCAAGGCGTGTCGACGCACGAGCTCATCAGTTTGGCGGTCTGGAAACCAAGCAAGGCGTGTCGACGCACGAGCTCATCAGTTTGGCGGTCTGGAAACCAAGCAAGGCGTGTCGACGCACGAGCTCATCAGTTTGGCGGTCTGGGAATCAAGCAAGGCGTGTCGACACACGACTTCATCAATTTAACGGCTTGAGGTGCAGGCAGCTGACAGTGATGGGATCAATATAGCCTCTTGGAAGATAAGCGTCCCACACCAACGCGATGTGATGAGCAGTGAGTTATGAGAGGCATTGTGCTATTTACCGAACACATGCCGAGTTGCAGTGGTTTCCTTGACCGTTGTTGTGTGTGGGAAAGTTGATTTTCTTGGAAGTGTGCATGGCGACCCGGATCGCGTGTGAGACTGGAGAGGGTGATGCCGATGTCCGCTCAGATGGCTCCTTCAGTGGGCTTTCCAACTGCCTGCCCCCGCTAAAGGTGCTACCACGGAATTACTTCCGCTCAGGGTACTGCAGCCGGATCGCCTCAACTAGTTCACACGCAGTAATGCTGACAGACGGAAGTGATCGAAATTCACCATAAACCAGGCAACGGTATAATATATATGTATACATATATACACACAAAGATATATATACATATATATATATGTATATATATATATATATATATAAATAAATATATATATATATATATATATATATATATATATATATATATATATATATATATATATATATATATATATATATATATACATAATACTAATGAAAGCTAGGCGCGAGTTAATAATATGCATATTAAGTTTGGAAACAGTTTCAGTACTGCATCGTACTTTCGTCAGTGCTTTCGCGTTGCGCCATGTGTTGGCAACACTCGATATTAAAATTGTATTATCGAGTAATAGCGTTGGCAGGTCATAGCCTTGGCCAACAGTCGTCTTTTTGACACAATCATTGGTAATAAGCTAATGACAAGGTCAACTTAGGCGGCTGTGTGGCACTGAAAGCAGAGCCGAACAGGTGACAGTTGGGTTCTTAGTGACTTGCGTGTGTCAGCCGAGGTAAGCTGCCCTCCACTGCGCCTTGCCTGCATCGCCGGAAATATGGGTGTGTATTTTATTTCTTTTGGGGTATCTGAGCACCATGCTACTCTCACCCCACCCCCCAACCCTCTCCCCAACGATCGCTCGGCCTCCTCATTGCTATTTTTAAATAATTAAGTATAAAAATGCCAAGGGTGGTCCATCAATGATTGTTTTCCTCCTGAATAAACCCAATCATACCCATTTTCTTTTCCTCCCCAAATTATTTTCATAAATCGACGCCCATGGTCTGGAGATTATACATACCAGTCAAGCCAAACACGGATGGAAGCGCGCAGCAGCCGGCATTGCTTATTTCGCTCAACGGATATCAATTTAGTACCATATGATTTGGCTCCGAATTTGGCCATCTGCTGTAGCTGTCGGATATGAAGTTTCATTTGGCTGCAGGAGCGTGTGATATCCACTCTGGAACACTGGCAACTCAGCCTCACCGTGCCGAAATGGCTGCCTCGACTGAAGACGATTGGCTGGAAAGGAAATAGTCGGGCCGGTCCGCTTAGTTTCGCCGTGGGTGGAGCTATTGACGTAATGGTACAGCAATATATTGATATTTTTGTGCTATGTGTGAGATGTCGAAGCGAGTACAGTGTGATATCGAGATTTGTCATGGAAACGACGTCACAAACGATACATGTTATGTCCTTCAAACCAAATTTTGAACCATTAACACAAAAGTGGACGTTTTTCGTTTATTTTGGGATACGTATTTGGTGGTGAGGATGTTGACTCAGTGTTGAAGAAGTGGTATATTCCACCCTATTTGACGAATAACTTATCACTGCAATAGTATGTCCTGTGTGATGACGCCTGTACGCATGCTGGTGTTCATTGTGTCGTACCACCTCTTCGGCTGGCGCCCGCGGCATGGTTCAGCTTCTGTAGAACTTCGTTTACATATTTGGATATGACTTAACAGCCAAGCTAGCAAAAGTTTCGAGAGCTAGCATGTGCTGTCGGTGCAGCGAGTACTATCTCGTGCCCGTCGATTGCAACATGGTCTCGCACGCGATGCTCTCCACTCGTATCGGTAATGGTCAATGTTGTATTTTTGCTTCTCAATCTTGGATTTACAGTGTGTAATCCTTGAGTTCATGTAATTATTGAGTCCATAATGTCTGGTAAGCATAAATGAGGTTCTTATATTTTGCCAAATTGAATAAAAAGTTTTGTTTTTACATTCAAAGAGCACACATTACAGATGTTTGATCGCCCGAAGTCTGGGTATGCCTTCTGATACTGGATCACAAAAACAACCTTCACTGGCATTGCAAGCTTCACACAATTTGCAGTCGTATGTGCCATGATGCCGGACCAGTCATGAATATACTGCGTCATTGGCAATAGGTGATGCATTTACTGATGTATGATATTCCATGATATTTTGAATATATTTCAACTTCAGATAGGCAGGTACCTATGTTTGTATGAAAAAAATATATTGGTGATGAACAAGAAGCATGCGTTTCTTCTCGCAAACCCCAAAACATCAATATACCTTAAGGAAAAGATTAGTCTCCAACCCAGTCTTGCCCATGGCATGGTTGGATTGCAAAAACCTATCACAGATGGAGTACCAGAATTGGAAGTGGATGCCATTATCAGCCAAAGGCCACCATATGTTATAGGCCCCCAAAACATGCTGTTCCCTTTTTTCACCACAATTATCACCATTGGATAATGACATCTAGCTGGGATTGTTGGTTTGGCAAGGTTCTTTTTCTGACATCAGGCAATGTGAGGAGTGAACTTTTTTAGAGTGCATAATTATTTGCGCAGCCAAATTTCCAAAAGGGGCCATATTTCCAATGCTGGTACTGGTGCATGCGCTCCTGATTCGTACCGCTATGTGCCGTCTGCAACATGCCACGTGGTGAAAAGAAGCGGAATTCCTTGCCAAATTGACCGGATGCCATTGCACCCAGCAAATGTCATCTGCTGTACTTTTTCAGTCACCGGAAAAAGGCTGACGTTCCAAATTCACTGCAATCCCAACTGGTATGCCTCAAAGTCGCGGCCCATCCGTCTCGCCCCTGACGTCACGCACGACTCAGCTGATATTGCTGAAATCACGGATCAAGCAAAGCTGGGATTTCCAGAGTTATGCTAGACGGACTGGCATCGTTCAGCGCCACTGAAGAGACAATCTAACAACTTGGTCTTACAGACGTTTTCATTGCAAACCGCATCCGGCTAAATTTACATTCCATTATTTGATGCGCATTTTGTTTCCTTTTGTTTCTATAAATGCACCTTGGTAGTGGCCATGCATGAATCTAAAGTTCATGCACGATTTGTAATCCATGTGCTTATCAAAATAAAACAGGAAAATTAATCATAAACACACATACATGTTTCTCGGGCTGTAGCGAGTACTTGATGGTTTTGGCATGTATTCGAAGCATAGCGCATATATGCTCGAGCTCGGCACGAAGCATGTATGTCTGAGCCCGACATAGAGCATGTGTGCGCGGGAAACTCGGATCTTTCGTTGTGACCAGCCTACTATAAATCAACACCGTTGCAATATGCGCAGTGCATTGGTGTGGGTGAAAGGGACCGTCCCAGACGTTAGTTTATCAGTGACCATAAGGCACAGCAGCAGTGCTGACCCTTCCGTTCTATAACCGGTCGGGCAGTCTGTCAGTGGCCATGGGGAACAGCAGCGGTGCTGTCCCCTCCATTGCCATGACTGGTCGGGTAGTCTGTCAGTGGCCATGGGGCACAGCAGCGGTGCTGTCCCCTCCATTGCCATGACTGGTCGGGTAGTCTGTCAGTGGCCATGGGACACAGCAGCGGTGCTGTCCCCTCCGTCACAGGGTCGGTCGGGCAGTTGGGGGCCAGCTGCTGATTAGACAGGCCCGTCGAGACGAGGGTGCCACCTGGCGTAATGGGGTCAGGTAATGGCTGAGACACAGCGGCCGGCCACTGGAATTATCGCCGCACAAGTGGCCGGGCCGACTGCGGTGGGAAGCGATGACGGTCCCCTCATTACGCCACGTCGGGCTCATCGCGCGGCGGGAAGCCTTCGCACCCCGTCCACACGAGGCTAATTATTGCCGCGTCAGCTCAAGTGTCAGGTGTGTCTGGCCGTGTCAACACGTCGGCTGTGTGCCGGTGTCGCCGGTGTCGCCGGTGTCGCCGCACTGGCGGCGGCCCGGTGCGGCCTGGCGTGGCGGCCCGGCGGCGCGGGCTGGCACAGCAGCGGCGCGGGCGACGGCCGGGCGGCGACACCGGGCTCAGATGAGACGGCCGGCCGGCCGGCCGATGGTGGCGCCGGCGGCCCAGATACACGGCCGATAGAGGCCGCCGGCGTGGGAGGCCAGTATGGCCCAGCACGGACGGACGGCCCGGACGGCCCGGACGGCTCGAGACGCACCCCCGGCGGCGTGGGAGGCCAGTATGGCCCAGCACGGACGGACGGCCCGGACGGCCCGGACGGCCCGGACGGCCCGGACGGCCCGGACGGCTCGAGACGCACCCCCGCCGGCGTGGGAGGCCAGTATGGCCCAGCACGGACGGACGGCCCGGACGGCCCGGACGGCCCGGACGGCTCGAGACGCACCCCCGCCGGCGTGGGAGGCCAGTATGGCCCAGCACGGACGGACGGCCCGGACGGCCCGGACGGCCCGGACGGCTCGAGACGCACCCCCGCCGGCGTGGGAGGCCAGTATGGCCCAGCACGGACGGACGGCCCGGACGGCCCGGACGGCCCGGACGGCTCGAGACGCACCCCCGGCGGCGTGGGAGGCCAGTATGGCCCAGCACGGACGGACGGCCCGGACGGCCCGGACGGCCCGGACGGCTCGAGACGCACCCCCGCCGGCGTGGGAGGCCAGTATGGCCCAGCACGGACGGACGGCCCGGACGGCCCGGACGGCCCGGACGGCTCGAGACGCACCCCCGGCGGCGTGGGAGGCCAGTATGGCCCAGCACGGACGGACGGCCCGGACGGCCCGGACGGCCCGGACGGCCCGGACGGCTCGAGACGCACCCCCGGCGGCGTGACACACCCTGCTGCGGACACGCTCTATACGGAGCGACATCGCGACCATGACGTGGCCGCGCCGTGCTGGACCACCAGCGTCACATCTTGCCTCCTACTGGTGACGTACTGGTGACGGCGAGCTGGCTCCACCCGCTGATGACGTAGCAGGTGACTCAATCCATCCGGTGCCTGCCCCCGTGGTCACGGCACAGGTGACCTGACCCTGACCCGACCGGCGGCTGTTAATGGCGTAACAGGTGACAATTCATCCGTTACCTGCCCCCGTGGTCACGGCACAGGTGACCTGACCCGACCGGCGGCTGTTAATGGCGTAACAGGTGACTCAATTCATCCGTTACCTGCCCCGGTGGTCACGGCACAGGTAACCTGACCTGACCCGGCAGCTGTTGATGACCGGGCAGGTAGCTCGGCACTTCCGGCTCTTGCTCGTCTGTTCGCCTACAGCGTTTGGTAATCAGCGTTTCTGTGGCATTTTCGAATTATGAAGAAACTGGATGAACGTTCAAATCACGAAGGGCCAAGTTTATTTTGTTCAATGGTAGACTCAAATTGAGTTATCTGAGTTGGTGCAACCACTGAGGTGATGCGCCGCGGCTCATCGCTTCGATGGGCGCATCACCTCAGTTCGTTGTCTTATTGTCATTAATTTAAATGCATGGTGCATGCACATTTGCCCTTGCTGTGCTTACACCAGTGGCGATGGAAGTAAAAGTTACGACAGGGTAGCGGCGGGTTCAGCGGCCTCAGCTGTGATAGGTTGTTTGGTGATCAAAGGATCTGTGTGGCAGAGAGGATGGGCTAGATGATGGATAATAGACTGCTGACATGCCGGAAGTTTGATATTTATGCCAAATGATGTACCTCAGATGAACGTTAACCGGAATCCGTATCCAGGTGATTATCATTGGCAATGCAGATGAACACGATGGTTGCAGCGGGTGGGCAGGTGAAGATGGTGATAGGTGGCCGTGAAGATGATGACAGGTGGCCGTGAAGATGATGACGGGTGGCCGTGAAGATGATGACGGGTGGCCGTGAAGATGATGACGGGTGGCCGTGAAGATGATGACGGGTGGCCGTGAAAATGATGACGGGTGGCCGTGAAGATGATGACGGGTGGCCGTAAAGATGATGACGGGTGGCCGTGAAGATGATGACGGGTGGCCGTGAAGATGATGACAGGTGGCCGTGAAGATGATGACGGGTGGCCGGCGCCGGTGTCGGAGGTGATCAGAGGATGTGGCGCTCTGTGATCCCGGTGTCGGAAATGGTCAGAGGGGGCGGTACTCTGTGATCCCGGTGTGGGAAGTGATCAGAGGGGACGGCGCTCTGTGATCCCGGTGTGGGAAGTGATCAGAGGGGGCGGCGCTCTGTGATCCCGGTGTAGGAAGTGATCAGAGGGGGCAGCGCTCTGTGATCCAGGTGTCGTAGGTGGTCCGATGAGGCGGTACTCTGTGATCTCTGTGTCAGAGGTGACCAGAGGAGGCAGCGCTCTGTGATCCGTCGCCGATGACCGGGCCACAGGTAAGACAGGGGTACGGAGCCGAGGCAGCGACGGTCAGCCGACCGGTGCAGGCTAGATGGTGGACGGTGGTTTATGTGGGAGCCGGTGCCGGCGCTGTCGATAAAGGCCAGGTGGCCGCCGAACTCACAGCTGGCGGTGGCCCTACCCTCTGCTCTCCCAGCTGGCGGTGGTCCTGCCCTCTACCCTCCCAGCTGGCGGTGACGCTGCCCTCTACCCTCCCAGCTGGTGGTGGCCCTACCCTCTGCTCTCCCAGCTCGCGATGACGCTGCCCTCTACCGTCCCAGCTGGTGGTGGCCGTGCCTTCTGTCATTTCAGTTGGCGGACCTACCCTCTGCCTTCTCAGCTGGTGGTGGCCGTGCCTTCTGCCCTATTAGTTGGCGGACCTACCCTCCGCGCTCCCAGTTGGTGGTGATCATACCTGCAACCCTCCAAGTTGATGGTGACCCTACCCTCTGCCCTCCAAGTTGATGGTGACCCTGTCCTTTGTCCTCCCAGATGGCGGTGACCATACCTTTTGCTCTTCCAGCTGGTGGTGACCCTGCCCTCTGCCCTTCCAATTGGTGGTGACCCTGCCCTCTTCCTTCTGTCGTGCTGGTGGCCCCACCTTTGCCCTCACAGCTGGTGGTGGACCCTGCCGTCTGCCGCGTCTGTGGCTCCCGCTGCTCGGCCACTCCCCTGGCGCTGCCACAGATCTGACAGACTCGGAACACCCCGACACTCAGAGCACACTCGGTGTCGGGAACAAACCCAATGCCTGGGACAGTGTCTGGGACGAACCCAGTTTGTGGAATGACCCGGTGGATGGGAGAACCTAGCAGGGGATGGGACAAATGCAACACCGTCCGACAAGTGGACTGTACCAGTGCCATCCCACAGACACGGACGATTCAACGATGCAGACACCCTTAGCTGAACAGACCCGGTGGGTGGCATGCACCAAGGAAACCCAGAAAAGTAGGAGTGCTAAATCGCACGGCGCCCAGCTTTTCGGCGAGCTGAGCAGGGCATGTTGAGGGAATTGACCGGGTGCTTACGGAAAGCACACTGATTAGGTGGTCAGCCGACCGGGAGTGACGGTATGCTGGTGAGCGTCGGGCCTTGCCCAGCTGGCGACGCATCAGGTGGTGGGAGGCGCGGACGGGACGGACAGGTGGGCGCGGCCGGGCGTCAGGTTAGGCTGGGGAGCGTCGGGCCTTGCCCAGCTGGCGACGCATCAGGTGGTGGGAGGCGCGGACGGGACGGACAGGTGAGCGCGGCCGGCGGGGCACGGTGCCGCGTCACGTGACACATCTGCCGACGTGGCACAGCTGGCCGCCGGTGCGCAGCCGGCGGAGAGGGCCGAGACGTCCCGCCGGCCCGGCTGCGATACCCATCACCAACCGAGCCCAGTCGGCCGCCGAGCCTCCGACAGACAGCCGCCGACACAAGGGTCGTCAAGATAACACCGCTGTGTTAGCGCCGCTCAATCACACAAACCCATTAGTCGGCCGCTCCTCGCCGGCCAGCAAGGGCGGGAAACAAGAGGCCAGCTGTCGGCTGTGCGGTGTGGTCAAGCGTGCGCTATCTGCGCCGAGCCAATTCGGTTTCCAATAGCTCGCCGCGATCGTGACTCAGTGTTTGTGTCAGGGGTGATGCTGAGGTATTGTATACGACGGCAAATATTGTAATTTATCTGCAACGAAGAGACAAATGCAGATAGTGGTGATTTACATAAAACCATAAGCTATTACGGCGAGCGGTACCATGCAGACTTCCATGCAGTGTGCTTTGAAGAATGATCAGGACAAGTCTTCCGACAAGTTTTTGTCTCCATGCTGTCTCCGTAACGCTGATTTTCTGGGACATCATTAATGACTACCGAAAAACAAGTCGTTAGTCAAGTCGTCATTGCAATACGATGCACTCCGCCACTTTTCCTCACTCAGCCACCCAACCACCAGTGCGCGGCCGTGTGTGTGTGTGTGTCTGTGTGGTTGCATGTGTGTCTGTGTACGAGAGGGTGCATGTGAATTTGGTGCCAGGTGTCCTCTGGATTTAAAGTCTTTAATTCTGCTGCAATGTTTGCGGCCATCAAGGCCGGTTTTACACCGTTCCGCCAGCCATAATTTAACCCTCCATTCATACTACAGATAGTTATTAAATTATAATTGGTACGGACGAGAGGCTCAGTGAATGTCGAGTGGTTGATGGGCCGGCCTGCTCCGGCGCTGTCCCGCCGTCTGCTCCAGTACCGCGTAATCGTCTGGCCCACTGCGCCGCGACTGCCGCCTGCGGTGCTGCCCGCCTGCCGTCCTGAGCTCGTCTGTCTGTCCCTCGTCCGATGGTGTCCACCTGACCCTCGTCCGATGGTGTCCGCCGCCCGCACTACTCTCTGGTGCTAGCTGCTGTGTCCGTGTGTCCGTGTGGAACGGGGCGCACAGGCTGGCGCTGTGTGTTGGATAGGCCATTGGATTGGATATCTAGAAGAGCCGTGGGATAGGCAACGGTGTGTTCGTCCGGACGAGGATGAGGATAAGACGGGGTGGGCAGGGATGGAACGAAGCAGTACGTGATAGAGGGCAGGGATGTTGCGCGACAGCACTGGACAGGGGCGGATACAGGGCAGGGTGGGACGAAGGTATGGGATCGCACGGCGCCAGGACGATGTGTGGGACGAGGTGGAGAGGAGCCGTGCGGATTCAGACTGGGATGGGGCAGGAGACGGGATGGAACGGTGTGTGCCGCGAGGTGGGGCGGAACAGTGTGGATTGAGGCCGGGACGGAAGAAGGGGACGGGACCGAGGTGAAGCGGGGACCGCACTGATTGAGACCGGGATGGGACGGGAGATGGGGACGGGACGGGACAGTGTGTACCGTGAGATGGAGCGGGGGCCGGGCTGATTGAGACCGGGATGGGACGGGAGATGGGGACGGAACGGGACAGTGTGTACCGTGAGATGGAGCGGGGGCCGGGCTGATTGAGACTGGGAGGGGGCTGGAAACGGGGACGGGATGCGACAGGGACTCGTGGTGGTAACAGGGACGCGTCTGGGTTAAAGACGTCCAGACTCGGGCGGCACGGCACGGTGCGGGACCAGTGGGACGCGGCGGGCCGCGGCGGCATGGGACGCAGCGTAAAGCGCCCCGGGCCACCAGTCGAGTGATCTCAGCGCCACCACTGGTGACGGCCAGTGATGGGAATTATCGGCTGCCGTCCTGGCGGTTCTCATTCGTACGGTGCCATGCAGACGGCGACGGGTCTCGCCGCCACTTGGAGCGATTTCGTGGAGCTGTAATGTGAGTTTCCGCCTGCGGGCACTACGCAGGTGTCCGGTGCAGAGCCGTGTTCCGCAACACGACGGGCATATAGTTTCTTTATTTAATGCATTTAATGCCGCATTAAACTATAGTGGAGAGGTATTATTGGAATACGTTATTAATTCGCAGAATGAGCATGTTTTTCACGGCGCTTTACCGCCGAAATGGTCCTCGGAATTAGACAGATCGAAAATTAAAATACTCGTAAACCTCTGACTATGCTCAATTCAGACTGGACTGACGTGCGCATGCAGGTGTTCGTGTGTGGACGCACCTGTGGTTTTGAGTTGGTGTTGTAGTACACGCCGTCTTGATCGTCGCCGCCGCTTCATCCCCAAAGAAAAGACAGGCACCATCCTCCGTCTGCTACCAACAATAACCTGGTGGTGTGTGACAGGAAGCTACTGTTCATGTAGAACAGAGCTGCCGATGTTCATCTTCCACCTGCTTTCGCCGTCGGAGTCAATACTCATCCCATGGTTGTTCCATGATCGTGGAAACATTTCCGTTGAGAAGTGGCGATATTAAACTACATATCATCATGATGATAGACATTATCTTACGTATTGCAAAACGTGGCTAACTTCAATCATCAATGGTACCGCGTACTAACATCCTGACAAACACATTATGTCATGCTGCTCTTTATGAATGTGATGCTTGAAGACATCTTGTTTTGTAATTTTCAGATGACTTATTATGAGCCGTCATTTGAATACCATTATGTTCTAGTTAAAATCACTTTGTTGCATTTACACTTTGCTATCATTCCAGCCACTCGCCTTAGATGGAGGGATAATTTTCACCCCATCGTTTTTCTAAACGTGCCAGAGTGCTACGCTTTCGTCTAGATCATGCCAGTCCACAGCCGGTCATTACTAGCGAGGTCGAAGGTCGTGAGAGTGCTCAGTCAACTACCGGAGAAAAACCGCTCGAGAGGCGCGGCCCTCTCGACACGACCATAGCGCTTTTGTGAGATTTATGACTACTGAGAGATTACGACTATGACTGCAACGGCGCACCCTAGAATCACAGAGTAGGCACTAATATGTATTTCCATTCTCTGAGAGTTGCATGTTTTAATTTACAAGGCTGCGTATCGCCTACTCTGCCTCCTCCCGCTTTTCATGTGGGATCATGTATTGTTGTTTTGGCATTTAATACAGCGTGGTTGTACGCAGCAGATAATTTGCAGCGACGACTAGGAACATTGTACGTGGTGATGTACTGTTATTTTCTTGGTGACAAGATACGATGGAATAAAGTGGGATTGATTATTTAGCTTGTTGAAAGCATACGCTTTGCATTGTTACGGACCAGTTTACCTCAATGCATGAAATTGCACTCCAGCTGTTGCATTGACGTGCAAAATGTCTCAAGGTTAGCTCTGTGTACCAGGAAATTGTTCTGAACAATTCCAAATATGTAGAGATGAACCTTTCTATGCCTCGTTTGCCATCCGCCAAACAAGGCTGGCTTGATACGTTGAATAGCAAAGTCAGCGTGCAACTTCGACTGTGACACCCGTCTGAGGTCAGGAGGGATCGCCCTATCGACCTGTCGTCGGTGGCCAGTGACCGGCCTTGTATCAACAGGGGTCACTCTGTCGACTGGCTGTCGGTGGCCAGTGACCGACCTCGTGTTAGCAGGGGCCACTCTGTCGACAGACCGTCGGTGGCTAGTGACCGGCCTCGTGTCAGCAGGGGCCACTCTGTCGACAGACCGTCGGTGGCTGGTGACCGGCCTCGTGTCAGGAGGGGTCACTCTGTCGACCGGCCGTCGGTGGCTAGTGACCGGCCTCGTGTCAGCAGGGGTCACTCTGTCGACAGACCGTCGGTGGCTAGTGACCGGCCTTGTGTCAGCAGGGGCCACTCTGTCGACAGACTGTCGGTGGCTAGTGACCGGCCTCGTGTCAGGAGGGGTTACTCTGTCGACAGACCGTCGGTGGCTAGTGACCGGCCTCGTGTCAGCAGGGGCCACTCTGTCGACAGACCGTCGGTGGCTAGTGACCGGCCTCGTGTCAGGAGGGGTTACTCTGTCGACAGACCGTCGGTGGCTAGTGACCGGCCTCGTGTCAGGAGGGGTTACTCTGTCGACAGACCGTCGGTGGCTAGTGACCAGCCTCGTGTCAGCAGGGGTCACTCTCTCGACAGACCGTCGGTGGCTAGTGACCGGCCTCGTGTCAGCAGGGGCCACTCTGTCGACAGACCGTCGGTGGCTAGTGACCGGCCTCGTGTCAGGAGGGGTCACTCTGTCGACCGGCCGTCGGTGGCTAGTGACCGGCCTCGTGTCAGGAGGGGTCACTCTGTCTACAGACCGTCGGTGGCTAGTGACCGGCCTCGTGTCAGGAGGGGTCACTCTGTCGACCGGCCGTCGGTGGCTAGTGACCGGCCTCGTGTCAGGAGGGGTCACTCTGTCTACAGACCGTCGGTGGCTAGTGACCGGCCTCGTGTCAACAGGGGCCACTCTGTCGACAGACCGTCGGTGGCTAGTGACCGGCCTCGTGTCAGGAGGGGTCACTCTGTCTACAGACCGTCGGTGGCTAGTGACCGGCCTCGTGTCAGCAGGGGCCACTCTGTCGACAGACCGTCGGTGGCTAGTGACCGGCCTCGTGTCAAGAGGGGTTACTCTGTCGACAGACCGTCGGTGGCTAGTGACCGGCCACGTGTCAGCAGGGGCCACTCTGTCGACAGACCGTCGGTGGCTAGTGACCGGCCTCGTGTCAGGAGGGGTTACTCTGTCGACAGACCGTCGGTGGCTAGTGACCGGCCTCGTGTCAGCAGGGGCCACTCTGTCGACAGACCGTCGGTGGCTAGTGACCGGCCTCGTGTCAGGAGGGGTCACTCTATCTACAGACCGTCGGTGGCTAGTGACCGGCCTCGTGTCAGGAGGGGTCACTCTGTCGACAGACCGTCGGTGGCTAGTGACCGGCCTCGTGTCAGGAGGGGTCACTCTGTCTACAGACCGTCGGTGGTCGGTGACCGGCCTCGTGTCAGGAGGGGTTACTCTGTCGACAGACCGTCGGTGGCTAGTGACCGACACCATGTCTGTGGGGTTGGCGGAGCTTTTCGCGTGTGAGGATGGCAGGCGGCCGCTACCCACCATACAGCCGTGATGGGCATGTGTCCGTGTGGAAGTCTCACGGTGAACAGGGCGCTCTGGCTGGCGCTGTGTGTCGGACTGCCAACGATCTTTAGGGACGCACGGAGAAGAGGACGGTGACGAGATGGGATTGCCAGGGGTGTCACGAAGCGGTACGTGATGAAGAGCGGGCACTGTGCGCGGCGGGACTGGACAGGAGCCGATGCGATATGACGATATGACGATATGACGAAGGTGGCTGTCACAGGATGGGGCCGGAACGATGTGTGTCGCGAGGTGGGGCGGGCGTGACAGGGACACGACGGGCCTAAAGACGTCCAGACTCGGGCGGCACGGCACGGTGCGGGACCAGTGGGACGCGGCGGGCCTAAAGACGTCCAGACTCGGGCGGCACGGCACGGTGCGGGACCAGTGGGACGCGGCGGGCCTAAAGACGTCCAGACTCGGGCGGCACGGCACGGTGCGGGACCAGTGGGACGCGGCGGGCCGCGGCGGGATGGGACGCAGCGTAAAGCGCCCCGGGCCACCAGTCGAGTGATCTCAGCGCCACCACTGGTGACGGCCAGTGATGGGAATTATCGGCTGCCGTCCTGGCGGTTCTCATTCGTACGGTGCCATGCAGACGGCGACGGGTCTCGCCGCCACTCGGAGCGATTTCGTGGCGCTGTAATGTGAGTTTCCGCCTGCGGGCACTACGCAGGTGTCCGGTGCAGAGCCGTGTTCCGCAACACGACGGGCATATAGTTTCTTTATTTAATGCATTTAATGCAGCATTAAACTATAGTGAAGAGGTATTTTTGGAATACGTTATTAATTCGCAGAAGGAACAGGTTTTTCACCGCGCTTTACCGCCGAAATGGTCCTCGGAATTAGACAGATCGAAAATTAAAATACTCGTAAACCTCTGACTATGCTCAATTCAGACTGGACTGACGTGCGCATGCAGGTGTTCGTGTGTGGACGCACCTGTGGTTTTGAGTTGGTGTTGTAGTACACGCCGTCTTGATCGTCGCCGCCGCTTCATCCCCAAAGAAAAGACAGGCACCATCCTCCGTCTGCTACCAACAATAACCTGGTGGTGTGTGACAGGAAGCTACTGTTCGTGTAGAACAGAGCTGCTGATGTTCATCTTCCACCTGCTTTCGCCGTCGGAGTCAATACTCATCCCGTGGTTTTCCCGTGGTCGTGGAGACATTTCCGTTGAGTAGTGGCGATATTAGAACTGCATATCATCATGATGAAAGACATTATCGTATGTATTGCAAAACGTGGTTAACTTTGATCATCAATGGTACTGCGTGCCAACATCCTGACAAACATATTCTACCATGTTGCCCTTTATAAATGTGATGCTTGAAGACGTCTTGCTTTATTATCCTCAGATGACTTATTATGAGCCGTCATTTGAATACCATTATGTTCGAGTTAAAATCACTTTGTTGTATATACACTATGCTATCATTCTGGCCACTCACCTTAGATGGAGGGATAATTTTCACCCAATCGTTTTTCTAAACGTGACAGAGTGCTAGGCTTTCGTCTAGATCATGCCAGTCCACAGCCGGTCATTGCTAGCGAGGTCGAAGGTCGTGAGAGTACTCAGTCAACTACCGGAGAAAAACGGCTCGAGAGGCGCGGCCCTCTCGACACGACCATGACGCTTTTGGGATATTTATGACTACTGAGAGACTACGACTATGACTGCAACGGCGCACCCTAGAATCACAGAGTAAACACTAACATGTATTTCCATTCTCTGAGAGTTGTATGTTTTAATTTACAAGGCTCCGTATCGTCAACTCTGCCTCCTACCGCGCTTCATGTGGGATCATGTATTGTTGTTTTGGCATTTAATACAGCGTGGTTGTTCGCAGCAGAGAATTTGCAGCGACGACTAGGAACGTTGTACGTGGTGTTGTACTGTTAATTTCTTGGTGACAAGATACGATGGAATAAATTGGGATTGATTATTTAGCTTGCTGAAAGCACACGCTTTGCATTGTTACGGACCAGCTTACCTCAATGCATGAAATTGCACTCCAACTGTTGCACTGGCGTGCAAAATATATCAAGGTTAACTCTGTGTACCAGGAAATTGTTCTGAACAGTTCAAAATCTGAAGAGATTAATCTTTTTAGGCCTCGTTTGCCATCCGCCAAACAAGGTTGGCTTGATATGTTGAAGAGCAAAGTCATTGTGTGACCGTGACGCCCGTTTGAGATCAAAGTCAAAGTCAAAGCCAAAGTCATGTATTGGGGTACTTCCACGTGGTAGCTGTTCTGCACCCAGACAATGTTGCGTGAGCACATCAGATAAAGCAAATTGCGTCAGAAACATTTCAAGAGCATACAGCTTATAAAGACTTACACCTATATAGTAAAACTAGTGACTCTGCGCCAAAGCACTTATGAATGCGGAGCGACTCGGTGCTTGCCTGGTGACGGGTCAGGAGGGTTGGTTGGTTGGTTATTGGTTTTACGACACGTCGACCGTTAAGTCATATAGCATCGCCAATCTCTCACGCCGATTGGTCGCGGGCGAAGAGTAGCGACAGGTAAGATTCGAACCGACAATCTTTCGATTGTGAGACGAGCATCTAACCCCTAGACCACTCGTCCCCTGGAGGGTCACTCTGTCGACCGGCTGTCGGTGGCCAGTGACCGGCCTCGTGTCAGGAGAGGTTACTCTGTCTACAGACCGTCGGTGGCTAGTGACCGGCCTCGTGTCAGCAGGGGCCACTCTGTCGACCGGCCGTCGGTGGCCAGTGACCGGCCTTGTGTCAGGAGGGGTTACTCTGTCGACCGGCCGTCGGTGGCTCGTGACCGGCCTCGTGTCAGGAGGGGTTACTCTGTCGACCGGCCGTCGGTGGTCGGTGACCGGCCTCGTGTCAGGAGGGGTTACTCTGTCGACAGACCGTCGGTGGCTGGTGACCGGCCTCGTGTCAGGAGGGGTTACTCTGTCTATAGACCGTCGGTGGCTGGTGACCGGCCTCGTGTCAGGAGGGGTTACTCTGTCGACAGACCGTCGGTGGCCAGTAACCGGCCTCGTGTCAGGAGGGGTTACTCTGTCTACAGACCGTCGGTGGCTGGTGACCGGCCTCGTGTCAGGAGGGGTCACTCTGTCGACCGGCCGTCGGTGGTCGGTGACCGGCCTCGTGTCAGCAGGGGTCACTCTGTCGACAGACCGTCGGTGGCTAGTGACCGGCCTCGTGTCAGGAGGGGTTACTCTGTCTACAGACCGTCGGTGGCTAGTGACCGGCCTCGTGTCAGGAGGGGTCACTCTGTCGACAGACCGTCGGTGGCTAGTGACCGGCCTCGTGTCAGGAGGGGTTACTCTGTCGACAGACCGTCGGTGGCTAGTGACCGGCCTCGTGTCAGGAGGGGTCACTCTGTCGACAGACCGTCGGTGGCTAGTGACCGGCCTCGTGTCAGGAGGGGTTACTCTGTCGACAGACCGTCGGTGGTCGGTGACCGGCCTCGTGTCAGGAGGGGTCACTCTGTCGACCGGCCGTCGGTGGTCGGTGACCGGCCTCGTGTCAGGAGGGGTCACTCTGTCGACAGACCGTCGGTGGCTAGTGACCGGCCTCGTGTCAGGAGGGGTTACTCTGTCGACAGACCGTCGGTGGCTAGTGACCGGCCTCGTGTCAGCAGGGGCCACTCTGTCGACAGACCGTCGGTGGTCGGTGACCGGCCTCGTGTCAGGAGGGGTTACTCTGTCGACAGACCGTCGGTGGCCAGTGACCGGCCTCGTGTCAGGAGGGGTTACTCTGTCTACAGACCGTCGGTGGCTAGTGACCGGCCTCGTGTCAGCAGGGGCCACTCTGTCGACAGACCGTCGGTGGCTGGTGACCGGCCTCGTGTCAGGAGGGGTCACTCTGTCGACCGGCCGTCGGTGGTCGGTGACCGGCCTCGTGTCAGGAGGGGTTACTCTGTCGACAGACCGTCGGTGGCTAGTGACCGGCCTCGTGTCAGGAGGGGTTACTCTGTCGACAGACCGTCGGTGGTCGGTGACCGGCCTCGTGTCAGGAGGGGTCACTCTGTCGACAGACCGTCGGTGGCCAGTAACCGGCCTCGTGTCAGGAGGGGTTACTCTATCGACAGACCGTCGGTGGCTGGTGACCGGCCTCGTGTCAGGAGGGGTCACTCTGTCGACCGGCCGTCGGTGGTCGGTGACCGGCCTCGTGTCAGTAGGGGTCACTCTGTCGACAGACCGTCGGTGGCCAGTGACCGGCCTCGTGTCAGGAGGGGTTACTCTGTCGACAGACCGTCGGTGGCTAGTGACCGGCCTCGTGTCAGGAGGGGTTACTCTGTCGACAGACCGTCGGTGGCTAGTGACCGGCCTCGTGTCAGGAGGGGTTACTCTGTCGACAGACCGTCGGTGGCCAGTCACTGGCCCATGTATGTGGGGCTGGCCGGAGCTATAGCACGTGTGAGGAGGGCAGGCGGTTGCTGCACGTCACATAGCCCTGGCGACACTGGCCGCAGTTATCAGACGCACCGAATACCGAATACTGCTCAAATTATTGATAGCTGATATATGGAGATAGGTGAATGAGACACAAATCGGGCACTGCTCAAGTTATTGATGGCTGAGATATGGAGATAGTCGAATGAAACAGAAATCGAGCGGTATGTTTGTCGTACTTGGCCTGGTGCTACCTAGGTTGGGGTCGCCTCCTCTGTTGGATGTACAGTTTCATCCCGCATATTTGCTCTATTAAGCCATGAACTAAGCCATGCAGGATTGCGCTTTCATCAGCTGACTGCATCTGGTTTCCGTAAATATGACCGAATTTACCTGTGCGCTAAAATATACAAGTTCATGATGCAGCATCTGGCCACGAAAATTATTTTAAATCAGTCTAATTAATCTGGACAAATCATACAGTGTCTGTGTTGCGATGTAGGAATACGCTGCTCCGTGAGAAAGGACCACTTCAATATTTTTGAAGGATTAAGCAGAGAAGAAAAATATACATGAGACCTCATCCACGTCTGTAAAATGAATACACAAATGCCGGGGATTTTGGCAACTATTGCTCGCTTAGTAGCATTTTCTGTATCCTTATTTTTCACTACCTTTTTCGCTGTTCGGTTTTCCCATCTGGTAGCCTTCTGCCATCGCACGACTCTGGATCGTTCGGGTTCATTGCATACAATGCTAGGAGATGGCTATTTCTTTCCGAAAAGGACGGATTAGAATATTACTGGTCAATATTCTAACAAAGTTGTCAGGCCATGAAGTGTTCAGGATTAATAAGAGCCACAGGGGCCGGTCGTCTGGATTAAGCCTATGCAGGGAAGTTACTATAAGACGACGCAGAAGAGACTGAGACTCCCTAATCAATGCAATATCTTGAGTTCTAAATCAACTATCTGCCCCACTTGTGCTACCACAGCCAATATCTCAGCATCACGTGCCTGAAGGCCGGTTCTGAATTCACCTCCAGGTAACCTGTTACTAGCATGATTCCCGGTTTGTAGACAATCTGTGATACCCACAAGCATCAACCACACTCCATGCACCCCAATTCTTATTTCCCCACCGCACAATTATAATTTAGAAATCAGATTTTTGGACATAATTAATTAATTAACCTGACTAGTTCTAGACAAACTATACACCCAATTGTGTCCCCATTGTCCCCATTGTCCCCAAACTCATCAGCATCACGTACCCCCCGAACGAAGACAATGAAGCCATTGTCATGGACACCTGTTACTAGCGTAATGCCCACGTATAAGTGTGATTTAAGATACCTGCTACAGGGGAGGATTCATGAATTCTCATGGGAAGCACTTTGTCCCCGGAGGGGCGCCATTTCTTCAGAGGGGCACCTTTGGCTGAAACATTCGAGTGGGTGCGCTCGAGTAAACTGAAGTGTGCTTTTTTCTTCCAAGGGGCGCCTCTGGATGACACATTCGAGGGAGTGCATTCGAGCACACTAAAAGGGCGCCTTTTCTCTCAGAGGGGCGAATTTGGCTGAGAAATACGCTGCTCCGTAAGAAAGGACCACTCTTCAGTATTTTTCCAGGATTACGCAGATTCTCACTTCATCCACCCCAATTCCCATCCCCCTACAGCGCAACCTAGAAGTCAAGAGCAATATTTTTGGACCTGAAGAATTTATCCACCCTCGTTTTAGCTACATTCAATCAGGAACTAACCAATACATCATCAAGCAGCACATTTCCTTGATCAGCCATCCTCTGAAAACTTGTGACTGTTAGCTGTTCTACATCTTGACTTGTCTAACCTGAATTGATGATCCATGTGTGATGCCCTAAGGAGAAAAGCATCATTCAGACTGACTTCATCTAATAGTGGGGCGCGTAAGGTAGCCGTGCGCATAATCACTCAACATTATTTGTAAAATATATTAATGCAATACAGAAATATAAGATACAAATTTTAATAGTAATATAATAGATTTTGCAGTCTGGCTCCAAGGTAATGTTTATTGCATGAATTAAGAACTTCAAGAAGAGCAATACAATCTGACGTATAGTTAATTGTCATTAATAGAGTAGAACTGCTAAATTATCAGTTCTTGTCCGGGAAGGTAAGAATGATATTCTTACGATTTATAAGAGCAACTATATATCGGTATTCGCGTATTTCAACAGACTGGTGCTATCACTCGTTTGTTTACAAAACTGTTTGTATGTATACTAGAAAGAGGTTTTGGGCTTTAGATATTGTACTGGAGTTCAGACATGTTATGTCGTGACAAACAAAGTGTCAGAGATAATCGTGTTTATTTCACATCAATGTATTGTGTTTGCAACAGTGGAGCTCATTAGCATCATTGCAGTTGTTCTGGATAAGGCAAATATCATTCATTTCAGACATTCATAACATTGCGGATTCAATACAATCCTTTCCACTGCCCAGTAATTCAAAACATAGCATTTTCCCGGTGATGGGTGTCCAACGGCGGCCAACCGTCGGCCATTTTGTAAAATGGCCGCCGCGGCCGCCAGGTGGCAGTTGCGCGATGGGCCAATATCGAAATCCGTATCGAAATATCGAAATCATACGTTAGGCAACTCCTGTGCCGAATTTGGTGCTTTCATTTTTAAAACATGCTTAATCGATAACATTATCCTAGCTAAACCGTCGCACTATAACCATTTTACTCTTTTAAGCATCTCAATCATACTACCCCTTAATCTTCTACACCTGAGTGAGTACAGATCTAATATCATAAACCTCTCTATGCAAAGCAATGTGAAATCATATTTCGGTACAACGAACTAAGGAAATGCTTAATAAAGGTGTGTGAAGTGCGAGGTCAGATGGGATATGAGCGAAGAAAAGATAGACGAACAGGGCGGCAGGATTTTGGAATGTTATCACCCGCACAATGATTGTGTGGGTTTGTTTTGGCCAGCATACCCGTACTTGTGTGAACTGGCTTGACCAGGCGTCGTATGGTACATCCGTATTTGTCATTGATGGACAATGTTTTAGGTACTTGATTGTCCTTAATGTTTCTAAGGCATCTGAGGCATCCATAAAACCGGATCCCGATTAGTGGACGTCGCTATGAAGCCTCTTCAGTTCCCATGTCTGGAAGCATCCCAGATATATTTCAAGATGTACTAAGGAGAACTTGTGTTAACGGGGGACGAGTACAAACTGATCAAAACCGGGCAGGAATGAAGCGGAGAGTGACGTCACTGGAGAGTCAGGAGCCAGACGGGACAGAATCGCAATTTATCGGAATACGAACGTGAACAATGAAAAAGTGAAGCAATGAAAACAAGCAAGCAAGAAAACAAACAAGAAAATAATGAACTTGAATGTTTGTTGAGTGGCTTTACGGAATCAGCGTTGGTGCTAAGCAGACCTTATTGCGTGAACTCTGAATTCCCTGACGTCGCCACGAGTCTTGGATATGGGGGAGGCGAGGCATGAGGGTTTTTAGGCCGATTATTTCCATGCAACGCCACAGGCGCGATGTTAAGTTTCACGAAGTTGGGGGGGAGTTCGTCTCCCGTCCCCTGCGATGGCGACGTCCGTGTCGGAATCCATCATGCGATCGATGATTTCTCATTCATGTCAGAAGTTTCATCTATGTAGCGTTCCGCAAGAGGGGAAATGTTTGCTTTCCTTGTTGAAAACTATCCCACCGTCCGCTGGGCAGCTTCATTTGGAGTGCTTTTCCCTGGACATGTTTTCGTCCCGAGGCCTAATATTCGGATGGTGGTTGGCCATTTCACGCCACCCCGCCCCGTGACGACAATTACAACGCGCCACCGCAAGCCGTGTGCACCCGCAATGGCCAACTAATGGGGGAAGTGGTGCCATGTTAAATGGATTCGTGTTTTAAAAGCAATTTACTGAATATAAATGTCTCAACTCAGTTATTCGCATGCAGTGCTTTTCAATTCCTGGGACCAGTACCACTTCCCTTCACCTGTCTGAATGGAGCTATTTTACCGTTAGCTTCTGGTTCATCTGTCGTTTGTAGTGAGCAATTTTTCACCTCTGCTCGAATGTTCGTCATGGAAAGCCATCCATTGGAAAATCGTACAATGGATAAAGTTATCCAAGTTCCAGAACGTGCGGCGATAGTTAATGTGCTGCCAATGATGCGACAGCCCCGTCCCTCTGCCACGTTCCCGATGCTATCGCGCCAGATGCCAGGTGTTCCTCCCGACCGGAAATGCGAGCGCGTGTGATGGCTGGACCCATGTCTTGGTAGAGCGCAGACCGAAGCCAGCGCGCTATCAACTACCAGCGCTACTCCCTTCCACGGCGGAGAAGCGGCAACGATACCAAAATGTAATGAGAATGGGGTACGACGGAGAATTGTATGAGTGTTCCTGGCCGGGTACCGACCGACGTACGGGGCACCGGGCCAGAACGTACGGGATGTGAAGCAGCTGCGGGCGTTATATGACCGACGTACGGGGCACCGGGCCAGAACGTACGGGATGTGAAGCAGCTGCGGGCGTTATATGACCGACGTACGGGGCACCGGGCCAGAACGTACGGGATGTGAAGCAGCTGCGGGCGTTATATGACCGACGTACGGGGCACCGGGCCAGAACGTACGGGATGTGAAGCAGCTGCGGGCGTTATATGACCGACGTACAGGGCACCGGGCCAGAACGTACGGGATGTGAAGCAGCTGCGGGCGTTATATGACCGACGCACGGGGCACCGGGCCAGAACGTACGGGATGTGAAGCAGCTGCGGGCGTTATATGACCGACGTACGGGGCACCGGGCCAGAACGTACGGGATGTGAAGCAGCTGCGGGCGTTATATGACCGACGTACGGGGCACCGGGCCAGAACGTACGGGATGTGAAGCAGCTGCGGGCGCTATATGACCGACGCACGGGACACCGGGCCGGAACGTTCGCTGCGGGCGCCATATACCCGACACAGTCGATGCGCCCCTGCGCCCAAATGGCCAACCAGAAGCCAACCAGATAGCCCAAATAGCCAACCAACCAGAAGCAGCTGTGATGTAATGCCTGACTAGCAGAATCGGATCGGAACGGGACTAGAGACGAGACTGGACTGGAATGGCATGGAAGAGGCACAGGACCGTACCGAGTGGCAAGATGGAAGCAAGATGTGGCTTTGAACAAAATAGTAGAACAGAAAGTGAATGCTAGAAATGGCAGGGACAAGGCTTGGGAATATATCGGGCGGGACAAGAGTAAAGCAGAGCGAGGCATAGAGTGCAATGAGCATCAAGGCAAGCCTGCAGTGCGTGCAAGCGACGATATGGAAATCTGTCGGGACTAAAACATGAATGCATGTACACATACGTTCTCTAAATGCATGCTTTACAATGTTTGCCCCTCCCCTAGATTTCGAAAAGAAAAAACCAAGTATTTCCTCCCTCCGTAAACTGGATTGAATCTTCAGCTTCGAAGCCCAGAATACACCCGTTTGTGAATAGGATAAGATGTGAATGGGACTGCAACAATCGGAACGGACTCGTGTTGACACGGTTGTACTAGAGTGGTGGGCAGTAAGCTGCACCACAGCAGACATTGAAGGATGGGTGCAGGGTCGAACCGGGATGATGATGAGGAAAGAGAAGCACGTGACTGTGGTAAGGATGAACACAGAACACCCCGTCGATTATGCGCAGATGACAGGGGGCCAGACAAAGCTAACTAAGAATTGCGAACTGCACGAATTACGTTTGCTATTCTGGTTTGATATTCAAGGAGTATTGACCACCAGTGAGTATTTGATATTCTTACCATATAGTTGTCAGCAAGTATCCGGACGTTACCGTAACCAGAAAATGTGCATAAGGCGGGAGGATGTCGCTGAGGCGGACCGATTATATAAGGCGGGAGGATGTCGCTGAGGCGGACCGATTATATAAGGCGGGAGGATGTCGCTGAGGCGGACCGATTATATAAGGCGGGAGGATGTCGCTGAGGCGGACCGATTATATAAGGCGGGAGGATGTCGCTGAGGCGGACCGATTATATAAGGCGGGAGGATGTCGCTGAGGCGGACCGATTATATAAGGCGGGAGGATGTCGCTGAGGCGGACCGATTATATAAGGCGGGAGGATGTCGCTGAGGCGGACCGATTATATAAGGCGGGAGGATGTCGCTGAGGCGGACCGATTTCAATCCCTGCATGTACAAAGGGTCAAGTCTGTCGTGAGAATTACGCATATCTCAATTGAGGCACCCACCATGCATCGATACCTATCCTCGTGAGGATCTGAGGAGGTGATGTGATACCTATGTCCGTGAATGTCTGTATGTCCGTGAGGGTCTGATGAGAAGCTGTGAGCCCTATGTCCGTGAATGACTGAGGAGGTGATGTGAGACCTATATGTCCGTGAGGGTCTGATGAGAAGCTGTGAGACCTATGTCCGTGAATGTCTGTATGTCCGTGAGGGTCTGATGAGAAGCTGTGAGCCCTATGTCCGTGAATGACTGAGGAGGTGATGTGAGACCTATATGTCCGTGAGGGTCTGATGAGAAGCTGAGACCTATGTCCGTGAATGTCTGTATGTCCGTGAGGGTCTGATGAGAAGCTGTGATACCTATGTCCGTGAATGACTGAGGAGGTGATGTGAGACCTATATGTCCGTGAGGGTCTGATGAGAAGCTGTGAGACCTATGTCCGTGAATGTCTGTATGTCCGTGAGGGTCTGATGAGAAGCTGTGATACCTATGTCCGTGAATGACTGAGGAGGTAATGTGAGACCTATATGTCCGTGAGGGTCTGATGAGAAGCTGTGAGACCTATGTCCGTGAATGTCTGAGGAGGTGATGTGAGACCTATATGTCCGTGAGGGTCTGATGAGAAGCTGTGATACCTATGTCCGTGAATGACTGAGGAGGTGATGTGAGACCTATATGTCCGTGAGGGTCTGATGAGAAGCTGTGAGACCTATGTCCGTGAATGTCTGTATGTCCGTGAGGGTCTGATGAGAAGCTGTGATACCTATGTCCGTGAATGACTGAGGAGGTAATGTGAGACCTATATGTCCGTGAGGGTCTGATGAGAAGCTGTGAGACCTATGTCCGTGAATGTCTGAGGAGGTGATGTGAGACCTATATGTCCGTGAGGGTCTGATGAGAAGCTGTGATACCTATGTCCGTGAATGACTGAGGAGGTGATGTGAGACCTATATGTCCGTGAGGGTCTGATGAGAAGCTGTGAGACCTATGTCCGTGAATGTCTGTATGTCCGTGAGGGTCTGATGAGACGCTGTGATACCTATGTCCGTGAATGACTGAGGAGGTAATGTGAGACCTATATGTCCGTGAGGGTCTGATGAGAAGCTGTGAGACCTATGTCCGTGAATGTCTGAGGAGGTGATGTGAGACCTATATGTCCGTGAGGGTCTGATGAGAAGCTGTGAGACCTATGTCCGTGAATGTCTGTATGTCCGTGAGGGTCTGATGAGAAGCTGTGAGACCTATGTCCGTGAATGTCTGAGGAGGTGATGTGAGAGCTACATGTCCGTGAGGGTCTGATGAGACGCTGTGAGCCCTATGTCCGTGAATGTCTGAGGGGGTGATGTGAGAGCTACATGTCCGTGAGGGTCTGATGAGAAGCTGTGAGACCTATGTCCGTGAATGTCTGAGGAGGTGATGTGAGAGCTACATGTCCGTGAGGGTCTGATGAGACGCTGTGAGCCCTATGTCCGTGAATGTCTGAGGAGGTGATGTGAGAGCTACATGTCCGTGAGGGTCTGATGAGAAGCTGTGAGACCTATGCCCGTGAGGATCTGAGGAGGTGATGCGAGACCCATTTGTTCGTGACTGTCTGAGGGGGTGATGAGAGACATATATGTCCGTGAGGGTCTAAGAAGGTTGCGTGAGACTTCACTGTGAGGGTCTGAGGAGACGCTGTGAGACCTATGCCCGTGATGGTCTGCGGGGGTGGCGTGAGACCCATCACCGTGAGGGTTCGATGAGGTGACGTGAGACCCATCACCGTGAGGGTTCGATGAGGTGACGTGAGACCCATCACCGTGAGGGTTCGATGAGGTGACGTGAGACCCTTCACCGTGAGGGTTCGATGAGGTGACGTGAGACCCTTCACCGTGAGGGTTCGAGGAGGTGACGTGAGACCCAGCACCGTGAGGGTTCGATGAGGTGACGTGAGACCCTTCACCGTGAGGGTTCGATGAGGTGACGTGAGACCCTTCACCGTGAGGGTTCGAGGAGGTGACGTGAGACCCATCACCGTGAGGGCTCGAGGAGGTGACGTGAGACCCATCACCGTGAGGGTTCGATGAGGTGACGTGAGACCCTTCACCGTGAGGGTTCGAGGAGGTGACGTGAGACCCAGCACCGTGAGGGTTCGATGAGGTGACGTGAGACCCATCACCGTGAGGGTTCGATGAGGTGACGTGAGACCCTTCACCGTGAGGGTTCGAGGAGGTGACGTGAGACCCATCACCGTGAGGGTTCGATGAGGTGACGTGAGACCCTTCACCGTGAGGGTTCGAGGAGGTGACGTGAGACCCTTCACCGTGAGGGTTCGAGGAGGTGACGTGAGACCCATCACCGTGAGGGTTCGATGAGGTGACGTGAGACCCTTCACCGTGAGGGTTCGAGGAGGTGACGTGAGACCCTTCACCGTAAGTGTTTGAGGCGGGGCTGCGAGAGATCCTCGTGCTATCCGGTGTGTGACTGACTGTGTGCCGGCGTTGACAGGCGGTGACGACGTAGCCCTGCTTGCCAACGGGCGATGACGACGTAGCCCTGCTTGCTAACAGGCGGTGACGACGTAGCCCTGCTTGCCAACAGACGATGACTACGTAGCCCTGCTTGCTAACAGGCGGTGACGATGTAGCCCTGCTTGCCAACAGGCAGTGACAATGCAGCCCTGCTTGCCAACAGGCGGTGACGTTGTTGCTGTTTGTCAACAAACGTTGACAATTTGGCCCTGTGTGTCGATAATGGTACGAATGTGGCCCTGTGTGTCAATAGTGGTCACAATGTGACCCTGTGTGTCAAAAATGGAAACAATGTGACCCTGTGTATCGACAATGTTAACCAGGGCCTATTTTAACATGTTAACTGGGGTGGAAGCTTCCACCCTAGTCGCCCAGATTTCCACCCCAGTCGTCGAGACTTTCCACCCCAGTGAGGGCCCATGCTGAAGGATCTTTCTGAGAACCTGGCTGCCTCAGAAGCCGTTAGAACCATCAGAAACCTACATTTTTTTTGTACTTGATCCGTACAATCAATGAGCCATCCAACGCTCACTGTGATATTTTTTTATCACTTTGATGTATTAAGGCACAGTACCTACACCATTGTGTATGCACTTACACTCGCAACGCTGTAGATACCCGTAAGTTTTGCACGGTACCACGCCGAGCCTCGCCGAGCATGGTATTTTATTACAAAATCCTTCGCGAGGAGGTGCGTAATAAAAACAAGCGCATGCCTCTCAAATTCATCCGTGCGGCGTGCCGCTGTGATGCTGCGAGTGAATTATCTGCGCGCCCCATGCTCATTCATTTGTGTTGCTGGTGCCGCCAGAGAGGTGTCGGTGGCTGCTAGTTGCTACGTTTGCTGTGGAATCAAATACAGCAGCGAAAGTAGTGTGTGGAAGTTTCCATTGAAATTATTTCACTTACAAGTTACATAAAGACTGCATATACAAGTACTAACAATGGAAGGATCGGGGCCCGTTAAAAAGAAACGTAAGACGTCAGGGGCGCAGGTCCAAAAACAGTGGGAGTCCGCAGCCCGGTCTTGTTCTACTCCATCAATCCTTCAATTTTTCAAGTAAGTACCAGTCGACGATGCCCTGGGTCTAGCAAATAAGTTCACAGTCCAGTTCTGCGGGGGAGGGGATCCACGAGCATTCTCAACATTCGGGACAAATTCACCCTGTGGCGCCTGAAAGCTACCGGTAACATTGGGCAAGTACCTAAGTATTTCGCTCATGAAATGATGATACTGACACAAAATTAAAATAATTTCCTTCACTGCACTGAAATACAAAGCAAATGTCATGGATCTCCCACATTTCGTTGATCGCTAATTGACTCGTTTGTAGGCCTGCATCCTCCGGCTCCCAGCAGCCGTCAGCCTCTGCCCGTCCTGCTGGTGACGGCTCCCAGCAGCCGTCAGCCTCTGTCCGTCCTACTGGTGCCGGCTCCCAGCAGCCGTCAGCCTCTGTCCGTCCTGCTGGTGACGGCTCCCAGCAGCCGTCAGCCTCTGTCCGTCCTGCTGGTGACGGCTCCCAGCAGCCGTCAGCCTCTGCCCGTCCTGCTGGTGACGGCTCCACGCCCGCTCTCAGTCACTGTACTGGTAAGTACACACCTATATACCATATAACTGTACCGTTGCGGCGCTCTTAAACCAAAAGCATAATCATCATAAGCAAGGGTGTCGCCACGAGGCGGAAACAGGTGAGGGGAGGTGAAGGACTTTTGAAGTCAATTCTTTCTATGCAACGCCCATAGGCGTAATGCTTAAAATCCGAAAACCTGGGAGGGGCCGGGGGGCTGTGGCTACGCCCATACATACAACAATGTTATCGGTAGTCGGTTCCATATCATAACAATAAGTAACACTAAGATAAATGTTTAATCTGAGGGGATGCTGTTTGCCGCCTGATAGCCTGACATGGGCACCTACATATTTTTGTATTCAAAGTATTCAAAATACGAAAATAATTAATTGCGGACTTGTGCTGACCTGCTGATTGTAGGTGCGACATATAAGGTCAATGGTTTTCGTATCTTAGGTACCTACCTACTTATAGCACAAAAATGCCCAACATACCTATTTATAACGTAAATTATCCTCGATAAATTAAGAGTTTGGCTAGTTCCGCAAAAACTGTCATTGATCTATCTCCTGCAGGATCGAACTGGTACAAAGGGTACAAACTCGACCTGCAATGGCTGATATCCAACTGCAAGTCACTGCGAAGGGAGAGCAGAAGGGGACCAAACGGCGGTAAAAACAGGGCCTACATCGTTTGTGAGGTTTGTCAGAGCCAGCAGGATGCGGCAAACAAAGCGTCTGCCAACGGAGTCGTCGGTGCGGCCTCAGGCATGCTTGCAGAAGGTGTGGAGAAACTCCGCCGTGTTGTGGACCACCTTCTTGGTCGTCCTCACCACGCAGCTGCTGAGGCTCAGAAGCTGGAAGAGATGTGGAACAGACAAACCGACAAACACCCGTGGCTCAGCATCATCAAGCGGCACAAGTCAACCACCATAGAGACCCTCATTAAGCTGGCTGTAGACGTGTACAGCGATTCCATGATCGAGACTCCGTCGGCGTGGTCATGGCCGTGTCGTTCGCTGGCCACAATGCACAGTAGTCGGCTCCTGTCGGCCATGTCAGACCATGGGTGGGAGTGGGAGTTCACACCCACAACTCCCTCTGGAACAGAGCTACACTACCTCTATCCAGCCGTGTACCGGGATATGCTAGAGTCAGTTGCAGCTGTGGAGGCAGAAAAGCTAGCAGACACCATCAACGCAGGCATCTGTTTCAGTATCCAGGTGGATGGAAGCGTGGATCGGATGCAGCTGGACACCAAGTTCGTCACGGCCCGCACAGTCTCAGAGAGCGGCAGGCTCACCTCTCTCTTTCTAGGCGTAGTCGAGTCTGAGAGCGGGGGTGCAGAGGGCTTGCTGGAAGCCACTACGCTCGCCCTGAACCATGCCAAGGCGGACACCGAAAAGCTGGTCGGCATAACGACAGATGGGGAAGCCGCCAACACTGGCCGGTCCAGTGGCCTCTGGAAACGCCTGGAAGACCATGTCAAGCACAAGCTGCTGGTGATGTGGTCTGTCTGCCACCGCTCCGATCTGGCTGTTGAGAGCACTGAAAACTCTGTCCCGGAGCTTCGGCTGTGGAAGTCTGACTTGCTGAGCGTGGCCACATACTTTCGCTCATCGAAGTCCAGGACGAAGATGCTAAAGAAAGCGGGAGCAAAGTATGCATTTCCAGCATACTTCGAGGTGCGGTTCGCTGAGCATCTTCTCAGTCTGGTCAACGCCGTGCTGGCAAACCTTCCAGCGTGTCGAGAAGTTTGGAGAGAAATCGCTGCCTCGCAAGAGAAGAAAGCCAAGTCGGAGGCACGAGGGTACCTGGCGAAGTGGGAGGACGGAGGGAGATCCCACTACCTGACTGCGGTCATGGCGGACGCGATGACGTCAGTCCGCCATCTGCAGAAGCGCCTTCAGCAGGACAGCCTGACAATCCCCGACGTCTTGGAAGCACGTGATGGAACGAAAAACTATCTGGAGCTGATGGAGGCCGCTCCCGTGCCAGGTGGCAAAGAGGAGGCTCTCTTGGCGTCTACCGCGGGAGAAGCCGGGACCAGCCAGACCGACGGGGAAGACAAAGGTCATCGGAACGTAAAAAACAAGTACGTGACAACCTCGAACCGATCGATAGCAGCAGTTCGCACAGAGATCGTGGCAGCAACCAAAAACTTCCTGTGTGAGCGACTCAACATTGACCGAGAGGAACAAGTAAAAGTGCTGATGACGCTCCTCACAGCCGAGTCCGTGACGGAGTTTATAAAGGAAGGTCGAGGCCTGGTGTCGATGCTGTTCGGAGAAGAAGCTGTGGCCGAATTCGCAGTCGCTGTGGCTGACAACTTGCGACGCATGTGTGGCGCTCGTGATGGTTGTGTGTTGAACGGGGCAAAGCTGCAAGCTATGGTGGCTACCAGCTCCGGTGTCTGCCAGAAACTCCTTGCTGCATTCATGTGTCTCACCCCTAACAGCATGGGAACTGAACGAGCCGTATCACACTATAACCAGATAAAGTCAAGTCATCGTCTCAACACTATGATGGACACAGTTCTCGGCCGTATGCTTGTGTCAATGAATGGAACAGGAGTTGGCCGCTATGACCCGAGACCTGCCGTCGCTCACTTCCTGCAGAAGAAAGAACGCCGTTGGGGAAACCCGACGCCTGAAGTGTACATGAAGCAGGAGTTCGCAAAGGGCTTCTATCGCTCTGGGGTCGTGTGAAGTAGAGCTGCAGAGATGTGTGCTTGCCACCGCTCCGATCGGCTTGCTGTTCGGCATCCGATCGGCATTGTGTCGATTCATATACTTTTCAGTGGGCCCTCGCCTCCCCCTCCCGGACAGTCCTCCCGAGTCGTCTCCCTTCCGGTCAGCCCCATAGCCGTTTAAAAAAAAAATTTATTATAAAATATCAAAATAAAAATAAATATCAAATTTTGGTAGATCGAAAATAAAGTGGCCTAAATCCGTGGAGAAAATTGAAAATGGGGGTAGGTTGGGTTCAGCTGGGGCCGCAAGTGCGTCCCCCAACCTCAGACTTGTGGCGGACCACATATGTTCCACCCCAGTGAAATTATCTTAAAATAGGCCCTGATGTTAACCCTCGCCAGTATTCGGCATTTTACCACCTTCGGTCGTATAGGGGGGGGTACGACTCCCCTGGCGATTCGAAACCGTGCATGTTACGAAAACGAACCAAAGGCCAAAGTTATAGATCTGGCCGAGATCTCGCGATTGGAATTCAGTATGACCTTCGAAGGTCAATGGTTGACCTTCCAGGTCAGGTCAAAGGTCTAAAATTGATTTTTTTGTATTTTCCTAAGAATATCGTCAGTTATATCAAAACTACTGTCTAAATATGCACGAAATGGCCGGAAATATGTTTATTGGGACCTTGCGAACATAACATCATGTCACACGATGTGATCGGACCAATATGTCATGCACCAAATGAGGTCAAAGCCGTGACCCCAAATATCCAACTTTTTGAAAAGTGGTTCCAATTTCGAAGTTTAAGTTCCCTAGGGTAAAAATGAACGCTGAATTCGAATTCAGCACGAAAAATTACCGTAGGTCAGCTAAAAAAATGTCGAAAGGTCAAACGAGGTCAACCGAGGTCACCGATTATGGAACATTATTTTTCAATGGGAACCCAACACATAACAAAGCACATAATACCAGTCGATGTAGGCAACAATGTCATGCTTAGGTGCGATAATCACGTATTTGTTTAAAACTGGTCGGAGGTGCTCCCCTTTATGACCTCATAGCTCCGTGACCTGACATGACATCCCAAAAAAAAAGTTCACCAAAAGTCGTCAAAAGGTTGCCCCAGAGGGTGAAAATTTAAGTGATCTTTTGAAGGAAAAAAAAAATTGTGGAAGGGTATAACGATTGTACCTGCGTGTCTACGTCATTACCAATAATGGCAATAATATGGTTCTCTGTGTCGACCTGTGTGGCCACATCATTACCGACGATGGTAACAACGTGGTGCTGTGTGTCGACAGGCGGTGACGATGTGTATCTGTGTGTCGATAATGGTACTAATGTGGCCCCGTGTATCAATAATAGTAGCAATGTGTCCCTATGTGTCGATAATGTTAACAATGTAGCCTTGTGTGTCTACAGCATTGCCGATGATGGTAGCACTGTAGCCCTGTGTGTCTACATCATTGCCGACGTTGGTAACGCTGTGGCACTGTGTGTCGCCAGGCGGTGACGATGGTAACACTGTGGCACTGTGTGTCGCCAGGCGGTGACGATGGTAACGCTGTGGCACTGTGTGTCGCCAGGCGGTGACGATGGTAACGCTGTGGCACTGTGTGTCGCCAGGCGGTGACGATGGTAACGCTGTGGCACTTGTGTCACCAGGCGGTGACGGAACGATGCGGCTCGGCCGTGTGGCACTTGTGTCGCCAGGCGGTGACGATGGTAACGCTGTGGCACTTGTGTCACCAGGCGGTGACGATGCGGCTCGGCCGGTGGCTGTACCCGCCACTGCTGCTGGCGGCCGCCGCCGCCGTGGCCACGGCCGGCACCAGCCTGCTGCAGCAGCTGTCGCGCGCCCACTTCGACTTCACGCTCAGCCTGTACTCGGCGCTGGTCAACACGACCACCGCCGACCAGCGGCACAACCTGCTCGTCTCGCCCTACTCGGTGTTCTCGCTGCTGGCCATGCTGTTCCTGGGCGCCGACTCGGAGTCGCTGTCGGCGGCGCAGCTGCGCTCCGTGCTGCGCCTGCGCAACATCAGCTACGCGGGCGTGCAGCGCGCCTTCCAGCAGGCGGCCGGCGTGATGCAGCACCCCTACTACGAGGCCGTGTTCGTCGCCCAGATGGGCCTCTTCCTGCGGCGCGACGTGCCGCTGTCGGCGTTCTACTCGCGCGCGCTGGCGCGCTTCTACCGCCGCTCGGTGGACAGTGTGGACTTCAGCAGCAGCCAGGTGCGGCGGCGGCTCAGCGGCTGGCTGCACGCGGGCCCGGACTCCGACCAGCCGCAGTCGGCCGTCCGCCTGCCCGATAACCCGGTCTTCCTGATGCTCTCCAAGACACACTTCCACGGACAGTGGCTGTATCCGTTCGACGCGTCTATGACCTTCGATAAGGGTCTTTTCTTCTACAAACCTTCTCAAAGGTAAGGTAAGCATCGTCACATGCTAGATTCACTGTTGTGTGGCATAAGTTAACGTATTTCACCATAGCAAGTATCGGAAAGCTAATAATTGAAGTCTTGACCCGATGTCAAACACAGAGCATTATTTTTTTTTCAATCTCGCTACCTGGCTTACCATGAATATTATAATACAACAATGTTCCAGCATACCTTCAAATGTTATACTCGAATAAGTCATACGGTTGCATCGGGGGTCTCGACAAGATATGGTTCATTTATAATTGATGGTCTAAAACTTAAGTACGACTTCTTGAATATCGATCAAAGCGTCATGAACTCCATAGTATGCTTATGCTCAGGGGCTCGAAGTGGTCTCACTCTGGAGCTGGTGGGTGGGGTGGGGGAGGTGGGAGGAGGGGGAGAGAGACCATATTCAAGTCGATCTCACCACGGAACAGCATGTATGTCAGGGCATGTTGTGTCGGGAATTGGTGATCATCTTCCTGCCACCTTGCTTACACCGTCCACATATACAACCATTGTGGCACCGTCTGTCACATTGCTTACTCTCATCCACATATACAACCATTGTGGCACCGTATGTCACATTGCTTACTCTCATCCACATATACAACCATTGTGGCACCGTATGTCACATTGCTTACTCTCATCCACATATATAACCATTGTGGCACCGTATGTCACATTGCTTACTCTCATCCACATATACAACCATTGTGGCACCGTATGTCACATTGCTTACTCTCATCCACATATACAACCAGTGTGGCACCGTCTGTCACATTGCTTACTCCCGTCCACATATACGACCATTGTGGCACCGTCTGTCACATTGCTTACTCTCATCCACATATACAACCATTGTGGCACCGTCTGTCACATTGCTTACTCTCATCCACATATATAACCATTGTGGCACCGTATGTCACATTGCTTACTCCCGTCCACAAATACGACCATTGTGGTACCGTCTGCTACATTGCTTACTCCCGCCCACATATACAACCATTGTGGCACCGTATGTCACATTGCTTACTCCCGTCCACAATTACAACCATTGTGGTACCATCTGCCACATTTTTTTCTTTTTAAGGTCCGCCACCCAAGATCAGGTGTCTGCCAAATCAGGTGATCAGGTGACTACCCAACGACTGCAAGCACCTTACGTTAACACCATAAAATAAACAGTAAAGTCACGGCACTCCCAGCTATGAGATGGAAAACAAATAAACAAGCATACAAAGCACCCGGTGTTAGAGCAATAAAACTAGCAAAAAAAAAGATGCTGTAAGTAGTCATACCCAAAGGAGGCATATGACTGGCCCTAGATCCATCCCAAAAAGAAGTAAAGGTCTAAACTATAATGTTAGTAGCTGGTTTGTGACCAGATGTATGGGCACTCCTAATTTGAAATGCATTCTTTTACTTAGGCTCCTCCCACAACTCCATCCAGCTAAGCATAAGCTTGTTGCTGGGTGGAGTGTGAGAGGAACTATGCTTGGGTGTTTTTCAGCTTCTATATATAGTTAAGCACACACACACACACACACACACACACACACACACACACACACACACACACACACACACACACACACACACACACACACACACACACACACACACACACACCCATACATACACGTGTGTATTCACCTGGTATCCAACAGACATAGTGAATGCATAAGTCATTTAGTATTTTCTCAAGAAGTATGTCTTATGTGATTTTTTAGAACAGTCTTAGAATTTGGTATCTCTGTATGCAGGAAATGTTTTGCTACGATAATATTCCAAAGCTTAGGTACAAAACATTTAATGGTGAAGAGACGATAATTTTTGTTTCAATGGCTGTGTTGGAAGTGGTTTTGTAACCTTGTGGAATATGGGGTATTAAGCGATTCCGTGAAAAGAGGTGTAATAGAATGAGGCAGCTGATTATATATGAATTTTTCATAATAAGCAACATCTGAAGTTTTGCTATATCTTGGACTTTTAAAATTTTGGATTTCCTAAAGATAGAGTTTGCATTCTGAGGAGGAAATACACCCTCAATAATACGCATCATTCTTCTCTGAAGTAAGGATAATTTGTGTGTCTGATTAGCATAGTTTGTACCCAGAGAAAACAACAATAATTTATATATGGCAGAATTAACTCATTATACAATTTTTAGGAGGTGATTTTTGCTTAGATCTTTTATTTTTGATGTCATTCCTATGTTACGACTTATTATGTTTCAGACACTTGATATGGGATGCAAATTTCAAATTTTTATATATGCATACACCAAGATACTTCACTCGATTTTGATGCAAAATGGCAATCCATTAAATTTGATATCAATATTAATATCAGTTTTGTGATTGTTATACAGCTGGTATACAGTTTTGGATTCATTTAATGGCAAAACATTCGAATGCAGCCATTGTGAGATTTATGGCAAGTAATTTTTTATCTTGTTTTGAAGCTCTTTAGGGTCAGTGCTTTTGAACAAAAAGAATAGCTGTGTCATCAGTATATTATAAATGTCTGACATTCTACATGCAAATTTGCAAGATCATTTTTGTATATTATAAAGAGTTAGGGGCCTAGAATTGAGCCTTGTGGTACGCCCATTTCAATTGTTCTGAAAGCTGAGGTGCTGTTATTGATTGTGGTAGCTTGTGTTCTTCCTTATAGATATGACTGTATCATTTTGATTGCATTTCCCTTAACACCATATTTTTCCATTTTTAAATATAATATTTCCTTGTCAACGGTATCAAATGCCTTTATCAAATCAAGGTAAATTCTGACAACATATTCATTATTGTCAAATCCATTGGTGATCAGGCTCTGTATTAAGAGAAGAGGCATATATGTGGACCTATATTTTATGAAACCAAATTCTTTATCAGAAAGTTGGTTGTGTAGTGTGAAATGTTCCAAGAGTTGGTTATAGATGATCTTTTCTAATATTTTTTACATGTATGGAAGAATACTAATTGGTCTGTAGTTACAGAATGTTGCTGGGTCACCTTTCTGTAGATGGGCTTTATAACTGCAATTTTAAATGGCTTGGGGAAGACCCCACTATTCAGGCATACGTTAATGACATGAGTTAAGTGTGGCAATACTGACCTATATGATTGTTTAAATATCCTAGAATTTATTCCATCAATTCCTGACCCAACATTTTTTAAAGAGGCAATCTCTGTATCTAAATTGTTTTCTGTTACTGCTAATAGTGTCATTGATATATCTGGGTAGGTATGTATGTATTCTAAAGCATTGGTGTTGTTTTGAGGAATCTGATCTCTCAATTTTGGTGCAATTTCTGTGAAGTATTTGTTGAATCCTTCGGCTATAGTTGCATCTTTTTCTTGAGTGATGTCTGTATCTGTGTGCATTTTTTTCAGGGATATTATGTTTGGAAGGAGTTTTCCTCAGTATCTGGTTAAGCATTTTCCATGTCTCTTATGGATTATTTTTATATTTGTCAAATTCAGCCTCATAATGAAGTATCTTTGCCTTTCTAATTATTGCACTCGGTGTGTTTTTATCCTTGTTATATTTTGTCTTGCATTCAGCAGTTTGATATTTAAGTTTTTGGTTACATAATATTTGCTTATTGCAGGTGAAATCCATGGATTTATGGAGGTTGTTTTCCTTGATAAACTTGAGTATATGTAAATATATCAATCCCACTTGTATATGCATTAATTAAGCTGCTACATGCTTCTTCAGGATCATTTTCATCAAAAATGCCCTCAAGTTCATTGGTCAGATGATCCCTCTGTCCATTTTGTGAAAGTCAAAGGTAGTTCTTGTTCATTTTGCATTGCACACTTCATTCTCAACTTCCTCAGAGACAGGACCCTTAAGGTCCGATGCGGCAGTGTCACATCAAACACCACAACTCAGGAGCAGGGCCTGGCGCAGGGCAGCGTGCTCTCACCGAGCCTCTTCATCATCATGATCAACGACATACTTGCTGACCACACGGACACTTCACTTCAATACTCACTCTTCGCGGACGACATAGCCATTTGGACAACATCACAATGCTTCCTTAAAGCTGAAAAAAAAACATTCAAGCAGGACTAGACCACATTGCAAAGTGGTGCAAAACTTGGGGCTTCACCCTGTCCGCAGAAAAATCTGCCACCGTCACATATAGTCGTCTCCGCCCCACACCCAAAACTCTACTTAAAATCGATGGCAAAGCCATCGAACAGGTGAAAAGCTTCAAGTTCTTAGGAGTGCATTTAGACGAAAAACTCGGTTTCAACACCCACACCACCTCCATCTCGAAGCGATACGCGAATCGCGTCAACATACTCCGTGCACATGCAGGCACATACTGGGGCGGAGACAGGAAAACACTACTGCGACTGTACACATCAATCATACGACACATCCTAGTATACAAACTGCATCATTTTTGCCACCATTTCAGAAAGTCAGAGCCGAAAGTTAGAAATCATCCAAAACAGCTGCATCAGAACAGCCACAGGTGCCCTCAGCACCACACCGATAGCCAGTCTTCTAGTGGACTCAAACACCCCGCACTCCACTTCAGATGACACAACAGCTGTGCCGCTACCACATCAAAATATAATTCATTAAAAATCATCCGGCACAGCGTTGCTTTACGACTGACAGATACGACAAGAGCCGATTGGGCGCAAACTTCCACCATATAGCATTCAAATTGCCACGGCTCTCTCAAATCTTAACCTCGCAATGTCATCCACTGCAGCTCTACGGCCCACCAGGCCATTCTGGACTTTCGATCAACCAAATGTCGAGTAATTGCTCGCGGGGAAGAAATCCACTATCACATCGGCGGAAGTTCTTGGCATCTTCCACAAGTTCGCCGATGGCAACAATCATAAATCACTCGTATTCACGGATGGGTCGAAACACGAGGCTAAGGTAGGCATCGGCATCACTGGACCAGGTCTCACACTTTTCAAGCGTCTACCGGATAACTTCTCCATCTACTCCGCTGAAGCAATGGCCATTCTGGCGCTATCTCCACTCTCATGTGGCGTAAAGCTAGAGACGTAATAATTTGTTCAGACTCCAAATCCGTCCTCCAGTCATTTAGCAACACCCACGACTATCCACATCACGTCAATGATATAATCCAACAAATCGTGGCCCATAACGTAAACATGAACTTTTCCTTCCTCTGGATTCCGGGCCACGCCAATATCCCAGGTAACGAAGAAGCAGACCTGCTCGCAAAGCAAGCCTTAGCATTGAACACTTACCCTAGCGTGGAATATTCGATAGACGATTGCAAAGCACTCGTATAACACCACATTCGCCAACATCAACAGAACGCATGGACACAACACAACTCAACACAACAAAAATCCAACCACACCCACGCAATCAAACCAACGATAAGCACATGGAGCACATCAAATCAATCTCACCGACAAAAGAGGTCATCCTCACTAGACTTAGTACTGGTTGCACAAAACTAACAGCCTCAATTAGATGGTGACCAATACACAACACCTCACTGCGACACATGCAACACCACGTTAAGCATAGGCCACATCCTGCTAGACTGCAGTAACTTTAGCTCTCAAAGACAACCACTAAGGCATTCTGCCAAAGAGAGGGTCACCCTATCGCTTCCATCGCTTATCGGTGATTGCTATTTGAATATCTGTATGCCGCCACAAAACTAGCAGGAACACTGTAGGCACCACACCAACAATACTCACATCAACTCGCAATGCATGACCGCGAAACACTCGTAGGAAACACATAAATAGCCATCCCCGCATGGCGTCGGACGTACATGAGCCGATTTGCTTCCCAATTATAAATAAATGGCTACCTAGCAGTGCCGTCGGAAGTAGATGAGCCGACTTGCTTTAGGAAAACATAAAAACTAAAACTAAAAATAAAAATTAGCATAACGTAAAACGACTACCCAGAGGGGAGCCATCGGACAAAGATGAGCCGATTTGCCTTGCGACTCATAACGTAAACGGCTACCCAGAAGTACAGCGAACGTAGAAGAGCCGAATTGCAAAACACCGTACTAACCCAACTGACAAACCTGCATGGCATGCTTAGACTAACCCGCTACTAACAGCTAACACGCGGCGACCGGCGTGATAGGCGGTGTGGACAATTACCTCCTTGTTCGCACGGTAACGATCCCTCGGTGCTCTTCGATAAGAGTAGGCTTAAGCCGGCACCCTGGCAAAGTCAACTTCTCGCCACTCTCAAAACACCCCCACCCCCACCCAAACAACAAATTATTTTGTGGAAGAGTAAAGTAAACTTAAAACCATTTAGACATCAGGAGGATGTCCCCAACCCAGCCCACGCCTTCAGCACCTAAAATATAACACAAACTATATGTACAATTCCCTTAACGTAAATGTCCACTTGCCTGCACCTTGATCGCAAACACTCGCTTTTATAGACAGACATGTAACGTACTGGCATTAAAGGCGGCGCAAATGACCTATATGGTCCGGCACGTCTAAAAATCACTCTCTCCCCCTCCCCCTTTTTGCATTGATTGTTTTTTTAACTGTAAATTCTGATGTTGTAAAATAGAGAAGTGATCAGAGGAATCAGATTTAATGATGCCAGTCTGTTTTATCTTTGATACAGCATTACAGAAAATATTGTCAGTGAATGCGCATGATGTATCACATACACGAGTCGCCTTTGATATTAGAGGAAGAAAACCATGAGAGCACATAGACATGAAAAATGAGCCCGCAAAGTGGTCATTTGGAATTGAGAACAGGTCAGCATTTAAATATCCAATGATGTATGTAGGCATGTTCAGATGGTTTATTGTTGTTAAGCACTCTTCAAATTCTGACAAAAATTGTGCATGATGACCAGGTGCATGATATATCTGGCATATCAAAATAGTTTGTTTATTACTCAATTATATTTGGAGAAAAACACCTTCAGCTTCAGCAGCAACAAAATCAAATGGATAGAGCTGTTTTGCTCTTAGCGATTTCAAGGAATAGTGCACATTGCACATCGCGCACATTGCTTTGAGCGCACATTGCTTACTCCCGTTTACGTATGAACCATTGTGACACCGTCTGTCACATTGCTTTCTCCTATCCACAACTACAACCATTGTGACACCGTCTGTCACATTGCTTACTCCTATCCACAACTACAACCATTGTGACACCGTCTGTCACATTGCTTACTCCTATCCACAACTACAACCATTGTGGCACCGTTTGCCACATTGTTTACTCTCGTCCGCATATACAACCATTGTGGCATGGTTGTATGGACAATCACAATCGCAGGCGCTTGAATGAACAACTGGTAAGGCGCCTTGTTGCTGGTCACATGGCAAGTAGGCGCAAACTGTGCAACTTTTGTCTGGCTATATATATACTTATTTCATGTTGGTTGGAGGTTAAGCACAACGCTAATAAACATGCCTGTGTTGAGCAAAAAGAACAAAGGCAATCGGCATGAACGAAGCTTATTCCTCATCACTGTCGAATGAAGCCAATTCTCGTAAAGGCCATTCTAACCAGCTGTGCAGACTTTCTGCTCGTGAAAACAAAGCTCCGTGCCAACCTCTCACTAATCAGAGCTCAAGTTGCTGTCCCATGTACCAAGATACTTCATGTGTGACGGTCTCCCTGAAAGCTCAAGTTGCTGTCCCATGTACCAAGATACTTCATGTGTGACCGTCTCCCTGAAAGCTATGTGCGACGTTGTTTTTAATCGACTGCACACGTCTAGCTGGCGGTAGCTTCGGGTAGCTAGTGGTAGTGGTGGAGGCTGGCATAGGTTCGTAGATATCAGCCTTTTAAAATGCAGCACATTTAATATGCGGAAATGGAGCTTAAAAAGTCCATGTCGGTCTAGTTCCACCGGCACAAATTCATGCGAAATTAGCTTAATTCAGACGATACCACTCCCTTCTTGGGACAATGACGAAAAATGCACAGATGTTCTTGCGACATCACTAGAACCCTAAGATATCACTATATATTCCTCACATGTCACCAATGTACCCCGGCTGGACAAGTATGGGCGTGTTTGGTTAACGAATTGTCCGCGGTTCACCATTCGTGCAGCACTGGGGAAAAAGCTTTCGGTCAGCAAGGGCACAGAATATCCTGTTTACAAGCAATCGGTGGAGGCAAGCGCCTGCTGCTGCCGCTGCTAACTTGCACGGCGCGAAATTCATTCAATTCATAACATAAATCTGATTCAATATATCCATGTCTGGTCGAGCTCTGAGAACCCTGCAACGAAAAAAAAATTCATCACATTTCGATAGTGGTTCACGCAACAGTTCTTGTACACGGCGACTACTTGTTGTACAAGGCCTGAACCGCACTGCTGCACGAAAACAGAGGGGTATGCATGCTGTTCAAAGTATATCAAACTTCGGACCGTCGCGGGTGCAGTGGCGTAGCCAAGGGGGACGAATGGGGCAGCCGCCTCCTGGAGGGTCCGAGGGGCCCGCAGGATCCCTCAAGGCGTAGGCGCAGGATCCGCAAGGGACCCTGGGCTAACGCGAAGGGCCCCTGGACCGACGAAAGGGGCTTCGGGTTGACAGGAAGGGTCCCGGGCCGATAAAGAGGGCCCGAGTTAACGGAGAGTGCCCTCAGGAAGATGTTGAGGGTCATTGGTGAAGGGCCCTCACATGAAGGGCTTCTAGATCGACGGGGAGAGCCCCGGATATTTGGAATGGCCCCGGGATGACGAAGAGGGTACGAGCCAATATGAAGGGCTCATGGGCTGTCGGCGGAGCCCAAGCCGAGAAAGGGCTATTGACCTGATGAACATGGTCCAAGCGTTTGAAAAGGAGCCTCCGGTATGCCGGAGAAGGCCTTGGATCTTCAAAGAGGGCCCATAAAACGACGGAGGGGGCCCAAGCCGTACAAGGACCCTGGCCTGATGAAGGGGGCCCAAGCTGTTGAAAGAGGGCCTCCGGCTCGGCAGAGGAGGCTCTAGATCGATAAGGAGGTCCTCTGCGCCGACAGAGAGGACCCCTAGCCGTGGGAGGACCCCGGGCCGTCGGAGAGGGTCCAAGGCCGGTGTGAAGGGCCTCTGGGCCGATGGGGGACAGAACCGCACAGGGGTCCCTTGCATAATAGAGGAGACCCAAGCTTTTCAAGAGGGGATTCAGACCGAACGGAGAGTGTGCTGAGCCGTGAAAGAGGGTCCCTGAGCCGACGGATGGGGCCCCAGGTCGGACGTGCAGAGCCGCCGGGTCGGCTTTGGCTCACGCTGATGGAGAGAGGCTCAGAGCTGACAGCGGGCCTCAGGCAGATTAAGAGGCCTCCGAGCTACGGAGACGATCCGGACCGAAGAGGGGGGGGTTCACGGTGCTACGTAAAGGGCATCTAAGCCCACAAAGGGGCCCGGGCTGTTAGGCGTAGTGGCGTTTCCAAAGGGTGAAGGGGCACCCGCCCTCCTGTCGAGTCGGATAGGGCCCTCCGTGCGACCGCCCTGAAGGGCAGAAATATAACCGAGGAAAAATGTAAACGCATCTAACAGCTTGTGTGGAAAGGACCCTTGAGACCTAAAGACGTCCACCCCGAGGACTAGCAAGGGCCGTAAACACAAAAGAGGACCCGGCCGAAAGCTGGAATATCCGTACGAGCTGAAAAGAGCAGTCTCAGCTGGAATGGGCCCCTAACAGCTAAGGAATAACCCGGATATCTTAGGGTCAGAGAAAACTGGGATGCTCCTTGGGTTTGAAAGATCACTTGATGGATGAATAGGACCTCTAAGAGCTGAAGAGGACTAGTGATGGCCCATCTTGGATCTTAAATGCCCCCGAAATGAGAGCAAGACAGGATTATTAGGATTGTGATGGCTCCTAACAGCAGGATAGGGCCCCTTGGGATGAAGCGGATCTCATGAGAGTCGGAGAGGACTGGACTAGGATTGATCTGACGTCATGAGTGGTCCCTAATGGATGAACAAGGTTCCTTTAGAGGTAAAAATGCTATGTTTGTTGGCAATCGATATGAGGAATACCGAGGGCCAGCATGAGAGCTAGAATGTTCTTGGAACCACAAGAGTTGTCGATAACTAGGAAGGGCCCCTAGCAGCTTGAGGGGGCCTTTCAGGATAACAGAGCCCCTGAGAGCTAAGAAGAGTCCCTAAGGCTAACAATGATTGTGAAGAATGCTGATGGCCAATGTCAGAGCTCTAGCCCTTGAGGTAGAAAGACTGTCAAGGACTAGGAAGGTCTCCTAACAGCTGGAGAGGACCCCTGACGATTGAAAATGGTCAATGAGCGCTAGAGAGGACTGAACTGGGGTGCCCAAGAGGTTTGGAATAGATCTAGCGATATTTTCTAGAAATTGTGAGGCTATCTCGGAGCTGCCGGATTCCCCTGAAAGCTACAAAAGTGTTTCGAGTACTGGGAGTGGCACATGCAAGTTGAAAAGGGCTCCCGACGGATGACTAGGTCCCCTGAGATCCAGAGAGAACTGGAGTGGGATGCTCCTGAGCTTTGGAAAAGGCACCTAAGGGCGATCCCTCAGGTGCCTAAGGACCCTTTGAGAGCTAAGAGAGTCCTTGAGAACTGGCGATGGGTGCGAGGAATTGTGATGGCCAGCCTCAGAGGGCCATAAATGATGCCAAGGACCGAAAATGTCGCCCACCTCCACCTCAGTGTCGGTGGCAGTCCCGGTGGCCACGGTCGCCCCAACGGCCGCAACCATCCTGGCGGTGACGACTGCCCAAGCGGCCACAGCTGTCCCACCCTCACATGAACACCTTCCCTATTAAACTATGTCTGAACGTAGCGGATAGCAGAAAGAGGCAGTTTTGTCCATGGAGATGAGCAATCGTATTTTTATTCAAGCCAATGAAATGAATGCCTTCATTAGAGATGAGTTAACGTCCCTTTATTTTCCGTAATAGGTTTTCTTTTCTTGGTTATTGTCGGCAGCGAAATGGTTTGTTTTTCTTTCTGCTCTTTACCGGGTCAACGCGTAGTGCCTTATGTTCCCACGTTCCCACTTTATATTTGCCTAGTATATATATATATATAGAGCCCTTCGAAAATATAGTGACCGAAATCCGAAGAGTTCATAAAAGTGTGGGGGTGGGGCTTTGTAGGCAGGCGGCCCTCTTCATATGTTCGTCCCCTCCCGTGGACCAAATCCTGCCTACGATACTGTGCGGGTGTGTCACCTTGACCTGCATGCCCCTGTCCAATGTCTTGGGGTGATTGCCCTCCCAAGAGTCTTTTCTTTCACTAGTCTTACAAAGGGTCAGGATAGGTCGGCTGCTCTATCTGAGGTAGGGCAGCCGATGCCAGTCGATAAGCCGAGTTATCATCACCCAGAAAACAAATGATATCCCTGATGTATCTCTCAGATACCAAGCATGCTATTGTATTACTAAGTCTCGAGGCAAAGGACAGCAAAAGATGACTTGTTTATTTCGGTGAGTTGTCCTCGGTTGACTTGGGTGTGGGTAGCAGAAGTACGGATACTTTCTGAATCTCAGCCAGGGCCAATGTTCGTAAGCCAGTGCCTTGCTAACTTTGGCCCCAGACCCGACTTTAGCGGCTTCTTGCTCGATGAGAAGTTGAAAGCCAACATGTTGCTATATAGCGCAGGGCTGTTCCTCGATGGCGTGCCTGCAGCCTGGAAATGGTCGTGGTACTCGCATTGCGAATGTATAACCTGAGGACTGTTCGCGTCTCACAGGCCACCTATAATGTGTAGGAAAAGGCCATCTACGGAGAAAAGCCACGCTATGAATATCATGTCGGCTTCACTGCCACGCTGCCAAGCTCAGGTTGTGTGTGGGGGAGGGGAGGGGAGGGGAGGAAGGGGCCTATCCTGGTGGCCGCGTATTTTAGTTACGTAACATCCTGATGGTGGCGCATTCTGACAATTCTGGTCCTTGCCGGCGACGTATTCTGGTGTTTCCGCATCCTGTTGGTGCCATCCTGGGAATAATTGAGTGTGGTCGTTTGCAATTTTCATAAGCCATTCCAGCCGAGACCGCATGGCTGCGAGCGAGCCGACGCTGGTGCCACGCTGATGTCATATCCGCAACGGCCGCTACCCACCTGTGTAACGGGCCAACGCCGACCGCCGCAATTTATCGGACGCGCTCGTGAAATAAATCGAGGTGTTCTCGGACGCCACTGCATCCATCACATCATTGCCGTGTCACCCGCAGTTCGCCGGCAGCAACTTGACGTGGAGGAAGTGCTTCAAACGGAATGATTAGATGCATGTTTAGATGATGTTGGTGGAAACTGTGTGCCGGTCTCCAGGGGTTTCGCCTAATTACCGGAAGTGTTGGCGCATTTCATGCCACGGACCCGAGATATCGAAAGCTGGCGAATTGATTTTAGCACGGTGCACGGAATTTAGTACCTCGAAGTCCAGTTATTATATCTGGAGAATGCTCGAGGAACAGAGGAAAAAGTTGATAATCCTATGCCACCGCTATAGGTACAGTTACTGGAAAGCTCCTTTGCTCCTACCCTACGAGGGTGGGAAGGACGAGGGTTCTGTCCCTCCCTTGACGCTTGTCACGAAACTAGTTAAGCCACCTCAGTTAAATGTTTGACATTTGCAGTGGTCGAATATTGTTTCATTGGACACTTTTTGAAACTGACTCCAACTTCAGGTCAGTGAAATATATAGCCATTATCGAAGCCATGCTTAAAAGTCCCACGGTAGTTTGTGTTGCGTGCTTCATATGGCCATGTCAGAACCCAGGCGCCCGTTAAAAGGGCATGTGGGTACATAATGTGATTACCATTTATTTCAAGGAATTTGAGGTTAATGATGTGTCCAAGGTCTTCTGAGGTCACCATCCCAGAATTGCTTTTCTCCTCATTTTCTTGCATTTTTATCGGCCAGGATTGGTAATAGCATTGTACCAGCGTTATGACATGTGCAGATATGTTTGACTTATCACTTGCCATGGGGTGGTGATTAATTGTATGACTGACATTTTAAGTTGGACGAAAACCTAGCATCTTGATCTCAGGGTTACTGAATTTGAATTCATAAAATAATTGCACCAGAATAAAATGTAGACCAAAATTTCAACGGTGTCATTGACCTCGACTGACTTCGAGAAAAACATTATAATAATTTATTAATCGAAAAATAATATAATGATAAAATTAAATTATAATAATTTCATATAATTGAATGTCTGTTGATGCATCACAGCTAGAGTGGTAATCGTTCTCAATGAGAAGACGTCCGCCTCTGGTTGCTAAAATTGTGTCTCAACATTTCTATCGAACCTCACAATGAGTCATCATAGCTAGCTGGCCTGACATTAATTACCAGGGTGTACGCCAAAGCCCTCTGATCTGACACGACCCTGATATATGCCATAGCTCGCTAACCTGATATGGCCTGGGTGTCATTTATTTACTGAGCGTTTACAGACGGTGCATTTTCGTTTGAAGCATCAAACTGACCAATGCAATGTCGTTAAAATGCTGTATCTGTGCTTCGTAACGAAAATTCCTCAATTCTTGCCAAGTTGAACTCGTTTGACCCAGCGTACATGGTCAAGCATTGATGTGACAAGAAGACAGTCCGAACCACCTGGTGGAATTGTCCAATTAGGATGAATCTATGACATGACTTTACCCCAGCTCCCTACCTGTATTAGTTTTGGAACGGCCAGGAAGAGGAAGGCGTAATCCACTCCCTGACAGCATATGTCACAATGATGCTGCATAGGACAAGTGTGGATGAGGGTTAATATGTCACAATATGCGATGCTCTCTTAAATCATCTACCAACGAAAATAATAACATACATATTTTCCGGCATCATAGATGCATTCAGAATAAAAGAATATGCTACTTTCTGGCAAGATTGCATCTCCAGGACAGCATTGTACATATGTCCTCTTTACTTTAGTCATGCTTCTCCGAAAGCTAATTTGATGACTGCATGGCTTAACACTGTCGATAGATGTGTCTGAGCGGTAAAAATAAATGGGTGTCCTTATTGCTCCATAATGACCTGTATCTTCCGTATTTACATTTCGTTGATACAGTAAAAGAGTCATGGTGTAAATTCCTTGGCAACCTTTTCCGACTACTTTCAGTTATCAAATAATACGCAAAACATGGATCAAACATAAGCGATAATCAACAAATTGTACGAAATGACACAAACGATTGATGAATTAAGCACGGAAGAGCAGGTTCGACATATATCTCAAAGTCAAGAATACAGCTTCGCGCTCGGCTCGTGCAAAAAAGAACTTTAACCACGTCAAATTATCCACGATTTTTAAAGGACGAATTTTAGCTCATATTAGACGGCTTAAGCACTCATTTTCTCTCACGTCCAGTATGTAAACAGCATAAACATGTAATGTATCACAGGAACGATGAGTTTGTTTTCGCACATGTAGGTGAGTCTAGGGCAGGTGGTTCACCCAGGGCGTTGTCAAGGGCGCTGGGCTATGTTCTGCTTCCATGGAAATAAAAGGTGTTGTTGCGTTTGGAGTGAGGGATCAGCGAGAAAATGTGGGCATTTTGTGGAATCGTTTTCATTGTTAAGCAGCTTGTAATCTCGATGTTCAGTTTTGTAGGATTTCAGGCTTAGTTGCAGGATCCTAATCAAAGGTGGTTTAGCAAATTTGCGAAGTTGGTTCTACTAAAAGGGAAAGTTGGTGCTGCAAAGCGATGAAGCACTGCACATTTAGTCGAAAGTAGGCATTGCAGCTGCACAAGCTGGTACTGCAGCTGCAATGCCTGCAATACTACATTAACCTCCCATGGCTTCAGGTTGCATTACGTGTCTTGAAATGGTGTGCGCGCGCCCCTCTCCATGCTACTAAAGTACGGATCATGCGTGTGTACATTCTGCACCACATTCAAGTCTCGAAAGTGGTGCTAGTACAAATGTGCAGATTTGTTTTGATCGTCAAAGATGAATTACTTACATTAGTGTGTCACGAACCAATTTTAAGAAGTTAATCTTAGCTAACATTTGACTCGTATCGTTTAAAAATCCAGGGCATGTTTTATCATGGTCCCTTCGTCGTAACTCGGCCTATGTTATCCAACTTGTAATCTCTGTCATCCACCGTTAGCGCTAAAAATGAGCATTTACTTTCACGAAAGCAACAAAGTTCACCAGCTGCGCTTAAAACGACTTTCTTAAGTCCCATTGATCACAACGGGGTTTCTGAATTACTGAAATATATGCCAAAAACACAGTTATATTAAAAACCCACGTCATGATTACATCCACCTGTATTCACTAAAGAACCACCCACCAGCCCACCTTACACCCAGCTTTCCTCCATGATTTCGTGTCCGATTTTGTGATGCGTTATTTCATAAAAACTGCTTTTGACCTAAATCAACAGCCAAACACATCTGGCCGTGCTTGTCGATTCAGTACATTTGGGTTCAATGCCCTCCGCGCTCCCCCGGTGTTGGTTCGTAAGTTATTTGGGTTTTAGGGCGCATTGACTTCATCGATCATGTAGCGTCCATAACAATATTAGTTATTTGCACGGAATACATTGTACATACTAGCAAAAGCTGAATAATAGTAAAATAATCGTACCGAACAGTACATAGGTTACGTTATGACAACGTTCAACGTATTCAGAACGGTGTATATGTTTTAGAAAACGATACTTTGGTGAGAAAATATAAAGTCCCCCAGATTGGACAATACTTGGGTCGTCGCCTAAAACTTCACGAGTGACAGCGACGGCGCACACCGGCGCACACCGCAGGGGCAGCTGTTCCAGCTGCCCCTGCGGATGCACTCAGAGCTGGGCATAGCAGGAGATGCTCCACTCGTCCGTGAGCTGTTTAAGTCCTCAAGGGCTGCCGCAGGCAGCTTGGGTAGCATTATCGCTGCCGTCAGAAGAAGCTCCTCTGGGCTACCGCAGCAGCTACCGCAGCAGCTACCGCAGCTGACAGATTCCTGGAAGTCTCGGCTTCAGGCCTGGTGTCAGCAATGCCGGCAGGATACTCAGCAGCGCAGACGGTGTCAGTCGGCGCAGTGTCTCCGGACACCAGTACGCTGACCACACTATCAGGTATAGTCGCCGCGACGTTAACGGTGGCGGTCAGTCGCCTGGAAGCAACCGTCCTGAGTGACAGGTCATCAGAGTGAACGGTGGGGCGTCACTAGTCCCATGGCCATTGACGGGACCATCGGTGGGGCCATCAGTGGGACCATCGGCGGGTCCATCGGCGGGACCATCCGTGGGACCATCGGCGGGTCCATCGGCGCTCCCGCTCCGATTGCAGCCCGCAGTTTTATGCTTTTTGTTGTAAGCCTATTTCCATTTCATATTGGGGGGGAAATTCACCCTTGGAGGGGCAAAATTGAACATTGAGGGAGCACATGCCCCTCCAAAAGTATACAAAACAAAGTATACAAAACAAAGTATACAAAACAAAGTATACAACACAAAGTATACAAAATAAAGTATACAAAACAAAGTAAAAGTATACAAAACAAACAAAGCAAACAAACAAACAAAACAAAACAAGTATACAAAACCCCTGAGCAGGGGTGTCGTTTTATGAAAATGATTGGGATGACTCCAAAGTGGAAGGTATATGGTGCGAGGAAGGTGAACGGGAACGTGGAAAACCGTACTTATCACATAAATACGGAATATATTATGTCTTGATCGTATATAAGGCGCATTATTTGACCGCGGCACATACCGAGCACGCAAAATACAAATGATATTACGGTATGAAAAGGAACAGAAAGGTTTGGCTCTTTACTTCGCATTTTCCGGCATGCCTCTTCTTGTGCATACGATAATCTGAGCTTGTTGGTTGAACTCCGATTGCACCACCAATCGCCAAATTCAACATGCCGTGCGGTGTGCAACGAACGCGTCCCTAAATCTTTAAAGGCATGTGCAGACGGTAATGTGTTGAGTGTTTGCCAATTGCGTTACATAAAATGAGCCAAGTGTTTTACGACACATCATTAATTTTGCATTATAAGCTAGCGATATAACTAAGTTTGGGTACGCCAGTTCGGAAAATTATACACGGGCCATATATTAATGTGCTCCCCATTATACACGGGCCATATATTAATGTGCTCCCCATTATACACGGGCCATATATTAATGTGCTCCCCATTATACACGGGCCATATATTAATGTTCTCCCCATTATACACGGGCCATATATTAATGTGCTCCCCATTATACACGGGCCATATATTAATGTGCTCCCCATTATACACGGGCCATATATTAATGTGCTCCCCATTATACACGGGCCATATATTAATGTGCTCCCCATTATACACGGGCCATATATTAATGTGCTCCCCATTCACAAATACAACATAACTTGATCACTGCGGATGAACAGGATTTTCGGACTGAAGACAAAACAATGGTAGCTGCTTTCCATTATTTTGGTCGAGTTATATTGTTCTCAAAATAAAGCACACGCAAGTATGATAGTCAACATTATTCCGCGGATTTACTAATTGTGTGCACAATTTCATGGTATGATCAGATTTGTTAGTTGATCATGTCTGGATGTCAGAGACAGTTAAAAAAATTGTTTTGCATTGGGTGCGACTGCCATTGACAATCGCCGTGGTAATGTTAGCGGAGCCCAGCAATGATAGAAAAACACAGCAGTTAAATGGTTAATACTAAGAAGATCCAGATACATGCACACTGAGCAGAGGACGCGTAAGGAAGACAACATTGGCTGTTAATCATCGCAGGACATGCTCACAATGTGCCCTGTTACCATATTTGTTACTTTCTTCTTCAAAACAAAGGGAGGATGGCTCAAATCTGCATTGGGGCGACTCAAAATATGGTTGTAGTGGCTTGGGCCATTTCAAAAGTATGCAAAACAACACCCCTGGTCTAAGCCCACTATTCCAGATTTCGGAGTAGAACCACTGTGATTTGGCTCCACGAGGGAGAGAACTCGCCATTTTCCTATGTGTGATTACAAGTCCGCAGTAGCTCCGCGACCACAGAGGAAGATAGGTATCGCAAAAGCTCACAATGGCAGATGTAAGCTCAACCTGTGTAGCACACCGGTTGTACGTAACGTACTCCAGTGGAGATCATCGCAGTCGCTTCACAGCGGGCTTTGTAGCGCATAAATTGTGGATCAGTGTTGCCGGCGTGGATTACGTCAGCCGGACAGAGTCCATCTGGTTGGCAACATCAGCCGGGTCAGTCACCTGACGGTCGTCATGCAGTTGATGCGACCCTAAACCACAATTACAACACCGAACCGACCCGAGATGCTCTTGATGTGAAACCAAACCAAGGAAGTTGGTCAAAGTCGATTCAATGAGCCGACATATGCCGACATAAAGATCCTTAACCTCAATTCGAGAAAGGGGGAGGAGCGTGGCTCCTCCTTTCGTCACTCAAACCTTTTTCACTTAAATTGTCTGAACCATTTTGGTAACATGCATTGCATTTAGATACGTGATGAATTTTCCTTCATACCCTTGTCACACATTGACTACAAATATAAATCCAGGGGCAATGAGCAGTGGCTATGGATTGTATTTACACCGCCTATTTTGTAATTGTTGTCGTAATTCTAAACTTCCCGATGCACATCAATATATTCGCATATCCTGTGGCGTGACAATGTCAGATGCAAGAGTGTCAACTTCTGAAAATCATAAAGGTGGAGGGGAGGAAATACATGGAGGAAATGGAGGGTCTAAATCGACTGGAAAGGAGGAACCGACTATCGGATCACATGTCCAAACTGAAATAATTATGTGGAAAGCCAACACTAGGGCGGACTGCAAGGGTGCCAGATTCGGCACAAGCCGAATCTGACACGTGCGTGGCGAGCACGAGGACACAAAAACCGTGCATCCCTTCCCTTTCCATGCCATTGTCCGTTCATTGCAAACATTTCTGCTGATGCCCTTAATTCAACCCTGCGACAACGCCCCACCCGTGTCACGAACAGGTACGCCAACTTCTCCTAGTCTACCCGTCAACTCAGTGTTATCGGGGTTGTCACGCCCCGTCGGCCTGTCCCCTTTGGGTTGACGGAGTTCTGGGGGATGAGGTCCCCCGTCACACGGTCGCACGGTGCTAACTGTGACGGGGGAGCAACACGCATCTCCACGGAAGGCTCGTAGGACACCATACGAGTCAAGTTGCAGATCGTCTCGGACTGGGGACCTGAGTTGCTTCCCATTGCCTGCCGGCCCGGTCAGCTGGGGTCAAGGGGCGGGCTGGGTTGCTAGTACGGTCCGGGTGGTGAGTCTCTCTCCCGGCCGTGCGAAGGCGCGTCCTGCCCCGTATGCTCGCTGTCCGCGGGACATATTCACCATGCGTAACAACTTGTAGAATAGGTAATTTATTAAAGTACAATGATTGTATGTATGTATATATGCGTATATGTATAAATTATATATATATATATATATATATATATATATATATATATATATATATATATATATATATATATATATGTATATATATATATATATATACCTATATATATTTATATATATATATATATATATATATATATATATATATATATATATATATATATATATATATATATGTATATATACCTATATATATTTATATATATATATATATATATATATATATATATATATATATATATATATATATATATATATATATATATATATATATATATATATATATATATATATATATATATATATATATATATATCTGCCTTAGATTGATATTTCATCCCCAGATGACCTCAAGAACCGAAATAGTTTGAACATGCCATGTTAAATTATTTGTTGTAACTCGAACCTGTCTCCAACTCTTCATTACATCCCAAACTAGATCGAGAAAAGAACTGCGGGACAGACATCTTTGCTCATGCATCAAGGCTACGGTCATCCGGTGAATGAACTCCCAATAAGGACAGCTTGTACAACAAGGCAGCACAACAAGCATACGGTTATTTGCATTGTGCGAGTAAGGCACATATCGGCCAATATCCGGTATCCGTCCGATCAGTCTGATCACAAGTCACAAATGGCACAGTTCTCATTTGCTAGACACAATGCCATGCTATCTAATGCACAAGACTGGAAAACTGGATGATATTTACGTCAATGCCTACAGTGCACACCATAGCCACGTCACAAAAAACCTGATGGAATTTTGCGCATATTGAATTTTTCACATCGGTAGCATACTGGCATGCACAGATTAGCGCGCTGTTACCGCATTTTACCTTTTCCATCAGGAACCAGAAGTTGATGATGTATCGTAATATGTGCTTCAAATTTAGACGCAATGGATGAGTTCGAGCTCAGATCAGTTATTTTGTATGCCTGAAATTACAACTGTAGAACTGTTGCTGAGTGTGGCTGTGTTTGCGAGTGTGGGCTGTCACAGCACGTGCGCCTCGGGCGATATTGAGTCTGCGAAGAGAAGCATCGCTAAGGTGCTCGTTAAATCGAAGCCACACGGGTCTCGTCGTTTCGCCAACATAAAATACGTCCCCACACCAATTAAATTGATATATAGTACGTGGAGCAGATGAATGGATGGTAAGCTGGTGAAGTGTGTCTGCAGGCTGGAGGTCCCGATGATGACCGGTCGACTACGGCTGCCGCTGGGCTACAGCTACGACCTGGAGGCGCGTGTGCTGGAGCTGCCACTTCACACCAGGCGTGTGTCCATATTTCTGCTGCTGCCCGATGACGTGGAGTACGGATTGCAGCGGCTGGAGGCTAATCTCACCACTGACAATCTGCGGGCCCTGCTGTCCACGCTGAAGGTAACAGCCGCCGCGCTGTGTCCGCAGCAGGTGCTGCGGTGCTGTCACGTGACAGCAGGTGCTCGTCACGTTTCGCTGTGTCCACCGCGCAGTAGTAAGCATATTTTGCACCGTGTCCACAATATCGGTGATCCATTCTGCGCTTTGTCCACGTAGAAAGGATATGCTTTTCAATGTTCAGAATGTATGCGCGTTGCGCATACATCCTGCGTTCGCACAGAATGTAAGCCGCGGCTCGTGGAGCCGACACCGAGCACAACACCTTCCATGCTGTTTCACATTCAACAATGAAGGTACTCACGGCAGCGCGATCTTCACACTGGATGTACACCGAGTAATGTATTATAAGATAAGCATGAGCGCAATGGCATGTGCGCCTGATCACACGTCTGCCGGGCAGCTGCGCTGGTGTAGCCAGGCTCTGTTGTGAGTGTGATTCGATCGATGAGAGCACACTATTCATGTCTGACGGCTGCCGGTTGTGCGCATTCCGAGTCACATTATGAGAGTGGTTTGAACTCGGCCGAATCAGGGGAGCGTGATAATGTGGTCATCTGGGCCCTGTTCCACAGTGCAGTGCAATATTGCACGCCCTCATAGCCTTCCCAGCATCGACACTGGCTGGCGCGAAGCACCCGCCTCAAGAGCAACTTTATGATTCCTGGTGTTGGACCCCACCAAGTGCTGGTGTGGCAGAGATGTGCACGACTTTGCAGGAGTTGGATCTATGGAAGACTGAAACATCTTGATCAGGAGATGCTTTGTGTTTTAAAATGCTTAAATTCGAAGCGATCGTCTCAACTCGGGGTTCAATATGTAGCTGTATTCGATGAGAGCTTTCGGGTATTGCTTTGATCGCAGTTATTAAAAATAAAGCCGTGATATCACACGGATAGCTTATCACTATATAACTGTTATCAAGATGAAAGCAGAAAGCTCATGTTGGTTAAAAAGTTGTGCATTGTAATTAATAAGCCATTATTTTAAATTCGTCTTCGTTTTCGTCTTCTAAGTGCGTCTTCGTCGCTTCGTCACTGAAAAGAAGAAAACGGAGCCGTGTTAACGCACATCATTTATTGACAATTCGTTTCCCGGAACAGCTCTGGATGCACTGTGATGAATGATGATGGAGATGATTCTCTGATTTGATTTCAATATTCTGTTGGATTGGCACTGAACACATTGCTCGCCTCATGCGATGAGAGTTGCTTTTTCCCACTGCACTAGCCAGGATTTGTACGTTGCTTGCCCAGCTCAGAGCTTGAGTTTTGTCGGCTGACCCTGCATGGATCCGTGGATCTTTAACTTAGAATGAATGTTGATTTTGCACTTAAGTATATATGCTGTTTGTGTAGCCTTTGGTGGACATTCCGATGGTCTGACCTGGAGTTGACCCCCTGTTGGTTTGACCCGGAATCAAATCACTATTGTTTTGGCAAGAAACTAATATGCTGTTACTTCATCTGGGCGTAATTATGCTGCAGGACGAGACGGTGAACCTGAAGCTGCCGCGATTCCGTCTCTCCAGCTCCGGAGATCTCAAGGACGCGCTGCTCTGCCAGGGCCTCAGGGATGTGTTCGATCCGGACACGGCACACATGACCGGCATCAGCTCTGAGGGACCGGTGCACCTCAGCGGCTTCCTATACTCGTGAGCTGCATGTGTCTACTGCGCAGGTCTCACTGTTGCATCCACTGCTGCACATGTGGCCTTACTGGTTCGTCTTTAGATCTCATCGAGTGATCGATGCGACATAATGAAACTAAGTGCTTTCCAGCTACATCATGCATGAATTTGGTGAGATTCGCCACCCTTTTCGTGGTAGGATGTTTTGATGAGTTTGATCGATTATGCAAATTGTCAGGTGTACCAGATATAGGATGAATCCCTAGCAGTGCCATAAAACCATGCAAGCAACAACAAATTGTGATGCTTCCACATAGCTGCACCAGGTGATTACCTTTTCTCTCCTGTCGGCCTCTATTTGGGTTCGGTGATTTTTCCTTCCACTCCTCGATACTTTATTCACGTTTTTTAGTCACAACTTCAACACCAATTGTCGAGATGCTGGGGCAGTAATTCATCTTGTTTGGCCAGTGTCTATTCCACAAAATCCAATAGCTCTTCCGTCTTGAAATATTTGTACACAACCATGACGTTCCCTCCTTTGCAATATATTTGTAAGACTGTCATTATTAACAGGGGCGTAACCACTGGAAAGTGATTTGGAGGGAGGGAATTACATTGACTTCACGCCTTCGCTTTCCCACAACGCTTTCCAACACCCTCTTGCATGTCGGAACTTGTAGGGAAGGCGTCCTTGTCCGTCATACTTCGAGAACCTCAAATGCCGGCCAGCTGTGAGTCAGCACATGCCATCAACACCCGTCCCTGACGAACACAAGTAGCAGCTGCATCCGCACATGGACATGAAATCCACCCCGGTATCTGAATCGATCTCTGTGATCCTGCTGTGACAGTGACGGCTTTCTGTGGTCGGCAGGACCAGTCTGATCATGGACGAGTCGGGAGCACCGCCATCTGCACAGACCACCAGCCAGCAGCCGCCGCCGCTGGACACCCGGCGCCACCTGCTGCGAGACAAGTACTTCGAGGTCGACCACCCGTTCGTGTTCCTCGTCTGGGACTACCACTCGGCCATGGTGCTGCTGATGGGTCGCGTGATGCACCCGGACCCCATCTACTACTGACACGCAGCCATCGAGCACCCACCAGCGTCGTCGTGGTGCGCCTGGTGTCCTTCTCGAGCTGGTGTGGAGCGTCCAGAATTCGTCCTTGAGCTGGTGTGACGAGCTTGTAATCGGCAGCTACTGGCGTTGATGACTCGTGGCTGTCTACCACTGACTTTGAGGTCTCGGAACCGCCTGCCACTGACGAGGAGGACTCACAATCGCCTACTACTGACGTGGAGGACCTGGAACCGTCTGCTGTTGACTTGGACGATTCGGAGCCGTCTGCCGCTGATGCAGATGACTCGAAACCGTCAGCTGTGACACATGGAGCATCCGAGGCTCATTTGGCACAGATGACTCTTAAGTCACCCACTCCGGAGGTGGGGGAGCAAAGGCGCATGAAGTGGCATGTTGGTGTGCACCTCCGAGTCCATTGTCGCTGACTTGGACCTTGAGCACACCGTGTACCGATGTGACTGACCGTGAACACATCCACCATCTTCTGACGTGGCTGATGTGTGACATAGTTAACACGTCCACTATCTTCTGACGTGGCTGATGTGTGACATAGTTAACACATCCACTATCTTCTGACGTGGCTGATGTGACTGACCATGAACACTTCCACTACCTTCTGACGTGACTGATGTGACTGACCATGAACACTTCCACTACCTTCTGACGTGACTGATGTGACTGACCACGAACACATCCACTACCTTCTGACGTGACTGATGTGACTGACCATGAACACATCCACTACCTTCTGACGTGGCTGATGTGACTGACTGTGAACACATTCACTACATTGTGACGTGGTGCAGGGGCACTCGAAATTATCTGTCTCCGTGCGTCGAACCGAAAAATGTAAGGAGTAGAAAAGAAAATTGCGATATATTTGCATTTTCTAAACGTATTTGAAATTAATATCACTGAAATTAATGCATTATATGAACAAGATTTCAATTATTTAAGCCAGAAATGCCACCAAGGACGAGAAAGCTGAAGATTGCTTGATTCCAGTTTTCACAGGACTGGGCATTTCCTGGTGCTGGCCCTCACATCACAATTAGTCGAACTACAGCCACGAAAGTGTAGTTTTAGACAGGTTGTCTCTGCGGAACCACACCCTCTCCAATAGTGCCTCACGCTGTCATCCAACTAAACACCGGCTGTTCAGATCAGCTGCATACAATAGTAACAAAGTCACCCTACAAGAACGGAATGGAAATCAGGGCATCTTTCGGAATCGAATCTTCAATGAAAATCACTACGATGCCACCCCTTTATATCAGACATCAGACATAGTAAGGGATTTTGAATTATATATGTGTGGCTTTCGACTGCTCCTGGATTAAGCCGTCGTAGATTAATGCGTTTCTGGTGTGCGTCTTTGCTTTAAGTTTGCCCTGTGTGAATGTCCATCACAGGTCACGTTGGAGAATCTCACCACCACGCCCAACGACTGTCGGAGCACTGAGTTGGTCTCCGCCGGAATGTTCGCCTGTTGCAGTTCATGTATCGATGCAGCTCAGCCACCGGCGTGAGGGTGGAGCCGCCGACAGTGATGCGCGGTATCAGCATGCAGCTGCGACATTCGTGACCACGCCTACTGGCGCCAGTGCTGATGCGTGACCGTGTGCGGAGCGCTGCCCGAACGTCGACGTGCGTCAGGACATCGCCGTGCGCCAGAGTATCGGCGTGCGTCAGGGTATCGGCGTGCGTCAGGACATTACCGTGCGCCAGGACATCGCCGTGCACCAGGGTATCGGCGTGCGCCAGGACATCGCCGTGCGCCAGGGCATCGGCTTGCGCCCGGGCATCGGCGTGCGCCAGGACTTCGCCGTGCGCCGTGGTAGCGGCGTCCGGCCCGGACGCCGACGTGCGGCCCATGGTGGAAGTGTGAATGTTTTTTGGTGGTGTTGCGGAGTGTTTGTAAATACGAAACCGTTAGTGTTAACTCGGGCATTGATGCGTGTCTCCGACTGGTGCAAGGCTGGTTATTGCGCACTCCGAAATAGCACCCAGATGTTGACCTGAGCGTACACTTTAAGTCTGTCCAGCTAATGATGTGTGTCAGCGTATTCGGTAACCCTGGTATTGGTGTAAAACTGGAAGTTAGTTAAGCCTAGGTGCTGGTGCTCGCCTCGGTGTTGGTGTAAGTCCGGACGTCTGTGTAGGTCCGCGTATCAAGGCATGTCGGAGCACCAGCTCACTGGCCCGGCATCGCTCTATGATACCCGGTACGACATGGGCATCACTTGGGTAAAACGACGAAATACAATGGTATTAGGACCGCCTTGTGACGTGTGTAGGACAGCTAACCTTTGAGCAATCAGGCTGACTCCTGTATCTGCATCTCACACCGTTGGCCGTGGTCTCCGACATCATTAAGCCAACTCTGCCACACATCATGTTTCCCGTCCGCAGAACTCAATGTCGTGTTGTTTGGTGTACTTATTGCGGTGTTCAGGATTCGCTCATGCCTTCTGGAAAATGATTTAACTAGTTTGGACGTTGCATATGCATTGCATATCCTGAGGATGATTTTCTGTCTTCTCCGATAGGCTTGTGGTGTAAAACTGTTAGGTGACTTTTCCCTGAGGAGTGAAAACTTCGGAAATTGATTTGTAAACGAACCTTTCCACGCTATAGTTGGACAAGAACAATTATGCATGTTGTGGTTAAATAATTACACGTGTTTATTGTAGGCAACTTTCCTAATAGCTCCAGGGATGGTAATAGCATAAATGGGTAGCCAAACATTCCCCCAAAACATGCAAGTATCCACCCATGCTTCCTGTCCAGACAGGCCTAGTATCCCGGCCAATTCCCAGGGCTGTTCTTTCTTGCTTCTGCAACACATTTCTCCTACGCATGATTGCGAATTTCGGGGAACGCCACACACTTATTCAGGCTACAACATCATTGATTCAACAATTTCCGGGATTGCTAGGAGCGAAACGTTGCTTTATCAACTTTTGGTCATGCATGCATGTCCCCAGCTGGAAAATGTACACCGACTCATACTTTGCTTGTTGAAAGAAAATGGAATATCATGGCGATATCCAAGCGAACGCATGGGGAGCTAAAAGTACAACAAGGCTGCATGGCAGTACAGGTTAACTTGAAAATGTCCCTTGCCGCCGCTGTTGCCGACAATTTCGCAAGTGCATCGCTCCTCTTGGAATAATTACCATTGAGTGCGTTGATAATGTGATCGTCAATAGCAAACGTCAAGTGCCAAAACTGCCCACACTTCACGACCCCCATCCTTCCCTGAATTTTATCTTGCCAGCTTCATGTCGGGGCTTAATGCATGAGTAGTCTACGAGGCATAGTGCACGAGTAGTCAATAGGCATGACCATAGGGCATGGTCTTTGGGTGTCGACGTCAGTACGATGCTGGCGCACGCCGTGAGGCGAACGGCGGCCACGTCCTCCGCTGATGGTGACAGCGCGCTAGATCACGCTGGATCGGTACCAGGCACGTACGGTCAGCCACTATGCGCCAGAACAGTGGTGGGCAACGGTAGCCGGGGCTGGACGCCCGCAGCTCCCACCAGGCAGCGGTGAAAGTGGTCGGTGCAGGCGTCGGCCACACGGTAGGGTGATGATGGTGGAGAGTGGGGCACGTATCGTGCGGTGGCCACACGGCCAGATGGCAGCCGCCGACGTCGACACGGTGACAGCCGTCCTTGGGCTGGCGGTAAGCCAGCCAGCAGCGGCCAGGTACGGTGGCGAAGGCAGGAGCAGCCATGCAGGTGGCAGCACCGGCTCTGAGCCATGTACGGTGGCGAAGGCAGGAGCAGCCATGCAGGTGGCAGCACCGGCTCTGAGCCATGTACGGTGGCGAAGGCAGGAGCAGCCATGCAGGTGGCAGCACCGGCTCTGAGCCAGGCTAACCTGCAGGCATCTAGATGCCCTCCTGCCGCTCGCCGATAGCTTGTTGAAGATTATTTTCTGGTCGGAAGTCAGTTCGAATGGAGTGTTTCCACGAGTGCATTTTGATAGTGAGGGAATTAGGTAGGGATGAAGCAATCAGGAGCGCACGCGTGAGTGAAGGGTCATGGATGATCGTATGGTCATAAGCTTTAAGTACACCTATATTTTAAGAATGCATTTGATCCCTAGTATCAGTCAAATCATCAGTGAAAATGATCCTTAGACACTTTTTATGCAATGCATTTGAAAGGGGTATATGTGCAATTGAGTGTATACGTGAAGCTAAAATAGTATTCCATAATACATGTCCTCGGGAAAAAATAGCGAATACACTATATTTCGCAATCCTGTGGTTAGGTATCGAAGTTCCTGTGTTTGACCTACGAGTTTGTTGAAAATGGTGCTCCTAGTGTAACGACTTGCTTCGTAGAATGCAAATTTATTCATGAGTGAAGAGGGTAGTTCGAAATGTTCGAAAATAAAGTGATGCAGAATCAGCAAAATTTGAGATTATATTAGATCATGGACCTTTAGAAGTTTGATGCCCTTAAAAGTGGAGATTATAGGTCAAGAAGATAATTCCTGCTATTAAGCGAATCGTGTAATGCAATCGAAGTATGGTTTGTTTCAGGTCTCTATAAAAAAAAATTGCATCTCTCATAGTTTGGCGTTGTGGGCCTTACTACATGTTTACTGTCGAGTTGGGGACTTATTCGAAATATTTACCAAATGTGGTTTGTTATCCTATCCCCCACACGCACCCACTGGCGGATCCAGGGAGGGGCCATTCCGGCCATGCCCCCCCCCCACGAAGCGCTTAAAAGGGGGTCATAGTGTCCTTTGCCCCCCCCGAAACCAACGGAAGTAAACTAAATTAAAATGCAGTAACCTTTGCTGAGGTGAAAAATTAGCGTCCGGATGAAAGAATCTCCAATTTTAAAAGTTTTTAAAGTAATTATTTGGAAGCCCAATATGGTAGCATAGTAAATTCTGACACAAATCGAGGGTTCCATGCTGTTCAAGTTCTGCTTACAGCAAGAGCTGACAAAATCGGATCTGGCAGTGTGTACACGTGCACGAACGTTGACGTGGTACAAGACGTTGAACGTAAACGTGAACGTTATGGTAAACAAGAACATAAATCCGGTAACTTAGAAACGGTGGAGTTAGGCTGGGGCCCTTACACAGGAAATTATGTTGGCATTAATTATTATTTTAAAAAATGGGCTCCTTTGCCAAATAGTGGCCGAAATCCTGTGCCTTTAAACCAAAAATAGTGGGAGGATGGATACCCTCGAAATCCGTTCGACCCCTCCCCTGATGCAATTCCTAGGTACGCCACTGGGGCGGGGGGGGCTGACACCGAAAACCAATAGTTGCCTCCCCCCCCAAAAAGGGGGAAAAACGGTGGGCTAGATCCGCCTGTGCATGCACCACATGGCGGTATTCCGTGAAGCGTATACGGCCAACCTTGGTCTCAATTAAAATATTTTATTGTTCTAATATTTATATTCCAGATTTCACTTGTTGTTCCCCTCAAAATTATAGAGGCGCTCGTTCACAATACTTAGTTTCATCATGATACATCATAAAGACATAAAGACATAAAGACATAAAAGATCAGTGCAACTATGAGCCACAAGGGCCCTTCTTGGTTGCACTTTGTACACTGAACCAGTTGTCCACCAAATGTGTTGATCAACTCTCCCTGGAATACAGAAAAACAAGCCCCCTATTCTTATGATGATTGTCTATGTTGTTCTTAAAGATGTTCAGTGTGTTGCTACTGACAATGGTTTCTGGCAGCTGGTTCCAGTGTTCTACTACCCTGTTGGTGAAGAAGGACTGTCTTAACCTTGTCCTGCTGTGATTAACTTTAATTTTGAATTGATGACCTCTAATTGCATCATTTCTGTTAAATTCAAACAGTTCCCTGAGATAACCCTGTTCCTGACCATGAACAAATTTAAAGACCTCGATGAGATCTCCTCTCAGCCTTCTATATCTAAGTGAAAACATATTCAATTTCTTCAATCTTTCCTCATATGCCAGGTCCTCATATCATGATACGCTTGTTGCAATTTAATTGCAATTCCGTGCCGAATTCTCCCGTCCGACGGCATCTAGTTCTCTACTTAGTAAGCCTGCCACTAGATGTCAGCCACACTAATGGTGCAAGGTGCATGCGAACATTTTTTGTACAGCAGTGAGCGGCATGCAGTGACATTTGCGATGTCGCTAGTGGCTGCAGGGATGGTGGTGCCACGGATAATAGTAAACGGATCGGAAACTCTTGGGCGGCACTTTGATGTTTGCGACCACCGACCGAAACTAGCGACATCTATCGGACGATCGCAGAAGTAATCCTGGATAGGTGGTGCGAAGGACACCCCATCGAAAAAGCTTGACGGGATAGGGAAATATAGCTGAATCGGCCATCTACCATGCGTCGTTTGAAAAAAAAACTGTGCCTTCGGCGCCAGCCGGGGACGCATACTCCAGTAGCCGCCATCCCTTCGGCCGCCGTATAGAACCATGAAGCTCGTCACCAACTGACCTGTGCCGACTAACTGAGGGAAACGGAGTGTCATGAGAGCCGGATGAAAAACGAGGGAGAGCATCTGCCCTCCTCCCATTCCAACCGTATATGCCTGGGACTCGTCTGGGGCAGGCCAATTCCATTCCGATGCCCCCCCCCCCCCACAAAAAAGGCTGCTGATTGGCCAAAGACCGATTGGCTGATTGACCCTGGCAGTCACATTTCCCCCTGAGGTATATTCTTTGCCAAACGAGGGGACCCTGAGCAGGCATAGGAGCACATGATGAACATTGATTGGGCCGAGGGACCCTGGAACAGCCATTGGAGCCCTCTGATGAACTGTCAGGGGCCCCTGCATGACCCCATTGCAGCTGCCACGTCTCCTATGTTAACCCTCGCACGCCCAGGTGGGTGGGTAAATACCTACCCCCCATGACGTTTCGTACCACACCCAAAAAACGGTTTGCACTAGAGCTCTGACATTTGCAGTACCTTAAGCTACATCAATTTGACACATCCTCCAAAATTATCAGGTCAAGATCATGTCAGGTCAATGACCTAAAACACTTTTAGTGGCAGCATGTCGGACCAAACTGTGGAAAATCTCACATATTGTGACAATATAGATACACGATCGATTAACAGATTGCATATCGTTCTCAATAACCATTTCACACATTGAAGCATACCTTACCATAATGACCCTAACAAGGTCATCATAGGTCTCCGACCGACTTCACCTGAAAATTGACTTTGACCTTTGAAATCACATGACAAATTTCTCGCAAAAGCTATAAAATTGTCAGTACCATGCGTTGGATACATATTTGGTGTGGCGAATGTCAGGTGCACGTCATCCTAGGTCAGTGACCTATGCAGTGCCGATAACATGTGTGATAATATGGTAAACTGGCTTCTTTTGCCTCCGGTTTATCAAATTTTGAACCGTCACCTCAGGTCATAATAGGTCAAGGACTAAATTGATCTACAAATCAGTTTTGGCCGTGCAGTATAATAATAATTGTGCACTATAGTTCTTGAAGTCTTTGTGCCGCCTGCGCTATCAATTTGTTTTTGTTTGACCTGATATGACCTCTACGTTGAACTCGGATCAAAAAAGGACTGAACCAATTCCTTCTTAGAATCACCCAATATATCTGTTGCCGTTATGTATATGGGGAGGGGTAGGTAACCTACCCACCTCCCCGGCCGGAGGGTAGGTAACAATCCCCCTCCCCCCTCCCCGACCGGACGAAGTTTACGCGGAGCATCGGCCGTGCGAGGGTTATGGTCGTCGGCGGCGGGCTGCTAGTGGGTGAGGCAGCTAGATTAGGTGCCGCGACCCATCGGAATAACGACGCCATGCGAGTACTGGTTTGCAAATGTTCAATTTTGGGCACCCATAATGCGATATTATTGGGAATGATTTCGATTAAAAAACAAGCTATTGACCCATCTCCATAAAAAAACTCGGAAGTTCTATCATATTATATTCTTCTGAAATATGTAGCGACGGCAACCCGATGAGAACCGAATCAGACAATTGCTATGCTTCAGGGTGGCCAGAAGGGCCCTGTAGTCCTGCAGCAGCTCCTCACTCCTAGCTCCCCACTCGCACCTATGTTATTTACTCCTACCTGCACTACAACTGCCCTATACTGGTGCTCACTGGTGGCCTGTGTCACCACTGGCACCAAGTCTTTGACCTTGACACCAGGCCTGGTGATGCACCGATCCTTTCACTTACAACCTTTCAAAATATTCAGCCATGTACCTTAGGTAAAGATTGCAATATTTCTGTCAGACAATTTGTCCTTCGGACTGCTCCTCAGCCTCAAATCGGACATCCTCCAGCCAAAACCTTAGTTTCACAGCTGCATATGCAGGTGAAAATTGGTACATTTACGGCGCCCCCTTTGACCAATGCTTCAAGCCAAGCAAAAGCTCAAACAGACTAAATACCACTGATTCATATTTTCTCGTGATTTAGAGTAAATAACTGGGCAATGCAAGGGAGAATTACATGCTTCACTTGATCCAAAACAGATAAGTTGCTCCCAAAAACACACACAACGCGCCATAAAAGTAGTACACCACGCCATGCGTTTAAATGTTCCCTGAAACAAAGAAATGAAGGCAGAGATGTTTTTAATTAATTCCTTACCGCCACAAAGTTCCATGCAGCAGAATCACGGTTCCCTGGCTTCTCCAAAGAGCGGAAATTGGCCGAAACTAAACCACGCTTTACTCTCCAACGCGGGAATGCGCTGCTGGAATCAAACAATATCCTATCCAGGATTAGCTTCGGCCTCCAACCGCTAGGTGCCAATAGCCCGTCCTTGGTCGCCGATTCCGGGGAGTTTCCTATCCGTTTACTATTATCCGTGGTGGTGCCATCTGGAAATAGGTGGCGCCCAGTATGTTAAATGGACAAGTTTCACGTAATGGGTATTTTGTTGCAAAAAACGTATGTAATATTTCGTATACGAAACTGAAGTATTTTGCACATCGGAGGTGCATTTTCTACTTAATTAAATGATTTCAGTTAAGTGTTGTCTTCGATTTAAAAACCTACTTGTAGTGATGACGTCAGATATGTCGAGCCTCGAAACGGCCAGGCCGGAGACGCGCAGTGAAGTCTGGATCGGGTAGTTCTACGCCAAGTTTTTCAACCGAATCACGTCATGGAGGACAAAGTGAGTGCTTGTGGCACTAAACTGAGTTTCATCCTTTCGAGCGCTTGCTGGCCGGACTGATGAACAGCCGCGTTTTGCTGCCTCGCTCTCCAACTCCTTAAAACCTCTATCTGCTAAAGTCATAAAGTCATAAAGTATTAAGGCTTAATAAGAGCCACAGGGGCCCATCTGGGTTAAGCCTATCTAGAAAAGGTACTAGAATGTACATACTCCCACCCCAATCAATCCCTTATCCCAAGTTCCTAGGAAGGTATATATCCCAGCCCATCTAACACCACTCACTTGCTACCGCCTAACACCCTCAATAATCACAAGCTCCTCCCATCACACCCATCGTGCCACCATAGACAACCTCATCAGCATCACATCCCGAAGGAAGGTGCCGAATCCACTGCTAGGCACATCCCACAGAAATTCATAAAGCGTTCAGACTTAATAAGAGACTCACTTGCTATTGCATAATACACTCAACAATTACAAACTCCTCCCATCATACCCATTGTGCTACCATAGACAATCTCATCAGTATCACATCCCGAAGGAAGGTGCTGAATCCACTGCTAGGTACACCCTATATAAAGTTATAAAGCATTTAGACTTAATAAGAGACTCACTTGCTATTTCATAACACAGTCAACAATTACAAACTCCTCCCAACTCCCACTCCTCCCTGTCGATCAACCTTCCCTGGAATACAGAAAAACAATCCCCCTATTCTTATAATGATTGTCTATGCCGTTTTTAAAGATGTTCAGTGTGTTGCTACTGACAATGGTTCCTGGCAGCTGGTTCCAGTGTTCTACTACCCTGTTGGTGAAGAAAGACTGTCTTAACCTTGTCCTGCTGTGATTTACTTTAATTTTGAATTGATGACCTCTAATTGCATCATTTCTGTTAAATTCAAACATTTCCCTGAGATATCCCTGTTCCTGACCATGAACAAATTTGAAAACCTCGATGAGATCTCCTCTCAGCCTTCTATATCTAAGTGAAAATATGTTCAATTTCTTCAGTCTTTCCTCATATTCCAGGTTGCCTATACCATTAACCATTTTTGTTGCCCTATTTTGTACTCTCTCTAAAAGCCAGCAATCTTTCTCAAAACTAGGGGACCAAGCTTGGACACAGTATTCCAAATGTGGCCTGACATATGCACAGTAAAGCTTCCTGATGACCTCCTCACTTTTGCATGACACATTCCTCTGTATTGCCCCAAGCATTCTTAGTGCCTTCTTCCTGGCTTCTTTGGTCTGTTCTGATGCCCCCAATTTTGTGTTCAAAATAACACCTAAGTCCTTCTCCTGCTGAGTCACAGATAGTACTTGGCCACCCATCAAGTATGGAGCCTTCATATGCTGCCTACCTACATGCATGACTTTGCACTTATCAAAATTAAACTTCATTTGCCATTTTTCGGACCACTTCACTGGCTCGTCTAAGTCTTTCTGCAGCAAAACCTGCTCATTTTGCCCTGTTATTGCCCTAAAGATCTTCAAATCATCCGCAAATTTCAAAACCTTACTGCTTAGGCCACATTCAATGCTATTCACATATATAATGAACCATAGTGGCCCCAGTACCAACCCTTGGGGGACTCCACTAAGAACATTTTGCCATGATGACTTTGTACCATTTAGCATCACTCTCTGCTGTCTATCTGAAAGCCACAACTCTATCCATTTTAGGATGCTACCTGCAATACCATGGACCTGAAGCTGCATAATTAACCGTTTATGGGGTACCTTGTCAAAGGCCTTACTAAAGTCCAGATATGCTACATCAACCTGATTTCCCTGATCAAATTGTTCTGTAGCAAAATTCAAAAAGTCCAAGAGATTTGTGAGGCACGATCGCCCTTTTCTAAACCCATGTTGAGTATCTTGAATCAATCTGTTTCCTTCCAGAAAACTAACTATTCTATCCTTGATAATTGATTCGAGTACCTTGCAGACTAGGGATGTGAGGCTTACTGGCCTATAGTTTTCAACTTTCCCTCTTTCTCCTTTCTTGAAAATAGGAACTACATTTGCCCTTTTCCAATCTGTTGGAATTTCATTTTGCGAAACTGATCTACAAAATATTGTACTAAGTGGAATTGCCACTTCTTTTTCAGCTTCCCGCAATACCCTAGCATAAATTCCATCGGGTCCTGCTGCCTTGTTTGTCTTTATTTTTCTGGTATAATTGAAAACAATATCACTATCAATGAAATCAACATTGTGTATCTGATCACCTGTCACTGAACTGTGGTTCACGGTTGGCAGATTAGTCACATCCTCCACTGTAAACACTGATTTAAACTGCTTGCTCAGCTCCTCAACCATCTCACTATCCTCACTCAATATAGTCCCATTTACATCCAGTGGACCAATTGTGCTTGAAACTTTACTTAGCTTGTAGAAACTAAAAGAACTTTTTACTGTCCCCATTACAGTTCCTAGCCAAATCCAATTCTTTTGCTCGCTTTGCTGCTCTGATTTTCTGCTTCACAGCGTCTCTAGATTTTTGATACGACCTTAGATATACGATATTTGAAGCCTCCTTAAATACTCTAAATGCACCTTTCTTAGCCTTAATTGCTTTCATCACATCTGGTGTAAGCCATGCTGGCTTTCCTACCCTTCTTTTGCGCCTTTGCTTTTGGGGGACATGTCTAATCTGAATTTCCCTCAAGTAGGATTTGAACTTTTCCCACATTTCACAGGCATTTAAATCAAAGAATTCTTCTTCACATTTTCTGGCACTTAAAGCCTCTCTCATGCAGGCAAAGTCTGCCCTGTTAAAATTTGGAATCTTTGCCAAATTATCCTTGATTGTCCCTGATACCTGTGCCTTGAATCGCACTATGTTATGGTCACTTCTTCCCAGAGTTTCTCCTACAGTCAAGTCTTGAACTAAATCACTTAAATCTGAGAAGACAAGGTCCAAGAATGAGCCCTGCCTGGTTGGTTCCATTACAAACTGGTGTAAGAACAAGTCCTCTTCAAGGCATTTCCTAAACAGTTTACATGATGGGGAGCCAACACCAACATTTTCATATCCTTTTAGATTAAAGTCACCAAGAATAAGGCATTTCCTCTGAAAGTTTCTACTGATTTCCTCACAAATCATCTTATCAAGCTCCAGTTGCTGAGAATGTGGCAATGTTCCTGATCGATACAAAGCTCCTATCCTCAGTTTATTGTTGTTGCCTTTTCCCACAGCAACATCAAGCCAAATGGACTCCACAGACACATTTTTCACCCCATCTACTACTTTTTGAGAACTGTATAAGCTATTCACATAGAGCATTACACCACCCCCTTTCACTGCTGGACCCCTATTGCATGAAAACATGTTGTATCCCTGGGTCTCATAGTCCTGCAAGTTATCCGCAAAATATCCCTCACTGACCCATGCCTCAGTAATGCAAACAAAATCTGGTTTCTCCTCAGCAACATAACACTTGAACTCATCAAATTTGGATCGAATGCTCTGAGCATTAAGCATCATACACTTAACAAAAGTTCCATGACCCTCTTTGGCCTTTTTATGTTGAGTAGCTCTATCATCTCTGGATGAGCTACCACTCTGCCCTCTTGATCTACTGCTACCCCTATTTGCTGACTGTGAGGTTCTATTGCCTATGCTGTCACTATTGACATATCCCTGAGATGGCAATGCCAATTCTTCCCTCCCCACCCCATTATCTAGTTTCCCTGAAGGACATGTTCGTATACTTTGCCTAACACTTGCACCCCCTTCTCAGAGAAGTGCAAGCCATCCCTCTGATAGAGGTCAGATGAGCCATAAAACCTGCACCACTTGTCAACAAAAGTCAAACCTAACTCATTGCAAAGCCTACCTACCCTGGCATTGGCTGCCAGTGCCCTAGAGCTCCACTCAGGGGAGACTCCAGCCCTAGGCAGAATAGCTGTCACAATAAATCTGCTATTGCTTTGCTTCAGGGTGGCCAGAAGGGCCCTGTAGTCCTGCATCAGCTCCTCACTCCTAGCAGGACCTATGTTGTTCACTCCTACCTGCACTATAACTGTACTAAACTTGTTTTCGCTGGTGGCCTGTGCGACCACTTGGACCAGGTCTCTAACCTTGGCACCAGGCCTGGTGATGCACCTCCTACCTTTCCGACCTTTACAGAATACCCTATCCAAATGCCGCACACGAGAGTCTCCTACGACTAGCACTTTCTCCTTGCTGCTATCACTATCACTATCACTATCCTGGGGGCAGTCCTCCAATGCCTGGAACTTGTTGGATGTTGTTACTACTCCTGCCTGTTGAGCTGCTTCACTAGGTTTCTTCCCACTCCTACCACCTACCACCTGCCATTCACTGCCCCCTTGCTTAGGCTCACGCCTCCAAATCCTCCACCCCTTGACTTTAAACCACTGCCCCTCCTGTGAGCTACTAGAAATATTATGTTCACTAGGAACACTTATCTCTTCAGATCTCCCTGCCACCTCCACAGCAGGGGAAGCTACAGTTACCTGGTGGCCTGTGACCACCTGGGCATAGGATGCCCCTGCTACAAACTGCCCCTTACGTTCTGGCCTGCCCTTTGAAGCAAGGGAAGCTTTGAGCTTGGAAAGCTCTGCCTTAAGGGCCCTAACCTCATCCTCTAGTGCCTGCATCCTGGTTTTAACCATCCTAAAGGCTGCAGCTTATTCCTAGATTGAAATTGAAAAATATCTTGCTCCAAAATTATTTACCAAATAACAGAGCAGAGCAAAATAACCGACAAAGCTTAGATATATGCTAGTTCCTAACTATGCAGCACTTACAAGGTAATCACTGTGCAGAAAGTTGACAGTGGTTTTAAAGAAAGAAGAAATCACTCGCTGAATAACTGCCAAAAATTATATAAGTAGCTGAAAGCAGAATGGAGAAAACACACTAGACAAAGACAGACAGAATGGAGAAAATGGCGCTGGGCAGCGTCTCTAGATAAAAACATTATAATCAGCTTGCCAAAAAAGAAACTTATGAGATAAAGCTATGCAAATATATGCACAGAAGTAATTGCTAAATACCTATCCACAGTTAAGCCTGGTATACTGCCCGGTTCTGCAACGACTTATCTAGAAAAGCAGGAGCTCCACAGCGATGTGTTTCCACCTTGACAACTGGCGGCAAAGACCTGCCGCCACTGCCAAAAACTGTTGCACCGTTGCGCAGACAGTCCAGGTATTCTGAACTGCACACGATGTCCATGTCACTGACGCGCCCTGGTTTGCCATCGGATACAAGGTTGATCAGCCGGTCAGGGGTAGCAAAAATGAGATATTTTACACTATTGCATTTTTTGTGTACTCTGACCATGACGTGCTCTGCGCGACCGCGTGAGCCGGTTTTTTTTTATTTGGATCTCGAAGCAATCAATAATGCTTTCACAGGACGAAAAATTTGCCATAAATGCATGAGGCAGATTATCACGGATCGGTTGCTGTTCTGGCGAAGCAACCAATTCGTTTAAACAGCTCCCAAGCACAGGCACGACAAGAGCTAGCAGGCTGGATAAGCAACCAATGCTCACACCGAACAGATCGGCGAGCAGGTGACTCGGCATGTCTAATCTTATGCGCATCATTGCCAGACACTAAATATTCCGCTGTCAAGACTGACATCTGTTTACATATTTAATCATATTGGCTAATAGACCAACGATATAGAAGTGCTCTGGAGGCACACCGATATACCGAGATGGGTGCCTTTTGACAAGAGCCCCAACGACCTGCCGGGACATCTAAGTCACCCGACGGTCCGATGCCATTTAAGCTAAAACAGTCACGATTAATCCAACCTTGGTAGCGCCCTATGCGTAAAATCGAATGGCCGGCGGTGGACCTTCGCTACCCTCGACATACGTGACGTCACAGATGTGTTGACCAATCACAAAGCGAGGCATTCTGAAGTGATTTTATGATTATTTAAGCTCTTTAAGGACTTTTAAAAAATAAATGCATGCCACAATCGTCTTTAGAATTAAAAATCAGTTGTGAAACTTGAAAAAAATACGGTTTGTCCCGACATGAAACTTGTCCATTGTGTCCCACAGTTACCACATCACGTTTAGAGAGTCGGGACTTCACCGAAAAAAACCTCTTGGTGGATGAGTTCAATTGGTTGACCTTTCAATGAAAGCTTGGATAAATTTGGTTTGCGTTTATAATCATATGCACTCCCGCTAAGGATTGAATATTGAAGCGAAGGTCTCTTCACTAAAGGAACTTCATGATTAATGAGGCTGGAATCGGAACGTAACATGTCATTGTAGCGGACTCATTGGACTCGTAGCGGGCTCATTTCATTGTACTGTGCAATGGCTCCAGGGGTGTAGTTCTGCATGCTTTTTGGAGGCACTTGACCCCTCCCAATATTGGCCTTGCAAATCCAACAATTTCAGCGTTTAACATGGGACCCTGTGTGGTATGCGCCGAAATCCGTTTGGGGGCATCGTTTGGCCCGCTCATCGCCTTCATGCATTGTACCTTCCGAATGGTTTTCAGAAACCATCACCTGTGAATGGCTCCGTTCACTTCCGTTCACTTTAGGTACAGTGGCATGTTCAGAAGGCTGGCTTTCGACCGGTTTGGTGTGGTTTGGAAATTTCTTTTGTTCTCCGATTTCGAAAAATAAATGGCAAACCAATGCTGGTATTCACCACCTTAATTTTAAATGGTACCTACTAGGTTCCTTTGAGGTGAAGATACAAATGCTGCTCGATGCATCAGAGTACAACAGGCCCTTTCCATTGATGGAAACACTTGCAGGGGAGATTCGGGTGTTACCGGACACCTATCGCTAAAACCCTATGGCTTTGCCTGTAAAGAAAACATACGACCTTCAATATACCAGGAGGTGCTGAGTTGACATTAAAAGTAACGTTAAGGATTATACTTTATTACTCAACGTTTCGGCCAGGGGCCATCGTCAGGAGTGATATAAAAATGTCAAGTTTAACAATTGGAAAAAAAAGCACGCGGACAAAAAAGCGTGCAAAAGACACGTGGAATGCAGAAAAGCCTCCTCAGTGGTACAGACACTTAAAGAAACTCCAAACCAGAAACAAACTATGTCAAGATAGAATCCTCTGAGGAAGCCCGAGCCGATGGTCCATATACATATCGATACATACACTCACGCACATATATAGATATATATCCAATATAACGCGTAATACATAAAATATCATTTATGTTTATGTAATTACATAAAATATCATTTATGTTTATGTAATTACATAAACATAAATTATATTTTATGTATTACGCATTATATTGGATATATGTCTATATATGTGCGTGAGTGTATGTATCGATATGTATATGGACCATCGGCTCGGGCTTCCTCAGAGGATTTTATCTTGACATAGTTTGTTTCTGGTTTGAAGTTTCTTTAAGTGTCTGCACCACTGAAGAGGCTTTTCTGCATTCCACGTGTCTTTTGCACGCTTTTTTCCCCCGTGCTTTTTTTTTCTTCCAATTGTTAAACTTGACATTTTTATATCACTCCTGACGATGGCCCCTGGCCGAAACGTTGAGTAATAAAGTATAATCCTTAACGTTACTTTTGATGTCAACTCAGCACCTCCTGGTATATTGAAGGTCGTATGTTTTCTTTACACGCAATGTCTAAAACCCAGGAGCATCTAAGGGCCATTCTTCGTTGTATTAAACCCTATGGCTTGCAGCTTGATGGACCAAAATCAACAAGGAATTACTTTGACGATAGGCTGAAGTTTTCATATTCTACCTGAAGAATATTACATTAGCCTCCGATGGCCTTCATCACGTTTTGTTCTGAATAGTTTGAAATCTGATAATACTGGACGCAAGCTTCGCCATTACCGGGCCTTCCGTCCGATAATTTACCAACCTGTTTGATATCACCAAAATGCATGACATTCGCCAGAGATGTAAGAACTATGGGTCAGAGAGCGGTCCTAGTTTGAAATGTATGGACCATGGCGTTGAAATTTGTCCTGAAAATTAGCATCATGACCAATGAGCGTGAACTACAAGAAAAAGAAGTCGTGGAGACCATGGACGACAGATTAGGGGAAGCATGGTGGAAGCGGCAGTCCCCCCGTGCCCTCCCCCAAGAAACCTGTGAATTTTAACATTAATCCTATGACATTCCATGATGAACATTGAGTCTGAAATGCTACTCCTGGTCAAACGAAAATTCACCTCACTTGGGAACTCTCCCACGAGCATTTTGGTTGTATTCTGGCAAAGCATGACCCGTTTCCTCTAATTACTTGCATCTTGGTTCTTTCCAAAGTTTAAGAATTTCCGTGCCCCTCCATTCACAATCCCGCTTTGAAGTTCAATGAAACACATTTCTTTTCATGACCTGTCTTAACATCACATAAACATCATCTCCACGCGCCACGTCCCATCCCGTTACTGTCCTTTACCTTCCCGTTCGACATTACTTCATATTGTCGGAGCTGAGGTAAACCGCGACACTCCCCCGCTGTTTTTTTTTCTCAGCCGAAGGCGCCCCTCTTGGTCAAATAGGCGCCGGTTGAGTACACCTCGTTCCCGAGCTCAACAGCTGGTTTTTCGGCCAAGAGCGCCCCTTTGAGGGGAAATTGCTCCTCTGCGGAAGACTCCGGGTGCAATCCATCAGATAGATCCCTCAGTGATGCAAGGTATGTTTAAATCCTATCAATCACCAGTGGCGAAGACAGGGGGAGGCGAAGGGGGCAGCTTGCCAGACTTAAGTGTCCGAGGGGCCTGCAAGAACCCCTCAATGCGTCGGTGCAAAGAGCCCTTGCGGGCCTCTGGGTCGGCGTGCAGGGCCCTTGGACCGATGAAAGGGGCCTCCGGCTCACGGAAAGGGTCCCAGGCTGATGAAGAGGGTCCCGAGTTAACGGAGAGTGCCCTCGGAAAGACGTTGATGGCCCTGGGTTAGGCCAATGTCAAGAGATTCCAGATCGATGGAGGGGGCCCAGGGTCCCGGGTTGACGGAGAGGGCCCAGAGCCAATATGAAGGACCCCTGAGCTGGCGAGGCCCAAGCAGAAAAATCCTGACCTGATGGAGAAGGCACAAACATTTGATGAGGCCTCCGGCCTGCCAGAAAAGGCCCTGTGTCGTCAAAGAGGGTCACTGAGACGACGGAGAGTGGCCTAGTTGCCGGAGATGAGCTTGGTCCGTCAGAAAAGGGCCCTTCGGCCGACGGATGGAGCCCAAACTATACCAGGGTTTGATGGAGCGGCCCAAGCTGTTGAAAAAGGACCTCTGCTCCGAGAAGGAGGCCTTGTATCGTTATGGATGGCCAATGCGCCGACTAAGACGACCCAAAGACCCAGATGTCAGAGAGGACTCAAAGTCGGCATGAAGGGCCCCTGGGCCGATGGAGGTGGTCGAAGCCGCACAAGGGTCCCTTGCGTGATCGAGAAGGCCCAAGCTGTTAAAAGAGGTGCCTCCGGTCGTACGGAGAATGTCCTGAGCCGTGAAAGAAGGACCCTGAGTCAGGGGCCCCGGGCCCTACGTGCGGGCCCACTGGATCGGCTTTGGTTCTCGCTGACGAAGAGGCCTCCGAGCTAAGGGACGGTCCGGGCCAAAGCTTCAGGCTTCCAGTACTACGCAAAGGGCCTTTAAGGACATGGAGGGTTCCGGGCTGCTAAGAAGCCGCGGCATATCTAAGGGGTGAAGGGCCAGCCGCCGCCTGGAGAGTCCGATGGGACCCTCTATGCGACCACTTTCAGGGAACCGCAAGAACCCCTCAAGGCGCAAGGGCAGATATATAACCGAGGACAATTAAAGCGCGTCTAAGGGTTCGTGTGGAAAGTGTTCTTGAAATTTGAAGATGTCCGTCCTGATGACTGGGCAGAGCCCTTGAAGACGAGAGAGGTTCCGCCCGAGAGGTGGAATGCCCATGTCAGCTGGAAAGAGCAATCTCGGCTGGAAAGGTCCCCTAACAGCTGATGAATAAATATGGCACTGAGGGCCCTGAGGTATAAACAGGGCGCATGAGGGCCAGAGATGTCTGGAATACTTTTGGGGTTTGAAAGGCCCCTGAGGGATGAACAGGACCCCTAAGAACTGACAAGGGCTAGTGAGGCCCGACTCCGAGCTGAAATGCCCCCGAGATAAAAGCTAGACAGGCCTATTGAGGCCTGTAATGGGCCCCTAAAAGTAGGAGAGGGCCCTGAGGGATGCAGGTGGTCTAAGAGTCAGAGAAGACCGGACTGGGATTCTCCTGAGATTGAAAGCGACTCCTAATGGATGAACACGGTCCTCTGAGAGCCAACAGGATACCCTGTGAGGAATACTGGGGGTTAACAACAGAGCATATCTGAGAGCCAACAATATATCCTGTGAGGAATACTGGGGGTTAACAACAGAGCATATCTGAGAGCCAACAGGATACCCTGTTAGGAATACTGGGGGTTAACAACAGAGCATATCTGAGAGCCAACAATATATCCTGTGAGGAATACTGGGGGTTAACAACAGAGCATATCTGAGAGCCAACAATATACCCTGTGAGGAATACTGGGGGTTAACAACAGAGCATATCTGAGAGCCAACAATATATCCTGTGAGGAATACTGGGGGTTAACAACAGAGCATATCTGAGAGCCAACAATATACCCTGTGAGGAATACTGGGGGTTAACAACAGAGCATATCTGAGAGCCAACAATATACCCTGTGAGGAATACTGGGGGTTAACAACAGAGCATATCTGAGAGCCAACAATATACCCTGTGAGGAATACTGGGGGTTAACAACAGAGCATATATGAGAGCCAACAGGATACCCTGTGAGGAATACTGGGGGTTAACAACAGAGCATATCTGAGAGCCAACAGGATACCCTGTGAGGAATACTGGGGGTTAACAACAGAGCATATCTGAGAGCCAACAATATACCCTGTGAGGAATACTGGGGGTTAACAACAGAGCATATCTGAGAGCCAACAGGATACCCTGTGAGGAATACTGTGGGTTAACAACAGAGCATATCTGAGAGCCAACAGGATACCCTGTGAGGAATACTGGGGGTTAACAACAGAGCATATCTGAGAGCCAACAGGATACCCTGTGAGGAATACTTGGGGTTAACAACAGAGCATATCTGAGAGCCAACAGGATACCCTGTGAGGAATACTGGGGGTTAACAACAGAGCATATCTGAGAGCCAACAATATATCCTGTGAGGAATACTGGGGGTTAACAACAGAGCATATCTGAGAGCCAACAATATACCCTGTGAGGAATACTGGGGGTTAACAACAGAGCATATCTGAGAGCCAACAATATATCCTGTGAGGAATACTGGGGGTTAACAACAGAGCATATCTGAGAGCCAACAATATACCCTGTGAGGAATACTGTGGGTTAACAACAGAGCATATCTGAGAGCCAACAGGATACCCTGTGAGGAATACTGGGGGTTAACAACAGAGCATATCTGAGAGCCAACAATATACCCTGTGAGGAATACTGGGGGTTAACAACAGAGCATATCTGAGAGCCAACAGGATACCCTGTGAGGAATACTGGGGGTTAACAACAGAGCATATCTGAGAGCCAACAGGATACCCTGTGAGGAATATTGGGGGTTAACAACAGAGCATATCTGAGAGCCAACAATATACCCTGTGAGGAATACTGGGGGTTAACAACAGAGCATATCTGAGAGCCAACAGGATACCCTGTGAGGAATACTGGGGGTTAACAACAGAGCATATCTGAGAGCCAACAGGATACCCTGTGAGGAATACTGGGGGTTAACAACAGAGCATATCTGAGAGCCAACAGGATACCCTGTGAGGAATACTGGGGGTTAACAACAGAGCATATCTGAGAGCCAACAATATATCCTGTGAGGAATACTGGGGGTTAACAACAGAGCATATCTGAGAGCCAACAATATACCCTGTGAGGAATACTGGGGGTTAACAACAGAGCATATCTGAGAGCCAACAATATACCCTGTGAGGAATACTGGGGGTTAACAACAGAGCATATCTGAGAGCCAACAATATATCCTGTGAGGAATACTGGGGGTTAACAACAGAGCATATCTGAGAGCCAACAATATATCCTGTGAGGAATACTGAGAGCCAGCATCAGAGCATAGAATGTGCATGAAACCAAAAAAGCTGTCTGAATGAAAATGGCCCCTGATAGTTGTAAAGGGTTCCTGATGGTTAATAGAGCCCCCTGATAGTTAAGTAGAATTATAATTAAATTAGTCCCTGAGGATAGCGATGGTTGTGAGGAATTCTGAGGGCCTGCCTTAGAGCTAGAAAGCTCTGGAAGCTAGAAAGACTGTCAAGGACTGGGAAGGGTCCCTAAAAGCTGGAGAGGGCCCATGACTATAGAAAATGGACACTGAGCGCTAGAGAGGACTGGACTGGGCTGGGATGTCAAAGAGACTTGGCTGGGGTTCCGATGAGAATGACAGGGTCCCCTGAGATCCAAAGAAAGTCCCCAAGGGCTACCGGTGGCTGTGAGGAATATCGAGGGTCAGTTTCAGAGCTAGAATGTCCTTGATAGCCCGAAAGGCTGTCGAGGACTGGGAAGGGACCCCCTGAGAGCTAAAACGGACTGGACTGGGAAGGGCCCCTGAGAGCTAAAGCGGACTGGACTGGGAAGGGCCCTCTGAGAGCTAAAGCGGACTGGACTGGAAAGGGCCCCCCTGAGAGCTAAAGCGGACTGGACTGGGAAGGGCCCCCTGAGAGCTAAAGCGGACTGGACTGGGAAGGGCCCCCCTGAGAGCTAAAGCGGACTGGACTGGGAAGGGCCCCTGAGAGCTAAAGCAGACTGGACTGGGAAGGGCCCCCTGAGAGCTAAAGCGGACTGGACTGGGAAGGGCCCCCTGAGAGCTAAAGCGGACTGGACTGGGAAGGGCCCCCCTGAGAGCTAAAGCGGACTGGACTGTGAAGGGCCCCCCTGAGAGCTAAAGCGGACTGGACTGTGGTACTTGAGAGGAGCCCCGAGAGTTGAACAGAGTCAACTAAGAGCTAAGGAGAGCTCTGAGAGCTCGCGATGTTAGCTACAAATGGTGAGGCCTGCCTCGGAGCTGCAGGATTGGCCTACAAGCTAGACAGTCTTGTCGAGGACTGCAAATGGACCACAGCCCAGAGAGCTAGATAGAACTGGATTGGGATGTCCCCGATCTTTGGAATTAGCACCTGAGGGATCGAGGCGCCCTAAGAACTACGCGAGTCCCTGAGGACTGGCTACAGGTGCGAGGAATACTGAGGGCCAGCCTCGGAGCTAAGATGTCCTTAAACGCCATGCACGCTGCCGAGGACTGGAAAGGTCCCCTAAAAGCCAGAGAGGGCCATATAGGGGTGAAGAGATCCAGAGTGCCAGAGACGTCTGCCTGTAGATCGGAAAACCCTTAATAAGAAGGAACGAAATAAGCGACATTCATCTGAGCGCTCTAGCTATGATGCAGATTCATACTGAAATGGAGCCATCACCTGCTGCGACAATAAAAAGTGTTAAAAATTTACAAAGTAAAAAGTGTTACCTGCTGTTTCCTTAGGACAAAGAAACACCATTACGAGGCGACTTACTGAACGCCGATGGCGCCGCCACAGCGACGACCGCTGTCCTAGTGGTCACGGCCACCACAACGGCGAAGGCCACTTCAGTGGCGGTTGTCATTTCAGCGACTGCAGCCGTCCCAGAGGTGGCGGCCACCCCTGCGGTGACAACCGTCCAAGCGACCACAACCGTCCCAGCGGCCTAATCACAGATGCTACAGCAGCTACGGTCGCTTTACAGACGGCGAAAAAGACAGCTCATCGATAGCTGTAATGACTGCGGTGCCTGTTGTTTCCCTTGGGACCGGTGTGACGTCGGTTAAGGGAAAAACCACCAATTCGCAGGCTGCTTTGGGTTGGACATTGGTAGTCAGGCCTGTTGCCGGTCCTTCCCCTGTCCCCAAATCGTGCACTTATTTTTCCCACTGGTACTCACGTCTCATATTGAAGAAGAATGAAAATGATGAAAAAGCGCAACAATGTGGGTCTAACCCTTATCATGCACACCCTCCCTATTAAACTATTTCTGAATGTAGGGGACAACAAAGTAGCAACTGCAATGGTGTCCATGGAGATGGGAATAGTATTTTTACCCAAGTTAATAATATTCATGCCGTCTTTAGAGTCATCCACAGATATTTTAGTATTCGATTCCCGGCGATACCCGCCCTTAAAGCCAGGGTGAGTAGTAGGTGACGCCATATGGCCATGCTGAGTGCATGAAAAAGTCACAACCACCCACCACCAGATTTTAGCGACCTCGGCGTCATTGGTGCATCTGTCACAGTTGACAGGCATCGCCCTCAGCCCACCGTCATTACCATCCGTTCGACAAAACGCTTAGATCATAAAGTCATAAAGTCATAAAGTATTAAGGCTTAATAAGAGCCACAGGGGCCCATCTGGGTTAAGCCTATCTAGAAAAGGTACTAGAATGTACATACTCCCACCCCAATCAATCCCTTATCCCAAGTTCCTAGGAAGCTATATATCCCAGCCCATCTAACACCACTCACTTGCTACCGCCTAACACCCTCAATAATCACAAGCTCCTCCCATCACACCCATCGTGCCACCATAGACAACCTCATCAGCATCACATCCCGAAGGAAGGTGCCGAATCCACTGCTAGGCACATCCCACAGAAATTCATAAAGCAGAAATTCAGATCAATATGCTGTGTGCCTGGATCTGCTGTTGGTCGACTGGTCCGCTATTTATGAAGCAGCCACCACCTCGGACAAGTGAGACGCATGGCTGGCTGCATGGCAGCCAATAATCTACCATCACATGACCATCTGCCAAATCAAACTGAAGCACCAGTCACCGCCTTGATTGCAGCATGATGACGTGCGTGGGGACAAGGCAGCACTGAAACAGGCGCGCGAGCACAGAGATGCAGCACGAAGCGAAGAAGACCAGCGAAATTGCCGTGAGCACAAGAACGCGCTCCGGACGGTTTAACATCACGCGTGTGCAGAAAACTTCCAGACTGCTGGTGCTCGCACACCGTGGGAGGACATTCGTAATCTCCCGCAAGAGACCGACCGACTTGTCGCCGCCAGCCAACCTGCACCCACACACCATACACATACACACACATAGCTACATACCACAACACCTCCAGTTTCCAGCTTCATCCTTACACTAAGCCTCTCACCTTCCGTTACTTCTTGCTCTTGCCTCTTCTCTCCTACGACTTCAACTACTCTCCAAGACCTGCCAAGGCCCGGCTTCATCTAGACCTTCATCTTCAGCTACGTGCTACCTTCTACGCTTCAGTGACGTCCTCTTCTACAACTTACGGTCAATCCAGCGGTGCTGCCACACCCCACCCCCACCCCCACCCCGGGACTCCCCAACCCACCCCCGGTTTTCCCTCTAGTGCCTTCTGCACGATCTTTTCTTCTCTTTCTAAACGTGCTCCCTTCAAGCACAGCTTCCGATCTCTTTGTGTTCTCTTCTACTTTATCTGCCCTACTTTTACAACCTGTCGGGCTTTCTTCACGCCCTTCCGGACCCTCCGCCTGTGACCTGTACTGTACTGTTCTCCTTGTAACACACACCTGACACCTGTTCACTCTCTTCTCAACACCACACGCAACGTTAACACATACAACACATACAAGCAACACCCACCATGAACACCACTGCAACACCCACCGGTGAGTTCTTTCTCTGCCGCCGGGGCGACGGGAAGCTTATGGGCTCCCTGGACCCCTGGATGGTGGAGGAAGAACTCACCAAGCACACGGGAGCGCCTCTACACGCCAAGCAAATCAGATCGGGGGTGCTCCTCATTCAGGCAAATGACAGCATCGATGGCCGGATTCTCCCGACCATGCACTACATACACCACACACCAGTCTGCATCACACCTGCAACACACCTGAACACATCCCAGGGCACCATCCTTGCACCCGAGCTGGCCTGTATGTCGTCGGAGGACCTGACCTTCAAGCTGGAGGATTAGGGCGTCTCCGCGGCTTACAGGCCACCCCCAGACCAGGACACACAGCATCCCACATCGTCATCCTCACCTTCAACACCCGTACACCCCCAACACACATCCACGCTGGGTACGTCCGCTACACAGTCAAGCCACGCGCACCCCTCCCTCGGCGCTGCCAGAAGTGCCAGCACTATGGACATTCCAAGGGGGGGGGGGTGCCGTGCCACCTCCGACACTTGCGCCAGGTGCTCACAACAACACAGCACAGAATCATGCACCAGCGACGGCTGTGCTGCGCCGCCTGCGGGGGCAGCCATGTGGCCTGGGCGAGGACCTGCCCCACGTGGACAATGGAGCGCGACATCCTGCGCCTTGTCCACCTGGAAGGCTGGTCCTTGCCCCGGGCCAGGGCGTGGATGTCTGACCCGCAGTCGACGTGGCCGGCTCGCCGGACAGAGCCGGGCACACAGCATCAAGCACCACCGCCACCAACACAAGCAGAATACCCGGCTCTGCCAACACCCACTCATACCAAACCAAAACACACCAAGAACGCCGGCACACAAACGGATCAAACAACCGCAGCACACATCAACACCCATCAACCCCACCGCTCGCAAGACACGACCCCCAACACCAGGTCCCACCACAGTCTATCGCCTAGCAAAACAACCACCGCCACCACTCCCAGCTCGCCAACCGGTTCCCATCCCACACTCACAACCCCCACCACCACTGACTTACCAACCATCCTCACCATCACCACAAACATCGCCTGCATCCGGCGCATCGGCACCGCACCCACCTCACACCATAGACCAGGGCACGACAGGAACCGAAGACCACTCAGACACAAAACAATACTCTACTGACTCAGAAATCACAACAACCCTACGTTTGACAACACCTTCCTACAGACAGCCAAAAAGACCAGCCAAAAGTAGCAACAAAAGACACTCGCTTAAGAAGCCACTCACACGAGCCAACACACACCAACAATTAACACCATACTTCAATGGAACACGCACGGACTAATTAAACACTGGCATGAATTCAAACATTACGCATTACAAACAAACCACACAGCACTATGTATTCAAGAAACACACTTCAAACCCAACGATCCTTACCAATTCAACATTACACAATACACACTACACAGGCAAGACACACACAACGCACACAGGTCAGGCGGTGTTTGCACCTACATTAGGAACAACACACCTCATCGCCTGATACACTTCAACACCACAGCAGTCATACTACTCACTGAAATGCACATACATAACAACGCTTACACACTCGTTAACATATATACCCCCCCCCCTCACGAAACACAGAAACCCTTTCGGAATTAAATAAAGCACTTGACCAAATCCACACCCCAGTCATACTCACCGGAGATTTCAACTCTCACCACCCACTATGGGACACATGCACAACACAACCTGATCACAGAGCACTCACACTCATCACACTAGCCAACCAACACAACCTCACAGTACTCAATACTGGATCACCAACCTACCTTGTCCCTATTTCCTCCGCTCAACTTTCCACGACCCCAGACGTAACCCTTGCATCCTCGCGCATATCTCGTTCCTTATCCTGGACAGCCGAGCCCGATCCTCACTTCAGCGACCACGCACCCATAACCAAGGTAACTTCAACCAAGTCCCGACCACCGGCCCGCCCAATCCCCCTCCTGGCCGATGGAATCTTTAAAAAAAACATCCTGGACACCCTTCTCTGAGTCCTTAGCCGCACAAACAGCCCACAACCCTCAACTCTCACCAGAACAATTCGCTGACATTCTCCTAACTACAGCACACCAACACATACCACAGACAAAACCACGCCACCAACACCAACCTCGCGCGGCCCCCTGGTGGAACGACGAATGTCACGGGGCAATCCGCGCGAAGAACCATGCACGACACAGATATGAAAGACACCGCACATCGGAAACACTCACCAGATACAAGCAACTCAAAGCACTCTGCAAGCGAACCATTAAAAACCCAAAAAGGAAATCCTGGATTAACTTCTCTAATCAATTCAACAGATTCACCCCTCTCGGCGAAATCTGGACACTCCTGAAAACATTCTAAAACCAACAGCGACCACCAATAAAAGCCATCATACTCAGACAGAACAACAACACCATCACAGACCCACAAACAATCGCAAAAATTTTCGCGCACACCTACCACCTTAGGTCATCCACACTTCCACATAACCCTCCACCTCCAATCAGACACACACGCCCACATCTTTACAACACTAGGTTTACACTCACAGAATTAGAACTTGCAATTGAGAGACAGGAAACACAAGCGTAGGCCCAGACAATATACACTACTCTTTCTTCATACACCTCCCAACACAAGCAGTACACGTACTCCTCGAAACATACAACACTGCATGGACAACACATACATATCCACAATCATGGCTACACGCCCTCCTATACCTATCCCTAAACCAAACACTGACTCAACTCTATGCGACTCTTACCGCCCTATCGCACTCACTAGCTGCTTCCACAAACTTTTCGAACGCCTTGTAAAAAAACGACTCCTCTACATAATCCAGACACAACAACTAATTGCTCCCACTCAATCAGGCTTCCTTCCCAAGAGATCATGTATAGATAACCTAACCTACCTCATCACACACATCCAGGAAGCGGCGGCAAAGAAGCTTTGCACTGTCGCCGTCTTCCTGGACCTAAAACAAGCATATGACACCATCAACATAACAGCTCTACTACAACACATATACAACATATACATACAGGGCAGACTACTATACTACCTTCACTTCTACCAACTCAAAAGATCATTCCAAGTCAAAATTGGTCCCCACACTTCAGACACTAAATTCCCTACCACTGGTTTGATGCAAAGCTCAGTTCTCAGCCCCCTACTCTTTATTCTCGGCCTCAACTCAGTCATTCCCGACAACCTTCCAGTCAAAATCGCACTCTCTCTGCAGATGATATCGTACTCTGGACATCACATGAATCACCGGCCCACTCACTAACAATTCTACAAAACGCACTAACAGATCTCCACGACAAGTTAGCCTTACTAAACCTACACATTGCACCACACAAATACAAATGCATGGTTTTTAGCTATAAGCGACACACAGATTGATTACACCCACTAAAACTAGACAACACTCCCATACCATTTGTTGCCACTGCAAAATTCCTAGGCATCACTTTAGATCCACGACTCACCTTCAAACCACACATTCTAAACATTCAAAAACGCGCATCCAAAGGATAAACATCTTACGAGCACTATCCGGCACAGATTGGGGATCAGACCGAAATTCACTACTGACCAAATCTATCATTCGACCAATCATGGAATACGGATCCACACTTTTCGAAAACGCAGCTAAAACAAACCTCACACTCCTATACTCACTTCAATACCAATGCCTAAAGATAGCCGCAGGAGCATACACAACCTCACCTTCCCTCGCTTTTCATATATACAACCACATACCAGAACTACAACACAGACGTACAGAAGCATTACTCAGATACCACTACAAAACGCAACTCATTAGACAACACCCATGCACTCAGGCACTAAAAATCCGCTCCAAACGCAGGCACCAACTCATGAAAAAAATATCATTCAAAACTACAATAGGATGCCGCATTCAACAACACGCAAGAAGCTTACACCTCGCACTCCCCGCCCCGCCACAAAACCCCTCCCACCACCTAAAGCATGGTGCAAACACCACACCCCCACAACACACTTCCTAATAGACAAACAAAAACGTACATACACAGATGCCGAAATACAATAACTCTTCCTCCAATTCATATCACAATACGCAAATTACAACATCATCTACACCCACGGCTCCAAATCACGCACACAACAGACGGGTTCAGCGGCGGTGCTGTATACCAGACAAGTACCGCACCGTGTCATCCTACGTGCCCGTCTGCCGGACACAACATCCACATACACATCAGAACTATTTGCAATATATTCAGTCTATTGTACCATCTACAACACAAACATCGAACACAACATCATAGCCACAGACGCAAAATCAGCAATACAAAGCATAACACCCTACACCACTTCCAAACACCCCCTCATCCCCAAAATACTGCACATACATAACAGACTAAACAATCGACAACAACCACTCCTCCTTTGGATACCAAGCCACACAAACATACAAGGCAACGAACATGCAGACACCGAAGCAAACATATCCACAACACTACAACACACCACAAACTGCCCACCTCACAATCCGACTACTACCCCACAATACACCAGGCAATTAACAAACACATTCAACAAACATGGGACAGAGCAAGAACACAACTCCACGATATACATCCAAAACACGAACATTGGCACACCATCAATCAGAACACCAGACTCAAAAAAAGGATACTGACAAGACTTCACATCGGACACACAGCACTCACACACTCCTATCTCATTCTAAACCAACCACGACCTCAATGCACAACATGTCGCCGAACACTTACAATCAAACACATTCTCATATACTGCACCAAGTACAACAACCAAAGGCAACACATCACAAACTACTGCACCACAAACAACCTCCCACTAATCCTCACCACGCTTCTCAACGATGAACACCCAACATTACACGAACATATCTTCCACTTCCTTTCATCAACACGCATATTGGAACAACTGTGAAGGGAAAAAAGGAACAAAAGAGACATGGAAAAAACAAAACAAACAAACAAACAAAAACCCAAAACAAAACAAAACAAAACAAAAAGAAAGAAAAAGAGAGATAAAAAAGAAGATATATGTGTACGCATACACATATATGGAGAAGAAAAAAAATGCATGATCCCCTAAGTGTCTATATGTTTTCTTGAAATGTTCACTCCAAACGGCGATGACCCAACCCCAACCCCCTTCTGCACCCCATACCCCAAGCAGCACCGTCCGGACTGGCTTCTCTTCTCGTCATTCTTCACTACTGCGCCTTCTTCAGCATTTGAACAACCTACAGCCTCAACTTCAAGACAGCCCATAACACCTCTACCCAGCGTTCTGCGCGACCGGACCTCCCACGACATATCCCACACGGCGAGACTGTTGTGTATGCGGATGGTGTGCAGTTCCTCGACTCCGGGAAGCGAAATTAAATCACGGCCATCAGCCAACGATTGAATAAATCACTGCCAGTCCCTTTTAACTGGTTCATTCAAAATCGACTAAAAGTAAATCCCTCCAAAACTGAGATGGACGTTCTCCAATCTTCTAGACAGCGTACGGCTGTACAGTTCTCTGTTCGTCTGGGCAAGTCGGAAATAGTACTCACGAAGTCTGTGAAATTACTTGGTGTGAAAATTGACTTACACCTGTCCTGGGATATGCATGCATCTACCGTTGTGCGTATATGTAACCGTATGCTTATTGGACTCGCTAGACTGCATCATAAGTTTTATCACAATATGAGACAGGTGAAATTCCAACAGATTGGAAAAGGGCAAATGTAGTTCCTATTTTCAAGAAAGGAGAAAGAGGGAAAGTTGAAAACTAGAAGCCAGTAAACCTCACATCCCTAGTCTGCAAGGTACTCGAATTAATTATCAAGGATAGAATAGTTAGTTTTCTGGAAGGAAACAGATTGATTCAAGATACTCAACATGGGTTTAGAAAAGGGCGATCTTGTCTCACAAATCTCTTGGACTTTTTGAATTTTGCTACAGAACAATTTGATCAGGGAAATCCGGTTGATGTAGCATATCTTGACTTTAGTAAGGCCTTTGACAAGGTACCCCATAAAAGGTTAATGATGCAGCTTCAGGTCCATGGTATTGCAGGTAGCATCCTAAAATGGATAGAGTTGTGGCTTTCAGATAGACAACAGAGAGTGATGCTAAATGGTACAAAGTCATCATGGCAAAAGGTTCTTAGTGGAGTCCCCCAGGGGTCGGTACTGGGGCCACTATTGTTCATTATATATGTGAATAGCATTGAATGTGGCCTAAGCAGTAAGGTTTTGAAATTTGCAGATGATTTGAAGATCTTTAGGGCAATAACAAGGCTCAATGAGCAGGTTTTGCTGCAGAAAGACTTAGACGAGCTTGTAAAGTGGTCAGAAAAATGGCAAATGAAGTTTAATTTTGATAAGTGCAAAGTCATGCATGTAGGTAGGCAGCATATGAAGGCTCCATACTTGATGGGTGGCCAAGTACTATCTGTGACTCAGCAGGAGAAGGATTTAGGTGTTATTTTGAACACAAAATTGGGGGCATCAGAACGGACCAAAGAAGCCAGGAAGAAGGCACTAAGAATGCTTGGGGCAATACAGAGGAACGTGTCATACAAAAGTGAGGAGGTCATCAGGAAGCTTTACTGTGCATATGTCAGGCCACATTTGGAATACTGTGTCCAAGCTTGGTCCCCTAGTTATGAGAAAGATTGTTGGCTTTTAGAGAGAGCGCAAAAGAGGGCAACAAAAATGGTTAATAGTATAGGCAACCTGGCATATCAGGAAAGATTGAAGAAATTGAATATGTTTTCACTTAGATATAGAAGGCTGAGAGGAGATCTCAGCGAGGTTTTTAAATTTGTTCATGGTCAGGAATAGGGATATCTCAGGGAAATGTTTGAATTTAACAGAAATGATGCAATTAGAGGTCATCAATTCAAAATTAAAGTTAATCACAGCAGGGCAAGGTTAAGACAGTCTTTCTTCACCAACAGGGTAGTAGAACACTGGAACCAGCTGCCAGGAACCATTGTCAGTAGCAACACACTGAGCATCTTTAAAAACGGCATAGACAATCATTATAAGAATAGGGGGCTTGTTTTTCTGTATTCCAGGGAGAGTTGATGGACAGATTTGGTGGGCAACTTGTTCAGTGTCCAAAGTGCAACCAAGAAGGGCCCTTGTGGCTCATAGTTGCACTGATCTTTTATGTCTTTATGTCTTCATGATAATTGAGGCATTCGTGTTTCCCACATAAAATACTGTGCGTCTGTCTGCGGACGCCGTAGCAGAGCCCAGAATCGGCGCATTAAAAATGCATCAACTTCGGTGCAGGGATTGTTGCCGGCTTGCACTACCGGGATCATATATTGCCAACGTTGAAAGAACTAGGATGTCCTCCACGCCACTTCAGGAGGACACAACAGCTGTGCCGCTATCACATTGAAAATCCATTAAACATCATCCGGCACAGCGCTGCTTTACGCATGAGAGATACAAGAGCCGATTTGGGCGTAAACTTCCACCATATAGCATTCAAATTGCCACGGCTCTCTCAGATCTTAACTTCGCAATGCCATCCACTGCAGCTCGACCGCCCACTAGGCCATTCTGGAAGCTCAGTCAACCAAAGGTCGAGTACTTGCTCTCGGAAAAGAAATTGACTATGACATCGGCGGAAATTCTTGGCATCTTCCACAAGTCCGCCGATGACAACAATCACAAAACACTGGTATTCGCTGATGGGTCAAAAAACGAGGGCCAGGTAGTCATCGGCACCACTGGACCAGGACTTGGGCTTTCCAATCGACTACCAGATAGCTTCTCCAGCTACTCCGCTAAAACAATGGCCATTTTGGCCGCTATCTCCATTCTCATGAGGCGTAAAGCGAGAAACGTAGTGATTTGCCAAGATTCCAAATACATCCTTCAGTCAATTAGCAATACCCAACACTGTCCGTATACAGTCATTGACAGAATGCAACAAATCGTGGCCCATAGCATAAACAAGAACTTTTCCTTCCTCTGGATACCGGGCCACGCCAACATCCCAGGTAACGAAGGAGCAAACCGGCTCACAAAGCAAGCTTTGGCATTGAACACTTTCTCCAGCATGGAATATTCGGTAAACAATTGCAAAGCACTCCTACAACGTCACATTCGTCAGCATCACCAGAACACATGGACACAACAGAACGCTACACAACACAAATCCAACCACACCCGCAATATCAAACCAACGGTAGGCACATGTAACACATCAAATCAATCTCACCGACAAAACAAAGTCATACTCACTAGACTTAGAGCTGATTGCACTAAACTAACACAGCCTCAACTAGAGGATGACCAATATACAACACCTCACTGTGACACCTGCAACACCACATTAAGCATAGGCCGCATCCTGCTAGACTGTAGTAGCTTTAACGCCCAAAGACAACCACTTAAGGCCTTCTGCTAAAAAGAGGGCATCACCCTGTCGCTTCTATCGCTTCTGGGTGACAAGCATTCAGAACTCCTTCAATGCCATTTGAATATCTGTACGCCACAAAACTAGCAGGGGCACTGTAGATACCACATCACCAATTCTCACTTCAGCGGTCAATGCTTGCCCACAATACGTAAGAAACACGTAAATAGCCATTCCAGTAAGGCGTCGGACGTACATGAGCCAATTTGCTTTCCAATTAGAAATATGGTTACCTAACGGTGCCGTCGGACGTAGATGAGCCGACTTGTTCTAGGAAAACAATAAAAAAAAACAAAGATAAAATTTGACATGGCGTAAAACGATTACCCAGAGGAGCCATCGGACGTCGATGAGCCGAATTACCTTGCAACTCATAACGTAAAACGGCTACTCAGAGGTACAGCAGACGTAGATGAGCCGAAGTGCCAAACACCGTGCTAACCTCACTGACAACCCTGCATGGCATATTAGACAAACCCTCTACTAAGAACTAACACGTGGCGGCCTGCGTGAAAGGCGATGTGGACAATTACCTCGTTGTCCGCACAGTGCTCTTCGACAAGAGTAGGCTAATGTCGACACCCTGGCAAAGTAAACTTTCTCTTCACTCTCAAAATCACTCCCTTCCCTCCACAAGGGCTACAAATTTTTCTTGCGGAGGAGTAAAGCAAAACTAAAACCATTCAAACATGCGGGAGATATCCCCCACCCAGCCCACGACTTCAGCTCCTCAAACATCACACCCACTGCAACATATAACTTCCTTATCGTAAATGTGCACTTGCCTTCGCTTTGCTTGCAAAACACACTCGCTTTAAAGGCGGCGCAAATGGCATTAATGGTCCGGCACGCACATAAATTCACTCCCCCACAAATCGGGCGCTCACTTCGTCTGTCGCCTTCGTCCAGTGTACTGCACCTCGCCGCCTCGCCGTCTCCAATGTAGAAATGGGCTATTTGAGCGAGTGCTGGAATGAGGAGTGAAACAGTGAGTGGTCTGTGAAAGTGAAATGATGAACCACGCGCAGCTCTGCTGGCCACGGCTGGGTATCCGTGTCTGACTCTGCCTTCCTGCTTTATTTCCCCGTTCTTCGTACTCCTTCGTTTTCAACACCACTGCTCTCTTGAATTGGAGGGTTTCTGTAACACGCTTGAATTGGAATGCTCTTAGTTAGGTTCATGCTCTCTTGAATTGGAGGGTTCCTTTATCATTCTTGAATTGAAGTGTTCTTGGTTATGTCCCTGCTCTCTTGAATTGTTGGGTCCTTTATCTCCCTTGAATTGGGGAGCTCTGTCCTCAACCTCTATTATATTGCGTCCACCTTCCATTAAGGCTACTTTGATCATTTTTTATGTTCTCCTATCATATATCCTTCCGACATCTCACTAAGCCCCTTGACCGTCCTACCGAATGCTGCAGCGCGCCACCCACACATGTACAGTCCACTATCAGCGGTTTGAAGACGGCGTCAGAAACATACCATAGCCAAGACATTTTGGACTATATTTCGCTATTTGGACGTTGTGATCCTTGGACGTTGTGAGCTTTGGACGTTATGAATTTTGGTAGTAAATGAACCTGGGATGCTATGATATGGCCATTGGTGAAATGCTTCAGGCCAGACTGATATCGGTAATAAAGCTTCTCTGTGTGAATTGAATTATAATCGTCGTCATTAATTCCCGGTGTGCAATTTCCCCCTAATCCTGATGTGTGCATGTTATGTGGTCGACTATGGCGTGGGATTTTTGGGGAAGTGAAAGGGACAAAGTGATCAGTAATACTGTTGAGTGAGCTGGAGGGGTAGTGCGCTTCGCAAATTCCTTACACAATTTGTTAGTGCGCAAATTTGGTTTGTTTGTGCATGTGCGCCCACAAAGAGGAATACAGTGATGTCTACGATCAATTTATAAAGATTGGACGGTGAGCTATTTAAATGTTCAACAGTTGCCATATATATACAAATATATATATATATATATATATATACTGACCCACATATTCTCTGAGACTCATTTTGTAATTCTCCTCATCCACCATGTCTTTTAGGCGTCTTGAAGACTGTTTCAGCATCATTTTCAGACACCTTTGAGCGGCTCCCCTCAGCCGAGGATGGCTCCTTTGGGGTTGGAAAGGTTGGTACATGTTTTGGGCGTCCCCGGACCGTTGCTACTGGGCGATTGTGAGATTCATTTGTTAAATCGTTGGGGTTCTCTCCCGAGGCGTCAAGTTTCATGATTCATGATGATTCCAGGAAGTCATTTAGGCGCACTCGCCTTTTGGAGTGCCATCCGACGACTACGTTTTTGGACCACCCTTCTGTGCGCCGTTGCAACGCCTTCTGAGTACCTGCACCATTGAGGCGCCGTAAAGCACCTTAAGGGCTTCTGAGCACCGGCTCCGAACACACTTCTTAAGTGTAGATGCATTGTGATGTCAAGGGCCTTCACTTCCTAATGCTCGGCTTGGAGGGCGCATTCGTGCCCTCTTGGATTTTGAGTTGTCGTTGCTATCGAAGCAGGTTTTTGAGAGGCGCTTCCGATGCACCACTACCCCTCCCCCAGAAAAAAATGACCGGTATTCGAAGCAATTTTCTCCACCCGCTAGTTTTTAAGAATAGTTTAACGAAATGTGAATATTTTAATTACATTCCAGCGTTTTAAGCACGCTTTAATGATTCGTGCTATTGGAAAAGGCATTGCGGCCGGTGGTATCGTCTTTGGTAATTAGCGGTATGTATGTTGTCGGTTCGCTGTGGTTTCTTGTTCGATCCGTACAATGGTGCACACGCAAGGCTGTCGTTAGGTTTCATTACCGTCGGGTGAGTAATCCTTGTAGCTACACTGGATGAACCAAATGGAGTAGACGTTGTACCTTCTGCTCTATGCACATTATGGGCAAAAACAAATGGCTAGGTAAACTCAAGAAATTACTTGCAATGGCCGTTCAGAATATTAGGCGGGCCCAAACAATTGTCATTAGCTGTTGAATAACGCACTGATGCACATATCTTGAAGGATGAGGTATGACGCAATAAACCTGTCATAGCACATTCATCTCAGTGCTGTGAAAGTCACCTATTTTAGCTACATACCGGATCAGGGACGGACAAAGGGAGGGGGAATTTGGGAATGTGTCCCAACCTGGAAGGTCGCACCCCTCCGGCCGGGAAAAGGCGCCACTCCGGGAAGGCTCGAGTGCACCCCCTTGTATTTTTCAGCCAGAAGCGCCCCTTCAGCGTGATCTAGTGCACGCGCCGCTTGAATTTCTCAGCCGGAGGCGCCCCTTGGAAGAAAAGGCAAGGGTGTTCGACTGCCTCCCTCCTCCACGAAGTTTTCATCTAGAGGTGCCCCTCGGAAGGAAAAAAGGCGTCCCTCCAGGTACTTCGAAGTGGCGTCCATGCGAAAAGAGGCACCCCTGAAGACAAGTGCCCCCTGATAATTCCCGGATCCGCCCCTGCACCAGGGGATTCAGAGTTCGCTTTGAACTTATTTTGAAGGCGGGCAACAAAATAAAAGCAATTATCAACTCCAAACTGGACCTTGAATCAAATAGGTGCAAGGTCTGCTTCTCTAAAGCAACATTTGTACTTCGAAATGCTAATTTGCACAAACTCTAATGGTATATCCACCACCAAAGGGGATATAGCTGGAATGTTGCTCTTCCATCCCTGGGTTTCGCCAATGTAATTCCACATGGATTACCAAGTGGGATGGATTCCACAAGTACATCATATTCCAAGGATCGATGTGTTAGCGGCTCGTCATAAATAATGCAACTGCGACTAGGTGGTCCTAATGGAAGCATATTATCGATTCTGTAAAGTCATAAAGTCATAAAGTATTAAGGCTTAATAAGAGCCGCAGGGGCCCATCTGGGTTAAGCCTATCTAGAAAAGGTACTAGAAATGTACATACTCCCACCCCAATCAATCCCTTATCCCAAATTCCTAGGAAGCTATATATCCCAGCCTATCTAGCACCACTCACTTACTACCGCATAACACCCTCAACAATCACAAGCTCCTCCCAACATACCCATCGTGCCACCATAGACAATCTCATCGGCATCACATCCCGAAGGAAGGTGCCGAATCCACTGCTAGGCACACCCCACACAATTTCATAATGCGTTCAGACTTAATAAGAGATTCACTTGCTATTGCATAATACACTCAACAATTACAAACTCCTCCCATCATACTCATTGTGCTACCATAGACAATCTCATCAGTATCACATCCCGAAGGAAGGTGCTGAATCCACTGCTAGGTACACCCTATATAAAGTTATAAAGCGTTTAGACTTAATAAGCGACTCACTTGCTATTGCATAACACACTCAACAATTACAAACTCCTCCCAACTCCCAACTCCTCCCTGTCGATCAAACCTCCCTGGAATACAGAAAAACAAGCCCCCTATTCTTATAATGATTGTCTATGCCGTTTTTAAAGATGTTCAGTGTGTTGCTACTGACAATGGTTCCTGGCAGCTGGTTCCAGTGTTCTACTACCCTGTTGGTGAAGAAAGACTGTCTTAACCTTGTCCTGTTGTGATTAACTTTAATTTTGAATTGATGACCTCTAATTGCATCATTTCTGTTAAATTCAAACATTTCCCTGAGATATCCCTATTCCTGACCATGAACAAATTTAAAAACTTCGATGAGATCTCCTCTCAGCCTTCTATATCTAAGTGAAAACATATTCAATTTCTTCAATCTTTCCTCATATGCCAGGTTGCCTATACTATTAACCATTTTTGTTGCCCTCTTTTGTACTCTCTCTAAAAGCCAACAATCTTTCTCATAACTAGGGGACCAAGCTTGGACACAGTATTCCAAATGTGGCCTGACATATGCACAGTAAAGCTTCCTGATGACCTCCTCACTTTTGTATGACACGTTCCTCTGTATTGCCCCAAGCATTCTTAGTGCCTTCTTCCTGGCTTCTTTGATCTGTTCTGATGCCCGAATTTTGTGTTCAAAATAACACCTAAGTCCTTCTCCTGCTGAGTCACAGATAGTACTTGGCCACCCATCAAGTATGGAGCCTTCATATGCTGCCTACCTACATGCATGACTTTGCACTTATCAAAATTAAACTTCATTTGCCATTTTTCGGACCACTTCACTAGCTCGTCTAAGTCTTTCTTCAGCAAAACCTGCTCATTGTGCCCTGTTATTGCCCTAAAGATCTTCAAATCATCCGCAAATTTCAAAACCTTACTGCTTAGGCCACATTCAATGCTATTCACATATATAATGAACAATGGTGGCCCCAGTACCGACCCCTGGGGGACTCCACTAAGAACATTTTGCCATGATGACTTTGTACCATTTAGCATCACTCTCTGCTGTCTATCTGAAAGCCACAACTTTATCCATTTTAGGATGCTACCTGCAATACCATGGACCTGAAGCTGCATCATTAACCGTTTATGGGGTACCTTGTCAAAGGCCTTACTAAAGTCAAGATAAGCTACATCAACCTGATTTCCCTGATCAAATTGTTCTGTAACAAAATTCAAAAAGTCCAAGAGATTTGTGAGACACGATCGCTCTTTTCTAAACCCATGTTGAGTATCTTGAATCAATCTGTTTCCTTCCAGAAAACTAACTATTCTATCCTTGATAATTGATTCGAGTACCTTGCAGACTAGGGATGTGAGGCTTACTGGCCTATAGTTTTCAACTTTCCCTCTTTCTCCTTTCTTGAAAATAGGAACTACATTTGCCCTTTTCCAATCTGTTGGAATTTCATTTTGTGAAACTGATGTACAAAATATTATACTAAGTGGAATTGCTACTTCCTTTTCAGCTTCCCGCAATACCCTAGCATCAATTCCATCAGGTCCTGCTGCCTTGTTTGGCTTTATTTTTCTGATATAATTGAAAAACAATATCACTATCAATGAAATCAACATCGTGTATCTGATCACCTGTCACTGAACTGTGGTTCACAGTTGGCAGATTAGTCACATCCTCCACTGTAAACACTGATTTAAACTGCTTGCTCAGCTCCTCAACCATCTCACCATCCTCACTCAATATAGTCCCATTTACTTCCAGTGAACCAATTGTGCTTGAAACTTTACTTAGCTTGTAGAAACTAAAGAACTTTTTACTGTCTCCATTACAGTTCCTAGCCAAATCCAATTCTTACCGGCGTCACAAGCCGGTGTGACGTAGTTGATGGTGCAGGCAGCTGGCAAGGACGTCGTCGACGCCGAGTGTGATGAAGCGCAGGTGTTACAAATCGGCGACGATGTGGGCAGCTGATAAGTTTGTGGATGTGGACTTTTCATGCACCTCACCCGACCGAGGATACAGGGGCAGCATTGTTTTAGGGGCATATGCAGCAAGTGCCTAATGAGGCATAGTGTCACCAGGACAATGTCGGATTCCTGGTGATGTGTGTCGACCAAGCATAGTTCCAGAGACGCGGATATCCGAATCAGGGCTGGATTTGTACTTTGTAGTTCTTGATGTGGAGAGGAAAATCATTAGGTAATTGAACGCAGAAAGGATATGTTCCCACACAAGCATGTGATATGAGAAACTCAGTTTGCACTTTCTAATGAATATCGAGCACTTCGTCACAGAGTAGTTCATTGTCAAAGGGCACCATTCAACCTCCAAATTATAAAATGAGAGGGCAATTTTCTGGGGAGAAGAATCTTCTGGATGCCAAGCATCCAGACATGGTTTGTTTTCCCAACCCACTGTTTCCAACTTGGAGACCACGGTGGTGAAGCGGTGGTGGAATGTTGGCATGGGCGATGACTTCCTTGACGGCCGCAAAGGCAGGAGTGGCAGAACACGGTGACTGACAACGTTCTGAACAGCTTGAAGGACGAAACAGTGTACCTAACAGTTAGTGTATCTTTTGGCTTATTTCTGACTCGCTTGGATCCGATGATGGCTGCTGGTGTCAAATGCATACAAAAATATTGACATGGAAGCATGCTTTTGTTCTTGAAAATAAGGATTCTTTTCGTGCTGCCTTTTACACTGAAAGGTAAAATTAAGGCACAATTGAAAGTAAGCTTTCAGCGAAACCGTTCTTGTTCGTTGGTCAGCCATTAATTTCATGAACTCTGTAGTCCATAAATATGGAGGTACTACTTGTAATACTTGTTCTCAAGCACATCAGCAAGGGTAATTCAGGTATTTTTTCGAGATATTGACAGTCTGTTAATTGATATCTTGATTATTTTTAGGATCATTGCCAGTCACAAATATCGATACGAAATTATTTGGCGTGCACAGTTCTGTAATCCGCATTGAGAAGTATCACTGGTGGCATTGTAAGCAAATCGTGATTGCCTGCTTATTTATTGACCTGAATTTCATGACCCTTGTTGGTAAGTACCATGTGAACATAAAGTTTTACCACTTACACAGTCTTGTCGGGTCTTAACATAAAGTTGTACCACTTACACAGTCTTGTCGGGCACTCCGGCAGTCACAATTGAGGTTATTTCCTACAACGCAATCGTAACAGCCTGGTGATTGGCCACTATGCTTCACTACCCCTCTCTGCTTCAAATGTGATTGCAAAATGGTGGCAAATATAAATAAAGCGTCACTCATATATGATGTTTTCAAACGTACCTATGAGTGTCATTAATACCATTGCTTGTAGAAACTGTATTACGCTGAATTAGGTACAAATTTGGGGTCCCATCATACGTACCGATAAATGTCATCGATATGCACCGACCGATGTTCGAACCATGAGTGGCACATTGCATTTTGATCAGGATGATAAACTATGCCTGTCGGCTGTATTTTGTATCCTGGTCACCCGGTATTGGATCCAGGGACGGAATGAACAGGGGGAGTCAGCATGACGTTATCCGACGACCAACGAGTTTTAGAGAAAACAAGTAATTGCAGTTGTCTACGGTTTCCATCAATTCTTCGTATTTCCTGAAGGCAATATTGAATCCATTTTAACGACGATTAGTTGCTAATATTTCGCTAAGGGAATGTGAAAAGTTTGTAGGCTATGCTGCATGGTTGGTATTTCGCATTGGTTGAGCCAAGCTTTCCAAATGGTTTTAAACGTTTTTGCATTCAGACAATATCCGGTCTTCGTTTTGAGTCTTCAAGAGGAGTATGGGTGGAAAAAAACAGTATTCTAGGTATTGCAGTTGTGATGCAAACTTTGGTTCTTACAGCACCAGCTTCTTCGAAATTTTCACTGCCTTGCCCAATAAGCAAAACCACTTTTTTGGTTTCACAACACCAATTTTGCTACTTGCAGCAGCAACTTCCTGCTGATTTTCCAGCCAGTGAAGGACAATTTCAGTTGAATAGTTATTATCGACGTCCACTTGAAACTGGTGCGCCTCCTTGCATCGTTGTCGTTTAGTGAGGTAGTGTCCGTCTTAGCTCATCTTTATTTTCATATCTTTTCACATCCGACCAACGTCTTGGAAGTACGTACAATTATTGGTTCACCAAAAGCACTTCGTCGCTCCCCAGGGCCGGTCGTCTCGCTGCGAATCGACGGTGGGATCCGAGTTACGTGTAGATTACATATAAATCAAGATATAAATGTAAGCCGTTTCACACTGCAGGACAGAGGTATGGGTGTGGAGGGGCGATCGGATCAATATACACATATGTATATTGGCTCCAAAGGCAGGAGTGAAGAATTATGCTTCATGTTGGTGATGTACTTTAGGGGAAGGGCATAGCGAAAGATACAACCGTGGTTGTGTCATTGGAGCGAGACATACAGCTACACCCTTGCTCACAAGGGATGTGTTACAGTGCTTGGTCAGCTCTACCTGATCTGATAGATTTTGAATCTGATCAACATAGATAGTATTTAAGCTGCTCCAACTTTCCCCACGATCCGTCCCTAAATCAACACTTGAATAGCCTTGTGATTAATTTTTGGATGGTGCCTCCTTTCCTTCATAAAGAAAACTCATCCCGCCCTAAAACATTCCAGATTGTAGTTGTTTCTGCCCTGTTTTTATGTCTGGTGTGCTGTTCTTACCTTAAGCTTCGGCCGCTTTTTATTTCATTTTTGCTTTATCATTCGCGTCATTGCCAAAGTTGGTATTGCAATGAACACGGACTCTAAAAGATGGTGCTGCATTTGCAATACCTGCAGCACCACATTCTGCACTAATGTTCAAGGATGCTGTGTATACAAAAACAAACAACATCGAAACCGCTGAAATTTCCAAGAAGTGGTAGGAAATAAGCTACCACGTCTTGGTAGCTTCAGTTAGTACATGGTAGAGTACAAATGAAATGCTGCGGGAATAGCCCTTTGTGTACATAGACATATACCAAATGTATCAAGAGGACGACTTTGACTTTTTAGGTTGACGAGTGTACAGGAGCGAATGTGATTTCCAACCAATGTTCTTTTTAGCTCAGCGACGTGGTTCCTGAGAATTATCTAGTGTATTGTTAATAGAGGAAACTGCTTTGACTGATTATTGGCTCCCGATCAAGACCGAAGTGTGGGAGCTGAAACTCTCGAAATCTGATCCGGGATCCAGTCGGGCTCCAGTCTGCTTCGAGAGCGTCCGTCCACCGCCATCTTGCTCATCACCGGAACAGAGCCAGGGGAGGAACCGGTCTGCGTCAACTCGACATCCGGCTCCTCCATATTTTGTATGTGGGGTCATCGCCTTTTCCCAGCTGAGCCATCAAGGCCGAACAAGGTCTAGACGAAGGCAAAGTAAAACCAGATCAGAAAGCACACCGAGGTCAAAGGAGCATGCCGAATCTGGTGACAAATAAGGCGATTTATGATGGCAGGTGTAGTCAGAGCCAGGCATACCGTGCTTAGTGTACGACAGAAAATGAAGAAGGCATGACGCATTGCACAAACGAAAGGAGCGCTTGTGCTCCCACGATCTCTCAGAGAACACATCCTGCAAAATATCCACCATTTGAGTGCAGATCGTTCATTAGCACTTGGGCGATTCGATTCAGTAAAGGTCAAACAGCAACATTCGGATAACATCTGGCTGGCACGTCGGGGCCTGTCTCGATGTCGGGTAAGTCGACGGGTGACGAGGGAGAAATTGTTTCTACGTGTCTTTGTTATTTCACCATGACTTTGCCTTTCATACGTGGATAGCGATATGATTTCCTGTGTTTGAACTGAAAGCAATCTGAAGCAGCTATGGGAAACAAAGAAACAGATGCAAACCTACTCAGTGAGGGGCCATGCGTTTCTTGCCAAATCGTGTAGCTATCAAGAGCGGATGTAGGGGGCAATGGGGGAATCGGTGCTTTCCCTCCCCCATGGAGAGGTGGCGCCCATCTGACCGGGAAAAGCGCTGCTCCAGAGGCTGGAGTGCACCCCCTACCCTCTCCCGCACAACGGATTTTGCAGCACGCTACTCCAGCAAGCTCGAGTGCACCCCCTCCCCCCACTCAAAGGATTTTCAACCGAAGGCCATATATTCCAGGAACTTCCGCAGTGATGGCCCTCCAGACGAGTCCACTCATATGAAAATTCCCGGATCCACCCCTAGTGGTAATCCCACCTTTTAAAATGCACCGAGTGCAGCTCAATAGCTACGTGCTTGTGGATGGGCGAATTAAATTGTAGATTTGGGGAAAATTGCAAAGAAGGATCTGAACTAAACGTCGTAGCTGAGGTACTTCTTGTGAAATATAGAACAGCATGGATCAACTATGATGAGCATTACCATACAGTTGGGTAGATTCGCCGGAATCTTAAAAGTATATGAATAACAATCAGTAAGTGTCTCATAGCAAGCTAAGCATTGCACGAAGAACTGGTTGATGGTTGGGCTATGTCAAGAAGATGTCTGTGTATAAGTCGAGTGTGCCCAAAGCAAAAACGTGCAAATATGTCATCTTATCGTTTGTTCTTAGTTGCACGTTGGCTATGGGTTTGTCAGAACCAGCCACGCTTGCCACAAACGAGCTAAACGCACCACATTAAGTTATGATGTCAAGGCGACATAAGTACGATATTTCCTTTTCTTTTTGATGGAAGGCACAAATAGAAGCCAAATGTTTAGTGTCTTCGGAGGTTTTTAGGGAATTTAAGTGATGACAGAGTTGACAACTGACATGTGACAATATGCATTGTCTTGGCTTCAGAATCATTCTGGATAATACATTGAAAAATCGATCCAATATCATATTTTGAAACTGTTGTGATTATAGATGAATCTAATAGCTCCAGTATATATATATATATATATATATATATATATATATATATATATATATATATATATATATATATATATATATATATATATATATATATATATATATATATATTTATATATTAGGGTGGCACTTATTTTCGAAGTTTCGATTTTCGGCCGGGACGCCCCCGCAAAATGTGAGGTTGGGTTAGAAAACCCCCATGCCAAAATTGTATGGAAAAATATTTATATTTGGAGGTGGCGCCAATCGCTGAAATTCTCTCATAGCCTATACATACACTACAAAAGGCTCGGGGTGGGTGGCGCACCCACGTATTTTCACTCATAGTCGAGCTAGAGTCCTGAATAAAAACGGGCGTGTTTTTAGTGGCTAGACAAATCCAGTGATAATCTTTTGTTAAGGTCAAAGGTCAACTGGTGACCTCTGAGGTCAGGTCAAAATTCTGAAATCGGCTAAAAATTACAAAACGGGTTAAATCTCTCGAAGTACATGACCTAGGGCCCCATAATTAAGAATACAGGTAAGACTCTGCGTCCTCAGGATTCCAATGATACCTGGTATGTTGAACTGTCAAATGACAAGGTCAGGTCAGGTCAAACGTCTGAAAAAATGTCCAAAATCTTTCACAATCTGGAGATAGTTTGACCTGACATCATGCGTCTTCCCGTGACGATCGCGATATACGAGTGCTTTTCTAGACGGCGTTTCCGCAAGAAGGAGGTGCCAACGAATAAACTGGGCGTGAAAACACACGAGGATCAGATTTCCTGGGAAAAGGCGGGAACCGGCGGAAACCTGGGCGAACAAACATACAGTGATACGGTCGACAAGTGCGAGTGCCCGGAGTGCAAAAGCATCTCAGTTCGCGGTTGGAGACCATCCGCAATGATAAATCGGGATAAGTGATACACTACTGGTGGCTGTCATGGCTGCTTCAACAAGGTCTAAGACTCAAGTATATCTGCTAAATTCCTTGGAGGACAAAATAATTGGATCAAAACTGCCGTCCAACCGCCAAATCCTAGGATTTTTCCTCCAACAACACAAAACGCAAAAGAAAACCGAAAGCCAAGCAGCAGATGAGACGATCAGGGCAGTAGCTGAATGTTGGGATCGCGCGAAGATACCGATGCAGAAGAAGCAGAGAGCCAAGGAAAAAGTGATCAAGCTGTATAGGAAATTGCAGCATTTGATGAAAAGTTGCAAGAAGTTGAAGAAGTGGCAAGCTGCAGCCGAGCAGAGCTTCGTCGACCGCTTGGAAGAATTATTCGATATCGCCCATGGTGACGCTCTCAACATGATGAACATCCAGGCAGATAAGGAGTTCCTCATAGCTCAGCGGCAGAAGGGCCGCCGCGGAAGCATGGCGGGAACTGACGTCAGCCTCGCATTGAAGGAGCAGAGGCGCCGCCGCCGGCGTGACGCCGAGGAGGAACGACGCCGGCGTCATCATCAGGACTGCCGCGAAGCAACAGAGACAGCTGAGGTGACAGACAACTCAAGTGAAGAAGATGTTGAAGAAGACGACGCCCAGGGTAGTGGGCCTGGTGACAGTGGCACTACAGGCTGCCCGTTCAAGAAACGACGCGGAACTAGGATGGTCATCAGTTCAGAGTTAGCAGCCGCCATGGACAGGACGAAGACGTCCAACAGGGCCGCGGTACACGTCCTGGCGGCTGTGGCGGAGACACTGGGTCACGATCCTGATAACTTGGTCATCAACCGCGAGTCCTTCCGAAGAGACAGGATGAAGTTGAGGAAGGCAGCTGCCAGCGAAATCAAGGAAGCGTTCTCCACTGACGTCCCCCTCACCGTGCACTGGGACGGGAAGATTGTTGAAGACGTCGAAGGCCGCGTTGACCGTCTTCCAGTGTTGGTCTCCGGCGAAGGAGTGGCGAAACTCTTAGCTGTGCCGAAGCTGCCAAATGGCACTGGAGTCGCCGTGGCAACACCAGTGATGTACGCGCTGGAGGACTGGCAGATCGCCGACAGGGTGAAGGCTCTAAGCTTCGATACAACCAACAGCAATACCGGCACCTCCCTCGGCGCCTGCACCATCCTGGAGCAGAAGTTGGAACGGGAGGTCCTCCATCTGGCGTGCAGGCATCACATGTTGGAGTTGGTGGCAGCGAAGGCGTATGTTGTGTGCATGGGGCCTTCGTGGGCTCCAGAGGTCCAACTCTTCAAGCGTTTCGGCGACAGGTGGAACAGCATCGACAAGCAGAAGCCAGAACCTCTGAAAGATGCAGATGGCGTGAATGAGGAGCTGCGAGTTCACTTGGTCGCCAACTTCAAGACCCTGCTGGAGCAGCAGCATCCTCGGGATGACTACCGGGAGCTGCTTGAACTGGCTGTGATTCTTCTTGCTGGCGTTGCTCAGCGAGGGATCAGGTTCATGCGTCCTGGTGCCGTCAGCCACGCGCGGTGGATGGTCAAGCTCCTCTTCGCCATCAAGATCGTCTTGTTCAGAAGCCAGTTCCACCTCACGCCGAAGGAGCTGGCCGGCCTCAAGCGCTTCGTCGTCTTCGCGGTGACCACCTACATCCCAGCCTGGTACACATCACCGTGCCCAGTATCAGCACCGGCGCAGGACCTGGCCTTCGCCAAGGCGCTGGCTGAGTACCGCGATGAGCAGCTGTCCAAGGCAACAGGAGCGGTGTTTGGCCGTCATCTCTGGTATTTAAATGAACGCCTTGTCGGCCTGGCATTCTTCGACGAGACCATCAGTTTGGAGAAGAAGAGGGAGATGGTCAGGGCGCTGGGGAAAGATGGAGAAGAAGAGCCGCCGCGGTGCGTCAGCATGAAGAACGAGGACGTCAAGAGGATGGATATAGCTGACTTCGTCACGGAAACGACCGCCTCCTTCTTCACGATGATGGAGATGGACACCTCCTTCCTGGAGGTGGACCCGGTCATGTGGTCAGGGCATCCGGCGTTCGACGCTGCCTCTCGGCGAGCCAAGTCTCTCAAAGTCGTGAACGACTTCGCAGAGAGAGCTGTCGCGTTGATGCACGATTTCAACAAGTCAGTCCGGAGCGAAGACCAGCACCAGGACCTTCTGCAGGTAGTGGAGCAGCACCGCCGGCGCTACCCTGACGGGAAGAAGGCCACAGTCTGTAAGAAGTGAGGTCAGTGCCTTATCAGCATCAACGTTCAGGGGATCATTCGTTAGATTTCGGACATAAAAATATTGAGAAGTACGCATGCGGATCTAGGGTCGCTATTGCTGTATCGCATACTGGGCTCTGTGAGGAATGGACTTCCATCATTGTTCTTTGCTTTGGGTAATACAATAAAAAGTTGTATGTGTTTAATTGTGTCATTAATAGAATAAGTTTATGTCTAGAGCTGTGTGCCGAATTTATTAATGTTATTCGTACTATATAATTTGCTGAATTTACTTGCTTCAAGTCATTGAGCTTCATTTTTGGTTACCAAGTAGCCAAGGGAAATAGCCTTGAGCCAAATTTGTAGCTTGACATAAACTGACCTCAAATAACTTAAGGTTGTCATATTAGGCATCATTGGAATCCCGAGAATGAGAGGAGTCTTTGGCGTTCGCCCGATGTCTCTTGCGCATTTACTATATGAGCTACGACCAATTATGTCTAATTTTAGCCGATTTAAAAAGTTTGACCTGACCTCAGAGGTCACTGGTTGACCTTTGCTCTTAAAAATGGGTGTCACTGAATTCGTCTTGCCACGGTCAACACGCTGTTTTTATTCGGGGCTCTAGCTCAATTAGCAGCGAAAGTGCATGGATGCGCCACCTACCCCGAGGCATTTGCAGTGTATAGGGAGGCTATGGGAGAATTTAAAAGGATTCGCGCCACCTCTAAATATAAATATTTTCCATACAATTTTGGCATGGGGGTTTTCTAACCCAACCTCACATTTTGCGGGGGCGTCACGTTAGAAATTCTAAAATGTAAATTTTCCCATATATCTAAGTGCCACCCTAATGTATGTATATATATATATATATATATATATATATATATATATATATATATATATATATATATACATATATATGTATCAAAGCCGAATATCATCAAAGGCCCGCCAGTGCTCGTATTAAAAGTCCACGTTTGGGGGTTCTGCTGTCTGCATTGGGGTAAATCGCAAACGCTACACTCGTCGTACCTGGGTTTTATTGGTAGAGCGCACTACACACAGCGAGTTGCGCAGTCACCTGGCAACAAATCAAGGACAAATAATATTCGCGTATGAGACCGAACCGTACACCTTTAATCTACGTCAGCGTGGTAACATCCATATGTCAGAGATCTGCATCACAGGACTAGACGATAGACAGCGGACACTGGCACTCACGCACAACCGATGCTGCTGCTGACGACACGATTTCGCCTCGGCTGATGGTCACACCACATCCAGTGCCTGGCGCAGACGGTGGAGTTGCAGGCCAGCCTTATAGTCATACGCTTATGTACATACACCAGGCACAGTGGCCAGGCTGCCTGTCGGGCCGCACTGCCCAGCTCTAGGGCACGTACCCCTACCCAGCGCACCGTGGCCAGGTCACCTGTCGGGCCGCACTGCCCAGCTCTAGGGCACGTACCCCCACCCAGCGCACCGTGGCCAGGTCACCTGTCGGGCCGCACTGCCCAGCTCTAGGGCACGTACCCCTACCCAGCGCACCGTGGCCAGGTCACCTGTCGGGCCGCACTGCCCAGCTCTAGGGCACGTATCCCCACCCAGCGCACCGTGGCCAGGTCACCTGTCGGGCCGCACTGCCCAGCTCTAGGGCACGTACCCCTACCCAGCGCACCGTGGCCAGGTCACCTGTCGGGCTGTACAGCCCAACTCTAGGGCACGTACCCCCACCCAGCGCACCGTGGCCAGGTCACCTGTCGGGCTGTACAGCCCAACTCTAGGGCACGTACCCCCACCCAGCGCACCAGGTCGACCGACACAGTACAACGGTGCACGTCAGTTGCATGGAGAAGGTATCGCACGAGGCCGACGCAAGCACGCCTCGCAGGGTATGCTGTGTGTTGCAGGGCTGTGCTGTGTGCTGCAGAGCTGTGCTGTGTGCAGGGTATGCTGTGTGTTGCAGGGCTGTGCTGTGTGCTGCAGAGTTGTGCTGTGTGCAGGGTATGCTGTGTGTTGCAGGGATGTACTGTGTGCTACAGAGCTGTGCTGTGTGCTGCAGGGCTGTGCTGTGTGCAGGGTATGCTGTGTGCTGCAGGGCTGTGCTGTGTGCAGGGTATGCTGTGTGTTGCAGGGCTGTGCTGTGTGCTGCAGAGCTGTGCTGTGTGCAGGGTATGCTGTGTGTTGCAGGGCTGTGCTGTGTGCTGCAGAGCTGTGCTGTGTGCAGGGTATGCTGTGTGTTGCAGGGATGTACTGTGTGCTACAGAGCTGTGCTGTGTGTTGCAGGGCTGTGCTGTGTGCTGCAGGGCTGTGCTGTGTGCAGGGTATGCTGTGTGCTGCAGGGCTGTGCTGTGTGCAGGGTATGCTGTGTGTTGCAGGGATGTGCTGTGTGCTGCAGGGCTGTGCTGTTTGCCGGGCATGCTGTGTGCTGCAGGGCTGTGCTGTGTGTTGCAGGGCTGTGCTGTGTGCAGGGTATGCTGTGTGTTGCAGGGATGTACCGTGTGCTGCAGAACTGTGTTGTGTGTTGAAGTGATGTGCTGTGTGCTGCTGAGCTGTGCTGTGTGCAGGGTATGCTATGTGCTGCAGAGCTGTGCTGTGTGCTGCAGAGCTGTGCTGTGTGCAAGGTATGCTGTATGCTGCAGAGCTGTGCTGCGTGTATGGTACGCTGTGTGCTGCAGAGCTGTGTTGTGTGCACGGTGTGCTGTGTGCTGCAGAGCTCGATTGTGTACAGGGTGTGCTGTGTGCTGCAGAGTTGTGGTGTGTGCATGGTACGCTGTGCACGCGGCTACCGGTCTATATTTACACTAATTCTATCTGATACGGGACAGAATGCATGACTTCTAAGGACAGCGAACGCGATGCATACCAGCCAAACCTGGCTTCTTATCCTGAAATGCAAAAACAAGTACAAAACAATACATGTGCAGGGTACAGCGGAAGGTCAAACTGGAAATGAACGAACGTGTATGGGATTGCGGTGACGGCGTATCAATCACCAGCGACTTCGCGTTCACTAACGCACAGCTTGTACTGAGCTGCTTAGCGTACGCATTCACATATGGCAGGTGCAATCTATCCAGACGGTCACAGAACAGGAGCACTCAACGAGCACACGCAAGCACGCATATGTACAAGTTGTTGAACTAGATAAGAGATGCCGAGCCAGCTGTAGTTCCGACCGAGCGGTCACACCGCGGCCGGATGAGAGCTCCTTCCCGCAACTACTGATCAGCTCACTTAAACGCAGGACAACCTTGTGTTCTTACACATGTCTACCGCACTTTAATGTGCGACACGCTGCAAATGCACGGAATATTTATATAATCCCTGAATCCCACCTAATAATTGGGAGATCATTGTCCGTACTTACAATTAGATAGTTAGTATTTATAACACAATAAATGCATTTCAAAATCAACGTATTACAGCTAGCTAGTAAGGTAGAGGATAGAAAGAAGTTCAATGTTCGCTGGAGTTTTGTCTGAGGTTGCCAGCGTGGAATCTCGGTGGAGCTGATAATTCCGCAGTGACCGTTTTCACCTCTCATCAAGTATACGCATCCGACCATTGTGCAGTAACACACCCGCCCGGTCTCCGTCTTCCCTGCGCCTTCAGGAGACTGGCGAGGAGACCCTCTGTGAATTTGCGCCCCTCGCGCTCATTCTGCGCCGGCCCTCACCGCAGCGGTGCCACCCCACATCGATTCCGCTTTCGGCGCAGAGGCTTCGCTCACGCACGGCCAGCGGCCGCGCCGACTGAATTCCCACACGCACAGCGGATTGATTGAACGCTCCGCTCTGCCGTCGCCATGGAAACTGTTATTATTCAAAATTTGGGGTAAACTGAGTCGCGTCACAAACGGTGGCGCGTTAATCAGCTCGGCTCGCGCCCGGGGGAGCGGCCACTGACCCCGGTGGGGTGGGGCGACCAGCCCCTGGGTGGGGGAGGCATGAAATGGCATCCTCGGGCTCACGGTCGCACAGAGCCTCGTCCGCACGTCTCCAGATGGCGCCGCCACACGGAAATGGCAGCCTGAAGTGCCAGGAATATACGATACTGTGTAATGGGCGTGTGGAAGAGATTGAGTAGAGTTCAACTTCTGATATGCACAAATTTCAGTCATACATCCAAGTATATGTAGAATGTTTCAGCACTCGTTCGAAGAGTGCACATGAACTGTGAGGATTAATCGTAGGTATGTAGTCAAAGTACTCGCATTCTTTATCATTATTTCCATTCCGTGGCTTCTTCACTATTGCCAGCGTGCCACCACTATACCTGCAATATACTGTAATCGGTGTTTCACTGCAATCTGCCTCCACATACAAGGTATTACTGGACACAATGCTAGCGAGGTGGAAGATGGTGAAATTGGACCAAAAATGGTTCGCGGTTGGCGGAAATTAATCGCATTCAATTTGTTGCTGCAGGTGTTGTACAATTCTTAGGCGTTGCAAAAGCTGTTCGCAATATATAAAGTTGCCACCAACCGGTAAAATGGCTACAAATGCAAACCGCGATTCGTAGCTCGGATTTATTGCAGGCATTGAAGATAAAAAATATGGAAGTGGTTGGTAATGTAGATGAAAACGGGTTGTCTTTCATACACAGCCACGTGCATGCAAATATGTGGAAAATCCTCAAAATGAAGTACAATAATGAGATATCCTGTGCTGACATGGAAAAACTGCAGAAGTCACTTATGAATAGCATTTCATGGAAACTCAAAGCAAACAACTTCAAGACAGGAGAAAATGGTTACTGTTTGGTCCATCCGTACGTAGGACACAATGTGCGCCTAAAATGGCACTTGTGTCTTGCTGCTTCGTGATAAAGTGACACACCTTCAACTGCTAAATAGTTTCAACCGGTTACATTTCTGTATTACCTTTCAGCAGCGTTCTTACCTACCTACATCAATACGTAGGTCACCTGATAGAACTTCTCGATATGTGTGCGGGTTGTGTGTGTGTATGTACACATGTATGTATGTATGTATGTATGCATGAGGTGCATACGGAATTCAGCTGAAGATGCAGAGGTGTGTGCTCTGTTTAATGTGAATCGTTGTGTATTTTTAAACCTGAAGGCTGCAATAGCAACTTCTTCGATGAAATCAGTCACGACAAGCAAAGTGTTTTGATTGAACACGATTGACAAGTTGATTGCGTAATTCACATAAGTGGCTGGGTATATCAGCTGTGGACAATGCTGTATTTTGCTCATAGCATAGGTATTTATCGGAATAGCTATGAGATAAGTCATTGCAAAGGAAAAAATGGGTCAATTGGGTGAAGAAAGTCACCGACATGTCGCGGTCCCCTCCCCACTAAATGTTGTTAATGTTGTTAACTCTGCCCTGATACATGCGAACCAGACGTCATTAATCCAAAACCGAACGAAGTTGCTTGCTGAGCTGTCATCGGTCCAGTGGCAAGACATTACCGGATTAGTGTCACAGTCCGATGCCATATCATTTTCTTGCATTCATGTTGGTTTATTCGAATAAAGAAGCTTCATGGAGTTGACAAATCTTCATTTCAGGATAATTGTCGTTTGTTAACACCAAATTTTTGGCAATGTTTTAAGGATGTTATCCTTTTAGCGTTATTACAGCATTGAGTGTGCTCTGGCAAACACGTTCGCTTTCATTATTTTTTGCACACTACCTTGGCTTGGGATGATATTACACGACTGGTAATTGCATGGTACTGGGCTTTGCTGGAACATAGTGCAAGCTTTCACTGGCCGTGGCTTTATATGGATGATAACATACTACAGGGATGATAACATACTTGGATGAACCGTTAAGAAGACAACCACATGTAAGCATGCACCATGGACTGCCATGCTACGTTTATTTATGGTGTGCGAACCAATAATTATTTAGAGAGGAGGTAGCAATAAAGAAGGGGAAACTTTGATGCCATACAGCTTTCAATTGAAAGAGGGAAAATGTATTCAAGGTCATGGGTAGTTGGCGCTCTACTGGTAGCACTACTGATGTAAGGTAAATTTTGTCAAATAATCTGGCAAAAATATCTAGCCACCAGCTGGGTCAGCGCGGCAGATGTCCGCCTCGTCCGCGACACATTGCACTGGCGAGCGCTCACGATACGCATGGCATTGAGCAGCAGCCACAAATGAAAAACGATTGGGCCTTGTTCGCGCTCGAGCAATGCACGCGCCGGCTGACAAAAATGAGCACGCCATCGTAATGACTGTTGACGCGTCGAATTTAATGTGCTGTGTGCTCATTTCCATACGAATCTATTGGCGCATTTTTAGGGGAAATCGGGAATTTTGAAGGGGAGCACAAAGGTGAAGGCAAAATAAATCAACTGGGACGCATATGCAAATTACTCTAATTGTGTCGCTCCGCGCCTCCCCGGTTTGTGCAGCTGCGAGCGGGAAAACTTCACAAACACATTCCTCAAATCCGAGCACAACACGAGGGCGGAAACGACAAAGGGAGTAGTACAGCCACCGGCGACAACCAGAGCTACAACCAGACGGGAAGCAGATGGATCATGGAGATTAATATGTATACATATATATATATATATATATATATATATATATATATATATATATATACATATTTACGTGTGTGTGTGTGTTTGCTTGTGGGTGGGTGGGTGTGTATTCAGTTATGCGATGTTACACATTTCTGTATACCCATCCACTGTTATGAGTAGTGATGCACAGTGTAAACTGGGTGCGCCGAAAATGGGATTGGTATAGCATAGTACGTGATATGTTCCAACAGCTGGTCATTTAAAATAGGAGTTTTGTCGGTCAGATGACACCTGCACGCACACACACCATGTCTAGAAATGTGAGTGTTTTTCGACCAAGAGAGCACTGTGCTCGGCCAATTTTCAGTTTTTCCTGACAGATGACAGCATACGTTGCTTATGACCAAGCCGAAGATCGTGGGGAGGTGCGAAAACCAAGCTTCAAGGAATGTAATCCACTGTGAGCTTCGCAGCCAAGGTCGAAGAAAGTGTAGACTGAGAATAAATAATTACTTGCATGACTGAATGGCACATCTATGACGTGCCCTGTACATCTGACACGTTCTCTCCATTGAATTGACAATATTTCAGGCGCAATACTCATGAGCTTAGCACGTGCAACCGTTTGACAAATCGCAGTCGTCGTGTTTTTCATGATGAATCGCGCCGATTTTGCTGTAAAATGGGCCGCTGGTGGCGCGGACGTTAATGAGACGGGCCACGTGGCGGGTGGCAGGTGGCTCGACTGTCGGCCTACACACCCGGCACGTGACCGACAACGGGGCCAGCCGAGCCCGCTGAAAGGCCGGCCCGAGCACTGCCGATCACCTGCCATCGAGGGACGGGGGGGGCACAGCGGTGACGCGGGCCTTATCGAGATGTCGCAGCGGATACTTCTCTTGCCGCTAGCTGAAGACAGGACGTACCGAAGGATCACCTTTGGAGTTCCTCAGAAGGGTTTTGAGTGCTGGAAATTTAGCTTACGACCTGTCGCCCTCCCCCACATGCATGTCAGGATTAAGGACGAATCTAAGGTGTTAATTTTTCATCTCAACAAGTGTTACAGGTGTCAAGCCTTTATGCTTCTCAAACACCGATAGCTAAAATGAAAGTTACCCCCTTAAATGCACGTCTCGTTTAATTACAAACATCAGGCACGACACCCGTATTGAATTACATATTGTAGACCAAACCTGCAAAGTGTCGTGTAGCAGTCCTAACCTGTAAAGCGTGATCGGTTAGCTCCTGACCTTTGATGCCAGCACCGCCATGAGCCAACTATCCTGCACTCCTCTATTTACCCAATACCCAGGTGGCCTCTGATGAAGTGGATACAAAGCTAGGGCGTGCACTTCGTTTAACGGTAAACAATTGAAAGTCATACTGAATAAAGAAGAAGCTTACGGACATATTTTTTGTTTAATGACGAAAAATCCGCCGTCCATAGTTTATTTGCGTCATAGTTGATGCATTCATTTCGACAAAACATTCCATTAGGTGAATCCGTAACTGCGCTAGATGTGCCGTTCCCTACCAGATGAAGTACCAGAAGGGACAGAACAATGCTATCGGTACGAATTTTTTTGGAGTGGCGCCATCTACAACCATGCAATCAATCAAACAAGTTGTTTTTGTCCGTGGCTATGACATAGAAGTATCAGCAAACGTCCTTATAAAAGGGGGATGGGATAATTAATGACTTCGTATTTCCCCGTTCAAAGTTCCTTTATGAAGTCCATGAGAAAATATGCTGCCAAGGTAGGCATTCTGTGCCTTCGCCAGTGTCTCTGAATCAATTATGCAAATATATCGAGGTGATCATGGTAGCAAATGTCTCTGAATTCAGCTCTAATGGTAAGGTGACTGCGCTAGCATATAGACGTACGCAACACGACTTGGCACTGAGCATTTAGAACAAGCTTATGTGGCGCACCAATGCTAACCAATGCTACAATGTCCATGAATGGCGCTTTCTAATAACAAACTGCACCGGTGACCGCCGGTACTGCACTGTGCCTGCGGATGTTCTTGTCCAGTATACGATGGCCAGAACGTTGTCGGTCTCTAAATGTTTGCCTTAGCGCAAGTTGCCAGCATCGGACCACTCCGACATGTGCTTTGGCGCTGATTGCTCGATTAGGCACTATTTTACCTACCTAGCCCTTGATTAGCACGTTGTGGGACACGTAAGTCAACAAATACATCTGTGGCAGGGACACAGGGCCATCGCATCTATTTGCTGACAAACGCCGCGGCGGTGGTGGACTCGTGGCCGCCGACCCGTCCGGTAAGCTTTGGTCCGCTCACGTATTGCATTAGTAACCCAAGACGTGATTCCAAAAGTGGAGTGCGTAAAGCAGATGTCTAATGGTTCGGTATGTGCTAGACGGCTCCATTTTTTTGCATTGACATCTGTATGAGCCTTTAGTTGTCGGGACATGAATCATCATTTGACTGCTAGCAATATCTGCCGTAATATTGCACACCAACGTGTTTTTACACTTGAGAATGCAGCATTCTGAAGTTCGCACATTATATGGGACTTCTTCCCTGAAAGTATTAGAAGCCATGGCTGGGGTCGTGTCCCGGTGCATGTGAGTATGACTGGCATGCTGTGGTGCGCGCATGGCGCAGGGCGTCTATGGTGCGCCCGCGGACCACCTCTGGACATTCTTGAAGAAGCAAAATTAGGTAGGCTTCCTCAGAGTCTATCAGTCTTCTTCTTCTTCTCAGAGACTTCTTTATTGGTTCGAGTTGGTGCCAATGCCACTAAATTGTGCCCTGTATCTGCAGTTCGATGCTTTACAAAATATTTCCTATCTGTTAACTTAGCTCAGTTTCTCATGAGAACCTTGCCTGAATGTGAATTCTTACTGGGATAGCGAAAGCTCATGGGTGGATGGAAATGTTCAAATTCGTTCTTTAAAAGCTGAACGTCATAATAAATAGCAAAAATTGGTGCATGAGATGAATGCATGCTATGTTCTACGAACATATTTTTGTGCTACACCAGATGTTAGCCTCAGCAAAAAAAAACATACAAAGAAGTGAATAAACAGCCTGTCGTTGACCAGCTACTCCTAATTCGCTATAGCAGTCAAGAGATCCACATACCAGTAGCCATAGATTAAGCACTTTGCTGGGACCAGGATATATCCTCTGCGGAAGGAATAACCGTGACAACAATAGGACCGCATAACTTATGAACGTGAGAACGATGATGCAACTGAAGCCTGGCAGCCTTTTCTTTGTAAACAACTGATACCAGGTCATAGCAGACCAGCGAACGATGGTATGCATCCAGGTATTGCGTGGTCAGCGAGCTATGATGCTGCATATTCGGGTCTCGTGGGGTCAGCGAGCTATGGTGCTACATATTCGAGTCTTGCGGGGTCAATTCCAACTCCGTCACCGTCTTGCCCATAAAAGGTTTGTGATCAAGATTTCGAGCGATTAGAAAGTATAAAATCAGCTCCAAATGTTAGTGATCCGGCATAGAATGCGATCCATAGATCACCGAACAAGTGCTATGGCAGATATAAAATGGCTTTGAAATGTGCAAAATGGCGTCGATGCAGAACAAAATGTTCCGACGTTGAACAGAAATAAAATAAGATGAAACTGGTGATGCAATTGGTGTTCAATAGCATCCAATGTCATGGAAATCAATTCATAAAGTCAAAATTATCTTCCCACCAGGCTGAAACACATGCATTCTGCGTGTATGATTTGGAGTTAATTTCAGGACACTGGTGCGAGTGCTAGCATGACCGTTCCGGCATTTAACGTCCGCCAATGGTGCCCTGTTAATTGTCGGTTCGTTAGAGGCGCACACCTGCCGGCACCGGCAGCGCACGCTCGTTGGTTATTCATGGCGGACGGACAGCGTCGCGGGCGCGGCGCAAGTTGAACTGACGCGGCCCATTCTCACCCCACCCCTCGGGCGCGCTCGATCAATAGCGCTGTCGGTTCCAAATTCAGCGGCGGCGCCGCCCGGCACGGTCGGGTCGGCCGGAACGGTCGGGACGCGGCCGGGTCGGCGGCCGCTCCGGCGTCGGCGCCGGCGCCGACGCAGCGATCAATACGCGGCTCAAATTCTCCATCTTTCTTGCCGCAGTTCACAGCGTCCAGCGCCCGAAGCGTCACCCGTTGGCGGTGCGCCGAGTCGGCGGCGGCGCGGCGGCGCGTCGCCGCCGCCCACCCGGTGGGGCCGTCGTCGACTTCATGTTTTCAGCCATCGACCGGCCGGCTTCAGAGCTGTCGGCTTCAAGCGCCGTGAAAAAAGTGCCGCGCGTGCGGCCGGCGCGGCTTGTAGCCGACTACGTCATTGATCAGAGCGTCGCTCGTGACGCCGAGTCGGCGCCGTCGGACGCGCCGCTCACCGACACGACGCTATTGATTTTTTAGCTGGCAAGCGGTCTTCACTCGGGGCCGCCGCAAGAAAATCGGCCAATGGTAGACGAAACGCCGCGTCGGCGGTGGGCGCGGCGCGGCGCCGACTCGGCGGCCATTGTGACGCCGTAGTGACGTCACGTTGGCTGCGGCCGGAACTGTGTCGACTCAAGCGGGCGCTGTTCGCCAGCCGCGCCGCCGGTCAGACCGGACACAGCCCGACCGAGGCGCCGTCTACATGGCCGCCAGCTGCGTGCTGGGAACAGTTGGCGGTTCGGGCAAGATTTAGCAAAGGCCAATCTTGAAATAGTGCGTGCGGAAATTGATTAATTTGTGGATTGTCGGAAATGAAAGGTATTATGCTTTTCACACGCAAAATCGGCTCCACCGGATTCCATACGCTGGCAACCTTCTGACATTATGCCATGACTAGGTACCAGTATTTGAGGTAGACTGGGCACAACGTGTACGCGCATCTCAAAAGAGATTCATGTTTATGCAGAGCGGACACAATATTTCCGGCGAATACAGTGCAGTTCCAAGCATCACAGGCCTGCCCCGCAAATGCGGGAACCCGTAATGATATCTAGTGAAGGGCAACTCACTAATCACATCGGAACAGACATGTTCTGCCCACGGTAACAGACGTCGTCTAACCACTGAAATAGGCATGTCTACCCGCAGAATTAGGTTTGGGAATGTACTGTGCAACGCAACATACTTAGGCGCCCCAAATGTTCAAAATGGGTAGCCACAGTTTCTGCTGTTGCACACTTGTTAATAGAATATTGAGGTAGTTTGTTGTACATGGCCATTCGACCTTCCAAAGGTCATTTGGCAGAGCGTGGAATCACCCCAACACCGCGCTAGTCTAGACATATGCGTTATCATATATACAGAGCAAAAACTATTGTACGATGCAGCCACTTGATGGCCGCATCGTACTTTGATAGCTGAAATGATCCCCTGAGATCGTTGAACCCTCGAAGAACAACAGCATCACATCACGCACCCGTACTAACGGATCTCACCTCCCTCGGTTTTTATCGAACTTGCTCTCACGTCTGTGACATGCGGGGCAGGCTACGCAATTAGAGGGAGCGGCCCCAGCTCTGGGCAGATAACGAGGTCAGCCCCACCTCGTTTGGTGACGTAGCGACTTCGTCTACGCTACGTAGACGTCTACGGCACGTCGTCTGGTGACGTAGCGACGTTTTCCGTACCTCGTCTGGCTGGGGAGCAACGTCTGTGCCAGCTCCGGTGTGGTGAGATAGGGCTGTCGCCCTCCACCTTCCGCGGTGAGGTGGCGACGTGTGCTCTGGACCGCATGGTCGAGTGGGGAGGTCGACCTCATCCCTCCGGTGGCCACATCCCACCTACGCGGGCACAAGCGTCAGTCTCAGCTCAGTCTGTTCCCGGACGGTGCGGAAGACGGGCAGCACGACATAGGAGGGGGCCACCAGGGCCTCCTGGTCGTCCGTGGGCGTCGACATCATCAGGAACGACTGCATGCTGTAGCCGACGTTGGTGCTGGCTGGCAGCGGCAGCGCGTACAGACAGGGCACGCTGGAGCCGTCGGGCGCGCGCCGGTGGTGGCGACGCACGTGCCGCCTGACCAGCGCTCGCAGCCGGGACGTGAAGCCGCAGCGGGTGCAGCGGTAGTTGCGATTGAGGTAGCCGCGCAGCAGGCTGGCGGCGTAGGGCAGCCGACTGTGGCCGTGCTTTTGGTGCCAGTGGCTGAGGTAGTGGTGCCGCTGGGGGAAGCGCAGTCGGCACGGCTTGCAGCGGTAGCGGCGGCGGCGGCTGGCTCCTGCGGACCGCTGTGGCGCGGCGGCGAGCTCGGCGGCGGGCTCGGCGACGGGCTCGGCGGCGGGCTCGGAGGCGAGCTCGGCGGCGGGCTCGGCTGCGCCGCTGGACCCACTGGCGGGCCCCGGAGGCGTGCGATGCAGCAGATCCGGGAACTGCTGCTGCAGCAGACTGCGGTGCAACTCCAACGGGAACGGCGGCCGGCCCGGCTCCAGCTTCGGCAGCAGACCCAGCATCCGCTCCGGCGGCAGGAACGGCGCCAGCTGACTGGCAAACGGACCGAACGGGTGTGGCAGCAGCGTGTCGGCCAGCCGCACCGGCTCGCCTAGCGCCTCATCCGCCACCCGAATGCTGTCCTCACCCTTGAGATCGTGGAACGGATGCACTTGCATCACGTGCAGACGAAGGGACAGCAGGTCAGGCAGACAGCAGCCGCACAAGCTGCACGACGGGCCTACACTCGGGAACGGCTTCGACGACGACTTGGTCTTCGATTTGCTTTCCTTGGGCGTGCCGTGTTCGCTGGACATGTGCGCTTCGAGCAGTTTTGTTGTTTTGAACTTTCCGCTGCAAACCGAGCACACCTCCAGGCCTTCTTCGTCTTTAATGACTGCGCTCTCTGCCTTCAATGCTTTGTCATCTTCAGGATCGTAGATTCCATGTGTATTTTGTTTGTGAACCTTGAGGAAGTATTTGCTGCACAACTCCTTTTGGCAGACATCGCACTTAGCGCCTCCTTGAATCTGATGGTTTTCCATGTTGATGCCGTGCATCTTTATCATGTGCGTCTTCATGAAATACTTGTTGCAGAGCTCCTTGTTGCAGATCTCGCAGTAACTGCGGCTGGTGCTGGCCGGCTTGGGTCGCTCCGGCTTATTCTGGCCTTCCACTTCCATGCGAATCCTGGCTAGGAACGCCGTCTCGCTCATCGTTTGTGATTCGATGCCGTGTGCTGTCTGCATATGCTGTTTCAAAAAGAATTTGGCATACAAATCTTTCTTGCAAATGCTACAGTATGTTTCCGATGCCTGTGTCGCAGGGCTAGATGACCGCTTAGATTCTACAGGAAGAATCGAGGATGCGACTGACGTGGGCGGCTTGGGGACGATAAGTTCTTCATTGTTCTTAAGCATCCCATGTTCGTTCATCAGATGTGCTTGCAGGAGGTACTTGTTTTCTACTTTCTTGCTACATACATGACATTTTGCCGACACTGTGTTTTTCTTCTCATTCAGGCCTTTGATCATACCCTGGAGCTTTTGGAGGTCGTCACTAAGGTGCTGCTTCTTTTTCTTTTCAGCTATTATTGGCTCCTTTTTTCTTGCATCCGTGGGCTCGATTCGTGGTGCTGTTTCGCTGCCGTTCTGCTGGCTGGGATTGTGGAAGTAGTAGCGGTGAATTTGGAGCAAGTAGCTACTCTGAAAGCTTCTCGCACAAATATTACATTGATGTACTTCCGACTTCTGATTCGTTGGTGTCTCTATAATTTTATCCAGAGGTGGACATGCCAAAGGTTCGAGGCCATTGCTTCTTCCCCGTTCTGAAGGTGGGGAACCAATCGCATGTCTTCTGAACATATGCACATTTAAGAAGTTCTTGTCACAAAATTCCTTACAGCATACGTTGCAGAATGCATCCACATTCACGACACCTATGTGAAGGAGCTCTTCTTGTGTGAAGCTATATGATGCATTACCGCCCTTGCCCAGCTTTTCCATATACTGCAGACACACTTCATGGTGGTCTTTTATTTCACCGGTATGGTGCTGTTGCAGCATAATGGGCGACACGATCGGATCCATCAGCTCCTGGGTGTCGTACGGGTCCACCGTGTGCCGACCCACCTCTGACGGCTGCTCGGTCTGAACTACTCGCGAAGCCTGCGTGTGCTCGGTTACCGGCCGGGTCAGGTGGTAAGTGTCTGGCACCGCTGCTTGGTCAGGGTGGCTGTCCGACAGCTCGAACTGTGCTGAAGGGTGATGGGCGGCGGGCCTCGGCGGCTCGACGCCGTGCACCTTGATTCGATGGCGACGCAGGTAGTAGGCGTCGCAGAACTCCTTTTGACACAGTTCGCAGAAGGTGTCCGAGGCGACGGGCCGCAGCACGTCCGCCTCGCTCGACGGTCGGCCCGAGTCGCGCGAGTCGGCCGACAGCGAGTGGCGACTCGGCGCCGCCGCGACCTCCGCCGGCGGCGACTGGAGACCCGCCGCCGGAGGGCCCTTTGGAGGAGAGCACCGATTCGCTGCCGCAGGTGCTCCCGGCGGGCATTGACTACCCAGAGCGGGAACGCCCGCCAGCGGCGACTGGCGGCTCGGTATCGATGGTCCACTCTGCGGTGAATGGTGTGTCGCGGGCGGTTCAGTGTACACCCTGTGTTTGTTGGCCTTGTGTGTTTTCAGAAAATACTTATTGCAGAACTCCTTGTTGCACAGCTCGCAGTAGGCCTCCGGATTGAAGATTTTCGGAGGGGGCTGCTCCACAGTGCCAGGGATGGGTGGAGCTCCACCAGACTGCTGCGACAGCAGGGGCAAAAGAAACGGCGGTGCACCGAACGGAAAGAAATTCGGCACGGTGAACTTGTCCTGTAGAGAGAGTGGCAGCGTAATTGCTGCCGTCATGCTTTGTTCGGAGCTGTGTATATCATTTCGGCATTTGTTTTCGTTGCATCCGGTAGGCTCTTGCTTCTGGCTGGATGATAGATTCAGCGGTAGCTCGCGGCCGAATATCATGCCTTCGCCAGCTGCATCCTCAATCAGTTCCCTGCGTACGTGCTCGACTTCTATGTGGTACTTGAACTCTGCCTCGTGTGGGAAGGCCTCCGGGCAGTAGGGACATCGAAGCGGTGGCTCGAGAGGGAGAGAATGCGGCCCAGTGTCGACCGGGTCCCCGCCGGTTGGATTGATCTTCACCGGGTGGGACTGCTTACGGCGTTTTTTGGCGCTGCTGTACAGAGACTCGGAGGAGAGTCGCTTCTCCCACCCGCTGCCGTCGTGGTAGCCGCTGCCGTCCTCGGAGCGGCTGGCCGAGCTGTCCGGGTAGCCGTCCTCGTCCGGCGAGGACGAGCCGGCGGCGCGCTCGGCCGCCTCCGCCACCAGCAGCCCTCGCAGCTGGGCGCCGGACGTGGCCGTCAAGGAAGCCATGTCAAACGATGCCTGAAACAGGGGCACTCTGCTTAACGATACACACCGGTCAGCCTTAGCGACACACATAGGTCGGACCGCGCATCAGCTTTGGGTCTCGCCACGCTCGGCTCGGCCGGCAATTCAGTGTGGTGACGAGAATTTCTGTAGCAACGAGAAACATCAATGGGCGCTAAATAACCAAACCTGGTCGATGCGCCCTAAAACTCAAATAATCAACCAGCCAACGAGAAACATCAAATTCAGTGCAGCATCCAATATAGAAAAGGCTGATCCGCATTCTTGTGTGATAACCCGACCAGCAAGTGGCAAGGAGTGAAGATATTCCATTTATGAAAACAGTGGTGTAGCGCAACTTTTTAGCGTGTTTAGACATTCCGAACTTTTGCTGATGTCATGAGATGCATTGTCAAAACTTACATATGGATTCTTTTTATGATTATTTATTTTTCATGAATAGATTTTGCTTCTGCGCGAATAGTAACCGTAATTAAAGCAAAATTTTCGGATGCGAGGCGTGCTGACTTCAAATACATGCATCAATGTACTAATTACCCGTCGGATATAACTCGTATTTCCTGCAAGAGCGACAGGTACAATGTAAAGTTTTGTGGAAGACTTGATGAGAACTCAGACGCTTTCCATGCATAGCTTGGTGAACAAACACGTAATTTGTCGCTTAGTGCGTTGGAGCCCCAGATAGGTGCGCCGATGATGGGGAGACTAGGAGTTCTCCTCTAGGCTCTAACGATATGAGACTGAGTGTAATTCAGCACCAGGACGTGACCTGATTAACGATGGGGCAGGTAGACGGGTCACCGTGCTGACATGCGCTGTACCGGCATCCCTCCCAGTTGGCAGAAACCTCATCCCAATATTATGTATAAAGTTAACTCTCGCAATGCGGGATAATCTTTTACCCCTCGCAGTGCCGAGACGTATTCAAAGTGTTCCCCGGCTAACTGATGTTCTGAGAAAGAAAGATATGCGATTATCGGCTTTGCATAACTACGTCCTGGAACTTTTAGAGTTGCTTTAATTTTTTTTATCTACCTCATTCGGTTGACCTTCTAGATCAGGTCAAGCAGGTCAACGTCGAGGTGCAGAAAGTCACCCGTTTTCTCCGTAGCTTCCGGACTCTGGTTGTAAAAATGCGAGTTAGTTCAACTTTGAGTATATGCAAAGTGAAGACTTCGTCTAACATCAGTGAAACGTGCAAAGGTCAAAATCACCGATCCCATCAAGATCAAATACCTGGGAATATGTGGTGAACGATTCAAGATGACAGGGGCTGGGATGGCCAAGTGGTTAAGGTGTTGAGCTCCAGGTACCAAAGGTCCCGGGTTCAACACTCGCACCACTCGGAACATTTCCCAATCCCGCGGCCCAGCGGCGAAACAGCGTGGGCGGCGCCATTAGTCGTGAATGTGCATAAAGTGCGTCGTGAACCACCCAATAAACAGGCTCAAGATGACAATTTTCGAAACACACGTCACTGAGGAAAATATGATGAGTACCACGAAACCCAAGCCATGTTTTGCACCATATTGGTGAGTGTTCGTCCAAAAAAAAAATCACTTGATTTTTTTGTGTGTGTGTGGGGGGGGGGCACTTGGCTACAGATTTCCAAAGGCGCTTTGAATACATATACATTCTGCATGTTTAGGTCATATCTTAGTGATCTGACCTGATCTTGACTTGTAGCCTGGTACGCTTTTAAAGGACGCTATTTCTCACTGCACACAACTTTGGATTCACATACATTGTTTGGTTGCAAAGCTATCCGCGAGAAACATTTTTCAAGTTTGAGCCTTCATGCCACCTAAGAACCTCATCTGAAGTCACGTTTCGTATTTCGTATTTGTGTCGTCTGTCTATTCATCCATAATTTGTCCTTGACTATATCTTGCATGGTACCAGCGACTAGGCGGTGTCAGCATGAAGGCGACTGACAAGGGCTATGCTATGAGCTATGTAAGATTTATTGAGACGTTTCGGCAGTGCTCGAGCTAATGGATTCACAATTAATTGGAGGGGTCGGGCCACGGGCTCCCATGTTTAAGTCCTTCATTATATTCAACAGGCTCGAACGAATCTTGGAGAGGCTGAAGCATCTCTAAAGAGACCCGAATCTCCGCCTATTGTAATGAACGATGTAGCTGTTGCTATACTTGTTATTGAGCTGTGGCATTATCACCGTGCTGTTTTTTTCTGCGATGTTATTTCTGTGTGGAGACCTCTCGAAATACTGGCTGGGTGGAAACATGCACTGGCAATGCATGTCGGAGATGCATGTCGGATGCATTCATGTCTTCTTGGTGTCGGAGACAGCATGTTTCCTCCTTACATTGTATCAGAGAGGACGGGGAAGGGATTGGGGCCACGTAATCTTGTGACTGGGCTGGCGATTTAGCAGGCTGGGATGCCGATGCCAGATCTACTAGAGGTAGATCTACCCAAGGGAGATCTACCCAAGGTAGATATACCAAAGGTGGATCTGGTATTCCGTGGCTGTGGATGGTGTTGGGCATGCTTTGCTTTGTCCAACCGTTGCGTCTTTCGGTTATGTTAAGCACACTTCCATTTCTTTCCCCCCATGAAACAGCAATCGGCCCATATTAAACTTTGTCATGCCTGCAACCCTTCACCACTCCTAATGCCCCAAGCCGTTACTTACTCCCCTTCAGAAATTCCCTCAGTTGAGAACCATTGCAATGTACTGTTTTTGTTGCTAGAAAGATTCACCGTGCCTGACCTGACATTATATCACAATTTGTCCCCCCCCCCAATCACGTGGGCTAGCACAGCGGCATGGGTAATTAGCCCAGAGTGCGGTTATCAGTGACCTCACGTGGCCACTAGAGTCGTTGCTGGTGACAGCTGACGTGCCAAGAGCCGCTTTCACTTGGAGCCGACGATACTGACGGATCAACACACGGCTCCAGCACACGTCTCCTCCAGTAGCGGCTAGGCATATGAGCTGTACATTTCATAGCATATTCGTACACCGTATGCCTGATATAAGCTTCAAAGTCTGGTGGGACATAAAAGGAAAACACGAACATCACCAGAATGGGATTTCATGCAAAGAACTGCGCATATATGTATGTATATATATATATATATATATATATATATATATATATATATATGTGTGTGTGTGTGTGTGTGTGTGTGTGTGTGTGTATGTGTGTGTATGTGTCGGTCTGCCCGTTCAGTACCAATATATTTTGTGTGTTCCGTTTAAGCCCTTCAAGTGAGGTGCGGAGCGTGATGCATGCCGTTTGTCTGCCTGTACTCAAGTGAACAGCACGATAGGTGCATCCTACCTCTCCGTCACTACTCCACCGAACAATATCATCAGGAACATCTTGGCTGTCTTTCGTTATTCTGCTGAACAAAATATCATTATAGGTACGCTCTGACCATCATTCCTCTGGATATTAACAGTACAGGTACACCCTGACCGTTATTCCTCTGGACAGTAGCAACATAGGTACACCCTGACCGTTATTCCTCTGGACAGTAGCAGCATAGGCACACCCTAACCGTTATTCCTCTGGACAGTAGCAGTATAGGTACACCCTGGCCGTTATTCCTCTGGACAGTTGCAGCATAGGCACACCCTAACCGTTATTCCTCTGGACAGTAGCAGTATAGGTACACCCTGACCGTTATTCCTCTGGACAGTAGCAGCATAGGCACACCCTAACCGTTATTCCTCTGGACAGTAGCAACATAGGTACACCCTGACCGTTATTCCTCTGGACAGTAGCAGTATAGGTACACCCTGGCCGTTATTCCTCTGGACAGTTGCAGCATAGGCATACCTTGACCGTTATACCGTTGAATAATGACGTGCTGGGAGATTCCACAATTCGTAAATAAATACACTTGGCATCCGGGCTTTGGCGGAAAATGGGACGAGGTAGGCGATCACCCCCCCCCCCCCCGCACACATACACCAATTCTGATTGCAGAAGTTCTCCAATCAAGGCTGGATATATCTCTCCAAGCCAGTGGGGATCCATGTCTATATTTTGAGGACATATTTTCAGATTGAATATGGAAAATGACAACTTAACATTAGCAGGGTAGCAAACCACGGGAGTCCAGATCCCGACCGGCCCGGGATCTCAAGCTATGTCTCAAACATCTTTGCATTGCAGCACCATCATTTTGTCCGCTTTGCTTCACGTTTTTCGTGATCCTCCAAAAAGCGTATAACAATCTTAAATGTGTGAGTCGGATGCACGTGTTGCTGCGAAGGTTTCTCATGTTTCAGAGAAGTCGAGTAAATGTCAAGCCGGGCAGCATTGACCATGCATACATGACGCAGCCGAGTGGGCCGAGGTACTCACACGTGCCGCGCCAGGAGAACGCTGCACAAGCTGGGCGCAGCGCTGGCCAACAGCTCGGCTCAGTTGCCGCAGAGACTCGGTTGCAGCCGCTTGCAAGAACGTGAGTCGCCAAACGGGCGCTGGTTGGCGATTTTCTGCGGGCGACAGTCGCCACTTGTGCACGATGATGACAAGTCACTTGAACCAGATGCACCTGTGCCAACGATGAAGTGAAAAGAATTTCTTCACCGCTAGCACATGTGCTGAAAGGCAGCTTATCAAAAGTTGAATGGATTTCAGGCGTGTGTTCCAAAACACGTGTGGAGGAGATTGCCGATTCGTCGTGCGAAGGGTGTGACATTTTGCGTCGCTGTGTCTGCGAACAGGGTCATTTGTTGCACTGTTCTGCACTTGCATGATGTTCATTTTCCGCCAATGCCGAATGTCAGCATCCATCTGGCCATGTCGGAGATGTGTTGATGTATACGGCCGTCCGTCAGTGAGGCTCCGGGTAGACGGCCCCTGTGCGGGTCCGGCCATGTCGGAGAGCTATAGGCCGTTCGATGTGTGGTGTACGTCAGGTCGATGTGTGGTGCCCCCAGGCCGTTATGAGGGCGTCCGTCAGTGAGGCTCCGGGTAGACGGCCCCTGTGCGGGTCCGGCCACGTCCCCAGGCCGTTATGAGGGCGTCCGTCAGTGAGGCTCAGTCGTCCTCTGTGCGGGTCCGGCTATGTCCCCGTCCGTCAGTGAGGCTCAGTCGTCCTCTGTGCGGGTCCGGCTATGTCCCCGTCCGTCAGTGAGGCTCAGTCGTCCTCTGTGCGGGTCCGGCTATGTCCCCGTCCGTCAGTGAGGCTCAGTCGTCCTCTGTGCGGGTCCGGCTATGTCCCCGTCCGTCAGTGAGGCTCAGTCGTCCTCTGTGCGGGTCCGGCTATGTCCCCGTCCGTCAGTGAGGCTCCGGGTAGTTCGATCTCTGTGCGGATCCTGCCGTTCCTCCCCCAGGCCGTTATGAAGGCGTCCGTCAGTGAGGCTTCGGGTAACCGTCCTCTGTGCGGGTCCCGCCGTGCCTCCCCCAGGCAGCGAGCGACAGGCCGCAGAAATACCACGGCTCACCCGGCTCACCAGCTAGTCCGGCAGCGGCCGCGCCGCGTCTAAAATCCGCCCCCAGACCGAGTTATATATAAACCGTGTGTTTGGCTGCTCCAGTCGTCGGTTTAAAGGATGTTAAACTTGAATGGCACCGGTAAACAGAGCAGGAAGAGGGGTGGGAGCGGGCGCGACAAACAACACATGGTCGCGCGGCGGCGGCGGCCGTCTGCCGGCGTCGAGCGACGCGCCGCCGGCCGGCTCTCTGCCGCCCCCGACCAACGTCCGATGGCCGCTGGAGACGCCCACCGCAGCGCAGACGGCCGGCTCTCTGCCGCCCCGACCAACGTCCGATGGCCGCTGGAGACGCCCACCGCAGCGCCGCCGGCCGGCTCTCTGCCGCCCCCGACCAACGTCCGATGGCCGCTGGAGACGCCCACCGCAGCGCAGACGGCCGCTCCTGCAGACGCAGGCCGCTGTCGCGGGTTTGACACGCCCGTCCGAAAGGCTGTTAGCGCCGGCTGACGCCGGGAGCATGCGATGTCACCGCGGGGGTGCATGCGCCCAGACGAGGCGGCTGCGAGTCGCGCGGATCACCTCGCCGCACGGCAAGTCGGCAGGCACGTCCACATGTCGACCAGGTCGTCTATCTGGTGTTGATTTTCTTAGTGCTGATGTTGCAACACCTTACATCACACAATGTTATTGGATTCAGCATAATTAGTAAGCGCTGTCTATTGTTATTTCTCGCTTTGATAAATTTGATAATTCCCTGGAGCTTTTGGAAGGTGGCCACTAAGGTCAAAGGTGTGTGTGGGGGGGGGGGGGGTTCTAGGTAGAGGTAAGGACTGAGTGTCACTCGTCTGTACCATTGGCTCCGCCGTGGATACAGCACGAGAACTAACGTTGACAGGTGCCAGTATATATGTAAATCACACCGTCTCTCACCATCGATCACAATCAAACAATAATGCAAATTCATGTATCGTGTGCATATTGATCATGTTAATCGCAACTTCGTTGAATGGCGTGGGGCGAGCCGTCGGAAGACTTTAATATTTTTAACTCTAAACTCCGTGGCTCATTCACGGTAACGAGCAGATCCCCGGTGCACTCCACAACGGATCGACCGGTGCCGGACACCCTCATATTTTATATTTTGACGAAATGACTTCTTAGGGTTATTTTGGTCTCGGAATCCAACTGTAAGATTTTGAGCACAATCCGAGCGACGGTTTATATATTATAGCCTCGGGAAAGTTTAGAGGTTCTCTTGCAACGATGTATTTGATTGTCCCTAGCTTAGTGACCAAACATGGTAACTACATGAATCAATCAATGAACATCGTTAGTTGTTGATCTCACACATGCTCCAGAAACTATTTTCCACCTTATATTTTACTTTGCACTGAACTTGACAAAAACGCATCGCGACCAAATGTCACGTGACATGCCGAGACCTCTAGTACATTAAAATTACACATTTAACCACACATAAATGAGGCTCCATCATTTATCTGGAAAAATACAGAATAAAAATGCTCGGATAGCCTGATTGTAGTCAACATGTTCAGTGTTCACAGTTAGAATGCTATGACCACGCACCACGATTATAATCCAGTTGATGGGAAGCGCCTGGGTAATGGGACGGCAGAAATTCGTATTTTGACATACACGGTCATGAAGATAGTGAAACAACAAGAACAGTGACAAACAACGGACACACCTGACATTCAGAAACAACAGTTACTGTGCTCCAGATGAACGGTAAATAAAACCGTTCCCATGAATTTCATTGTTCATTTTTGCCAGACAATTAACATCGTTGACCCATTTGCTGTGTATCCGAAGTATTGATTCGAATTTATGAATAGTGTATCACAATACGCCGTACGGGACGCACGGAAGCGCATGACAGAACGCGAGAGAGCCCTCCGAGGATTCATTTTTTCGGGATAGCGGCATAAATTGTAGACACAGAGACACAAATCATTCAGTACCTCCGTACACACCCGGTATGCTGTATCGTGCAACTATATCGTGCAAGTTTTAGGTCAAGGTCATAAATTCACTGACCTGGGACGGATTAAAGAGAGTAATGTTCATGAATCTTCAAAGTGCCGCCATGCGGAGTGGTTGCAACATATCAACACCAAACTCAGAACATGGTGTTCTTTCATCACGACTAACATTCTGTTTCCTAAAGCTTTCAAGCAAGGCCATGGTAAGTAAAGACCTGACCTGAGGTCAGGTCAATGTCCGCACCTTTGTACCGAATACAGTGGGGAAACTTGAATGTTGGGGTTATCTCGCTACAAAATGGTAAAGAGCACGTAATAAACATCATAGCATAAAAAATGTGTCGAAAGTCATTGGCATCAGGTCAGGTCAAGTATCACATGTTCTACACAATGCCATCTGATACAGAATCTTGCTGTTCCTCGTGAAGTCATGTGATCTGAATTCGATTTCAGTGCCGCCTAAGTCGTGCGACATGACACTGGATGGTCCACCGATGACCTGAGTTGACCTGACTTCATGTGACCTGATCTTATTTGACCTGGTTTGATCCTTGTATGTATTTACGTTCTAAGCAGTGTATACATGGTAGAAGGCTGAAGCGATCATTTTATCAATCTATGTATTGTCCCAGCGTGACGTGAAAGAACCCTATACATCAATATTCAATGCCCAGTCATTTCTCAAGTAAAATTTCATCGTCACTGGGTTGACCCATTATGCCTTGTGAGGATCTCAGCATGCCCGAACGTAAATGAACAAGCTATGAGAGGGATCTACTAGATTATATTAGCTTGCTCATGACATTTCCGCTGTATCTATAGCATGTATGGTTCAAAAGCTAATTGTTAAACTTGATTTTAAGCCGACCTGTCCTACCCTGTCTTGACCCTTTTTTACTAAGTTCAACATAAATATATTAATTTATGTTAGTTCTTGAATAGCAATGCCGAAAAGAAACAAACTCTGTCTTCGTAACAACATTTCCAGGGATTGAAGTCGAGGTCAGTCGTTTAACATAATTTAAACTCTGGTGACCTCATTATCGGCCAACATGCAATTGTAAGGTATGCTTAGGGCTCTCCATAATGAGAGCTTTCTAACGGTGTTCTACCTTTTATTCTAGCTTGCGTAAATAGGAAGCTAGTAGGGCCTTTCAAGAACCTTCCTCCCCCACACACTGCCCGGTGAAGATGGATTTGCCAGCTGGGCCGGCGAGGGTTAATACTAATTTAGACAATATGGCTGTTATGTTGGCATAAATGTGCGTAATATGTGTTTCAAGTGACACCTATACCAGCCAGGGTGTTGTTTTATATACTTTTGAGGGGGCAAATTCCCCCTCAATGTTGGCATTGCCCCCTCCCCATAATTTAGACTTTCAACACGGAACCCTATGGAGTGTACCCCAAATTAATTTTGGCCTGACCATTGTCTTCATGGCACCCTCCCCAATGATGTTCAGAAATCAACACCCGTGATACCAGTTTACGGTTTCTAACGAACAGTGATGCACTTCCCACAAAACGTATATTACCGACGTCACATATGATCAATCGCTTATTGTGATCGTGATTAGTGTGATAGCGGATCTGTGTGACGTTGCATCATGTGTGAACAACAGTTGTGTATCTATTTGATTACCAAACTATGGCTCCCCTGCTCGAACAGGTGCAATGACTCCATAGACTGTCAGCCGTAGTACCAGCAATAGCGAAGTCAACTACGGTGAGGTTCGTTGGTTATTGGTTATTGGTTCTACGACACGTCGACCGTTGAGTCATATAGCGTCTGCAATCTCTCACGCCGATTGGTCGCGGGCGAAGAGTAGCGACAGGTGAGACTCGAACCCACAATCTTTCGATTGTGAGACGAGCACCTTACCCCTAGACCACTCGTCCCCTACGGTGAGGTTGATAAAAACTATAACCATAACAATATTTTTAGTTTATTATTATGTCAGTGGATGAATGATGTATCTTCATATTCGTGCAGTCAAATGTACACCTTGCAATGTACCTACAACGGGCCACGAGGTCAATTTGATCGTTGATCCTAATTTAATTGATTGGTCAAATTGAAATGAAATTGAATATATGATGCAACCGATAGATTCTTGTGCGATTTCCGAGTTTCAAATTGCACGTATGTAGTTGCAATGTTTTGTAATGGAAGCGCAGGCATTCAAAGACATCCTTGCAGGGTGACCTCAGAAAATACCTGTGTCCATAACTCACCAACCGTTCCTCTGGTGGAGCTCAAACTTTCACAGCTGGATTCTGAGCCCAAGACAACCCAAGAACCTCATTTGCGTTCACATATAAAGCAAGAGAGTGTCAAATTATCATTTTACTGGTCGCTTTGTCGTGAAATCCCCCCCCCCTGGTTTTATCCTTTCAACTAGTCCGTATCGGAAGCATTCCACGGGTCTGTGGAATTTCACGGATCTGTGGATCTGTGATCTTCCAGGATGTCTCAAGTGATGTCATCAGATCCTAGAGCATTGAGGTCACAATGACGTCACATTGCCTGCCGATTCTGTGGTATTTCTGTAGTATTTGTGACGCAGTTATCAGGTGACAATGATTTGACGACGACGGTAGCCTGGATACTCTCAATCAACCTGTAGGCACTGTAGTTGACTGTTAATCCACTGTGAAAAGTAAGATGCAGGTACTCCGAGCGCATTTTCGCAAAACTGCTTTCATGTCATAATGATGTCACTGATATATGTTACTTTTGCCAATTTTAGTTATCGTTCCCAGGTTGTATGGCAAGGTGCCATTATAATTCAAATGCATGCAGTGTATTCCAGTGCATACACGTACCTTCCCAGCTATCGGTAGTGTGTTCCAATTATGAGCCAGTACTTTGAGAACATATTTTCTTGTGGATGGCGTTGGATCAACAATGATCTTTGTTTAAGCATGGTACTCGGCTACTTTCTAGAACGCAAGGATCCTACCTGCTATGAACTGATATCTTCATTCAGCAATAATTAAGCTCTGCTGATTTAGGGAGAACGAAGCGCATATGATGCCACAGCTTTGACCAGGTGTCCATTAAACATGAGCGTAGCTACTGAAAAGCCACTCAGGTAGCTCGGTATGTGGAGCGTTAGTATTGGTTTCCCATTTCTTTGCAAGACAGAGCCGAACTGGCTGTACCCGCTCGCATTTGGCCTCTGCGAGCGAGGGTCAACTGGAAGGCCGCGGAGGTGGCGGTGCGGTGTGGCACGCTGCACTCTCAGACAGAGCTGCTCCGCTGACCCGGTCAGGCCGCGGAGGTGGCGGTGCGGTGTGGCACGCTGCACCCCCGGGCAGATCTGCTCCGCTGACCCGGTCAGGCCGCGGAGGTGGCGGTGCGGTGTGGCACGCTGCACCCCCGGGCAGATCGCTGACCCGGTCAGGCCGCGGAGGTGGCGGTGCGGTGTGGCACGCTGCACCCCGGGCAGATCTGCTCCGCCGACCCGGTCAGGCCGCGGAGGTGGCGGTGCGGTGTGGCACGCTGCACCCGGGCAGATCTGCTCCGCTGACCCGGTCAGGCCGCGGAGGTGGCGGTGGGTGTGGCACGCTGCACCCCGGGCAGATCTGCTCCGCTGACCCGGTCAGGCCGCGGGGTGGCGGGGCGGGGGGGCACCCTCCACCCCGGGGGATCTGCACCGCTGTCCCGGTCAGGCCGCGGAGGTGGCGGTGCGGTGTGGCACGCTGCACCCCGGGCAGATCTGCTCCGCTGACCCGGTCAGGCCGCGGAGGTGGCGGTGCGGTGTGGCACGCTGTACCCCGGGCAGATCTGCTCCGCTGACCAGGTCAGGCCGCGGAGGTGGCGGTGCGGTGTGGCACGCTGCACCCCCGGGCAGAGCTGCTCCGCTGACCCGGTCAGGCCGCGGAGGTGGCGGTGCGGTGTGGCACGCTGCACCCCCGGGCAGATCTGCTCCGCTGACCCGGTCAGGCCGCGGAGGTGGCGGTGCGGTGTGGCACGCTGCACCCCCGGGCAGAGCTGCTCCGCTGACCCGGTCAGGCCGCGGAGGTGGCGGTGCGGTGTGGCACGCTGCACCCCCGGGCAGATCTGCTCCGCTGACCCGGTCAGGCCGCGGAGGTGGCGGTGCGGTGTGGCACGCTGCACCCCGGGCAGAGCTGCACCGCTGACCCGGTCAGGCCGCGGAGGTGGCGGTGCGGTGTGGCACGCTGCACCCCCGGGCAGATCTGCTCCGCTGACCCGGTCAGGCCGCGGAGGTGGCGGTGCGGTGTGGCACGCTGCACCCCCGGGCAGATCTGCTCCGCTGACCCGGTCAGGCCGCGGAGGTGGCGGTGCGGTGTGGCACGCTGCACCCCCGGGCAGATCTGCACCGCTGACCCGGTCAGGCCGCGGAGGTAGCGGTGCGGTGTGGCACGCTGCACCCCCGGGCAGAGCTGCTCCGCTGACCCGGTCAGGCCGCGGAGGTGGCGGTGCGGTGTGGCACGCTGCACTCCCAGGCAGATCTGCTCCGCTGACCCGGTCAGGCCGCGGAGGTGGCGGTGCGGTGTGTTGCGCTCCCGGGCAAAACTGTTCCGCCGGTAATAATTCCACGGGCCAACGGTGAACCCTGGTCTCGTAAGGCCGCCACAGAAAGCATCCGGATTGAATGAATTTATGAAAGAGACAACAGGCAGTGGCAGTATAGTACTGATAAGATATTGTCACTTTTACCACTCCTTGACAAAGGCCGTCGGTCGAGTATGTGGTCCTTTTGGCGTGCTACACGAAAAGAACACGCCCATTTTCTTTTTGCTAAGGCTTAGAAGATCTAAAGGATTAAAGTAATAGACGCGAAAAATGTGGACTGTATCCCTAAGACCGGCTGAAGCTGTACCATGTAAAATGCTTTGCTTAAAGTAGTCCTAATTTATTCAGTTTTGGTTTCCGAACACCCAAGATCAAGTTCCTTATTAAACAACTCTCACCAGACATCGAGTACATCTTCAGCTTCATAAGTACTATGCATCAACGGTTAATTTTTAATGGAAACTTCACAGAAGACAGGAATCAATGATGAGGGTACTCGCAATAAATTTTATTTTAGTAGTTCGTGTTCGTTGCGAATAGAAAAACTCCTCAGGAAAGCACACTTGAAATAATCCTCAGCGGCTTTATATGCTTAATTAGTAATTATTGAGGCGGAATTTCTGATAAAAAAGTGGCCTAATAGCTATGTTACTGCTTCATGCCGGTGTGTTGCGCATGTCGGCGCCTTCTTTCCAGCTGGGTGAGTGGATACAGCTTTTATTGTGCATCTTACACCGCACAAAAACGTGCAACAGTCCGACAGTAGTTGTCGGTAGTCCATCAGGGAAGGCAAGAGTACGTTATTTATCTTTGGCAGCTGAGAAAAGCAGACGGAAGCATAGAACAAATTAAATACAGGACGATTCTCATTTGTTGGCTTTGAATAGCAATACAGCATTGCTTGCATTTAGTTATCATGCAGAGTCGTCCACTCATAACTCGCGAGTGGCGATTTCCTCCTCAATGGTTGAGCCACCTTCCCCATTCACAATGTCTTCTAGATTTCGCGTGGGATCCTATTACGCTAGGCATCTGAATGCTAGGAGTCCCGTAGCGATTACATACATTGCCCCCTTCCCAATAATCGATTGTATGGAACGTCACCCGCGCTGTTCTGTCGAATCCGGTCGCTGCTCATTATCAGCATCTGGTGCAAGGGTCTCTGAGCGGATTCTGGCCTCAACAAAAATGGGGTGTCACCTGTTGGCCGTGCAATTGTAATAAGCAGGGAAAAAAACTCGATTCTAAGCCCGGCATCTAGCTGCTTAGTGCCCCAACAAAAAAAAGCACTTGCCCCTGTGTTGTGCTGAATGTAAAGAAAACAGTTGCAGATGGTATGCGTGCATGTGTCCCGCACATTCAAGTTACTAATATTAACGCACCCAGGGGATGATCATCTAACGAGGCACAGTGCGTTTGGGGTGGGAGGGCGGAGGACTACGCACCCCTCCCCCACTCAAAGACATGAGAAATTGTTCGAGTTACAAACACGAAATATGGATACTGGGTGGGGAACCACGGGAGCAAGCATCAGATGGGGAAGATCACGGTTACCCGGCGACCCCAATAGCCCAGTTGGTTGGCGCGCCAGCCTGCATCGGTCTCCCCCGTCCTGGCAAGTCGCAAGCGTGCGCGCACTGCCCCCGGCTGGGAGGGTCAGTTGGCAGTCTGCAAGATAAGGCCCGGGACGCGGCACCGTGGCAGTGCATCGACGGCATGTCCAATTATCGGTTTAAATTCTGCCGTTGAACCAAAATTCCCGGGCCTGATGGTGAGGTATGGGCTCACACAACAACAAAATCCGATGAAAAGGCCACCCATGGAAAATCAGTCGAAATCAACCGGCTAAGGTGGGACATATCAACTAATGAATGCATTTCATGATTTTAATTAACGTGAACTTGGCTTTAAACGGGACACCTTTAGTCTTGTGGCACTCTGAGAAAAGCAGGCGGAAGCATAGCACAAATCAAATACAGGGCGATTCTTATTTGATGGTTTAGGACAGGAACGGGTACCCCCACCCCACCCCACCCCACCCCAACACACACACTTAAGGAGGAGGCCAGCAATGTTAAGCATCCCCGCTCATTTCTCCACATTTTTAGGAACATACACCCTTGTTGACATTGTCTTCGCATCATTTTGATCATGGATTCGAAACATAAGCCATCAGAGAGAACCATCACCTGGTCGATAAATGTTTATATATTGGTATTTTTGTAACGGGAAAACAAGCCTCGTCGGTGTAGACTTCCAATTCATTTGAAGGCACCATATGATTCCATGTGCACGGCATCATTGTGGTAGGCTTGCTGTAACCTTCGTCTGCGTAACAAGCGTGTACTGCCCATAATTGTCCGTGAATGATCGAAACATGATCAATCGTGGCCTAATTTGGGGAGGAAGAACGCATTCGTTATATTATAGACAATATAATAGAAGGCTAAAGACATCTACAAGTGTTCTGTGTCTATAAATTGCACAATAGCATTATTAATACAAGCACCCGAAAACCAATTTGTTTTACACTCTGTATCCGACTCGTAGGATTTACATTGAAGCGAAGCGTTAATAAGAGACCACACGTAGTATTTCATCCGAGATTTCGTCGTTTTCTCCGGCCCAGAAAAAAATATGGATGTGCAAATTTTAGCCAAGAAGAACACGAACATATCCACCCAAGGACATGTACTAAGTCTAAGTCTTGAGGTGCTCAGAAATTCAGCTTCTTCATGAGAAGCTTTGCTCCCGGACCGAAATTTTTCAGAAAAACAACAATACAAATACCCGAACGAAACAATTGTGTAGATTGCAAAAGGAATTTAACTCGTGCAATTGATATACTGCAACTAACCAGTTCTCTATCCAATGGCGCTTTTGGACATGGCTTCCCACTTTTTAATACTTTTTAACGTTCCTATACTCATGCTCTTCACCATTGCGTTCCTGACATGACAAAGATAGTGGTAGTACAAGTAATTGAGGCTTAATACCGCCAAAGATGGGAAACAGCACCGTGACAAACGCTTGGTCAGAATTCCGTCGTCTTACTTTATTTCGAAGGTAGGTATATGGAATTTCCTAACCGATAGCAGGAAGTGTCATTTTTAAAACCACGCAGTTTGATTCTGATCCTTGTGACAGCACATTTATCTTCAACCAATGTTGCGGTTCGTCACCTATGCAGAACATGTGATATTCCATAAACGCATCATGGTGAAAGGCATTTACCTTTCGCAGAGGAATGATTTACATTTACTTTTACTGGATATCGTGTTCTTAAGTGATCATCTATAAAGATTCCTCAGTAAAGCATTCTGGTGACAAAATGTAAGAAATGATGGTTGCAGTGCCTTTCAGTTGAGGCACAAACCCTTGATTTATATGCTTTACCATCAATCGCAACTTGAAAGCCTGACAAATATGACACCAAACATGAGATTGACACAGCTGCGGCCAGCGCACACACTTGGCTCACTGCGCTCCACGACTGGTCGGCCGGTCACCAGCACGGTGTGACGTCACACAGAAGATCATCCGCTGCCGGATGAGTCGGCCGTGCACGCAGACACTGCGGACGCTGACTGTACGGCCTGTACCACCTGCGACTGTGCCAAGTCGGTCGTGCACACACACACTGCGGCGGCGGCCTGTACCACCTGCGACTGTGCCAAGTCGGTCGTGCACACACACACTGCGGCGGCGGCGGCCTGTACCACCTGCGACTGAGCAGCGCTGCCGTGACGACCACCCCACCAGCATTCTCAGACGTCATCAAAATTAAAGCTACATCTGGTTTTGCCGACGCAAACCCGCGTCTGCCCGAGCTATCCGCCGATGAAGCCAATGCGGTGCAAAAACCGAGTTCCAGCAGGCGCTAGTTCGAGCACGAGATCAATGGGCCCGGCAGTGCGCCGTAACGCGGATCGAGCGTATATATGTAATATATATATATATATATATATATATATATATATATATATATATATATATATATATATATATATATATATATAATATATATATATATACATAGTGACAAAATCAACAGGATCTGAAAATGATCTGAGTGGTTCTGTTATGCCCCGAACGTTTCTTCGGGGATAGGTCAGACGTTCACAAGAGTACTGAGCAATACGGCACCTTTTACGGTACCTGGAATCCTTCCGAGGAGGACCGCCGTTTATCAGTAACTTTGGCACCTCTCATATAGTAATGTGGGCCACCCCATATCAGAAAGAGGAATTCCAGCTACCCTATTCGTTACTGAGGAAAACCAGTGCCGGGATAACATCTTGTCTCCGTCACGAAGAAGAATGGCAAGCAAATCTCACCGCTTGAGAGGCATTCAGTCCAGTAAGGATGCCAAGAGCGCAGAGCAAGGACATAGGTCCAGTAGGGGGCATCCGTTTAGTGAGGAGCACTCCGCCACTTGAAGAGTACCCAACGCAATGAGGGCCACTGCCACTAACAGGAGGGCGCCATATTTAACGAGGGCCGTCAGACTGCCTGCCCGCCGACAACCGGTTGCTGCGCCGATTTCGTCGTCATACTACACTCCTTGGAATTAAGAGTATTTCGTGTTAACTGTAAAGTATCGAACATCAAAATAAAGTGCTGAATCTTCAGTGAACGGATTCACAGCAAGACCAAGCTTGGGACAGCATCATCCATCGGATAAATCAATGAAAACCAAAGGCCCATCAGCATAATTACCTACCATTAATTACTGCCGCCACCATTCAAGGTGTACCAAGTGAACTGATGACGTTCCCGAAATGGGATTGAAACCGGTTTTTCCTCGAAACTATCTTTGACTACACGCGTCAACTACCCGTAGTCGTAATTAAATATGCCGTAGTCACAAACAGTAATACGAATTCAAGGTGTGAATTCAAGACATTGCTTCAGAAAACTGAACCTTACCTTCGATCGCTTCGTCTTTTTTTCAGCACATTTCATGTAAATCAATAGGCAAAGCGAGGTAATATCACTTAATGAAAGCGTATTTGTCTAATGTATTCAAGGCAAGTATATTTAGAGCATACCCCTCTGAAAATGCTTAAAAATATACGCTTCAATGATTGAAAACGATTCATATTCAGGTCGGCCATCGTTTCACACACCATTTTTTGCTTGCTGGACATTCCGACGATTATACATTCTAGACCTGTGCCACCACAAGTCTTTCCAGGATGTTATTAGTGGGCCGTTAACGCCCAAACAATAACAACCTCCTCCAAAGCTTTGCTCTGGATTCGTGATGTTGATCAGTATGGGACATCGTGAGATAAAGTGGCAGGAAATGTTCTTCCACAAAGTTGAATGAAGCTTACCAGAATAATAATTTTAATAATTTTAATTTATTCATAAGGAACCGTATCTCATCCCAAAACTGCCCATGAGATTTACGGTACGGTTGTACTACGTCACCAGCCGATGGTTCGCACCTTCTTTTGAGGAGCCATCCTCGTCATACGTTTCCAGCGTAGGCTGGGGGTTAGTACCTGGCGTTTTTTCGTCTTCTTTGCTGTGCATGGTAATCATTAATGGTTGCCTGATGTATTGCTATAGCCAGTCAGTTCATCGTTACAACGAAATGAGCGTTAGAATCTGAGTGCAGGCTGATGACGAACGCTTCTCAGGAAGAAAAATAAGGCAGGCTATTTAGGTATGGGTTGTAATTTGCAGTGTAATAAATGCACTACATGCGTAGTATTTTGCTGTTTCTGTATAATCTGTCGGTCGCTCTGGCTATTCTAAAAAGCATCCATTTCTGATGTATCTCCATTCTATGTGCCCTATATTTCTCATATGGTAAAATTCATATATGTGGCCATTCCCCAAGTACCTAGGCATGTGTACCTGCACAATGGGCCAAATAGGCATTATAGCAGCGAGTGTGCTTATTAAATACAGGATGCAACATTTTACAGATGATCAAATACTGAATGATTCAAAGCTTGGTATCTACGTACCTAGTCTTAATTGTGCTGCTTCCTTGATTGATGACTGTAAGTAATGGGTATCAACCGGTGTCTGAATAATATTATTGCGCAACCACCATGCTGTTGCCATCAATACTATCAATTTAAACCGGATGTCGTGATAAGGTATATTTTCAATCCACGGTCTGGGAGTGAACGAGGCTTTCCAAAGTGATGTGAACTGCCTACATGACCTTATTTCAAAGAAAAAAGCAATGACACTTACATGTGTGCAAAACAATTATGTGTTTAAAGAACTGGCCTTTTGACCGGGCTTCAGTTGATGTGACCGGGCCTCAACCTGGCTTGGTGCCATCAAACCAGCCGGTCTGGGTCTTCGGTCCCAAACTGTTCGGTGTTTGCCACCTCTACTTCCCAGTATAAATAACTCACTCTAAGGTGCAATAGGAACAGTGTCGTATGTGTACAGTCCGATATCTTTAATTGCAAATTAAGAACTTCGGATACGTTTTCACTGACTCTTCCACCTGAGCACGCTCATTTTGTTCCTTATCTTGTGTGAGAACATTGTCCATGCTTTCCAAATTTTAGTTAGTGCTACTTGGGCATTGGGCAAGTGCAACTACACACGTAGGCTGGCTATATTATTGAATGAGCAGAGACGTTATGCTTTGTCGTTATTTATGGACAGATTCGAGCACCAAATATAAATGAATTAGATGAGATGCGGTCCGCGCATCTCATTAATGCAACCAATTCGGGAATTATTATCAAACAATACCATGCATGAAATGCGGTGATCATGCAACCTTCGAGAAAAAAACGCAGATCATCTGGAAAATCAGAATCATGCGCAAAAGGTCGTTTCTCACTTTGGCAGTGGTTCACCACATGGAAACAAGTTGTGCGATGAAAACAATATCTACCGGTGCACTTTTAAAAAAGCATTCTCTGGAATCCTCGTAAAAGGCAGTCACCAGAATTCGTCACCTATTTCAATTTCCACCTCACACTCAATTAAAATGCCACAGGATGTGTCCACAGCGCACTCAGGGGAGGGACGTCGGCAGCCCATTGTGAGGGGTCATCCTGTTCCTCATGTCGTGTAGCGACTCGCGACAGCACGAGTGATGGACACACTTCCTTCGTTCCATCTCCCCAAATACATCAACAACACACCTGCCACATTTCAACGCAACGTTCACTCACCATGGCTGGCCGCCAATGGCGACGGTCGCCGGTCGCCGTCTCTGCCGTTCTGCCGCCACTGTAAAATCCCACACCCCACGGCAAAAAAGCCGGCACTCACCGTCACTCCTCCCCTGGCTCCGCCCCTCAACTCTTGCCGGCGATCGGCGTGTCAGCGCGAGCGAGGCGGTGCGGAGCAGCGGCGGCGCTGCCCCGCCGCCCGTCACTCGCGGGCGACGCAGCACCGGCCGCCCCACCGTCCGGCCGGCACAGCCGCGCTCCTAACTCGCCTATTGATTGGTCGCCGCCGGCCGCCGCTGCAAACATGGATAAAAATTCAATTTTACAGCGCCGCCCGGCGGTGAATAATTGAGTTCGGCGCATGCGCCGGCGCCGGCCCGACCCTAGCGGCTATTGGAAATGTCGATTTCCCGGGCGGCCCGTCGGTGGCGCCGGAGCGGTCCGACTCCGCGGCCGACGAACCCTTTACAAAAACAACGTCAATATTGAACGCTTGGACCGGGTCGGCTGGCGGCTGCAGGAAATAAAGCAGCGGAGGCGTGGGGCCGGCCGGCGGATATCCAGGCAGCGCAGCCACCATCGCTCTGCATGGGGATGGCATACTGCTGACGTAAACATCCGACGTGCTGCGCCCACGTCTCCCACACTGTGATAGGTACACTGTAAGGAAGTAGTCGAGTTGTTCGGGTAAAAACGCTGTACTTACAATTTCCATGAACAGACTGACAGAGCTTCTATATATATATTTATTTATTTAGTTCAACCCATTTATTGCTGGGGTGGCTCCATGGACCAGGGTTCCATGCAAAGCAGTGCTTGTTGCGTTCTATGCTAACTCCACCACATAATCCTTGAATTCCAGTTGAACGGCAGAATTTTGACCGAGAGCTTAACATGCCGTCCGTGCAACGACACGGCCGCCCGGTAGCTCGTCCCCGGCCTTATGGGGCCAGTTGCCAAGTGACCCTCCCAGTCAAGGGCTAAATGAGAGCTCGCGAAGCGACTTGAACCCTGCCTTGCCAGAACAGGGGAGACCAATGCAGGTCAGCGCTCTAACCAGCTGAGCTACCGGGGCGGCGCATGTACCAAAAGTGCGATTTTCTGACAGCGGGGTAGCGAACCAAGTTCAGATAATTACACTCAATATCGGTGATCATCACGTGTGTCGGCCTTCCGCCCGTCAGATCAAGTATGACGACCGTGGGTGGAGCTCTGATACAGGGATGGAATGCACTTCCATCCAGAGCACATCTGGCAGCGTAACATCGACTGGTACACTGAGCCACCCAGAGCACATCTGGCAGCATAACATCGACTGGTATACTGAGCCATCCAGAGCACATCTGGCAGCGTAACATCGACTGGTGCACTGAGCAATCCAGAGCACATCTGGCAGCGTAACATCGACTGGTACACTGAGCAATCCAGAGCACATCTGGCAGCGTAACATCGACTGGTACACTGAGCCACCCAGAGCACATCTGTCACCATAACATGGACTGGTACATTGAGCCATCCAGAGCACATCTGGCAGCATAACATCGACTGGTACACTGAGCCATCCAGAGCACACCTGGCAGCATAACATCGACTGGTACACTGAGCCATCCAGAGCACACCTGGCAGCATAACATCGACTGGTACACTGAGCCATCCAGAGCTCATCTGGCAGCATAACATCGACTGGTACACTGAGCCATCCAGAGCACATATGGCAGCATAACATCGACTGGTACACTGAGCCACCCAGAGCACATCTCGCAGCATAACATCGACTAGTACACTGAGCCATCCAGATCACATCTGGCAGCATAACATCGACTGGTACACTGGGCCACCCAGAGCACATCTGGCAGCATAACATGGACTGGTACACTGAGCCATCCAGAGCACATCTGGCAGCATAACATCGACTGGTACACTGATCCATCCAGAGCACATCTGGCAGCATAACATCGACTGGTACACTGAGCCATCCAGAGCATATCTGGCAGCATAACATCGACTGGTACACTGAGCCATCCAGAGCACATCTGGCAGCATAACATCGACTGGCACACTGAGACAGTCGAGCAGTGGTCTGTACCTTCTCATAGGTTGTCCCCGGAACCAATCGCGGGTTCTACAGAAAATCAAATCGCAATCGATAGCCAAGGATCAGACAATCACCTACGCTGGCGAAACGATACGGAGGTAATGCCCGTTTTCCGTCATCTTAACCGACAGCTTGTACTGGTACGAGCTAATGTTTTTTTTATCCCGTCTGTGAATATAGCTCCTGAGGGGCATATACATTTATTGAATGCTCCTGATGTTAAACAACATCTATGAGGGAATACGAAGGTAGTGGAAGCTTTTCCCAACGCTCCTTAAAACAAACTTAGCTCACATGTCCAAATACCAACCCCTGGCACCAAAATGCCCTGCACAAAGACAAAGCTTCATGGGAGGGTTGCTGCATGATAATCGATGGGTTAAAAGCTCTAGAACAATTCCCATCAAGACGTCAGGGACAGCGGCATGTATTTTGGTCCATTGAGGACGTTTTTGTACAAAAGGGGTCATGATAACAAAGAAGAGGTTCTGGAGACAAACAGGGACCGTGAAGTAATCCACCCTAAATATACCTTTCTAGTAAGGGCAAAAGTGGTTGCTGGGACTCAATCGTGCCTACGAACACACATCTACCATTGCGTATGTTGGTTGTCAATTTTATATCTGAAGGGCTGCGTCAAATTGTATGTTGGAATCATTGAGGCCCATGCTTTCCATAATGTCTTGATGCTGTCCTGCTTGGTAGTCGCGTTAGCAAGAGGTATATGTTGCTATCTCCAATGAACTATCACCATTGCACTAGCAAGCGATCCATCGACAGATCAAATTTGCTATGCAAAAATGGAGAGCTAAATTTAAGCTTTATCGAAATCAGACAGGGACGTAATTAAACGATTACGGGCCACTTGATTTTCGGAGTCGGTGTGAGCACTATTCAAGCGAAGGCGTTCCGCATTTTGTTTGTGTGGGATCATTATCAGTCAGAAAGAGATCGCTTAATGTAGGTTCTACTTTCTGTTTTGCGTCTGTTGTGGAATATCTAAGCTTGAAGAGTCGAAGATGGCTGTCTCAACCTACGCGGCACGGGGCAATTTGAACCTCCCAATGCTTCCCTATTGATTTCGGAACCGCTTGTGATATCAAAGTGAAACTTGGCCTTCATGCACAAAAATGAAAAGCGCGTCGCTAGGCGTTGAATTTAGCCCGATATATGTTCAGTTTCTATATTGGGGCAGGTCAAATTCAAACCGTGCCTGCGTTCAAATGTTATTTTTATGCCTATCCTAAAACGTCTCTCAGCAGGTATGTACCTAATTACAATAGATAAAAATATGGAATATGCTAACAATTTTTATTTCTAACTGAACTCAACTGAACTTAACCTACCTATGCCTATCTCCACTCTCCCATGGTCACTTTTAGAATGTAGGGTTTGTTTGAAGAAGTGCAAGATGTTTGCTCAAATGTTTCCAAATGTGCACTTTACATACATTTTGAGTCTTCGTACCCATGATGTCAGTCATGAGTTCAATTGGAAATCACCAGAAGACAGCATTGGGATATGCATGGTATTATGGACATTTTGTAGTATTCGGCTGTGTTGTTGAGGTTGAAGAATGTAATACTAACTCATGTTTTTTTTTCATTGATTTTAATGATGAATTATGAAAGAAATGTGGATTTTATGGAGAAGTTGGCCTAGTTTGCATAAAGCATCAATTATTTAAATATGGAAATCCAGTGGAAACACAGCAAACACAACAAAATGGGAAATCAGGCTCGATCCGACCAGGACCCATTCATTGATGTAAAATGTTATCCCAGTCCTACCAGTATCCAGGTCCGGCCTAAGCCCGTCGGTCCTGGCCGGACCAGTTCAAACTCTGATAGCGACGCATCCCAAAATAATGGTGTGATGCTAGAAAGTAACTACGAGCGAGAGCAAGGCACTGGCGAGTCCATTTCAATGCATATGCTTGTATATACCATGGTATATACAAGCTTTCACCTGAGCAGATTGAACCGACCGAACCGTCACGGCTTTTAAACCGTAATAACGTTTTGGTTGCAGCGTTTTGCGTTTTAATTTCTTCACTCGGAGTCAGATGTGTTATTTTAATTCTGGTATTTATCACGTCTTATCCAAATATCCCTCTTGATAAGCTCTTAATCTTCGTCGAAAAGAGGTTATCGGTGAAATGTCCGCTCCAATTTCCAATTGTCAGATTTACGCGCAAATTCTAAACGTCTCAGAGCCAGATCTGCTCTCTTCGTTTTCAGATTTGCCAACTTTGATCACAATATTTTCCCTGAAGCACTCTCCGCCCTTGTTCTAAGAAAGGAGTTTGCGGCGACATTCCCGCGCACTGCCCCTAGACTTCACACCACTGCTGGTGACCATTACCCTCCCCGATAGCTCAGTGGTAGCGTGGCTCATTGGTGACATTCCCGCGCACTGACCCTAGACTTCACACCACTGCTGGTGACCATTACCCTCCCCGATAGCTCAGTGGTAGCGTGGCTCATTGGTGACATTCCCGCGCACTGACCCTAGACTTCACACCACTGCTGGTGACCATTATCCGTCCTCAGTAGCTCATTGGTAGCGTGGCTCATTAGTGACCTTCCCGCGCACTGACCCTAGACTTGGCACCGCTACTGGTCACCATTACCCTCCCCGATAGCTCAGTGGTAGCGTGGCTCATTGGTGACATTCCCGCGCACTGACCCTAGACTTCACACCACTGCTGGTGACCATTATCCGTCCTCAGTAGCTCATTGGTAGCGTGGCTCATTAGTGACCTTCCCGCGCACTGACCCTAGACTTGGCACCGCTACTGGTCACCATTATCCGTCCTCGGTAGCTCATTGGTAGCGTGGCTCATTAGTGACATTCCCGCGCACTGACCCTAGACTTCACACCACTGCTGGTGACCATTATCCGTCCTCGGTAGCTCATTGGTAGCGTGGCTCATTAGTGACACTCCCGCGCACTGACCCTAGACTTCACACCACTGCTGGTGACCATTATCCGTCCTCGGTAGCTCATTGGTAGCGTGGCTCATTAGTGACATTCCCGCGCACTGACCCTAGACTTCACACCACTGCTAGTGACCATTATCCGTCCTCGGTAGCTCATTGGTAGCGTGGCTCATTAGTGACATTCCCGCGCACTGACCCTAGACTTCACACCACTGCTGGTGACCATTATCCGTCCTCGGTAGCTCATTGGTAGCGTGGCTCATTAGTGACATTCCCGCGCACTGACCCTAGACTTCACACCACTGCTGGTGACCATTATCCGTCCTCGGTAGCTCATTGGTAGCGTGGCTCATTAGTGACATTCCCGCGCACTGACCCTAGACTTCACACCACTGCTGGTGACCATTATCCGTCCTCGGTAGCTCATTGGTAGCGTGGCTCATTAGTGACATTCCCGCGCACTGACCCTAGACTTCACACCACTGCTGGTGACCATTATCCGTCCTCGGTAGCTCATTGGTAGCGTGGCTCATTAGTGACATTCCCGCGCACTGACCCTAGACTTGGCACCGCTACTGGTCACCATTACCCTCCCCGATAGCTCAGTGGTAGCGTGGCTCATTAGTGACATTCCCGCGCACTGACCCTAGACTTGGCACCGCTACTGGTCACCATTACCCTCCCCGATAGCTCAGTGGTAGCGTGGCTCATTAGTGACACTCCCGCGCACCGACCCTGGATTTGGCACCGCTACTGGTCACCATTATCCCTCCCCGATAGCTCAGTGGTAGCGTGGCTCATTGGTGACATTCCCGCGCACTGACCCTAGACTTGGCATCGTTAGACTAGACTTGGCATCGCTACTGGTGAACATTGTCCGTCCCCGGTAGCTCAGTGGTAGCGTGGCTCATTAGTGTTCCGTGGACTCGAACTCAGTGCCAGTGGGGGATGATGCTTTTTATATCCGCTTTGCCTAGGCTTTACTGAACGCGTTCTCGGACGAACAAAAGTAGCCGGATAATCCCGTCTTGCACGCTACCGCCTGCTGGCTTGCTGATCCACGCGACCAGGGAGCCGTCAATGGTCAAGGTCATTTTGATGATCAGGCCACAATACGAGGAAAAGCTTACTTGTTCACCCGCCATCTTTATAACTAAAATCCAGTACGACCAGGTGTTTCAGGTCACCGGACGCATATCACTGGAGCATATCGAAACGGAAAATATCAACGTAGAAAAATATAGTGCCGAAAGAAAGGTTGGAAAAAATCAAACGGCTTGATATCAACGTAAAAATATCAAGTCGAAAAGCATCAATTGAATTGAAATTGAAACATGAATACACCCTGTGAACAAAAGCTCCCTACTGAGGATGGCTTAATTTTTCCTCCTTCCTCCTCCTTTTCCCCCTTCCTTCCTGTCGAAATCCGACGCCAATGGACCGATTCGGATGCATCTTTATGCATGGTTGGCGTGTACCATGAACTTGTGCACTTCGCCGTGAAGTTGACCAAGATCTAGTGAATCAAGGTCTAATGAAGCCAAATGAGGTCAAACTTTGGAAATACTGCATTTCGACTGAATGATGCAACAATTACCGGGCTTTGCTCAACCTCGTGAATCAAGATCAGACAAAATAATCCCAAAATTATAGCAATTGGAAAAATGTGCATTTTATTCGAAGCATTTCAACACTTCCCATAGATCTCTACATTGACTGAATATCTATATTTATAAAACCTTCTCTAGGCTTCCAAACTGCCTCCATGCTTTCGGAACTAGTGGAAAGTAAGTTTTGAGAAGAACTTCAAGTTTCCTCTAGCACTTCCCCACCAAAAAAAGCACCAAACTTCCTCTAGATTTACCGAAATGTGGCCCGATTTTCCGAACGGCGACAGGCACATATCCCACCCATCCCACCCTCCAACCCACAGGCACATATCGAAAGACGGAATTTCAGCTGGAATTGTCTCGGGCGCGAAGTATGGAATGCAAAACATCGATTGCAATAAATATGAACGGGGATAAGTATCGAAGTGGAAAAACATCGAAGCGCAAAATATCGAAAACAATTAAGGTCGAAGACGAAAAGCATTAAATGAATATATCGAATCGTATATAACATTATCTGTATCGAATATAACATTATCGAACAATACAAACATCGAGTTGAAAAGTATTGCATGGAGCATATCGAAACGGAAAATATCAACGTAGAAAAATATAGTGCCGAAAGAAAGGTTGGAAAAAATCAAACGGCTTGATATCAACGTAAAAAATATCAAGTCGAAAAGCATCAATTGAATTGAAATTGAAACATGAATACACCCTGTGAACAAAAGCTCCCTACTGAGGATGGCTTAATTTTTCCTCCTTCCTCCTCCTTTTCCCCCTTCCTTCCTGTCGAAATCCGACGCCAATGGACCGATTCGGATGCATCTTTATGCATGGTTGGCGTGTACCATGAACTTGTGCACTTCGCCGTGAAGTTGACCAAGATCTAGTGAATCAAGGTCTAATGAAGCCAAATGAGGTCAAACTTTGGAAATACTGCATTTCGACTGAATGATGCAACAATTACCGGGCTTTGCTCAACCTCGTGAATCAAGATCAGACAAAATAATCCCAAAATTATAGCAATTGGAAAAATGTGCATTTTATTCGAAGCATTTCAACACTTCCCATAGATCTCTACATTGACTGAATATCTATATTTATAAAACCTTCTCTAGGCTTCCAAACTGCCTCCATGCTTTCGGAACTAGTGGAAAGTAAGTTTTGAGAAGAACTTCAAGTTTCCTCTAGCACTTCCCCACCAAAAAAAGCACCAAACTTCCTCTAGATTTACCGAAATGTGGCCCGATTTTCCGAACGGCGACAGGCACATATCCCACCCATCCCACCCTCCCACCCACAGGCACATATCCCACCCATCCCACCCTCCCACCCACAGGCACATATCCCACCCTTGCCGGTGCCCTTGCCGGTGCCCTTGCCGGTGCCCTTGCCGGTGCCCTTGCCGGTGCCCTTCGTGCCCCCAAATTCCCCTTTGCCAACATAGGCCACGCCCACCAGTCACAGCCGAGCTGTGATGGCGCTGGAGCGGATGCGCGGCGCCCGTATTTTCTTGAAATTTGATATATCTGGTGGGATTTGGAACTTTGGAGACTTTGGCCAGATGTTTGGGACAGCGGAGGTCAAGGATACCAGCCGATTTTCCAAATTTGAAATGCATTGCATCAATTTAGGAAGCTATGGATAGAACGAAGCGGTGTGCGCCTAGCGCGAACCGCTCCAAATATATCTGGGAAGAACATTGCGGGGGGGGGTTCATCCCTGCACCAAAGTGCACATCAAATAAACATGCACTAGACTAATTTGGTCTTTGATATTTATTTGTTTGGCTGGAGACCGATTGCGAACGTTAATGAACTATGACCATCGGACGTGATTGGCGTTGGGTGACAACAAAATTGTGTTTCCTCAAGAAAATAGGTACTGTGTTTTACGGGATCTGAAGGGGAGCCGACCGGTCCCCCGCATGGACATCAAGCGTACATCCCCGCATGGGATTGGGATTAAGTGAAGAAGCTTAGTAAAAGAACGTACGGTTAGCGGAGGGTGCCTACAGCTTGCCCAAACCCAAACGGAGGTTCCTGGGCCAAAGGCAGCTGGACCGAACAAGCCAATTTCTGTTACATTCAGGGGGCCTGCGACGTCAGATATCTACGAGGACCAACAATGTTTCGTCGTAGAGGCTCATCTCATTGAGATCTATCTGTTCACGTTTGAATCGGCGAAATCAGCCGGTAGCTTTTCGGGGAAGGTAAGGGAGGAAAGCATCTGACACACCAAATCCCCCCCCCCAGAAAATTATGTGAGGATCTGCACCATATCAAACCAGCTAGTCTCAAGTTGCTAAAGTATTGTTTTTAATACAATGACCTTACAAGTTAAAAAAAAAACATTTCTGGTCACGGCGTAACACTCAAAAGTCTAGCTTCACGAATCCTCACCAACCATAGGGTTATAACTTCAGCAAAAAAATAAATGTACCCAAAAAAAGTGGAGCTGATGTCTTGTAGCTTCACTTCCATCCATGCATTACGGGCAATGCGCATTGCGACCGTAATCGGCGCGACGACTCCGAAACCTTGTACTGGCTTTCGCTCGAACTGGAAGGTCAACCGTAAGGTATAGATTATCATGTCCATAGACTTCTTGGAGTTCAAACATGGAGCTGCACGATGTCGCTGCCTGTATCTTTCAATGTTGTTTCAAACAAGCATTAGTGGAGGAGAAATATTCGAAATGACTTCCTCCCGCAGTGCATGTGCTAAGTAAATATGCCGGAGTCTGCGAATCAAAGCCCCCTTTGCTATTAGGTGTGGGATGAGAGACGACTGGCGCACTGTTTCTCTTTCCATTTTTCCCATATTGTATGCAATCTTTCGTCCAGCAATATTCTTTATATCAATGCAATGTTATTCGATACTTTTACATTCGATATTTTTCTGCCAGATACTTTTACTGTTCATTAATTTTGCCTTCGATGTTTTTCCATTCGATATTTTTAGGTCTGGTGATTCTCACTTTCAATATTTTGTGTTTCAATTTTGTTCTCCATGTTTATTTTTGTTCACGTAAATATTCATCGCACTCGATATTTTGCCTTCGATACTTTGCTTTCGCCGTGTCCCAGAAGTATTCCGCGTTTCAATATTTTGTCAGGAAACCGGTATTTCCAGCGTTGCTTATGACTAATGTACAAGGAGATTCGACTTAACCCGTTTTAAAACATGCCCTCGCTCGTTCAACGTCCCTATAGGCGAAATATGCTGATTTCCGCATTTAACATAGCTGTGTTCTTTGCATATACTGCATGTATATATCCGTCCGTCAGTCCGTCTTTCCGTCCGTCTGCCCGTCCGTCCATCCATCCATCTGTCCGTCCGTCCATCCATCCATCCATCCATCTGCCCGTCCGTCCATCCATCCATCCATCCATCCCTGTGTGTGCGTGTTTGTGTACATTAGGTGCTGCATATCTGATTTGGCTGATGAGATTGTGTGTAATGTGTTGGAACCCATAGACACGCTGCACGCCACCTGTGTGACGTGAAGAACAGCAGCCAAACCATGTCACTTGTGATTCTCCTTATCATGTCATAGCATAGTCAAGACCTAGAACATTGAAAATTTGTGTTAGACTGGAAGCCAATTTAGGTTTTAATGGCTATTGAAATGTCTATAGATGGCTCCTGGTAGAGGCTCAAGCACAGTAGCGGAAAATCCAAACGAGGGGAAGAGGGAGCCCTTCGATTTAGGTTCCGGCTGATGAAAATGCATCCTCAGCAATCTGGAATTATATAGATGAGTTCAATGACAGTAAATTCAAAATGCGACGTGAAGAATATACAGAAGATAACCATTCAGAGTTTGAAAATTTCCAAGATATTTTAGGATGTTTAGTCCAGGGCCTCGTCTAACATAGTCACTGGTGGACCACTTGGTCCACCAGTGCTCCAAAGTGGTCCACCAGTGACGGAAAATTGGTCCACCAGTGGCAAATGCCAGAAATTGCAAAAGCTCGGTCATGCCATGTCAGAGTGCGTGGCCTACAGCGTTCCAGTTGACGGGTCGGTGGATCGCCAGGCGATTGATAATAAGTTCATCACCGCGCGTCTCATCCGGGACGACGGTAGTCTTCAGACCGTCATTCTTGGGGTCGAGGAGCCTGAGGGCTCAGGTGCTAGTGGCCTTCTGGAAGCCGTAAAGAACGGCTTGAAGCGAGCTGGGGCGCCTCTCGACAAGCTCGTTGGTGTGACCACTGACGGAGAAACAGCGAACACCGGCCGACACGGGGCGGTTGTGGCGCCTCCTAGCTGACTACGCGCAGCGCCAACTGCTCACATTCTGGTGTGCAAGTCACAGATCAGACCTCGCGATGGAGAGCGTCGAGAATACTGTGAAGGAGATCCAGCACTGGAAGGGAGACCTCCGCGCCGTGGCGACATTCTTCCGAGTGTCGGGGAAGAGGACGGTGCGCCTGAAGAAACACGGTGGCACGGTGGCCTTTCCAGCGTTTTTCGACGTCCGTTTCTCGCAACATCTGCTCGCCCTCATCACAGCCGTGCTGAAGAACCTGCCAGCATGCCGCGTCGTCTGGGAGGAGATAAGCCAGTCAGGGAGTGAGGAGAGCAAAGCATCGAAGGCGGAAGCGCGCGGATTCCTGCGCCGCTGGGAAGAAGGGGGAAGGTTGGTGCGTCTCACTCGCCTGATGGGGGACGTAAGCGAAGTCATCACCCACCTCCAGAAGAGACTTCAACGGAGCGACATCATCCTCCCCCAGGCGCTCGAGGCGCGCGACAGCGCCAACATGCAACTAACGGTGATGACCCATGGTAACCTCCTGGGAGGTCGAGAGGAACAGGCCCTAGACCAGGGCAGGGAGCGGGAAGATCCGAGTCCGAGAAGGCGCGTCCCAAACGAGAACGTCACGTTTGAGCGCGATTTCAAGGCCGTCAGAGAAGAGGTTCTGCAGAGCGCAATCAACTTCGTCGGTCAGCGTCTCGACTTTGAACAGGAGGAAGTGATCCAGAGCATGAATCGGATGATGAGGGCTCAGACCGCCGAAGAGTTCATCCGTGCCGGGGAGAGCGTGGTCAGCGACCTGTTCCCCGAGAAGGCGACAGAGTTTTCTCTGAACGTCTGCGACAGGTGGCCGGCCATGCAAGCGTTAGGCGGCGCAGAGCACTCGGACGACAGAAAACTGCGAGCCATGCTGAAAGCATCAACCGGCGTTTGCAAGCAGGTGCTGGCTGCTTTCATCACGCTCACGCCCCACAGCATGGCCACAGAACGTGCTGTCTCTCACTACAATAACCTACGCTCATACAACAGGCTCAGCATGAAGAACGACACGGTGAATGCCCGTCGCTTGACACGGTGAATGCCCGTTGAAAGCGCATCGCTTTCAACGGTGTCGGCACGGCTCATTACGATCCTCGCCCAGCGGTGTGTGCCTACCTTGAGGCAAGGGGGCGGCGCATGCAAGGGGGCGGCCAGCTGCAACCACCTACCAGAAGCGTGAGTTTGTCACGAAGTTCTTCCGGGCGACAGGGAACGTGTAGGTAGTCAGTCATGAGATAATCCAGATGGTACAAAGATCGTGATGTGATTCTGATGGTTGTAAATACTGAATCGTTACTGTGATGTTTGACCAAAGTTATCGCGTGCGTTTGCTAGTTGGCACTATGCGAGTTCAGAATCCAACCAGGCAATGCCACAAGTCGCGTATTTGCACCCGTTGAACCCGTCGCAGCGGCATACTCAGCTTTGTGTGCCTTGTGATAGTAGCTTTACGCTTAGACGCGGCGAGCCATGAGCGGTGGTGCGCGCCCCTCCTAGTCGTTGACGGCGAGGATTTTGTGATAGTAACCCAGAGGATGCTCAAACTCGGAGAGAACGCGTTGTTTAGAAGCTGATGACTGGGTATTGTACACATGTATGCGTGACATCTCCTGTGTACCCTGCTGATCTCACATTGTTAACCCGGAGGCAGTAGGGACGATGTCCTTTTCGGTCAGTTTGTTCCTTGTACTCAGTCGTAAAGCGGCGGTCGGCGCTCAGTGAGCACCGTTACCGTGCTGTACTGTATCGTACCGTGAATAGTACCGAGTACCCTTATTGTACCTTGTTTTTGCCAAAATGAAACAAGCTGAAATTTGACAGTAATGTTTGATGAAAGTTCAAATGTAGGTAAGCCATTAGGTTCTGCGAGACAGCTACATGCTACTTTGATATCGTTCAGTGCATATTTGCCTTGAAAATAATAATTAGTACACCCAGGCAAGCATGCGAAATCTGGCCTTTTCATTCACTGTTTAACCTGCACTATATAGTTGGCAGTGACTTCTTCAAGACATGTCCTGTCAGAGTCAGTGCCGTCTTCACCAAGGGTGCCGTGACATCCGTAAAAGTAATCCTGACCGGATTAGGAGCACAGGATTATCATTAAGCCTTAACACAACATACCCATAAATAGCGCTGATGCGGCATGATTATGAGAGGCCTTGGATATTGGGTATAAACGCACCGGCAGAAGGCCTCGCATGGATACAAGATGCTCGTCTTGGTTGTAGGAGGCCCATAGGTAGGAATGGAGGCCCCTAAAACATGGAGGGCCCTTGGCTAAAGTGGTCCACCAGTCAAAATTCCTTAGACGAGGCCCTGGTTTAGTCAGCATACCTAAATCAACTTTAAGTCGACAAATTAAAAAAAAAAAATTTCTAAAAATTATGAAAAAAAAAAATGTGTTTTTCCCCCAAACAAAAAAAACCAAAAAAAAAAAAACACAAACAAAAAAAAAAAAAAATATTTAAAAAAAAAAAAAAAACTAAAAAAAAAAAAAAAATAAAAAAAAAAAAAAAAATAAAAAAAAATTCCTTGAAAAAAAAAAAAAAAAAAAAAAAAAAAATTTTATGAAAATTTAAATTAGGTGTTATTTTTTTGATGAAATCAAAAAAATAAAACGAAAAAATAAAAAAAAAAAAAATAGAAGAAAAAAAAAAAAAAAAAACTATTCGAAAATAAATCTAAAAAAAAAAAAAAAAAAAAAAAAAAAAAAAACATAAAAAAAAAAAGCCACCATTATCAATGTTAACTGTAATGTTAATGACGTACCTGAAATGTTAGTTAAGGTATGTTCCATCTTCTCAAAATTCATGTTGTAATTGCAGGATTGGGTTCATGATAAGCACGCGATAAAGAAGATGGCCAGTAATGTTTTTTTTAATCAATAGTTGGATACTGAAAGAATGCAGAAAAAAGACACACGATTTGAAGAAAAAAGAATATAATTGGGTTTCTTTTTGTCAATACTTCCGCAAGCATTATCGGTCCTTATCTCTATGAAAATTAATGGACTTCAATTCAACTTAGTAGAAACACTTTCCTGCTCTCCATAGAGTAAACTAATATAAATTTCGTGTGAGGCATGTCATCTCATCGGGATGACGGCATCAGCCAAGCAGAAATTCTTAAATAACAGTCATAACAAATTATAGGGAAGACACGTTACTTCGATACACGGGAGCACACCAAAAACGTGGATGGCACGGAGACGGAATAGCCCATGGGAATTGGAACACAAATAGCTGGAATGTAGCTCGTTTGTTGGTGGTACATTTTGGATCGTTCCTTGCGTTTATAGACTTAGACTAGCGTGGGATGCGAGTCACAAGAGCAAGGTATCATGGAGCATGAAGGCTACCTGAGGAAAGCATCACCATACATATTTGAACTTCGGAAAACGTCGCAAACAAATTGCAAATGTCAATGCATTGAACATATGCTTCGAAAGTTCTCCTAAACCAGTGGTGTGTTAAATGTGATCAACTTTTTTATTTTGAAATGCTATGAAATTATTAGGACTGAGACTGTTCGATTGCTAGCTTGCATAGTCCTATGACCGGGCGACTTCTTAGCACAAAAACGCAGGTGGTGAGCGTCACTTCACAAGAGACGGCTCCCTGCCCTCCTCCCGCACTAACACCACTGTGTGAAAGGTGAGCGTCACTTCACAAGAGACGGCTCCCTGCTCTCCTCCCGAACTAACACCACTGTGTGGAAGGTAACACAGTGGTGTTAGTCAGTGGTGTTACCGGGCGACTTCTTAGCACAAAAACGCAGGTGGTGAGCGTCACTTCACAAGAGACGGC